>CM070563.1:12751201-13351201 GCA_036346405.1 Phyllostachys edulis
TGCCTCTCTTTCTAATGCCCTAACACAAAGCTAGGGTTTTCACAATGAAGTCCTTGGGAGCTGCTTACAGCAGCCACCCCTCATTTATAGGAAGGCTTAACTTGTAGAGAGTTTAACCTAATGGGCCCCGCTAAGGCCCAAACAAACGGGACACAATCGCACGATTTTAAAGCATCGATTTCACTTCTCTTGACCTAATCCATATCTTTGACGCACCGCCTGCGCCGGGCTTGGCATTAGGTCACCAAGGCGATATTTGGTACAATTACTAAAATACCCCTTCTCGTCCTTCTCGAAGACCGAGTCCAAACCGCTAAACACATCCCATGCTTCGCTGACGTAGGTTGATCCAACGGTTCTCATCGCGGTCGGAAGTTCTCCCATCCGCTCCCCACCGACCACCTTGGCACTTGCACCGACCCCGCACCGCTTGATCAACCGGGCCGACCGAATCGCCTGCTCGGTCCACCTTGTCCATTCGCGCCACGCTTGAATCCATTGACCTCACCCGCATCCATGATCGTTTCGACCTCGCCTCCAAGCTTAGTCCCGATCCTCCTCGCTGACCGCCGCTGACCTTCAAGCAACTCGCACAACAATAGACAAGCAATCGATCCCGAACAAGTTCTTCACAACTTGACCCACGTTAGCTCAAATCATGCAAATATGCAACACATATGCATTAACAACAATGGAAATGACAAACCCAAAACAATTCATCACTTAAACCGAACAATCAGCTCAAGGCCGACTAACCGCTGCTCATCGGTTCGGTCAGATCCAAGGCCAGTCGGCTCGATCAGCTTCATACCATGGCCCGACCGCCTTACTCGACAAAGACTTAAAACTCGCCAAACCGCTGTGGAAACTTCAAACCAAAAGCCACATTGCCAATTGTGTCATCATCCTTAGATCATGAGCATATCCCCATGATATCCACACTACCGCAAATGAGGAGACCGAGGAGGTCAAGAACCTCCAGCGAAAGTCCACAAGGCCAAGGTACTTTTTTATTATGACAAGAAAGCTTCACAGCTTCCGCCACTTCTAGATTTGTCAAGCAACTAGAAAAGGAGAACTCGAAGGAGTTTATGTCTTTGTGAAGGACAACGCCGATCCAAATGAGCCTACCGCTGAGGGTAGTGCGCCTTCAAGTGGTCGAGATCGATCTCGCCTCCTGAAAGTCAGAGACCAGAGAGATGGTCCTCGCTCAAGATTCACGACTAGACGGGTCGGATCGATCCTATTCCTCATCTTGAGCTACGACACAATGACGTGGTCGAGTAAAGAAGTCAAAGAACCCTTCCTGGAAGATAGCTTCAAAGTTTTTGATCAAGTCCAGATGCAGAGGTATGTGAAACAAGCTAAAGTGTAAGAACAAAATTTACCTTTTGCTTTTCACAATTTGACTTGCTATCCTTTTGTTTATTTTAGCTCAACTTCTTCCGTCTCCTCGATGTGGCTTCTATCGAGAAGCCCATTGCCGCCTCCAAATGATTTGAGAGTTGATGTACAGGTCGCCGAGAAGCCCATTGCCGCCTCCAACGATTGAGAGTTGACAGCAGGTTGCCGATGGATCACCTTCGCCCGAGTGGTGGAAGAAATCGTGGTTCTCAAGCGTTGTCACGATCGCTGAGTCAGAATTATGGCCACCGAGGCAGCGCCATAGTTATCGAGGTGGTGTCTACAACCACCGAGGTAACCGCCATGACCACCGAGGTTGCAAATTACTACTATCGAGGTAGCGGCTACACCTATTGAGGTAGCGCATTTACAACCGAGATAGCCGCCATGACCACTAACGTGGTCGAGGGACCAAAGCAGAGGCAGCTTGTAGAAACCTCTACCCAAGGTGGTGATGTGCCCGACCACCTGTGGGAAGGAAATCAAGCAGCACTTCTTCCCGTACCCAAAGAGAAACTACAATTTCAGAATCCAAGATGAGGAATACTTCAACTTCGCTCGATTTCTTTTGGCCCTCGCTCCATAGTGGGGTCTTCTATCTTTAGATCTGCCATCGAAGTCCCCATCCCAAAGACATTCCCAATAGAGGGAACACTTTTGATAATGAGCGCTTTGAGAAGGTTTGGTGGGACCAAAGTTGAGAGAGTGGACGAGTCAAGCACCCAGAGTGGGTTTACTCGATATTTGCTCGATCAACCATGAGTGTAAGTATTTGATGATACTTATATACTGTGTATAATCTTCTCTTGTTTCTCACCGCCTTTTCTTTTGCGTAAAGCCATAGAGCAAATCGCCGTTGTTTCGTGAATATCATCGACAACTTCTAGAGTCATGACAGAAAGAGGAACTCGCAAACAAAGCAGAGAGGTGGTAAGTTACTATTTTCATAGTCATTTTTTACTTGACTACTTATATAGTGCTTATGTGGTTTGTCGTGGAAAAACTCACGACTATATGCTAGTCGTAAAAGACTTACGATCGTGTTTAGTCGAGGAGAACTTACGACTAGACCCATAGTCGAGAAGAACTTACGATCGATCAATGGTTGTAGGAAAACTTACAACCGATTTAATAATGTTCAATCCACTTTTAACCTTTACAGTTAAATAGCGATGAAAAACTCGCCGACTCGCCGATTATCAAAAAGAGGAGTCGAGAAAGTTACAGGAGAAAGTAGAATTCTCTTGAGGAAGCTTAAAGAAGCTAACTCTGCAACCGAAAGGGTGCAGGAAAGGATAAACAGTAAGTGCTGAACTTAAGACTGCTTATGTTTTCGATCTTTGCCTGATTGTTACTTCTTTTAGGAAAAGAAGATGATATGAGAAAGCTCCAAAATGAAGTCCAAAATAAAACTTTGGTCATTCAAGAGATTTCTCGTATCTCCAGAGAGAAAGATGAAGAAATTACAAGATTAAAACTCAAGATCGTAAGCAATTCTTTACCTGCAATCTTTTACGAGTTCTTTCCCTTTTCTTATTCTCATTTCTTTTCTAGAAATGGAAGTTGAACTAGGGAGGCTCGAAAAGGAGCTCGAGGCTAAAACCATAATTTATGCCGAGACTGTCCGGATTGCCAAAGAAAATGCGGAGGAGATTAGATCATGGGAGAAGAAGCATGCTGAAACCGTTGCCTCCCATGAGGAAGAAATCAAGAAGTTGGATTCTCGATTAGCAGGTAAGGAAATATTTTACCTGTGATTATCTTTGTTTTCTTTTCCTCTAGAAGTTTATTTTTGCTTGACCGATCTTTCTCTTTTCAGAGCAAGCGGTCGAAAACAAACAACTCCGCGAGGCTTCGACTGCACTCCAACAAGAGATGGAGACAATGAAGATCAATCTTCAAAGTAGTGTCACGCCTCAACAATGTACTTGGTGAGCTACATATCGAGGAAAAGCTCTCAAGATGATACGATGGCGCTCATATAAGTACAATTGGGGAACAAGTCGAACTTTGCAAGAACCGATAACCACCCTAAAAGTCAACCAAACCGACTCAATAAAGGAGGTGGTCAAGCCGTAAGTTATGCATTGGCAAAAATCAAAGCTCATGACCCCAAATTTTAATGTTCAACCAATCGAAGTCGACTTCAACCGCCTCAAGGTAAGTTGTCTCGATTGAAGAAATGCAATTAGTTGGCCTAAGGTTTTGGAGGAAATGCAATCGGGCTCTCCATCTTCGAGTAGTTTGTAACAAACCTAAAAACAATCTTTTGTCGATGTATTATATAATCCATCTTGTTTCTCGCAAATCATCTTGTCGAGTAGTTAGTAACTCAAAAGATAATTAACTAATGAAATACTAAGAATTGAAGTCAAATTAATAACTTTATCTCTAGCCCTCGACTATTTGCTTAGTTTGTTTTGACAAACTAAATAAATAGTGTTAAAAGGGTTTCGAAAATGAGAGGTTTGGTTAACTTGTAGTTTTTGGTCACGATTGTCATGCAATCGGTCGAAAAAATAGTAACGAATCGACACTAGGAAGTTCTTCCAGCAAGGTGACCACGCAGCAGAGAGGAAAGGCTTCGACTAGGTGATGTCACCATTTTCGACTAGATTAATTAAATCGAGAACAAAGAACTTGAGTTAAACAAACATCCAGAGAACTTCAAAAATTGCTCGCACTCTTTTGGAGGATTCAATAAGTCTGCCCTATTATCAAGAGTAGGAAATCGAACGATGCTAGGAAGTTCCTTCTAGTGGGCGTGACCACGCAGAGAGAGAGAGATTTCGACTAGATGTGTTTCTTCCTCCGACTTAGTTAAGACTTAATCAATACACCAAAGGCGCTGAATAAATCTTAAAAGTGTACTCGCTTAGAATATTTTTCAAAAATGAAGTGAAGAAATAATCTAAGGTGAAAGGAGTTGGCCTTCAAAAATATTTCACTAAATAAAACCCAGTTCTTTGTGTTGGCAACAAAAGCGAGTAACGAGTTGACACTAGGAAGCTCCTTCTAGTGGGCGTGACCACATGCGAGAGGAGAGGCTTCGACTAGGTGATGTTATCGCTTTCACCAAAGGTAAAGAAAACTCGGTGTTTGAAACATAGTCGAAAAATTATGAAAGCTCTACTCAAAAGTAAGACAATAGAGATAGAGAAAACCCGAGTCTTTATTGTCCAATGATTGGTCACACATAGAACTTGCGTGAATCGGGTCGATGTTCCAAGAATTCGAGAGAACCCGCCGCCTTCCATTGCCAATCGTATCAACTCGACGAGTACCTTCCCACTTGGGAGAAAGTTTGTTCGATTAGACTTGATTGGCAAAGCCTCAATACTAAGTCGCCACAAAGAAGGTCGCGAGGTTGACCTTACGATCGTAGTATCTTCGCAGGCTTGTTGGTAGACCGCCGAACAAATTAGGGCCTGCTTTTCCTTTCTTCAAGTAGATTAATGTCATCTCGCTCAATTTATTCCTCGTTGGAGTCTCTGTGGAATGTTTCACTGCGGTTGACCGTATCTTTAGTTCCGGAGGAAGCATGGCTTCAAAGACCAAAGACTAGAAAGAAAGGTGTTTTCTCAGAGTCTGATCGTAGTTGTACGAATCGCCCATAATACGTGAGGGTAACTTGTACCCAAGCCCCGAGCGCTTGATGAGTTGGTCAAGACTCGACTCTTAATTCTCTCATTATTTGGCCGCTTGCACGCTCGATCGCCCCATTACTCTGGGATGGGCCATGTACATAACACAACTTGGTACTCAATTCGTCAGTAAAATTCCTGAAATTTTGCGCCAAAAATTGCTTACTATTATCTGTAATTATTCGACTCGGTGACTCCAAATCGAGTAATTACGATCTCATCATAAACCGCTTTGCCGCTCCGCTGTTATCCCTACCACTGTGTTCGGCTTCAATCCATTTTGTGAACGATCAATAACCACAAAAGGAACTCAAACCTCCCGGAGCTTTGGGGAACGGTCCCAGGATATCAAGACCCTGTGTTGCAAAAGGCCAAGATAGAGGTATTGTTTGTAATGCCCGAGCTGGTTGGTGTATTTGCTCGCTATAAAACCGCATCGACACACTTTTTAACCAACTCTTTAGCATCAGATAGGCTGTTGGCCAAGAAAACCTTGTCGAAAAGCCTTGCCGACCAACGCTCAGAGGAAGCATGATTTCCACAGATGCCACCATGTATATCGTGAAGGAGTGTTAATCCTTCGCTCATGAATGCATCGCATGAGCACCCCTTGAGTACCTCGCTTATAGAGAACTCCTTCACCAAAGTATACATTTTGGCTTTTCGATAAGCGATCCGCCTCGAGATCGCCTTCGCATGTAACCCTTATGAAGATAATCATAGATGGGCGCCATCCATGTATCCTCGCATTCTAGAGAGGCCGCCTCAATAGGAGGTGTCTCGCTCGTCGACTGAGAAGGCTTCGAGTTGTTCAAAGAAGACTCCTTTTGGTACTTCAGACGGAAGAAGCTATTCGAGCAAGTCGGTTCACGAGGAAATTATCCTTTCGAGGGATGAATTGTGCCTCAAACCTAAAAATGCTTTTCTAGCTTACGACTTCCGATAAGTACCGAGACATTGTCGGGTTAGAGCACCGGTACTTTTGCCGACTTGATTCACGACTAGTTGAGAGTCTCCTCTCACGAGTAGTCGGAAATCGAGAGCGCTTTCACGTCAGATACCCGCTAGCAAACCTTCAGATTCTCGCCACATTATTAGTGGCCCGAAGTTTAATTGTATGGCATACTTTAAGGTCTCCAGAGGAGATACCAGACCACCTCAATTTCTCGAGCCACTTAAAGTAAGCGACCCGTCAGTACATCGCCCAATCGATCGTGGGAATCAGATCGGGATCCCGAACGTGTTCAGATTTGTCCATTCGCGACAAAGTCCGCCAAGATCTGGGATTTAACGGCCGTCGACACGAATGGATGTCGAACTCCCAAGTTCGATCGACCATTTTGCCATGCGCCATTGCTTCCCTATTCTCGAGGATCGCCTCCTAGGGAAACTCAGACAAAGACAAACTAGTTTGTGCACTTGAAAATAATGCCGCAGCTTCTCAAGACATGAGGAGGGCATATAGAAGCTTTTGGACCCGAGGGTAACGCCCTTAGGTCCGTGTAAAACTTCACTAACGTAGTAAACCGGTCGCTGTACATTTTCACATTCTACGACCACTATCAAGGCTTATCGCTGTGGCGTGGCAGCCTAGGTAAACTAAGAGCGTTTCTTCCGCCCTCGAGAGACCGTAATAGGAGCACTCGAAGGTACCTCTTGACATCCTCAAAGGCAGCGCTTGTTCTTTCGACCACTCAAAACTTCGTGTTTCCTTAGAAGTTTAAAGAAAGGTAGTCCTTTTCTCCTAGTCGTGCGATGAAACGACTTAAAGCCGCCATGCACCCAAAGTGAGTTTCTCGGACTTCTTTCCGTAGTTGAGGGCGATTTGTAAATGGCTTTTATCTTTTTTGATTTGCTTCGATTCCTCAGATAGATACTAGGAATCCAAGCAATTTTCAAGAGATTCCAAATACACATTTCTCAGATTAAGTTTAAGCGATGTTTTTCGAGATTGTCGAACGTTTCTTGCGTGGTCAAGAATATGATTAAGTCTCTTGATGCTTTTGACAACTAGATCATCAACATAGGCTTCTAGATTTCGCCTAATTGAGATGAAAAGTTGCTTGCATCAAGCGCTGAAAAGAAGCTGCATTTTTAGACCAAATGGCATTTTGACATAGCAAAATATACCAAATAGTGTAATAAATGCGTCTTTTCTTCATCGCTCTAGACACATATTGATCTGGTGGTATCCGTAATATGCATCTAAAAACTTAACATTTCACAACCTGTAGTAGAGTCAACCAACCGATCGACACGAGGTAAAGGAAAATCGCTTTTGGACAAGCTTTATTAAGATCAAGAAGTTCACGCACATACGCCATTTGCCGCTTGACTTTCTAACCATTACAGGTTAGCCAACCATTCAGGTGGTTGACTTCTCTTATAAAGCCCGCTTAAGTAGCTTATCCAATTCGATTTAATAGCATCTCGCCGATTAGGGCAAATCTCCGTAATTTTTGTTTTACGGTACTTTGTCGCCGTAAAGCTAGCCTGTGCTCGATCACCTCCCCGGGACTCGGGCATGTCGGATGCTTGCCACGCTAATACATCTGCTAGCTCTGAGGAAAGTGATGAGGGTGTCTTCCTATTTGGGGTCGGAAGTATCCCCGATGCGTAATAGTCTTCGAGGGCTCCTCTGGCCCGTGAGGAACCTCTTTGACTTTGTTGTTCGGCTTTGGTGTAGTTTTTTAGGCTTCGACTTGCTAGTCGAAGGTCGATTTTCTTCTCGAGTTGGTATTTGTCCTACCATCTCGAGGGATCGATTGGCCGCAGTATGCGCCATCTTCTTGTCATAATGGATTGTGATTACTCCTTTGGGACTCGCATCTTAATACATTGATACCCATAATGAGTAGCCATTAGAATTTTGCCAAAGTTGGTCGTCCGAGTATGGCGTTATATGTCGATCGAAATCCATCACATCAAAAGAGATTTTCTCCGTCTCGAAATTACTTGGTGAACCAAATGTTAAAGGAAGAGAAACTTGACCAATTGGTTTGGTCAAGATCCCTGCAGACGATCCCATGGAAAGAGTATCGCATCGGTCTTACTTTGGTCCTAGGTACTTGCATGTCATCCAGAGCACTCAGAATAAAATATTTAACGAGCTTCCACCATCAACCAAAACTCGATTGACCCGACAATTGTTGATGGTGGGTTCGACCACGATTGGGTATCGACCGTCGAAGTCGAAGGAATCGGCGCCACTCTTCTCGAAGAGATGGTGACTTCCGACCACTTCGTAATTTATTGACGAGAGGAGGATCTATGGAGTTTACCTCACGCTCAGCAAAATTTAAGCCGCCGCTTTGATTCATATGCCGATGATCCCCGTAGATGTGTTCGATGGTGTGTTGCGGATCCCGAACGGCATCTCCTCTTCGTCATCTCAAGATTTATGACCACTTGTTTGACCCACTGCTCGAGAGTGGAAGTGGTCCTTGTCGCTGTAGTAGTCTTCAAGCTTTCGCTGGAAGACCCAGTAGCTATGAAGGTCATGCCCTTCCTTTTTATGGAAAGGACACCACCTAGGCTTATCATTTTTCCGATCAGGGCGCTTACCTTTGCCTCTCGCTTGAGTGCGGCTTTGATGTGCGGCTCTTTATCATTCATACCAATACATCCTTGGAACCGCCGGCTTGGAGTTTTTGACCCTTCGCCTTTGTTCTTGGACTTTTTGCTTTTTTATCCTTCTTCTTACCAATGTCGCCTCGCTCTTGAGAGGTATTGTCTTCGATCTATTGTATTGTTCCACTCGACCGCCTCAGAGGCAGAGAGCGATCGATCACCATCTCAAGAGTTCGCAAATGTAGTAGGTGGGTTTAAAGCAATGTCTTCGTTATTCTTCTACTACGGACTCTCTCGCTTGAATGCCCCGATGACGATGAATCGAAACTTCCGAATTGAGTTACGAACCCGACTAAAGCGCTTGATGAATTGGCGCAAGGTCTCATTGTCGCTCGTCTCATCCGGCAAGTCATCCTCTTTTCCGTATGCATTGTAAGTGCCTTGAAAATTTGCCAAGAGAAGGTCGCAGAGGTGTTGCTAAGAGTAAATCGACTCGAGTGGTTGGTTCAAGAACCACGATCGAGCGGATCCTTCGAGCACGCTTGGAAGATAATTTGCCATTACACGCTCCTCCTCCCGCCGCTTTGACAATTGCCAGTAGATTTGAAGGAATTCGATGGGATTTTGGGAACCATCAAGCTTCTCCATGTTCACTGATCGAAATCGAGGTGGCTATCGAACAGCTCGGAGATCTCGCGAGAATGCCCGACATCCAGTAATGACTTCTTGACGCCTTTGCAAGAAGGAAGGGTTAATATCATCGTGGTCGACTCGACGATGCCCTAGAACAGTTGACCCGACCTATGATAGGTCTCGTCCTTCAAGGGAATATTCCTCATAGTGCATCTCAAGGTCGAGATTCCTATGTCGGAGTGGTGAGCGATCACCTCCGAAGAACTTGTTGATCATCGTCATTTGGAAAACATTTTCGAGTAGGAGATCGACGCGACTTCATCGCTTGCGCCGATTCCTTCGTGGTGATATGTTCGATCGACCGGTAGTCAAGAAGTCGATGGCTATGAATTCTCGAATAATGTCACGAGGTGCTTCCGCCTTGCCATCGATTCGGTTTTGTGTAATCTTCAACGAAGAGATCGAGCCTCAGCTTCTGCTAGCTCTTGAGTTGGATTCTCGAGCAAGTCATTGATGTGCTGGAGCTCTCGAGCTTCCTTTGATTGATATTGAATGCGCCCAGGCAAATTCTTCTGAGCTTCAATTTTCTTCCTTCGAATTGCCTCAGGATTTTCCATGTTAGACTCTTGAGATTGCCTCAATGAAGCGCGAGAATGTCGAGGATTTCCCTGGCGTTCATGAAGGCGTTGGTCGTGTCCGCCAGTGGTGGTGTCCTGGCCATTGCCACGAGGGGGCGCAGTGTGTGACTTTCTGGGAGAGTCTCCATCTCGGTCTCTAGGAGAGTGACCTTGATCCAAGGGAAGGATGAAGACCTCCTGCTGATGATTCTCACTTGCGCCGAGGCCTCCCCGCTTGAGGAGTCGCCGAGACACCATCTGGCGATTTTGGAGTAATCCCTCCATGTAGGGAAGTCCGGTTATAACTGCTCCGCCGGCAGTATGACTCATGGAGAGATGGTCGAATTTGGTGAAAAGCATGCTTGATCCCGCTGCCTTTGATATCATCCGGAGAGAAATGATCACCAGATGCCGGTGAAGTCCCGAATTGTAGCTTCCAGAGCTTGCTCTCACCAAGTCGGACCGCCTCGGGGATTCAACACTTCGAGGAAAACTCTCGCTGTGTTGTGAGTCCACTGGTGTGGTCCCCGTCAAATTGACCTTGTCCTTGAGAGGGTAGATTCTCTCTCGAACGCATCGCTAGGGGGATAAGGATCCTCCTCAACTCCATCACGCATTGTCTCTCGGATCGTGGGAAGATCACCGAGGCGCAGCACTACCATCTGATGAGTCATCACTTGGCTCATAATCGAAACCGCATCCATGTCGACGTCAGATAATCGCCAAGTCGAACTAGTTCTCTCGCTCCATTCCCCGCCATGAGTGCATGAGATTTGGAAAACAGAGAGAATGTTGACAAGAGATTACCGAAGATCCCCACGGTTGGCGCCTAACCGCGGTGTTTTAGAACCGAACTTACGAAAGATTGTTTGATTCGGGGTCTCCTAGAATGGAATCACGCAGAGAGATTGACACGGGATTTTTATACAGTGTTCGGCCTTCTCCGGAGAGAATAAGAACCCTACTCCGTGTGTGTATGGTATTGAGTATATTCTGAACAATCAGGGGAAAAACTAAGACTATTACAGATAGTGCTTGTATTCCTGATGGCCCGATTCATCCTCCCTTCCTTTCTCTGATTGTCGTCTTTTATAGAACGTGAAGGAGCGGCAGTTACTCCAGGTGAAGCGGTGCCTCATCACATCCCGTAACGGGCGTGCGTTGGTAATAATCACCGTGAATTAACTCCTCCACGCCGCCAACAAACTATATACCGTAGATAATGGAGTATTACGTGCCATTATTCCGCAGTAATAACAACAGATGATGACTGCTTGAATCCCTTAATCAATAAGACCCACTTGTCTCAGAGGTTTATTGGATCATAAGGTGGTCGATGACCTAGTCGAGAGGAGCCTACGATTATGAGGTAGTCGTAGCAAGACTTACGACTATGGGATAGTCGTAGCATAACTTACGATTATGGGGGTGGTCGAGAAGAACTTACGACCACCCATTAGGCTCTTCCCTCATAATATTAAGGGTACACTCAGGGTCCACATGACGTCATATTTACCTATAATAAGAATTATAGATAAAAGATAAAATGAGGATTATTATATCCTCGTCAAACATCTTTTTATCTTTTATATATTTCCCGATCTGTATGATATAACACTTCCTTAATATGCAGTCAGTCGGGTTGAAGATCAACGAGCCCACCGATTTCATGATGTAAGTACACCGTACAGGGAAACCTTATGTTATAAGGATGTAAATTATTCATAACTGACGTCGTCGATATGGATTACGCCCGGGCGAGTGCTGGGCTCCATCGGTGCCTCCTCAACAGGGTCCGGTACGTAAGGTTTCCACCGCACGAAGTTCTCGGCCCGCACCGAGTAGTTCAGCATATACTTCTGTTAGATGAATACCCTGTCATACATCTCGGCCGCCGATCCACCGAAGAAGTGGCAAAGGCATCTCGCCGCCATTACGTGGGGATGAAGTTAAAATTTGAAGAATTCAACGCTGGGAGAGGAAAATCGACGCGCGAAAGAAACGCTTACGAGATAGTGCCCGCATGTGTAGTACGCCTGCCGCGGTGTGTGGTGTGTGGATCAATGATCTCTACCGGTTCGCTACACACATTGCGGATCGAAAAACATGGTGGTACCGCAAAGATCTTTCATTGATTTATCCGGGTATTGTAGCTGCTTTCCTCTTCGCTTAAGCGCTTTTGCTTCGCAACATCCGCGACGAGAAGTTTGTCAAGAGTCCATAGCCGGGTATCTATTGTGTAGTGTTGGGTTTGGTTCAACCCTTTTATAAGCCCCATGGTTGGCATGGTGTGGTTAATTTCATGCAGAGTATAGAGTCCCGCTTTTAATTTCAAAAGCCGAGGAGGTAGAGTGTTGTCATGTCGATCCGAAAGTCGGCAAGGCATAGTGTTGTCACGCCTTACTTTGCAAAGGAGAAGTCATGTCTTGCTTTATGAGTGTTGTCTTATCGGATCAAAAACCGGCGAGGCGTAGTGTTGTCACGCCTTTCTTTGCGGAGTCTTGTCTTTCCCAGATAAAGTCGGGAGGCGGCCAGGTGTCAAGCCGATCTCAAAAGCCTAACCCTAAACCTAAACCCTAAACTGCGCAAAGCTGCCTCCTTTAGTCTTGTCACTATGCAAAGCTGCCCCGTGTGGTCTTGTCATCAAGAAAGTCGCCAATTTCGCTCGTCTTGTCATCGCGCAAAGTCGCCTGGTCTTGTCGCTGCCAAGAAAGTCGCCAAATTTCGCTCGTCTTGTCACCGCGCAAAGTCGCCTGTGGTCTTGTCGCCACGCAAAGTCGCCAGCTCCGTTTGGTCTTGTCGCTGCACAAAGCTGCCCCGTGTGGTCTTATCGCTGCGTAAAGCTGCCCCATGTGGTCTTGTCGCCAGGCAAAGTCACACCCGCTTGATCTTGTCCGCACAAGGCTTCCCTATTTTGTCTTGTCATCGCAGCAAACCCGCCCGCTTGGTCTTGTCTATAAAATGCTTTGTTAGCCTCCGCGGGGCTATAAAATGCACGCCCCACGCCCAAATTAGGACTACTTAACCCTTGAAACCGAGGAAGAAGAACCTTCTCCGCCTTATAGTAACAAACGATGGCAGACGCCAGTGACCAGCCCAACCGGTCGCTGCCGCACCTTTATGCGCCGAAGGAGGGAGGACTTCGCCCTAACTACCTGTTGATGTCAAGAAGCATGCTCAACCGGTATGGTTTAAATGCGACACGGGAGGACGTAATCGCAGCAGTCATAGACGGCCTTTTCGATGGTGGACGGCGCTTTTCCGATGCCCATACTGGGTAAATAGTTTTGTTCATGTTACTGCTAATACATCCTCCGTACTAACCGTCCCTTATAGCAGATGGCGAAATGCAACTTCACCCGCTGGATCGATCCTCCCCATGAAGGACATGCTGTGAGGTACTTGGATGTATTGTGGAACCGAATCTTTGATTTGGAGGCACAAATTGACGATCTCAAGGAGTAAATGATGACCTCCGCCAACTGATGCAGCGTGAGAGGGGCAATGAGGAGGTCGTGAACATAGGAAGTTCCTATGATCCCACATGTCCGCCGTACAACCCTAGTCAGCATATGTGCGCACACTACAACGACGGCCACCATGTCCGAGGCGCCCAACTAGAGAACACTCTATGTGGCTAGCGAGAGGCACCTTCTACAATTAGGCACGGGCGGAGAAGCTTGTACGTCGGTAGTCTCCCCTTATGTAAGCACTTATGTTCAATCTCCTAAAGCATGTAACTAAATGAGGGACGCGTTATTGTGGTTGCCTTTTATCGAGTTGACATGTTGCATCGATGTGTCTTGTGCCTGTAAGTTATATGCATCGAACAAACTCATTCATGGGTAGGTAATGTTACTAGTTTATTCTCATTCATGACAGACTACGATGCATAAGTAAAGAGTGGGCATTACATCTCATTACAACTGAACTTCTACTTGGCAACAACAAGAAATAATAGAAGAAAGACCACAAAACTAACTAGCTTAACTAATTTCTTAAGCATGTTCTCAACTCTTTCCATCCTTTCATCTAGTCTTTTAAGTCTATTATCTTCGTTCTACGTTGGTGGCTCTGAGGGTCGAAGTCATCGATCTAAATGCAACAATACCACGAGAGTCATCTTGCAAGGCGCAATTTGCACCGCAATATCTTGAACTATCGACAGCTTCACAGCCCACTACCAAAACCGATATGTTGTGCTCAAAAGAATTGCGCTTCAAGTGAAAGAAAACAACATGTCAAGTTTCAATGAAATTCATTAGGGGTGATTAGGCGCAAGTTATCAGAAGATTTGAACACCTCATGAACACTGAGATGGATTCATATGATGTGAGGTAAACACATTCACCGGATCATCAGCAATGAGGGCAAACCAAATCGCCGTAGTGATTGTAATTGTTCCGCTCACTCGAAAGTTAGATGATGCCAAGACATCCTGCCTAAGAATGGAAGAAAGGAGAAGAGGAAATGAAGAGGAGGTGAATGGCACCAAAGCATCCATATATAGCATGCAACGAATTGCAATTGGGTTGAAGGAAATTGCCCCATGAAGCTACCGTGCTCGAGGAGGAATCGTGGTGGCGGCTTGAAGGAAATTCACGTCCATGAGCTACCGGGCCCGAGGAGGAATCGTGTGGCAGCGTTGAAGGAAATTCGCGTCCGCGATGTAGTCTCCCCTTCTGTACGCAATTATGTTCAATCTTGTAACGCATGTAAGTAAATGGTGGACGCGTCATTGCGGTTGTCATTTATCGAGTGGATGTTGCATCGAGGTGTCGTGTGCATTAAGCTATAGGCGTCGATATGCATTGAACAAGCATGCATTATATGAACGAGTACACACAAGAACGCAAAAGTATTATGCATCATATATTATGCAAAATGCACACCAAGGCAACAAGATACCCCTACTAGCCCCCCAACCGCACCCCCAAAGATCCTCCCACGCCCCCACCGCCCACTCCACCTCCATGTCCTCCCCACGAAGCTCTGGGCGCCTCCTCTCAAGGCTGGGTGTGGGGCCTCGCCCCGAGAGGGAAAGACGGTCAGAGCCCCGATCCGACGAGGACCGAGAGGCGAAGGGTGGACAACACTGGTGCTTTGTGGGTATCTTGGCGCATCGAGGAGCTGTGACTGATGTAACCTCACGGCCCGGGCTGAGGTGCCGGTCGTCGCCCAAAGAAGAACTCCCCAAGGCCCACGTCACCTAAGTAGGCCCCTCCGACATAGGGCAATGTACCTGCACATCAAACTATTGTTGTTCATAAAAGATGCGATCCATGCTGACAAACAGAGACGTGATGTACCCTCGGCTAGCACCATGGCGCGTGCGAATGAGTCCACAATGAAGTGTGGCACGTCAGACGCGCTTCGCGTGTGCCGCGGTGGAAGGCGAGGGGTGGAGGATCGACGAAAGCGACATCGCCTGTGTACGGGTCCGGTCGAGCATCCGCCTCGCTGTGGCGCCGGTGTCGGACGTGGTCCGGCCGACCTCCCGCCGCTGGCTATCACGGACGGGCCGGGGCCGACGGACGACGGACCGTGGAGAAGGCCCGAAGGCTCAATCTCCGAGCTCGGTGCACGATAACAAAGCAAAAATACGCGGTGGCTTGTCAGGCCACACGACGGATAACCGGGCCGTGGTCTCGCGGTGCCCTCCACACCATCCGTGAACCTCTGAGGCTAGGAGCGGCAGTCCGTCGCAATCTCAGCAGCCGTGCTCACCTACATCGAAAACAAAACACGGTGAAAACTGTAAAGGCGTATGCCACAAGCGGTTTTCAAGTCGATGTAATGTACCGTGTGGAGCACGCCCCGCGCTTAAATGCACAGTGGTACGGTTGGTCGGTGCCGGAGACGGGTGCGGGCTTGTCCGCAGAAGCACGCAGCCCGGCACGTGTCTAAGGAGCGCACTCAACGAATGTACTCGCCGAGGTCCTGTGGGTTGTAAGGGTATCCTCCCGCACACCCATCCCGTAGCACGCCTCCCACCGCCTCTACCCACGAGTCCATCCTACTCGCCCAGCCAGGCCGCGGACGACTCTTCCTATCAACTCGCAAGACGAACATGTAGTTAGAAGTCGCGGCGAAGAGACAACAAGACAAACAACGCATGTATGCCGACACTCATGCGCAGTATCGCCGCCGGGCACTAGACGCCTAATCGCATCGAACCTCCTGTCAGGTCGAATCGGGCGATCACACGATGCGCTTCCATAGTCCTCGATTTAAGACGCCGAAGACAAGCGCTCTGGTCACCGGAGTCCCGGCCACGCAGCACAATGAGGACAGCCCGTGGGGAGCGCAAGCAACTTCCCGAGGCGTAGTATGGCTCTAACGAACGTTATCCGCCGTGAGCCGGCCGAAGCTATTTCCACGAACGGCTCAGACGCCCATCTCACCAAGACGCGCGCGAATCGCACTGTAAGGAACACAACATATTAGATAGAACGATCGGTAATATGAAGAAATTAGTCGCGGGAAAGAGTACGCACTCCATTGCCGCACCAAAGAGAGCCCATCGCTGGCCGCCCACCCCGTCAAAGCAGTACATCTCCAGCCCGCATAGAGCGCCGTCGTCCATCAGGCCGCCCGAGGCTAAAGCGCCGAACGACCACAATCGCAGAGGAGAGGACACCCCGTGAGGATGGAGTTCGGCCTCGACCTGAAGCACACATCGCACATGCCGCGATAGGTGGCGGCAAGCGCTCGAACCTCACCGATCTGGGGCCTCCCCGTCATGGCGGTTCCCGGCGACGCTGATGAGCCTCACGCCGACGGTGTCGCTGCGGTCAGCCGGTGAACAAAGACCCAACCAAATAGCTACAACAAGTACGCCTCGAGGTGGCGTGACACCTGCTGGTCATCCACGGCAGGGTCCATCCGCTCGACCTATGCACAAGGAAAAAGCTAGTCAGACCGTAGTACAAAAAGGAGAGCGCCGCACTTCCAATGCGAACGACGTCGAACATGTACCCGGAACTACGACAACCACCGCAAGGGCGGGCCATGCCTCTGTGCCTCCAGGAAGACGTAGTACCCATCCGCGACCGTAGGTGGAAGGACTCCCTGAAACCTAGCCAGAAGGTCCTCGTGCCAGTCATCCGGAGACTCCTGCGGGAAGGCGGCACCTCCCGCGATAGGGAGGCCAAGAAGTAGGGAGATGTCCTGCAGAGTAGGGGCCATCTCCCCGAATGGGAGATGGAAAGTGTGAGTCTCGGCCGCCACCGTCCACGTTGCCGCCAGGAGCTGCTGAACGGGAAGTGTCGTGGATCGCCCACCCGGCATGGACGCTCCGACGCCGCCGATCAGGTGTGCCGGGCCGTCCTCATCCATGGCTTGCACCATCTGGGCAATAGGTAGTAGACCGCAGCCCTGAGCCTTGCGAAGTAACAAAAGGTTAGTACGAAGGTACGTTATGGCGAGAAGATAGTGTCGACATATACTAACCTCACTGTCCAGCGTGGGTCTAGCCTCCAGCCACCGAGGTGTCCGCGGCGATCACCCCAAGACAAGCCAAGGCGACAAGGTTCGCAGGATGCGGGACACGACGCGATGCGCGATGTAGCCGGTCGATGGGCTCCTCCAGGAGGCCGAAATTCCAGTCCGATCCGTGAGCCATAGCTGCAACACAACTTCAAGTTAGCAAATACGCGGAAATGAAAAATCGAATGTAAAGAATAGTACATTTAACTTCCAAACAAACAAATCAAAAAGTACTACCTACCAGGACAGTTTTCCGAAAGTAATAAAAAAGGGATAGTACTATAGCACTTACATAAACATTACGTGCAACGCACGATACATGTGTTACTAAGATTACATACATGAAATAAAAATTGGGTAGTACCGTAACGCTTACATGAAAAATACAAAGTACGGATGACAATCTACACTAATTTGCACATCGTGACATCGCAAGAAGTGCTAACGCAAACCATGGTAGTGCCTACTCCTCACCGGTGCCTTGCATGTTCGGGTCAGGTGGGCCCTCTGCCATGCAGGTTCGCAGCTGTCTACCCAACGCCCGGCTTTGTGCTTCGGTCCATATCATTGGTAATACGACGACTCTGCCGATGACCCTTGCCACCCTTCAAAGATATCAATATCCGGAATCCAGATCCTATTTGCAATATCCAAGGTATGGTTACCCACAACCCTAAAGCCCCTAAGCTCGCCAAATTCATGCTCGCACCAACCTCTCCTTCAAGAAGTACTTGACACAAAGTTCAAAGGGTCCATACAAGATCCACCATGCATGGCGAGCACATGAGAGCATGGCTTGTGTAAGAGCTTCGGTTTGTTGCACGTACATCTAGGTTCATTCACATGATCTCCAAGGCATACCTCGTGGGTGATAAGAGAACGAGCCATCCCAAATCCGGCTCTATCCCGAGGAGCATGTCAAACGATGTCCATATTTCCCATCGTGGTACAATTATGTGCGATCGCCCTTCTCTGCCTTCGCCTGCATGTATGCCGTAATCTTCAAGCAGTACGGTGTTTGAGGGTTGGTGGCATGAAGTGCGGCATTTGCATGCCTCTCCCTAAAAGACCTGGACAGCTGTAGAACACCTTCCGCGATGGCGCATTTAGGGTCGACAACGAAGGCCCCTAAGAACCCAGCTTGTACACCTCCGCAAGGTTAGTGGTCATTATGCCGCACTCTTGCCCCGTCCGTGTCGTGTGCCAGAGACCACTTGTCCAATGGCTCGGTCTCGATCTAGTGGGAGAAGCACTGATGTTCTCGAGGTCCTCCGCCTCGGACCAAGCAAAGTTTAGAGTCTCGCTCCTCGTTCTCTCGCCCACATGTTTCCTCGGCCAGGTTCATCCAAAGAAGGCCTATAAGGCCAAATTTATGCTGTCGGTTCTCAAGATAGCCGCCTCTTGAATAGTTTCACCAAGGGTTGCTTCTGGAACTTCTTGAAGAAGTTGGCCCCAAGTGGCTTAATACACCATCTACTCCTCATATCTCGCCAAGGAAACGGCTCATCCGGATCTTCTCAAGTGTTTTATGGTTTTCAAAGATCCCGGTGGCAATCATGGATCACGCGACACACCAGATGAGCTCGAACAACTCCCACCTCGATGTCGACGAACCACAACCGGTGTCAAATTTCACCTTCAACAAATGCGATGGCCAATAGCGTAATTTGATTGTTCCCGCCAACGCCTATGGCGGTAAGGATCCGCCTTGTATTTTCGGTCAAAAGGTCCTGGCCCATCGAGATCACGGGCAGCATATGCCTAAAAGCCTCGACGCAGGACCAAGGCTACGAAGGCCCTATGCAATATCAAAAACCTCATGAATTTTAGATGGCATGTCCTTACAGCAGTACGTGCCCGAATTCTCTCTCAGAGCACCTCAAGCATACGAGGAAGGTTGTCGACGCCTCAAAAGATCCAAACCGCTCTTTCCAAAGCCTTTTTTGCCAAGACGCCACGCCTCACAGAGCTGATCTTGTACTTGAATTTTTTCTCAATAGCCACCATAATGTGCTTAGCCTCCACATCCTTCTTCTCCACTATCTCTCCATACATCAAATTAGCTATGAAGGTCGACGTTAGGTTACGGCGTTCACACAAAACACTATTGAGCATGCAGGAGTGCGGCTCCACCTTCGAGACAATCCAAAGGAGTCTCATACTTCAGCCTATGTGCGCACTCGCTAAGGACAACCGCCCGCTTCGCATTTCACGATGTACTGCTCTTGGCTAGATTTGACGACCAAATGTCCGCCGTGATAGACATAGCCCACAACTTAATGGCATCCCGCAAGGATGTCTTATCAAGAAACATTGAGTGCAACCAACCTCCGTGGCATGGTACTCCCACGGCGATTCGGCTCATCATGCGAGATAGACCCTCGTCCAATCTATTCCATTCCCGGATGGGAGCTCCGTCCTCATTGAACTGCCCTCGTCGCCTTCTTGTAAAGCTTCGTTTTCACCAAGGCCATCCGGTCATCGCTTCCATTTGATGCAATATGTAATCCCTATGCTCTCCTTCATCACTGTCTCAGAGGCTCACCATGCGGTGACCGATCTTCTCTCTCAGAT
The DNA here is from genome assembly GCA_036346405.1 of Phyllostachys edulis. Classification (NCBI taxonomy): domain Eukaryota; kingdom Viridiplantae; phylum Streptophyta; class Magnoliopsida; order Poales; family Poaceae; genus Phyllostachys; species Phyllostachys edulis. The sequence goes on from CM070563.1 coordinate 12,771,132, forward strand.
CTACCGCCGAGCCGATCACAAGCAACATTCTCTCGAACTCTTCAGAACACACCCTCCCGTCCTCTTCTTCACCAACATCTTTGGGCATCCGAACCGCTCTCACCACCCGGATGATATCCGATCGGGGGCCTGCACTTTTTTTGGGCATGGTTGCACAACTATCACACACTCATATCCACAACACGACATCCTTCTATAAAGCCCTTCCACACCGCTGCAGCGCTGCGGCCTTCTCAACTCCCATCCGATGTTCGTGGGAGACCGCCCAAAGCCCTTGTATGTCGATGCCGCACACCTCGTGGTTCAAAGAGAAGTCGGGTGAGCCAATGCTTCACATCTTCGATTCGTGCATTCTCGCCGTCCGTGTACAATGCTGGCTTGTCGAAACCGCCAAGTCAATACCGCGACGGACCTTCACGAACGGTGCCAACACCGTAATGCACTTTCAATGTAGTGGGTACAGGCATGACTTATTGTATGGCTGCAAATATTTCCAACATTGCAACTAGTCAGATCGCAACGCACGATATGCAAGTTCTGCTACATTGTGATTTACATTTCTAAGGCCCTTCGCCTATCGTCGACAACTACACGACAGCATGATCATTCATTACCTACGGCAGAGGCCACAATGAACATGCAGTACGATATTTACATTCAACATCAAAACCGAGCTATTCCATAGCAGGCATTATTCGATTCGACGCTAACTTGCAATCCAAATGCTATAGGTATGCCCATTTCTACAGAGCTATACCTATTACCTAAGTCAATTAGTTCATACTAATTAACTTCTACTAATTAGTTTATACAAATAATTCATCCTCCTTATGCGCTCGGTCACGCATTATTCACCCAATAATAGTCAGCCACGCATGCAACCATATAACTACAATACTTCTCACAAACGGCACTAATACTCCCTCACAAACTATTTTTTCTCTAACTAAAGTTTCTTATCGCGGCTACTTACATACAAATCAACAACATTTCGATTTTCTACTTTTTTTTCTCTAACTAAAATTTCATACGAGTACTACTTATACTACAATTTGTACTAAATAAACTATTTACCTACTACAAAAATTACACTACAAAATAAAACAAACTTACCTCGCAGATGTCAAGTTTTCTCTCCTCCCTCTATTTTTCCTCTCCTCTCCCTCTATTTTTCCTCTCCTCTCCCCACGCGCGGTTTCTCCAAATGTTTTCTCTCTATCTCGGTAACCCATGGGACCGCTGGTCCTGAGAGAGCATCCACGCCCAACGGTTCGGCGATCGAACATGCTCGCTTTACTGCTCAATGATCGCAATAATGACACCCAACGGTTCTAAGCACCGCAGATAAATACCTTAACGATTGGGCGATAGGACTCAACGCCTAATCGAGAGTTTATCGATCTAGTCGCCCAATCGTTCGGCGACAGATGGATATTTCTGTAAAAAAAAAGAACGCTAGAATATTTTTGTAATTTCTAATAAAAAATAGATTATTTAAAAAAATTTCAAGAAATGAATGGATTGGATTTTCTGTTTTATTGGGAGCACCAAAACGTTGCCCCTCTTTTTGGTCTTTTGTGTTTATTTATACCCAAAAATTACATAGTTACAATCGGATTAGATAATGCCAATCCGTACCAAAAACAAACTCCAACTCACACTCGAACTCCTAATAAAAAACAATTCTCACCAAAAATAACAGAACTTGCCTAAACAAGATTAATTCTATAAATCACCCCCTTAATCTTGTTTCTTCTCCGACTTCGTCAAAATATCAGTGAGTAGATCTTCTGTTCTGATGTGATCAACTATTATTTTCACTTCTTCGACGCACTCCCAAATAAAATGATAACGAGTATTTATGTACTTGCTTCTATCATGGTACGTAGACTGGATTCTTGTTCAAATATATCGCCGACTTGTTATCAACCTTGAGCATAAACCTGCTCACCTCATTCTATGTAAGATCACTAAGTAACCATCCCGGCCTAGTAACAGGAATGCCAATCCAGGGGCTCACTTCCTCAGCAATCTGCTCAGGGCTGACAGTCTCTGTTAAGATCAGATTCTCTCCAGTCTCACCCTCTAGCTTGGCAATGGCAGCATCAATCTCCTACAGAGTGAACAGCGGCTCTTCATGATGCTGTCTCTGTCTCCTGATCCCATCTAATCGTTCTTTCTCCTTGCGATACTTCATCTGTAATGGTTGTAGCTTGTCCCTCAAATCATCCAATTCCTTCCTGACCTGAACTAGGCGAGCTTTGCTAGCCTTGTCTTTTTCCTTGTCAAGGGTGTGACCTTTCCTCTCCAGATTGTCAATCAATTCCTCTTGAATGGCCTGGAGTTGGCTTCAGCCAACATTAATTACTCCAGTCAATTCCAGCCAATTGGGACCAACATCAATCACGCAAGTCAAATCCCCTTGCTGCCGATGGGACTTGCACTTGCTGCCTGAACATTCCTGATTTTCGTCATTGGGTGTTTCAACCTTTGCCTCAATGTTGTTATTAAGCTTACCATGCAGCTCGGCATCCATCTTGGGCATCTCTAATCCGGGTTCATTATCCCTTTTGGGTGTCTCTACTCTCTGTTTACCCTCCTTTGGCTTACCTCCTGCGGTTGCATGTGCAGGCGCGTTGGGGCCTCCAGCAGTGCTGCCCACCGCGTGGGACCTGCTGCCATGAACTCTTGAGGCTACGACTCCTGCGCCTCCTACACTGTCTTGGCCTGCGCCTCCTGCGCTGCCTTGGCCTACTCTCCCATGTGCACGGGGCCCGCCGACTGAAACTCCAGAACGGCTGCCTCATGCTGCCTGCTGTGTTTGGTCCCTGTGTCCCGCCACCTCCTTGGCCGGGGGAATCAGAACTTGATTCGGGTGAGCTCGTGGCTCCCTGTTCGTGGGACCTGAAGGTGGAAGTACATGCGTCGAGAGAGCAGATGCTTCTGTATCTTCCCCCAAGACAGAAAAAGAAATCCCATTGGTTGATTTGTTCCATACCTGGTTCGACACCCAGCTCCACTCTGGCTCCTCCAGATTGTCCTTCAGATAAACTGGTTTATAAGTTTTCAGGAAAACTTTGTACAACCAGTTCAGAAATTTTTTCACCTTCATCAACAGATCTTTATTTTTGTCATAGACATGCATGACCTCATCCTACAGCTCCATCCTGCACCCTTCTTTCTCCAACTGCCCGAGGCTGAGTATGTTGTTACACAAACTTGGTATAAAATAAATTTCAGTCAGCACCCTTTGATAGTCGTTGTTGCATTGCAACAGCATTGATCCTTTGCCTGTTATCTGCACTGTGGAGCCGTTGCCAAACTTGACTTTGCTTGAAATCTTCTCGTCAAGCTCGTGGAACATGTAGTGATCTCCCGTCATGTGATTGCTCGCTCTATTGTCCAAGTACCACAGATCAGTGTGACCATGGTTGTCTCCCTCCGTGCGTAGTTTAGTGATGAACCACGGAGGTTTTGATTTGGCCCGATCTTTCGATGAGAAGATAGATTCGGTAGAAGTCGCTCAACTCTCACGATCCTGGCTACGAACTCGCAAGGCCCAAAACCACGCAATCGCTGAACTGCTCGACAAGTCATTATCAACAGTGCACGAATACCCAGATAACCTAATCACGAAGATCAATTCCTGCATACACCGAAGAAGTACGCAAGAATAAGGTACTCAATCTGATGTATTGCAAATATTGTGGCGAACTCCAAATTCCGAAGGGAAGACCAAAAGAAATGCGAAAAATAGAAACCAAAAACTTGCGACACGAATTCAGGGTTGAAGATGGCCAATTTTGGGGGTCTTAGAGGGTTACATTTATTGGATGTGCCTCGTCGTTAGCTTTCCAATGAATCCGAGAACGTCGGATTCGGACACCGTATGCAAAAGTTATGCATGTTTTACTGAAGGTGTCTCAGAAGCGGAATCCACTCGGAATCGAATTCGTCTCGGTTTCAATCTTCAAACTGCTATATATTTTGATCCCGTGGGACAAACCTGCTGAACTATTTTGTAGAAGCTTGTGGATGCATGAATAAGGTCTCCACCAATTTTACTGGTTTTTGCGAAAGTTCGACATGCTTTCCAAATTTTGGAAAAGTGGACTCACTCTCTTTTGTTTCTTCTGTTGTTTTCTCCTTACTTTTTTTCTTCTCTGTCACAAACCGAAATCAATCTCTCTTTTTTTTTCTTCCTTCTTTTTCTTCTCTGTCACAAACCGAAACCAAACTCTTTCCTTTTTATTTTATTTTATTGCAAACGAAAACCAATCTAGGGTTTGGGTTTCCTTTGCGGTGGCGGTAGGAGACAAGGTGGGCTGCCGTGGCAGCAAGATGGTAGCTGCTAGGGCTGAAAAAAAAAAGCTTGAGACTCGCAAGCCTGCTCGGGCTTGTCTCGGCTTGGCTCAGGCTCATGAATTTTCGAGCCGAGCTGAGCCGCATGTCCAGCTCGCCAAGCAAACGAGCCGAGCCCGAGCCAGCTCGCGAGCCTCATTTGGCTCAGCCCAGGCGCCAGGCCCAGCAGTGATGCTGCCTGCCTCCTCAACCTCATGTCCTCATCCTCAGATCCCTAAGTCCTTCCTCCCCCGATCCATTCCCCTCCCCATCCCCTTTCTTCCCCCGATTCCCCATCCTCCCTTGCCGCCCTTGCCAGCACCTCCACCCACCACCACTCCTCCACGGCCACCACCCCCCGCGGCGGCGGCCTCCACCTTGCCTCCTCCACCTCACCGCCTCCACCTGTCGCCTCCACCTCGCCTTCTCCACCCGCCGCCTCCACCTCACCTCCTCCACCTCGTCGCCTCCTCCACCCGCTGCCTTCACCTCGCCTCCTCCATCTCGCCACCTCCACCTCGCCTTCTCCACCCGCCGTCTCCCCCTCACGGCCTCCCCCTCGCCCTCGTCCAGCTCCACGCCTCCTCCACCCGCTGCCTCCACCCACCACCTCCACCTCACAGCCTCCCCCTCGTCCTCGCCCAGCTCCACGCCTTCTCCACCTGTCGCCTCCCCCTCGCCTTCGCCTAGCTCCACGCCTCCACCTACCACCTCCACCTCGCCTCCTCCACCCGCCGCCTCCACCTCGGTCCTCGCCTCTTCCAGCCGCCGCCTCCACCCGCCACCTCCACCTCGCCTCCTCCACTCGCCACCTCCCCCTCGCCCAGCTCCACTTGCCGCCTCGCCCCTCGCATTTCCTCGGTGAGTCTTCATTAGTGTCCTCTTGAGAAGTTCTATTGTGCCAAACATTCTATGGATGATAGTAAGTTCTACCAACCTCTCGTTTTCTCTGCACAACTGAAAGCTTGTAGAGTTACTTTGTTTAGATTTGATGAGATGTTGTAGTTCATACCAGTTATGTTTGCTTCTTTGAGTAGAAGTTTGATAGGTCGTGGCAGAGAAAGTAGAGCTTCATTCAGTGTGAGCTATTGAGATTGAGAGTGCATCAAAGAAGTAGTGGATGAATTAATATCAATACTTTCTATAACAACATGGCACCAGTGGTAGAGTTCAGTTTAATTGGTGTGATGAGTGTATATTCGAAGGCTTCTTTAGAAGCCATATGAGTATTATTGCTAGTAGAGGAAACAGTGGCGAGGAACTTGACATGGAGAATTGACTGACAATAGCCTGTTAATGAACAACCGAAACTTGGCCACTTAAATGGATTCTTTGCTGGTGGTAAGCTCACTTTAGGCAACTAACAATGAACCCTTGTTGACTTTGTTTTTGTCGGATCATTGGATGCTTCGGATGACAAGATGACACCAATACGCCATGACATCGGGCCAAGAGGACCTTTTATTTTGGAGTTTAGAGTTTAGACTGTTATTTTGAACTCTTGTACATTAAGTGCTTAGCGCTTACTACTTAGCATAGATCCATGGACTGTTATATGGATGATGGATCAATTGATGGACTGTTATGTTATATGGACAATGGAGTTATAGACTATTATATATATAGAGTTATGGACTGTTAAATATTAAGTGTTAGTCTTTCAATTGAATGGATTATGAATCTATGGTTGAATGGATTATGAATCTATGGTGAATGCTTGTATGGATTATGGACTGTTATGTTTCTGGCGGTCTTTCAATTGAATGGATTATGAATGAATGAATCTATGGTGAATGCTTGTATGGATTATGGACTGTTATGTTTCTGGCTTTGTTTTATTGTTTATGATGATTGGATTATAAATTTAGGATGAATGGTTCGCATAATCACATTCTGACTCTGTTTCTGAGCTTGGGGGGTCACTGGCTTGAATGAGCTTTTCGAGCCGGCTCGAGCTTTTTTTCAAGCTGAGCCGAGCTGGCTCTCGAGCTCATTTTCCAAACAAGCCGAGCCGAGCTGAGCCTGCTTTAGAAACGAGCCTGAGCGAGCCGAGCCGAGCCTAGCTTGGCTCGGCTCGTTTCCAGCCCTAGTAGCTGCGGAAAGGTGCTAGGGCTGCCATGGCAGGGAGAGGCGGTGGTGCGATAGGGACGTTTGGGTTTAGGGTTGCCACGGCAGCGAAGATGCGGTAGCGGTAGTGAGATCTGTTGGACGCGGGTAGGGCCACCTGATGGTCGCGGCAATGAATTGGTGTGGCACAACAGGGGATAGTGTGGCATGGTAGGGGTTGGTGTGGCACGACAGGGAACATAGGAGGTTGTGATAGAGGATGACGGCGGTGGTAGAAGTTGGACACAATGATGAAGCTACGCAGTGAGTACACGAAAAAAAAAGACGCAAACTAGACAATGGCTAACTAGACACCAACTAAACTAGAAATCAACAACTTGACACGACGAAGCAACCAATGATTCAGCGAACAAAAACCTTAGAGAAAAATTGCAATGGCTCAAATGGGGTTCAAACAAGGATGATAATGGCGTAACAAAAAATTTTGTGGAATATTTTCTAGACTCTATGTATAAAAAACCACTACTACAAAACAGACAATAGTAGACGCCTCATCACAGACGGTTTAAAAGGAACCGTCTGTGTTGGGTCTGTCGGGACCAGGCATTTGCCGCGACAGCCTATCACAGTCAGTTTGTATTACAAACCGTCTGTGATACTCACTATCACAGACGGTTCTTGAATAGAGCCGTCTGTGATAATCTCCAGTATCATAGACGGTTCTTAATAAAGACCGTCTGTGAACTATCACAGACGATTCTATTAAAGAACCGTCTATGATAATCTCCCCACAGACTCAGCACCGCTGGGTACGCGGCTAAATCCACGGAATGGGCGGCGGAGGAGGAGAATGCAACCGGGCCATTTCCTAAGATCACAGACCCGTGTGCCCTAAGCTGGTTAAAAGCGAGGGCAAAAGTCTTGTCTTCGGGCAGCATCTCTTTCACAAACCCAGCAAACCAGGAAGTGTCCCAACATGTGGTAAATATGTCGAACTACCTAGTTGTTAATAAGTCCATAACTTCATAGTGTCTATAATAACATGATGACCTCTTGCAGCGTGAATTGACTGCCCAAACTTCCCAAGGCTCCTTCCAAGCAGACAGGGAGAAGGATATACTATCTACGGCCCTGGAAAACAAGAAGCACCTGGGTAGCATGCGAGGCCTTGGGGTTAACGTACCTTGGAGTTATGGATTCGCAGACGACTACTGCACGTATAGGAGTAGGAAGAGATCCAAGGCCGAGCGCGAGGACCAGTTGGTACAGATGATTACTGCAAAATTTCAAGGACAGATAACAGCATTATAGGATCAAATGAATCAACTCCTGAACCAGTCGCAAGCCACCCCCGTTAATTTGGGAGCCAGTCCTCCTCGACATCGGAGTAGCGTCGCGTCCACACATAATTTTGAACATGACGACGTCCAATTACCGATAGACAACATCAAAGTAATGTACATCTATGGAATGCATCAAATATAGACCTATAGGACGCCTTAGCTAATTGCGTATCGTTTTGTAGGGGCCAACGCCCTACAAGCTCCAAGTGAGGATGGTTGGGTCCATTTCTATTGAGGCTAGGCGGGGGATGGTGTATACATACCAGGAAGGGGCAATGCAGCACGGTGCCCAGCTGACACAGGGTTACATCAGGGTCCAGGTGGACATGGTACATGACAATTTCATGGCCGTCCCGCTGGAGATTCGCCCGAACGAAGACATCAGAACACTAGAGGATGTCGTGTACACTTTTATCTAGTGGCCCAAGAAGGACATCGCCCTAGACCAGCAGTGCCGCGATCTCGACACAACCATTCCTCTCCAACGGGACCCTCGATGACTCCACCTCATCCTTCACCTCAAAAGGCCATCTCATCGGGTCTCGTGCAGAAGACACCGAAGGAACAAGAAAAGCGTGCCACCGTATCGGTTCCCGAGTTGTCTCACAGGAAGACGCTGCCAATCGTTAAGGCCAAATCGAAATCGATGAACATTAAGGCGCCTCCCAAGTCTGGGAAGTACTCCATCGGAAAGCCGTTGTACTCCGACACAGTATTAACCCGCGCTGGATTTGCTTGTCAGGCTTTGCATGCCCGGTACATGCGGAAGACTAGAAAGAAGGGGTGTGATACTGGAATCACCGTCAGATACAAGGATGAGCATTTCTTCAATGGGTCGGGCAACTTCGTCATGGGCTTCAAGAACTTATATGACCTATTCAACCTCGTTGGCCTCGACGCCTCTCTTCTACGATGTTGGACACTATAAGTGTGTACAATCAAGTTCTACATTCACGTAATACCGATAAATATCACAACTCATTGCTTATGTATAGATACATGATGAAAAATGCCCAGACATGGTGAGAACCGGTGGGTTTCCTCGACCCACATGTGGTATCTATGCAAACCATTGAAACAGACCCATCTTTTGTCGAGGAATACATAACGGCGGCATTGCTTCATCAGGACAACAAGAAGTACATAGTGGTGCCCTACAACCAGGGGTAAGTATCACTACTTGCTATACAACTTTCATTTGTACTTTATACACAGCATGAACTTAGGTTTAATGACTATAGCGACATACATGAGTAGGTACCACTGGATCCTTTTAGTCATTATACCAAAGAGGAACCATGTGATATACCTTGATTCCCTAGTCCACAACAACCACGACTTCAGCATTCTCCAAGGAATACTCAAGAGGTGTGCTCATTTCCTCTAGACATAACTCTATTGTAGTCTTCATTCGTTTGAAATGGTTGAGGATAACTTTTTGGAATCATGTAGGTCATTCATCGCCTATGTTGCCAACAAAAGAGCATACAATGGATCGAACGCCACACTAACACACATGATGCAATTTCTGGTACGCGTTACAACACAATAATATTATATCATACTTCATAATAATGCGTCTCGAACTGACTATACCTATATATGTAATTCTATTTTTGCAGTTCCGCAAGCAAAAAAATGATGAGCTATGTGCAATCTACGTTTGCCATCATATGCAGCAAATCATTAGTGCTAAGAAGAAGGATCCCGAGGTTTGTCAATCTCAAAATAATTATTTCCTAATTATAAATTTAAATATATATGCTTACCACTTTACTCTTGCTAGCGACAGGACATGATGATAGATTTAGATGGACTCGTTGCGCAAGAGATCCTGGACGTTCGAGGGAAGCTCTGCACCTTCATCATGTCAGATATCGTTAACGACAAAGGAAACTTTTACTCCGTCGCTGACCCAGAGTTTCACCCTGTCGACACCTCTCAACCACCTGCAAACAATTGACTCAATTGTAATCCAATTGTAACTATAGCGACAATACTTGAACAAATTCGATCTTTTGTAATTTATTTTGAGTAATGATCACTTTGAGTTGTCAACAATTGATTATCTGTGATGTATCTATTTTCTGCATGCTTGTTTTCAGAGGGCATGGCTAGCAATTCCTTAGGCTAGCCAAAAATCAGCAAAAAGTAGTTAGGAATGAACTATCACAGACGGTTTTTCAAGTAGAGGGTGTAGTGCAGTGGGTCGAAGCAGTGGATGCATCCTTAGGGTTAATGTCCTCATCATCCTCCCTTTCTTGATTTTGAGTCATCCTCGACTCAATCGTTTTCTCCAAGTCATCACTTTCCTGCAAAAGGTTAGTAGCAAGAGGAGGCAAAGAAACATACATATCTTCTAATGGACACAAAGATTCTTTGCAAACCATAGTATAGCACTCATATTCATGTTTTTCCAAGTCATTGCAATCAAATTTTGTAGCTAACATAACAGGAGCTTTCAATTTAATTTCACTTGGAGCTATAATCTTATAATCATCTTTCCTCTTTTCCTGACTTGTTCTCTCAGTTCTTTCTAATTCATCCTTTAATATGGCAGTGGGAGACATTGGAAGCCAAGTGATTTTCTATTCTTTATATGTGAAAGTATAATGATTAGATCTACCATGATGTTCAGTATATCTATCATATTACCAAGGCCTACCTAACAATAACGAGCATGCTTGCATAGGTACAACATCGCAATCAACATAGTCATGATATGATCCAATAGAAAAATATACGTGCACAAGTTTGGTCACCTTCAACTTACCATAAAAATTTAGCCATTGAATGTAGTAAGGATGAGGGTGTTGAGTTGTGGTCATGCTAAGCTTCTTGACCATGTCTGTGCTAGCAAGGTTGTTGCAACTTTCGCCATCGATGATGACTCTACATGAACGTTCCTTGATGACGAACTTTGATTGAAACAAGGTATGTCGTTGACATTGTTCAGCAAGCTCCATTTGAGCACTTAGCACACACTAGACAACTAGGCTTTGGTACTTGTCAAATGTCTCATGGCCTAGTTGTTCTTCCTTAATTTCATCATCTACATTGTTAGCTGCAACCAAAACATGTTCTTCATCAATATCGCTAACTGAAGTGTACTCATCATTGTCCTTGATAAGCAAAGCTCGCTGACTTGGGCAATCGCGTATCAAGTGCCCAAATCCTTTGCAATGGTGACATTGTACATCTCTAGATCTCCCTATAGAAGCAATGGAAGAAGCACTTTTTGTGGGAACTTGTACATTTGCTGATTTACTTTCATCAGGAACATGTGCAAGAGTGGAAGGAGTAGCAGGGGTGCATGGCTGGAAGAGGGTGCATCACGACTAGAAGTGGAGGAAGGTGCCATGTGTTATTGCTGAATTGGCCGACCTGCAAAAGATCCTCCAAGATTGTCCCTAGAGCGAGATTGTTGACCCTACACTTCTCTTTGTACTTTGCAAGCAAGATGAAACAAGCGAGTTATAGAATTGTATTCTTTGTAATCAAGTATGTCATGAATTTCATGGTTTAAGCCTCCCAAAAATCTAGACATAGCATCTTCAGTTTCATCTAAACCACAACGCAACAAACCAGTTTACAGTTCTTAATAATAATCCTCTACAGAACTACTACCTTGTCTTAAGCATTGAAATTTATTAAGCAAACCACGAGAATAATATCAAGCTACAAATCTATGTCTCATTGCTCTCTTCAAAGCATTCCATGTTGTAGGTATGTTCTGATGAGTACGACTATATTCACTCTACCAAATAGAGGCGAAATCAACAAACTCACTAGTAGTAGCCCAAACTTTCTTATCTTCAAGGAATTCATGACAAGCAAATTTTTATTCTACGGTAAGCTCCCATATGAGATAAGCATCAAGATCATATTTTTTTAGCAAAAGAAGTCATAGTGAATTTAATTTTACTAAATGCATCAATATGGTCACGTACGTCACGTTGATTTCTTCCCATACCTAGACGATTATGACGAAGCCGAAGATGGTTACGATCATTGTGAACATTGAATCCATCAGTTTCCGTATCAGCAGTGTAGTTGTTCACGTCTTCTTCCACCTCATCTGCCCAAGAGCGCACAGCAGGTAGTGTGTGGTGAGCAAGAGGGTCCTCCACCCTTGGCTCATCATGGGCCGTGGTTCTAGCAAGTGGGCGCCGTTGGAGGAGCTCAACGCGTGTGTAGAGTGCTGCGAAGTTGTCTTTGATCTTATCCAAGGCATCGCGAACGCTCTCACAGAGCGAGTGCTCAAAGCGCCGCATGATCTCTCTCGTGCGAGGTGTGAGAGGAACTTTGTCCTCATGCACAAGAGGGTAGTCATTGTTGTTTCCTCCATGTGTAGATCCGCGTGACCCTGCCATTATAGAAAAGAAAGAACAAAGCACAATGTATATGTCCCTATCAACTACTAGGTGTTGGTCAGGTCGAATCTAGTCACTCTCTCAGAACGCCTTACCAAGTTCTTACCAATGCAGTAAGGAGGTGATGCAACCGGTGGTTAGTTCGTGATATTCTCACTTGTGAATAGCCCAACGATTGCGAGGAAGGATACCTGCTGAGTTAGTAGGAAGTGGAGCTCAGAAGGCTTCAATATGGTAGCAAGGATCAGCAATAATCAAATCAGTTAATGCAAGTTAAAAAATTGTTCAAAGTACCAGTCAAAGTTGCTGATCCTAGTCTAATCAAAGCTAGCTAATCAAAGCCTATAAAGCACAGAGGATGAAAAGTGTATGAACGGACACGCAAAAATCAATGTGACTTGATGTAAGCAAAGAAAAACCTCACACCTAGGAGAGACGCTAGCTAACTAGTCAAACTTCTTTCTAAGGGCATAATATTGTTTACACGATGTAGAGCACAAAAACTAAATAACGTGCAATGTTAATAGCCCATTAGTTTAGGCAATAAACAACAACTAGTCTCAAGAGATAAAAAAACAAAGTTTTATATGGCTTATATATGCTCTTTTGAAAGGTTTCGACGATATCTACAACTTTGCAGCTGAGGCGAACCCCAAATTCTGAAGGGAAGATAAAAAGAAATGCCAAAACCAAAAACCGAAAATTTGCGACGCGAATTCGGGGCAGAAGATGGCCGATTTTGGGGGTCTTAGAAGGTGACGGGCACAAGCAAGTCATTTTTATTGGATGCGCCTCGTTGTTAGCTTTCGAACGAATCTGAGAACATCAAATTCGGACACCGTATGCAAAAGCTATGCCCGTTTTACTGAAGGTGTCTCGGAATCGGAATCCACTCGGACTCGAATTCGTCTTGGTTTCAATCTTCAAACTGCTATATCTTTTGATCCCGTGGGCCAAACTTGTTGAAATTTTTTGTGGAAGCTTGTGGATGTATGAAATTTTCGCGAAAGTCTGACGCACTTTCCAAATTTCAGAAAAGTGGACTCACTCTCTTTTGTTTCTTTTGTTTTTTTTCTCCTCTCTTTTTTCTTTTGTTTTTCTTGAGTTCACGAATACACAAGATGCAAACTAGACACCAACAAAACTAGAAATTAGCAACTTGACACGATGATGCAACCAATGATTCAACGAACAAAAACCGAAAAGAAAAATTGCAATGGCTCCAAGGGGTTCAGACAGGGATGATAATGGCACAACAAAAAAATTTGTGGAATATTTTCTGGACTCTAGGTATAAAAAAACAAATCTACTACCAGAAAACTAGAAACTCTCACCGATCAACTGTAGCTCTGATACCACTTGATGAACCACGGAGGTCCTGATCTGGCCCGATTTTTCGATGAGAAGATAAATTCATTAGAAGTCGCTCAACTCTCACGATCTTAGCTACGAGCTCACAAGGCCCGAAACCATGCAATTGCTGAACTGCTCGACAGGTTGTTATTAACCGTGCACAAATACCCGGATGACCTGATCACGAAAATCAATTCCTGCATACACCGAAGAAGCACACAAGAACAAGGTAAAACACAATCTGATGTATTGCAAATATGAATTAAAATTGTATTGATAAGTGGGGTTTCGAAGACAATGTCGCTGTTGATCTCGCCGAACAAGAGGACAAAGAATAAATTAGCAAAGCTAAACTTCAATCAACAAAACCCGAATTTTGCTAAAGGGCGGTGGCTCCTATATAAGAAGGGCGGCCAGGAGGTGGAAACCCTAGGGTGGTACTGTTCATATGGAGGTGGTACTGTTCACATGAACAGTACATGCTCCCAAGGGTGGTCGGCCAGCATATGGGCCAAGTCAGCCCATTCATAACATAGCCCATAGGCCAACAAGAGGTGACGCAGCACTAGGGCATGTCGAAATAGTATGATGGCATGTGGATGTAGTACGATGGCATGTAGACGTAGCTCGGCTCATCGAAGTAGAGGTAGCTTGGTCCAATTGGGGAATATGGCATTGCAGTAGCTGAAATTCCTATTGAAGAAGATATGGTTGAAGTAGAGGATGTAGTGCAGCGGGACGAAGCAGTGGTTGCATCCTTAGGGTTGATGTCCTCATCATCTAGGAACTATGTTCTCCTCGTTCAACATCACCATGACGGCACCTCTTTAACGCATAAAGAGATAAGAAGTGTTTGCCCGTCGTCTTCACTGACTCAGGTGACGTTTACCTCCTTGTTCTTCTTCTTTTTTCGGCAATCCGGAGCGTAGTGCCCGTACTTATCGCAGTTGAAGCACTTTATGTGGCTACAGCAGTTCGACACACAGTGGCCGAATTTTTCACATTCAAAACACTTGACATGTTACTTATCACGTGATCTGTGACCACCGCCTTGGCCAGCCTTTTATCCACATCCACCTCTACCGCCTTGGCCACTCGTCTCGCCTGCGTTCAAGACTTCGCCATGCTACTTGATGAGCCACGGATTCTGGAGTTGCACCTCCTTCACATGGTCAACTCCCTTGTGCATCTTCTGAAGCATCACCCATGCTTCATGTGTCGTCTCTTTCCCGATGAGTTGATGCATCATTGAGTCTGGCACCACCTAGTAAATGATGGCCAAAGCTGTCTGGTCCACCTTGTCGTCCACCTCCTTGTCCCCCTTTGGATCGATTGCACCCCAAATTGGCTGGGCGCGCATGTTCGCCATCATCTTCATTGCCTACATCAGGTAATTGTCGATCTTCAGGAGAGGATATAGGAGGGAGATCGGCCCATCTCGGGTCTTCATCTTCTCCCCCATAATCTTCAGGTGCTAACAAGATCAATAGGCTCTGATAGCAATTGTTGGAATTTTCCTTGTCCTTTTGCTTTGTTCACTACGCTCAGCATCCAGGAAACGCTTGGCGTCGTAGGACCCGCTGGTCTCTGCCCCGATGTACTGGTTCTTGCTGCGACTTGATCCCTCTGTGGGACCTGGCTGAAAGTGATGGCTTCGCTCGAAGCAGCGCACAGTGCCAAAATGAAACTGTGCACATCATCTCTCTGTTGTTGACTTCACATGAAACTGCGCCCCTTTCTTTCTTCGGTTTTCCTCATGTGATAGCAATCTGCCAAACCAAAACGAACACAACGAGAACAAAGAAATTAATGGATTGGATTTTCTATTTTTCGGGTGCACCAAAACGTTGCCCCTCTTTTTGGTCTTTTTTATTTATTTATAACCAAAAATTATAGAGTTACAATCGGATTAGATAATGCCAATCCATACCAAAAACAAACACCAACTCACACTCGAACTTCTAATAAAAAACAACTCTCACCTAAAATAACAGAACCTACCTATTAATTCTATCAACTCAAGCCAGGGTTCGTGGCCGAGTTGAACGCCAAGATGAAAGTCGGCTACAGTGACGATTTCGTAGCGCAGATCCTTGGGGAGGACGTCCAGCAGCTGTGGTAGGACTACAAGGACCTGCATCGTGTGATGGAATAAGCTAGGTGCAATAGTACTATTGAATGATCAATAAGTCATTCATGTGTTTGTTAGAATAGGAGAGTCCTTTTGTATTTCCTTATTTGTACCCTTATCTGTATATGGCATACCCCCTTGTACTCCCTATATATATTGCCCATTGGGCCCTCTTGAATATACACACAATATTCGTAACATAGAATCAGAGCTAGGGCACTAACCTAGCTTCCTCCTTCTGCTGCCATCCTTCTGCCGCCGCTGTCGTCGTGTAGTCATCACCTGATGCCGCTGCCACATGAAGCCAGGAGCTCAGGCCCGAGGCCGCCGCCGACGCCGCTTAGTTCGCCGACCACCACCGCCGCTTAGATCAGAAGCGCAATCACCGACGGCCGAGGGTCGCAGCCCCGATGCTATCGCCAACCGCTTCGCTCGCCACCTCGACACCATCGACCACTCATCGCTATCTTCGAGTGCCGCAGCAGACCTCATCCCGTAACCCTGTGTCACCCGCCACCACCGCACAAAGCCGTAGGCCGTGGCCCCGATGCCATCGCCAGCTGCTTCGTCGGCGGCGATCGTCGTCGTCGGCTCCATGCCGATGGTCATCGCCTGGTCACCCACGACTCTAAGAGATACGAGCAGGTACAGTTTCTTTAGAAACTGAATCGGTTTCGTATAGAAATAGATCTTTTGTTTTCCAGCCTAAAAAAATAATAAAAAATGTCGATCTAACCACCACACCGTCTAGCGCCACCTGTTAGACTTCATTGCCTTGGTCACCGCATCGTCTAGTGCCGCCTATCGATGGCTTCCGTTCCATCCGCTGCAATCCCATTCTCGGGAACAAAGCTTAATGGGACGAACTACAGGTTGTGGTCTTCACTCATGGAGATCACGCTTGATGTTCTCTGCCTCCAGGGACATGTTACTGGTGCCCGACCTTATCCGCTGTTGCCCGTTTAGCCTCCTCCTAGACAGCCTACTTCTGCACCTTCTGTAGAAGATGAGACAGCCAAGAAAGAGGCAGAGGCCATCGCTGCTGCTGATGAGGCCTTTCTGTATGCCATAGAAGCTTTTGAGCACTGGTGTACTGATGAGGCCCATGTTCCAGCCATCCTAGTTGTCAGCGTCAATGACTCCATTCGGCCAGACAATGCTGGTCTACGTGTCACTCGTCAGATCTGGGAGTACTTGCACGAGCGATACCAGGAGAGCAGTGATGCTCAGTTCTTTTCACTTCAGCGTGAGTTGGAGACGCTTCACCAGGATGACTCCTCCATCAACGACTTCTTCCGAGCCCTAGCCAGTCTCTGGCACTAGCTGGATGAGCTCGCTTCTCCGCTCTGCCAGGAGTGTCACAAAGTGTAGAAGGCGGATCGTGATCACCTTCGCCTTTATGAATTCACTGTTGTCTTCACCCAAAGTTTGAGCCTATCAGGGCTCAACTACTGAGCCGCTCACCACGACCAATAGTCACTGAGGCTCTTCCGACGCTTCGTGCAAAGGAGCTTCGCCGCGAGTTAGTAGCACAGTTTGTTCCGACTGTGCTTGCTACCCCTTCTTCTTCGACTACACTACACCGACGGTTTCTATTTCGACTACAGTCCCTCCTCAGGTGTCTGTTTTTGCACCAACTGGGGTTTAGTGTAATTATTACAAGAACTTCGGGCATGACTATTAGCGTTGTGCGGTGCATAAAAAGCATAACAAGGAGCGTGGGGTTGGACGATAGAAGGAGGGGCAGGGAGGCCCTTCCTCGACGGGAGGACAGACCAGCACATCAGGACCTTCTCAACAAGGTGACTCTATTCAGCAGTTCTGCCAGGTTTTACTTTAGCAGCTCTCTCATAACTCAGTAGGTTCGGCCAGTCTAGCTCAAATGTCTCCTCCAGGTACTTCTTGGGTTCTGGATTCTGGTGCCTCTTTCCTCATGACACCAGACTCCACATCTCTCACTTCAGTAGGACCTCCTGTTTTCCTATCTCTATTCGCATACCGACAAGATTCTCCTGCTCATCGCTTGTCGTGGCACTCTTTGTCTCTTGACTTTTCTATTCTAGTTGTTTTCCATGTTCCCTAGCTTACCATGCAGCTTCTTTCGGTGGGTTAGCTCACTAATCTCGCCTATAGGGTTGGTTTTGACTCTCACACCTGTTTCATCCAGGATCGACAGATAGGGATGGTACTTGGGACTGGACGGCATCATAGGGATCGTCAGGGTCTCTACATCCTTCATCGCCTCCACCTTCTGTCCACTTCAGTTGCTCCTGTCACCTCTACGTCTACTTCCACCGCCACTGCTGCCACCACCTCTAGAGTTTTTGTGCAGTGGCATCACTATTTAGGTCACTTGTATGGGTCCCATCTTTCTTCATTAGTTCGTCAGGGTGTTCTTGGACATGTTACTGTTGACACATCCATGTTTTGTCAGGGTTGTAAGCTGGCCTAGCAGCTACAACTTCCTTATCATTCTAGTGAGTCCTTGTCTTCTCGTCCTTTTGATTTAGTTCATTCAGATGTATGGGGACCTACGCCTATTATCTCCAAAGGCGGGCATAAATCTTATGTGATTTTCATTTATGATTATTCCCATTTTACATGGATTTTCCCTATGTCTAATCGTGGTCAGTTTCTTGCGATCTATGGTAGCTTTGCAACGATGGTTTGTACTCAGTTTGATTCTTCCATCCATATTTTTCAATATGGTTCTACTGGCGAGTACTGCTGTGGTGCTTTTAGACAATTTCTTTCTGAGCATGGCACTCTTTACCAGCCATCTTGTCCTGGTGCCCATGCTCAGAATGGGGTTGCTGAGCACAAACATCATCATCTGATTAAGACTGCCTGCACTCTTCTCCTTGCCTCTCACGTTCCACCACAGTTCTAGGCTGAGGTTGTTTCTACGGCTGCATATCTCATCAATATACAGCCTTCCACTGCTCTTAAGGGTGTCAGTCCTATAGAGCGTCTTTACTCTCGAGCCCCTAGTACAGTCACCTTTGTGCTTTTTGTTGTACTTGTTTTTTCCTACTACAGCCTCGTGAGCGCACTAAACTATCGGTCCAGTTAGTTGAGTGTATATTTTTTTTGTTATAGTTCTATGCATAAGGGTTATCGCTGCTGGATCCTTTTGCTTGACGGATTAGGATTTCACGAGACGTTGTCTTTCACGAATCTTGACCTTTCTTCTATTGAGATTCGGCTCCTTCTCCGGTTTCCACCGTTGAGTCGATTTCATGGTTGTCTCTTTCTGACTCTTCACCCATTTCTCCACTATCACATTCTTCCCCTAGTCTGTCTCTCGTGGTTCCTTCTGTACCTTCGCCTCCAGTGCTGCCTCCTGCAGCACCGCCTCTTGTTCCTACCGCACCACCGGCTCGTTTATCTGGTATTCACTACTCCAGGCATCCTCATCTTTCACCAGTTTCCTCTCCTGGTATCTTGCCGACACCCACCTCTAATCCTCTTGATGATGCTCCTCGTTACGTCCTTCGTGACCGGACATCCCTTCGACCTCCTAATTATCTTGGATTTGCTCCGATAGCTCATGCTCTCTCTATCACTGAGCCTAGTTCTTATCATGAGGTTGCTTCTCATTCTGAGTGGCAGCTCACTATGGCAGAGGAGCTTGATGCTCTTCGACATACGGAGACTTGGGATATTGTACCGACACCTGTGTATGCTCGTCCAATCATGTGCAAGTGGGTGTACAAGATTAAGACCCGGTCTTATGGTACTATCGAGCACTACAAGGCTCGTCTTGTGGTTCGCGGCTTTCAGCCGGAGTATGGTCATGACTATGATGAGACTTTTGCCCCTGTTGCCCATATGACCACTGTTCGCACTCTTGTTGCGGTTGCTTCTGTTCATCGGTGGTCTATCTCTCAGCTGGATATTAAGAATGCTTTTCTTAATGGTATTTTGCATGAGGAGGTCTACATGCAGCCACCACCTGGGTATTCTGTTCCTGGTGGGTATGTCTATCGTCTTCGTCGTGCTCTTTATGGCCTCAAATAGGCTCCTCGTGCCTAGTTTGCGCGTTTTACCTCATTGATTACTATTGTCGGTTTCACTGTCAGTTCCCATGATCTTGCTCTTTTTGTCCATATCTCATCTCGTGGTAGGACACTGCTTCTTCTGTATGTTGATGATATGCTCATCACTGGTGATGATTCCTCATTCATCACATATGTGAAGACGCATCCCAATGAGCAGTTTTTGATGATTGTTCTTGGTTCTCTTACATACTTTCTTGGGATTGAGGTCTCTTCTATGCCTGAGGGCTACTACCTCTCTCAGCAGAAGTATGTCCAGGATCTTCTTGATCGGTTTGGTCAAACTGACACTCGCACTACTGAGACTCCCATGGAGGTATCCCTACAGCTTCGTGCAATTGATGGTGATCCTCTTGAGGATCCTACTCGATATCGTGATCTTGTTGGGAATTTGGTGTATCTTGTGAGCACTCGTCCTGATATTGCTTATATTGTTCATATCTTGAGTCAGTTCTTGGATTGTCCTACCCATCTTCACTACAGTCATCTTCTTCGTGTTCTTCGCTACTTGCGTGGAACTATCTCTCGTCATTTATTTTTCCCTAGCTCTACCTCGCTACAGCTTCAAGCATACTCCGATGCGACCTGGGCTAGTGATCCTTCTGATCGTCGTTCTCTTTCTGCTTACTGTGTTTTTCTTGGCTCCTCCCTGATTGCCTAGAAGATAAAGAAGCAGACTGCAGTTTCCCATTCCAGTGCAGAAGCTGAGTTGAGAGCTAGGACAACAGTGATAGCATAGGTTACTTGGTTGAGGTGGTCACTTGCAGATTTTGCAGTGCCTGTGATGGGACCAACGACTCTTTTGTCTGATAGTACAGGTGCTATCACACTACAACACAAAAGCCCTGTAGAGACGCCTATTTTATGGGTTAAAGATATTCGCAATAATCTCTATAGCATCGTAGAGTCGTTTTTGTAAAACGTCTCTAGAGCATCTCCCCACGTACCGTGTCAAAGATCGAAGAGACGTATTGTTAAGCGCGTCTACAATGATATGATTCGTTTAGATTGCGTCTTTACAAGCTTGGAGATGCTTTCATATATGCATTTCCATATCATCTCTACTCTCTCTAGTGACGCTTTATTGCGTGCCAAGAAACATAGATATGCATTCATAGACGTATTTAGATTGAGCTAGAGATGTCCATTTTTATTTTGTTCAGTACAAATATTTTATTGCTAAACAACAATGATTCAGAGGACACTTAGGTAAAGCCATTTCAAATGTAGAATTATATTGTCAATATATAAAAAAAAACTAGAAGAAAAAACATAGACACTCCGTTGCGGAGTGAATCGAGTTAACAACTGAATCTAGTATCCACATACAAAGGTGCAAACACATCGAAAAAAATTCCTACAAATCCTACAACTGAATCAAGCGATGAGTGGTTAGAGGGCAGCGACAGTGGCGTCATATTTAGGAACAAACAGCCTAATCTACCTCCAAATAACATAGCCTAGTACCTGTTCAGTGATAAACTTGTTTATTATGTCTATTCATATCTCAAAAAGAAATCATGCAAGCATGACATAAGAAGGGTTGCATTTATCGAAAACAAAGAAAATACACAATACGAAATTGAAAGCACAGAAACCGCAAGGATAAGCATAAGAAATAGTCTCTTCAATTTAAGTTGGCAGAAATAGTGTGTTTATTAAGGTTAAGTCCTTCGCTAACTCAAATCAAAACGAAAAACCTATGAGCTAAGAAGGAATAAATGGAGATGTTCATACTGTTACAACTCCAAAATGGAAGTCTCTAAATTCATTCAAATATTTAGGCTCTAGAGTTTCCATTTTCTAGTACATTGATCCTGTGCTCGTACTGGAACTTACTTTGAAAGAAGAAACCCATAATTAAGCTCTATGCACACTTAAGCTAGTTCCCTGCACAGGAAAAGGCAATCATTTTTGCCACACCAGTCCAGATTGAGATCAAGAAAAGGAAGTTGATTAAATTATTGAATCACTAAAACCATAAGTTCAATGACTAACAAAAAAACATGGTGAATAAGCACAATATAGAAAAGGTTCCATCTTTGATGGCCAACAAATGCAATCATATAACTAGCACTAGAGATAGGTAATTTTGAATGTAAATGTATACCTACATCTGGTTTAGTGTCAACCACAATACCAAGAACTGTATCTTCTACATAAGGTATATACTGCCGGAAAACAACAAACATCACATGAATAGGCAGCTGCTAAAACAGAAAGCAAGGAGAGTGAACAAAGCACTATGCACAATCTTGCACTCTACAGTTAAGTAGATACAAAGAAAAAGGATTAGAGCTTTTCAAACAGATTAATTGTGATTGGAAGAGCTGAAGAGAAGTGAATGTATTGAAGCAATGAAAACTAGAAACATCATTCAAAACATGGTAAGTGAAATTATTACACCCTACAAATGCAAAAATATAACCTTTGATTGATATAGCTGTCTGAGTGATGCCTGCTCAAATTCTGTGTACTCATCTTTCTGGGCAACATATATGGATTCAGTTAGACCTAGAAGAAAGAGAGAAAAAAAAGAGAGAGAATCATGATGCTAATAAACAAATCTGCAACTGCACTACAAATGTAAAAGAATCACACTAAGAACCTTGAATTGAACTACTCTAAGTTGATACATTTATAGGACATCCAAGCAGACCAAACGAAAACACTACTATGTCCAAAATACTATAATAGGAAGCAAAAAAAAAAAGGATTATGCAATACAAGGTACCTTCAATGTCCAAATCCCCACAACCGACAAACTGCAACTCTTTAGCAAGTTCTTTTGTCTTGTCATATGCTACTGCTAGAACTCTTAGATACTGCCATTTCAGTTTGACAAGAACCAGATCTCATGCTTCAGTGAAGGATTGGCAAAAGGCTACAATTTGAAAGTAGGATATGTACACAATGCTTACTTGTAGAAGGCCACCTTCTTCTATAGGAGGCAAGCTAGCAAGAGAGGGCTTTATCAGAAGGAATTTTTTTTTAAATAATCTATTTTTTATTAGAAATTACAAAAATATTCCTGCGTTCTTTTTTTTTACAGAAATATGCGTATGTCGCCTAACGCAGGCGATTAGATGCGATCGTTAGTACAAATAGGCGATCGAAGTTCGGCCGCTCATCATATGCATCAAGTGCTATCGCCCAACCGTTAGGCAAGAGTAATCGCAGCCGCTCGACAATATAAGGCAGAGTTCTCGCCGCCCAACCGAAGGCGATTGTGGGGCCCCAATTGCTTTTGTATTATTTAATTATTGTTTAATTGTGTTGTAATGAATATTACATTTTGTGGGTTAATTACATTTAGCAAATCTGATTGTATGATGTTATTTATTTTGAAAATAATAGTGTTGTGACGATGTTGGTTGGTCTGTTTATTATTTTCGTAGAATATCAAGGGTACGAAATTTGTCAAACTCGCAATAACATTTTATGATCGTCGTATATTGTTGTAGTGCACAAAATTTCTATAGAATTTTGGGAGGACGATTGAGATAGTGATGAGTTGTAGGTAGAAAGGTAAGTGATATTATGATGTGCTAGGGAGTCTCTGCTCGATGAAGTCGTCTGAACGTATACGCGTATATAGGCAGGTAGTCGATATCGTGCTTTATGAAGCTTATATGCATTATGATTGAAGGGCCGAGAACGCCACAGATTATGAAGATGCACTAAAACATGGAGGATTCGATGTCGGTGCGAATGGTTCTTTCTGGGATTCCACTAGAAGAGGCATACTTGCAATATAGGCTTGCTTTGATGGCTTAGCGGAGACACAAAACCAGAACTACATTAGAGTCCGCATGACGAAGCACGCTGCACATAGTCACATGGCATGATGGTTCGCTAATTGCTTTAGTCATGCTCACTACTACTAGGGTACATCATGACACAAGCATCCGGACCATGTAAGTCTACATGCCTTTAGGGGATAGTAAAAAACATGGGGGGTAGGACGGGGGACTACTACGTAATGACCTAACCTACTGTGTGGACCGGGGCCATTTTCCCTTCCTTGCTAGCTCGGCGTTGAACTCCTCGCCGGCCTTCCCCTTCCCCTTGTCGTGGGACTATCCACGTCGTTCTGGTATGTCAAAGTCGTCCATGTCCTGCGATTCCATGATGTAAGTGCACCGTATAGTGAGAATCGTAAGAAGGATGTCAATTCTTCATAACTCATGTCGTCGATACGGATTACGCCCGGGCGACCGGAGACACTGTGGCGGTCAAGCTCAGCCGCATGAGCCTTTCCCTTGCCCTTGTCGTGGGACTGTCCATGTCGGGTTGGTATGTTGAAGTCGTCCATGTCTAGCGATTTCATGATGTAAGCACACCGTATAGTGAAAATCGTGAGAAGGATGTAAATTTTTCATAACTCACATCATGGATACGGAGTACGCCTAGGCGACCAGATACGGTGTGGCGGCCGGGCTGAGCTGCATGAGCCTTTCCCTTGCCCTTGTCGCGGATCGCCCACGCCGGGCCGGTATGTCAAGTCGCCCATGTCCCGCGATTCTATGATGTAAGTAAACCGCATGTTGAAAAACGTAATAAGAATATAAATTCTTCATAACTCACGCCGCCGATATGGATTATGCCCGGCGAGTATCGGGTCCTTCATCGCCTCCTCAACAGGTCCCAGACGTAAGGTTTCCACCGCGACGAAGTTCTCGGGCCGCACCGAGTAGTTCAAAGATGTACTCTCGCCGATGAATGCCTCGTCATACATCTCCGCCGCCGATCCACCGGAAGAAGTGGCAACGATCTCGGACCGCCATTACATGGGGATGAAGTTAAAATTTAAGGAATTCAACGTTATGAGGAAAATCGGCGCGCCGCAAAAGAAACGCTTACGAGGTGGTGCCCACACGCGTAGTACGCCCGGCGGCGGTGTCCGGATGTGTGGATCAATGATCTCTCGCCGGTTCGCCACACACACACCGCAGAATCGTAAAACGTGGTGGTCTTGGAGCATCTTTCATTGATTTATCCGGTATTGTAGTTGTTTCTCTTCGCTTAAGCCATTTTGCTTCGCAACATCCTCGCAGAGAAGTTTGTCAAGACTCCATAGCTGGGTATCTATTGTGTAGTGTTGTGTAGAGTTGGGTTTGGTTCAACCCCCTTTTATAAGCCTCATGGTTGGCATGGTGTGGTTAATTTCATGCAGAGTAGAGAGTCATGTCTTTTAATTCTGAAAAGCTGAGGAGGTAGAGTGTTGTCATGTCAATCTGGAAAGCTGGCGAGGCATAGTGTTGTCACGTCTTACTTTGCAGTGAGAAGTCATGTCTTGCTTTGCAGAGTGCTATCTTATCGGTCTGAAAAGCTGGCGAGGTAGAGTGTTGTTACGTCTTTCTTTGCGGAGTCTGGTCTTTTCGGTCTTAAAAGCTGGCGAGGCGGTCAGGGTTGTCAAGTCCATCTGAAAAGCCTAACCCTAAACCTAAACCCTAAACTGCGCAAAGCTGTCTCCTTTGGTCTTATCACTGCACAAAGCTGCCCTGTGTGGTCTTGTCACTGCGCAAAGCTGCCCTGTGTGGTCTTGTCACTGTGCAAAGCTGTCTCCTATGGTCTTATCACTGCGCAAAGCTGGCCTGTGTGGTCTTGTCACTGCGCAAAGCTGCCCCGTGTGGTCTTGTCACTCCAGAAAGCTGTCTCCTTTGGTCTTATCACTACACAAAGCTGCCCCATGTGGTCTTATCACTGCGCAAAGCTGCCTCGTCTGGTCTTATCACTGCGTAAGGCTGTATCTATTCGTCTTGTCACTGCACAAAGCTGCCTCATTTGGTCTTGTCTCTGCGCAAAGCAGCCAGGCCCGTGTGGTCTTGTCATCTGCAAGCTAATACATTACCCACTTTGTTAGCCTCCCCCTGCGGGCTATAAAATGCACGCCCACGCTCCGAAAGTAGGACCACTCGACCCTTGAAACCGTAGGAAGAAGAACCTTCTCTGTCTTACAGTAACATACGATGGCAGACTCCCAGGGACTAGTCCAACCGGGGTCACCGAAGCCAGACCTTCTCCTGGAAAGGAGGGAGGACTTCGTCCCTAATTACCGGTTGATGCCGAACAAGCGTGCTCAACCTAAGTGGCCGAAATGCGGACACGGGAAGGACGCTATCGTGCAGGTCATAGACGGCCCTTTTGATAGCGGACAGCGTTTCTTCCGATGCCCATACTCTGGGGTAAATAGTTTTGTTCATGTTAGTGCTAATACGTCCTCCACACTAACCATCCCTTTCGATGACAGATGGCGTTATTGCGGTTTCCTTTTATCGAGTTGACATGTTGCATTGATGTGTCGTGTGCTTTAAGTTATATGCATCGAACAAACTCATTCATGGGTAGGTAATGTTACTGGTTTATTCTCATTCATGACGGACTGCGATGCATAACTAAAGAGTGGACATTACATCTCATTACAACTGAACTTCTACTTGGTAACAACAAGAAATAATAGAAGAAATACCACAAAACTAACTAGCTTAACTAATTTCTGAAACATGTTCTCAACTCTTTCCATCCCTTCATCCAGTCTTTTAAGTGTATTATCTTCATTCTGCGTTGGTGGCTCAGAGGGTCGAGCCACTGGACGAAATACAGCAATACCACGAGAGTCATCTTGCAAGGCAGCAATTTGCATTGCAATATCTTAAACCACTGGGACAGCTTCGTCAGCCCACTACCAAAACCGACATGTTGTGCTCTGAAAAAGAATTGCAGCTTCAAGTGAAATAAAAACAACATGTTGTTTCGAATGAAATTCATTCGGGGTGATTAGGCGCAAGTTACCGTAAGATTTGAACACCTCATGAACACTCGAGATGGATTCGTTGGCGTATGTGAGGTAAACACATTCACCGGATCACTACAGCGAGGGCAAACTAGCTGCTGCCGTAGTGATTGTAATTGTCTGCTCACTCGAAAGTTAGATGATGCCGAAGACATCCCGTCTAAGACTGGAAGAAAGGAGAAGACGAAATGAAGAGTGAGGTGAATGGCAGCCAAAGCATCCATATATAGCATGCAGCTGAATTGCAATTGGGTTAAAGGAAATTCGCGTCCGCGAGGTAGCGGGCCCGAGGAGGAATCGTGTGGTAGTGTTGAAGGAAATTTGCGTCCGCGAGGTAGTCTCCCCTTCTGTACGCAATTATGTTCAATCTCGTAACGCATGTAAGTAAATGGTGGACGCGTCATTGCGGTTGTCATTTATCGAGTTGACTGTTGCATCGAGGTGTCGTGTGCATTAAGTTATAGGCGTCGATATGCATGGAACAAGCATGCATTATATGAACGAGTACGCACAAGAACGCAAAAGTATTACAGCATCATATATTAAGTGCAAAATTTAAGTATCACATAAAGAAGAAATGTACAGCCAGTGCAGTCGCATGCCCCCTACTAGCCCCCCCCAACCGCCTCCCCAACATCCCCTCCCGCGTCCCCACCGCCCACTCCACCTCCGTGTCCTCCCCTACGGGCTCGCTTGGGCCCCCTCCTCTGCGCTGGGTGTCGGGGCCTCGACCCTGAGAGGGATAGACGGTCAGGAGCCCTGATCTGATGAGGACCGAGAGGCGAAGGGGTGGACAGCACTGGGTGTTGTGTGGGTACTAGCGCACCGAGGAGCTGTGACCCGGACAGAACCTCAGCGGGTGTGGGCTGAGGTGCCGGGTCGTCGTCCAGCAAGAACTCCTATGTGTCCACGTCACCTGAGGAGGCCCCTCCGTCATAGGGCAATGTACCTGCACAGCAAAATATTGTTAGTTAATAAAAAACGCAACGCGTGCTGACAAACAGAGACGTGACGTACCCTCGGCTAGCGCCATGGCGCGCGTGAAGGAGTCCACAGGGAAGTGTGGCACGTCGTACGCGCCTTGCGTGTGCTACGTGTGGAAGGCGAAGGGGTGTGGAGGACCGACGTAGTGCGACGCTGCCGGTGTACGGGGTTGTGCCTAGGCAGACCCTCCGGCCTCCTCAGGCCTCGGCAGTGTCGGACGTGGTCTGGTCGAGCCTCCGGCCTCGTCAGGGCGCGTCGGTGTCGGACGTGGTCTCGCTGAACCTCCCGCCTGCTGTGCTGCTGTCGGACGGGCCGACGCCGACGGACGTACGGACTGTGGACCAGGCTCGAGCGTCCCAACCTCTGGGAGCCTGGTGCACGACAACAGGGCAAAAATACGTGTGGCTTGCTGTGCCGCACGACGGATAGCCTAGGCCATGTCCTCACGTGTGCCCTCCACACCGTCCGTGAACCTCTGAAGCCAAGAGCGGCATTCCATCGCAATCTTAGCAGCCATGAGGATGGGAGCTCCGTCCTCATCAGAACTGTCCTCTTCGTCTTCTTGTAAAGCTTCCTCTTCAGCCAAAGCCATCCGGTAATCGCTATCCATTTGACGCAATATGTAATCCCTATGCTCTCCTTCATCAGCCTGTCCTCTAGGCTCACCATGCGGTGACCGATCTTTCTCTCCTGTATCTACCGCGTCGGGCTCATCACAAGCAACATCCTCTGAACTCTTCGTAACACAGCCTTCCGGGTCCTCTTCTTCACCAACATGCTGGGCACCCGAGCTGCTCCCACACCCGGATGATATCCGGCGGGGGGGCCCTACACAGCTTCTTTTGGGCATGGTTGCACAAGTATCACACACTCATATCCATGGCGCTGACATCCTTGTATAAAGCCCTTCCACACAGCCGTGCGCGTTAGTCTTCTCAACTCCCATCTGATGTTCGTGGGAGACCGGCTCCAAAGCCCTTGTATGTCCACGCTGCACACCTCAGGGTTCAAAGAGAAGCTGCGGGTGAGGCAATGCATCACATCTTCAATTCGTGCATTCTCGCCGTCCGGGAGTACCAGAGTGGCATGCCGAAAATTGCTCAAATCAACACCGCACGGACCTCCACGAACGGTTCCAACACCATAATGCACTTTCAATGTAGTGGGTACATGCATGACTTATTGTATGGCTGCAAATATTTTCAACATTGCAACTAGTTAGATCGCAACGCACGACATGCAAGTACTGCTACATTGTAATTTACATTTCTAAGGCCCTTCGCCTATCGTCGACAACTACACGACAGCATGATCAAGACGCTATTCATTACCTAGGGCAGAGGCCACAATGAACGCAGCTTGAAGACGATAATTAGATTCAACCTCAAAACCGAGCTATTCCATAGCGTGTATTATCCGATTCGGACGCTTAACTTGCAATCAAATGCTATAAGTGGTGTTCCATTTTCTACTGAGCTATACCTATTACCTAAGTCAATTAGTTCATACTAATTAACTTCTACTAATTAGTTTATACAAATAATTCATCCTCCTTATGCGCCGGTCACGCATTATTCACCCAATAATAGTCGGCCACGCATGCACCCATACGACTACAATACCTCTCACAAACAAAGACTAATACTCCCTCACGACTATTTTTTCTCTAACTAAAGTTTTTATCGCTACTATTTACATACAAATCAACAACATTTCGATTTTCATTTTTTTCTCTAACTAAAATTTAAATGACGAAAGTGCTACTTATACTACAATTTTAACTAAATAAACTATTTACCTACTACAAAAATGCACTACAAAATAAAACAAACTTACCTCGCAATGAATTTTTCCTCCTCTCCTCACGCCAGAGTTCTCGCTTTTCCTCTTCTACCTCTCCCTCTCTTTTTTCCTCTCCTCACGCGCAGGTCCTTCTTTGCTTTCTCTCTCTTTCTCGTTCGCCCGGGGGGACCACGCGAGCCTTTATATAGGCATCCAGTCGCCGAACCGTTGGGCGACTGGGAGATTCTATCGCTGTACGGTTGAGCGACTGGAACCTATCGCCCAACTATTCGGCGACTGCAATAATGACGCCCAACGGTTTGGCGCCTGCAGTATAAATGCCGAACGGTTGGACGATAGGACTCCAGTCGCCTAATCGTACAGCGACTGGATCCAATCGCCCAAGCATTAGACGACAGACGCTTATTTCTGTAAAAAAAAGGACACAGGAATATTTTTGTAATTCCTAATAAAAAAAGATTATTTAAAAAAAATCTTATCAGAAGTCTATCAAGAATTGTTGTTACCCTTTGTTCTATCACTCGCTGAAAAGCAAAGTACAATAGTCTTACTTTTTAAAATTGATAAATCATGATCACACAAAGAACACTGCTTAATAAAGCATACCTACACAAGAATTGACATGACCTCATTTAGAGAAGGAAAGATAGACATTATTGTAGTTGCCTCTTTCTTCACAATATCTGAAACAGCAGAAGGTAATCAGATTACTATAAACAAAAAACATCAAAGTGTAACTTATAAACACTAATTGGAAAAAGTATACTTATAAATACCTGCAATTAATGTACCAAGAAAAAGTATGTCAAATCAAGTCAACCCTTGAATAATACTACATGCCTATTTGGCCTTGTGCCTACTCTTAGAATTATCAGGAAAACAAGCATAACCAGGACCAAATAGCCAGCTTATTTTCAACCTGAACTTATAAGCCTAAGCTCCTTTCCACAAAAAAAGTTAAAGTTTGGAAGTCAGTGGGAGGTTTACTTATGAGGCTGATAAGCTTGTAGAGGCTTATAAGTTTTATCTGAACAGTTTTAGGTCATATTCATATCTAATCTAATCAGCAAACTACTTGAGCTTGTAAGCCATAAGCCTGGTAAGCTGGTTTATAAGATAAGGAAAGCTGAGCCTAGGCTACACTAAACAGGACCAAACACAATCCTTCCTCATTTTTTGGTACTTTAAGAAATGTAAACTCAAGGATTTCAAAACCAGTGATTCTTCTAATAGTCCTAAACCAGTAGACCTCCATTAGTCCATTGCGATGGTACGAAAAAGGTTTGCCACCTTTAATCATCCAATCTGCAGCATGAAAAATAGTACCATGTTCATTGCACAGAATACACACCTGTGACAAGATTTTAGCACATTCTGCCATGTAGACAACTCTCGCCTTTGTGATGCAGCATCAAACCAAGCTAACAATCTATTCTCTAATTCTAAACATATGATGAGAAGTTATAACCAGATTCCAACAGAATAGCTACAGGAAAGCTAAAAGGTAGAAAACCGACCATTACAATATTCTTGAAGATTTGCAACAAAGAACTTCCAATCCACGGCTTGCATTAGCGTAACCTACGGTGATGTTACACCATGTCTACCAACATCCTCCTCGGCAAATGATCCTACATTATGAAAACATGCAAATCTTTTAACATCATGTTAGGTATAAACAAAGCATAAACATGCTGGGTGCAAAAACAAAAGGTAACACGACTATTTGAAGCTTGAAAGAGTTTGCTTAGATTGCTAAATGCCACACCCTTTCTGAATAACACATAGTTGTAAATACCAGCTATACTGCTAAAAATATATACTTTCAAGAATGTGTATACAATCACATCCGTGTTGGACTTTTTGGCTGCACCTCATTTAGATTCATACAAGTGATGCTCAACAGAAGTAGGAGAACATTTTCATGGCAACTGAAGTCAAATTTCCAAATTTTGTCATCAGAGTCAGACAACTTGATTAGCTTATATAACTACTTAAAGGATAAGACATGAAACTAGTATTAATTACCAGATAGGCAATCATGTGCAGTGAACTTAACTTACCCACAAAAATTTAAAAGAATGTTTGCAATCACTATTTAGTGATGTAACTCAGGTTGCAAGAAGAAATGTAACAATGCAAATAAGAATACAGTGTCACAAAACTATATTGATTACTTTACTGGCTAATCTTTAGCATATCTAAATCTAATCACAAAGTGCCATCCAAGAAGATAGGATGCAAATGATGTAGAGGACAATAATCTATTGACCTGGTTGAAAGAAGAAAAAAAAGCATAGTAGACGTGGAGTGTAAATGTACAGATCACAAATTTGAGACACTTATATAATCCAAGATTCTCAACACTCTACATGCTTAAAAACTGGTCAAGTTTGTAGCGACAGTAAGAGGAGCAACAATAGTTATGACTTGGTTCTCTAATTGCCAAAGTGGACTAATGTCCATGTAATTGGAGTGGGTGGGATCAAACATTTCAGGAAATAGAATGGCAGGCTGACAGCATAGATCAGAAAAAAGTAACATTACTAATGACGTTAGACTCAACTAACTATCTCTGCAATAAATAGCTAAAATTTGTCAAGATTATGCACCCCTTAGAAGATGCAGGTTGAAACAAAGTGCAATAACCATGATTTTGGGGGAAGTGGCATTCTTCTGGACAAGGGTAAAGGGGATGTCAGCTGGGTATTCAATGGAGTAGAAAGGGGCATTTCTTAGCTGAAAGGATAAAGCAAAGGAAAGAATATTGAGCTATTCCTTTCTTGATAACATTTTGTAAGAAAGGAATAAAGGAAACTCCAACACTTTATGAAGACGTGCTTTCTGTCCAGACCTAATGTTCCTTCTTTTCTTCAATTGGTGTAGGAAATTACATGATCATTTTACCTAGAATCTACTTTCGGGGTCCTATTACCAAGAAAACAATGCTCAGCAGGAACCCACATAGGAAATTCCATGATCATTTTACCTAGAATATACTTTCGGGGTCCTATTTCTAAGAAAACAATGCTTAGTAGGAACCCACCAATTGTGCATGATGACAATGAGATAGGAACCCGCTCCACTAATTGTGCATCATGCGAGTCAAGTGGGAATCCACAAATTGCACAACATGACAATAAAATGGGAATCCACCTAATTGTGCAACAATGCACACGAACCTTTAAACTACAGTTCAGTACTAGTTCCTGAAGATGCATCTAGCATGAAATTTGGTAAGCAAAAGAGGAAAAATATCAAATAAAAATTCATCTTTTTGCACAGTCAGCCTTCATGATTATATTACCGTTTAAGTAAAGTAAACAAATACTTGAAATTGAATTGAGATGGAACATTGTACACGGCATTACTCCCACAAGTCTGTAGAAATAGACGCCCTAAATCACGCTGACCAATTTACTGTTTAAGTAGTAAACAAATACTTGAAATTGAATGTGGTTCATTGAGGCATTGTATCAAACAGGTGGTGCGCAAACTCACCTTAATAGCAGCGAGGGCTGAGGTTGCGTGACTGCCGGAGCCACCGAGTGGGAGAGCCGGAGGCCGAAGGCCGGAGCGGAGAGGGAGACTGGGAGTGGGAAAGCCAGTGGCTGGAGGCTGGAGGCCGGAGAGCCAGAGCGGAGAGGGAGGCCTTATCAGGCTGTCGGGCGCCAGCTACAGCCACACGGTGCGCGTGCGCCCTCGCGGCCTCGCCCCATGCCGCTTTGCCCCCTTGTCGGCTGCCGGCTGCCACCACGCACCGCCGCACCCTCGCTCGCCCACCCTTCGGCCGGCCACACCTTGTGCGGTTGTGTCCTCATGTCGTCGTATTGCCACGGCCTCGCCGCCGCCGCTGCATCATGCCATGGCGCCCGCCGCCACCATGTTGCACTCCCTCATTGGATCGCCGCCTCGCCACCCATCGTCGTTGCCGCAGCGCCTCGCGCCTCGCCGCTCACGTCGTGTTCATCGCCGCTAGAGTTAGCACTGGGAGCAGAGGAGCCGAGAAGGACGAAGAAGCTGCGCCCGATTTGGGGTGGGGTCGCGCCGATTTGGCGCTCAGGCGGTTGCCCCTGGTACTTCAGGTGTGCTAAATGGGCTGCGCTCTAAATGTTGGGACGCATTCTAGAACGTCTCAAGAAATGTCTTTATGTGCTACCTGATTCTGGGTGTAGAGACACGATAAAAAGCATCTAAATAAAAACGTCCCTAGTAGACTATTTTATTGTAGTGTCAAGATGCCAGACCCAAGTGAAGCGTGAGCTCACCAAGCACATTGGTGTGGATGCTTCATACACTCGCTCACAGATGCAAGAGGGGGTACTTGCTTTACAATTTGTACCCTCAGAGTTACAGGTTGTTGACTTCTTCACGAAGCCACAATCTAGGGTACAATATTTGTATTTTCTCTCCAAACTCAGTGTGTGTGATCCACCATGAGTTTGAGGGGGTGTTAGAATAGGAGAGTCCTTTTGTATTTCCTTATCTGTACCATTATCTATATATGGCATACCCCCTTATACTCCCGATATATATTGTACATTGGGCTATCTTGAATATACACGCAATATTCATAACAGTATTGGCGTTTGTATTATCAAAAGGCAAGGAAATAAAAGGATAAAATTAAGCTGCAGTGTTAGGGGTTTGATTTTTTTACATAGTCAGGGTGTTTGAACTTTGGACAGCATGTTGCTTCACTAGTCCCGCCGTCCTGGTGCACGTGAATTGTTTGCCCGAACTACCCTGGCAAGTGGCCACTCGACAATGCGAATACTAGGCGCAATCTGGTCGAGCGAGAAGCAGGATTAAAAGAGATATTTTCCGTGGCCCAGCCCATTCTTCTCCACTCATTTTATCCCATCAGTGTCGAAGCACTATCTCCCACCCAAGATGGCTCCAACAGTGACCGCTTTTCCCACGTGCCGTGCAGGTGCATGCGCATCCTCGCCCTGTGCGGCCCACTTCGATCCTATTACAAACTTACAATTCGTGCGGCAGCAGCCCAACATCTCCCAGCATGCCAAGTATATAGGGCGTTGTCTCACATGAACTGCGTGGTGCCGATTTGCAGCGAGACGACTAGGGCTGGAAAAAAAGCTCGAGACTCGCAAGCCTACTCGGGCTTGTCTCGGCTTGGCTTAGCTCGTGAATTTTTTAGCCAAGCTGAGCGGCATGTCCAGCTCGCCAAGCAAATGAGCCGAGCTCGAGCTGGCTCGCGAGCCTCGTCAACCTCAAGTCCTCATCCTAATATCCCTAAGTCCTTCCTTCCCCGATCCATTCCCCTCCCCATCCCCTTTCTCCCCCCGATTCCCCATCCTCCCTCGCTGCCCTTGCCAGCACTTCCACCCGTCGCCGCTCCTCCACGGCCACCACCCCCCACGGCGGCGGCCTCCACCTCGCCTCCTCCACCCGCCGCCTCCACCTCGCCTCCTCCTCCACCCGCCGCCGCCACCTCGCCTTCTCCATCTCTCCTCATCCACTCGCCGCCTCCCCCTCACGGCCTCCCCCTCGCCCTCACCCAGCTCCACGCCTCCTCCACCCGCCACCTCCACCTCACGGTCTCCCCCTCGCCTTCGTCTAGCTCCACGCCTCCTCCACCCGCCGCCTCCACCTCACGGCCTCCCCCTCACCGTCGCCCAGCTCCACGCCTCCTCCACCTACTGCCTCCCCCTCACCTTCGCCCAGCTCCACAGCTCCACCCGCCACCTCCACCTCACCTCCTCCACCCGCCACCTCCACCCCACCGCCTCCACCTCGGTACTCGCCTCCTCCACCTGCCGCCTCCACCCGCCACCTCCACCTCGCCTCCTCCACCCACCACCTCCCCCTCGTCCTCTCCCTCGCCCAGCTCCACCCGCCGTCTCACCCCTCGCGATTCCTCGGTGAGTCTTCATTAGTGTCCTCTTGAGAAGTTCTATTGTGCCAAACATTCTATGGATGATAGATAAGTTCTACCAACCTCTCGTTTTCTCTACACAACTAAAAGCTTGTAGAGTTACTTTGTTTAGATTCGATGAGATGTTGTAGTTCATACCAATTATGTTTGCTTCTTTGAGTAGAAGTTTGATAGGTCGTGGCAGAGAAAGTAGAGCTTCATTCAGTGTGAGCTATTGAGATTTGAGAGTGCATCAAAGAAGTAGTGGATGAATTAATATCAATACTTTCTATAACAACATGTCACCGGTGGTAGAGTTCAGTTTAATTGGTGTGATGAGTGTATATTCGAAGGCTTCTTCAGAAGCCAGATGAGTATTATTGCTAGTAGAGGAAACAGTGGTGATGAACTTGACATGTAGAATTGACTGACAATAGCCTGTTAATGAACAACCGAAACTTGGCCACTTAAATGGATTCTTTGCTGGTGTTAAGCTCACTTTAGGCAACTGACATTGAACCCCTGTTGACTTTGTTTTTGTAGGATCATTTGATGCTTCGGATGACAAGATGACACCAATACGCCGTGTCATCGGGCCAAGAGGACCTTTCATTTTGGAGTTTAGACTTTAGACTGTTATTTTGAACTCTTGCACATTAAGTGCTTAGTGCTTACTACTTAGTATAGATCCATGGACTATTATATGGATGATGGATTAATGGATGGACTGTAATGTTATATGGACAATGGAGTTATGGACTGTTAGATCAGGAACCGAGTGCTGCTAGGTTGGTAGGGAATTTTTTTAAAATAATCTATTTTTTATTCGAAAATATAGAAATAATACCGCTTAATTTTTATTTACAGAAATAATCTCATGTCGCCGTATAGTTGGGCGAGTCCGGTAAGTCGCCCAACCACAGTGCGACACATATTCAAGTCGCCCAATGAAACGGCGACTAGAGCGTTAGTGGACCTAGTCGCCAAACGGATGTGCGAGTTTAGGAAGTCGTGCATTGGTTGGGCGACTTAGTTCAAGTAGCCCAACCAGTGGACGATTTAGCTCCTACACCTGGAATTATGCAAATCCAATTGGAACAATTGTGTTAAAATATATATTACAATTTTTAGGTATTGTATTTAGCAAATCGTATTATATGATGTTATTTTTTTAAAAGATAAAAGTGTGGTGACAACGTTGATTGGTCTGTTTGTTATTTTTGTAGAATATGAAGGGTACGAAATTTGTCAGACTCGCAATAACATTTTTTGATCGTCGTATATTGTTGTAGTGCGCTAAATTTTTGTAGAATTTTGTGAGGACGATTGAGATAGTAATGAGTGGTAAGTAGAAAGGTAAGTGATATTACGATACGTGAGGGAGTCTCTCCTCGATGAAGTTATGAAGATGCTGAGAAGAGGCATACTTGCAATATAGGCTTGCTTTGATGGCTTAGCGGAGACACAGAACGAGAAGTACATTAAAGTCCGCGGACAGAAGCACATTACACGTTACAATTAGTTCCACAACATACTAGTTCCACAATTGCTTACAAGAACCAAAGTACTGACTGAAGTACATGTTACAACATACTAGTAGTTGTAATACAAGTTCCTACGTGTCGACATGCGCCTTGCAAGTTCTGACAGTGTGACCTTCCTGGCGGCAACGGCTGCAACGTCTACCCACTACAGCAGCTTCCCCTTCGTCCATATCGTTACGAATGCGACGACTCTGGCGATGGCCCTTCCCCCCTTTCAATAGGTCTAGATCCGGAATCCAAGTCCTATTTGCAGTATCCAACGTGGCGAAGTTACCCACAACCCTGAAGCTTGTTAGCTCGCCGCACCACACCTACTGCACCCTTTTCTTCATGAAGTACTCCGATACGAAGTTCGATGGGTCCATGCGGATGGTCCCACACGCGGTGAGGACATGAGAGCATGGCTTGTGAAGGAGCTTTAGCTTATTGCATGTGCAGCTAGGTTCATTCACATGGTCTCCAAGGCATACCTCATGGGTAACAAGAGACCGAGCCGTTCCGAATCCGGCTCTGTCTCAGAGGATCATGTCGAATCGATGCTCCGTATTGCCCATTATGAAGACCGTGTGCGACTGAGCCTTCTCAGTCTTGGCCTGCATGTATACTGTAATCTTCAAGCAGTAGGGTGTTTGTGGGTTGGCTGCATGAAGTGCCGCATTTGCATGTCTTTCCCTGAAATATCCGATTGTACTATGCAGAACGCCTTCGACGATGGCAACAAGAGGCTAAGAACGGAGGGCCCTAATAACCCAGTTGTACACCTCTGCAAGGTTAGTGGTCATTATGCCATACCTTGCACCATCCGTGTCGTGCAGTAAGGACCACTCTCCAATGGCTCGGCCTCAATCCAATGAGAGAAACACCCGATGTCCCTCGAGGTCCTCCGCGTCAAATGGGGAGGGTCGAGCTCTCGCAGTGGTGTGAGGCGCTCGGGCTGTGCCGCCCCAGGAATGAGGGGACGCTTGTTCCTCTCGACGACATGCTTCCTAGTGTGCTCGTCCAACATCTGCCACAACGCATCAAATTTACGCTGCTGGTTCTGCATAGCAAGCCTCTTGAATAGCTTCATCAACGGTTGCTGCCTGAACTGCTTGAAGAAGTTGGCCCCCAGATGGCGAATGCACCATCTGTTCCTCAGGTCTGGCTAGGGGAACGGCTCATCGGGGTCTTGTTGAAGTTGTTGGATGGCCTTCATCATCCCGGAGTGGCGATCATGGATTATACAGACATCAGGACGTGCCCCAACTACTCCCACCTTCAGATGTTGAAGGAACCACAACCAGCTGTCGTAATTCTCACTTTCCACGAAAGCAATGGCTAAGGGCAGAATCTGATTGTTGCCATCAACGCCAATTGCTGTCAGGATCATGCCCTTGTATTTCGTAGTTAGAAATGTCCCGTCCACTGATATCACGGGCAACATGTGTCTGAATGCATTGATGCAGGGACCGAATACTAAGAAGGTCCTCTGCAATACCATAAAACCTAGCGGCAATCTTTTGGGTTGCTGGTCCTTCACAGCAATGTATGTGCCCGGGTTCTTGTCCTGCAACGCTTGGAGCATACGAGGAAGGTTGTCGTAAGATGCCTCGAAAGAACCGAACCTCCTTTCCAAAGCCTTATGCTTAGCACGCCAGGCCTTCGCGTAGCTAATCTTGTACTTGAATTTCTGCTCGATAGCCACCATGATGTGCTTGGCCTCTAGGTCTGTCTTCTTCACTATATCTCCATACATGACATTGGCTATGAAGGTGGACGTCAGGTTGCGATGCCTCGGCAAAACACTACTGAGCAAGCAAGAGTGCGGTTCCACCTTCGAGACAATCCAGTGAGTCTCGTGCTT
This sequence comes from Phyllostachys edulis, assembly GCA_036346405.1. Classification (NCBI taxonomy): domain Eukaryota; kingdom Viridiplantae; phylum Streptophyta; class Magnoliopsida; order Poales; family Poaceae; genus Phyllostachys; species Phyllostachys edulis. The sequence continues at coordinate 12,809,646 of CM070563.1, forward strand.
GGGTCTCCTTGCGTGCACATGCCAAGGACACCCAGCCTGCTCGCATACCACGGTGTACTGCTCCTAGCTGGATTTGAGTACACGAAACGGCCATTGCATGGATAAGGCCCACAGCTTAATGGAATCCTGTAGTGATCCCTTATCAGCAAACATTGCACGAAGCCGGACCTCCGTCCCATTGTACTCCTACAGTGATTCGTGCTCGTCGTGCACAACAAGACCCTCAATGTCCACCATATTCCATCCCTGCGGGATGGGACCTTCGTCCTCCTCGGAAGAGTTATCACCACCCTCTTCTAAAGCTTCCTCCTCCGCTCGAGCTGTCAAGTCATCAATCTCCATCTGATGTACTATGCTGTGGACATGCTCCCCTGCATCTACCTAGGGATTGGCCTGAGCGTGCGGTGCATGATATTCTGCCTCCGTCTCCTCTTCTGCCTCAGCCTCCTCTTCTGCCTCTGCAACATTGGCCACCTCGTCCTCTTCTGCCTTCTGAACGTCGACCACCTCGTCCTCTTGTGCGTCCACAACATCGGTCACCGCGTCTTCTTCATGAACCACAACCGAAGCTGCTCCCACCAACCCGACGGAGGCGCTTAAGGGCTGCAAGGAGTACCTTGAGACATGGTCGCATGAGTAGCACTTTTCGTAGCCACGGCGCCTCTGACCTTCCAGATATCCCTTCCATGCAACCGCGCGCATCACTCGCTTCAACTCCCACCGAATGTGCGTGGGAGACCTACTCAAACCCCTTGTATGACGACACTCCACACCTCGGGGTCCAAGGAGAAGCTTCGGTGAGCGATGTAGAACATCTCCGATTCGGGCATTCTCCAGGTTCGGGTGTACCAAATCGACTTGCTGGAAATCACTTAGGTCAACACCTTGCGGACCTTCACGAATCGTACCAACACCATAATGCACTTTCAATCTTGTGAGCTCCGACATGACTGCAAATATTACAAACGTTGCAACCAGTGATTTCTCGACATACATTCTCCATATATGTGGTAAACAAACAAGTAGCTACACGTCGCCTACATTCGGCCGAGAACAAGAACAAACAAGAGTATTACCTTCGTTCGTCTTTCTCTTTCACGTCTACAGCTCCTCTCCTCCCGAACCGCCCTCTCCCGAGCTCTACTCCTCCATGTGTGCCTCTCCCAAGCTCCTCTCCTCCTGAACCGCACTCTCCCGAGCTCTGCTCCTCCCTGTGTACCTCTCCCAAGCTCCTCTCCTCCCGAACCACCCTCTCCTGAGCTCTGCTCCTCCCTGTGTACTTCTCCCAAGCTCCTCTCCTCCTATTGTCTCTCTCTCTCGAGCTCCTCTGCTTCTCCCTCTCCCTACCTTCTCCCCTTTTTCTCCTCTCTCGATCTGCTATGCTTGTCCGCCGAGACAAATGGTGAAAGAAACCATGACGGGATCTGGGCTGCCTTTCTATATGACCGTGTAGTCGCTCAACCGTAGGACGACTTGGCAGGAAATGCTGGCCCAAGAGTTGAGTGACACGTGCCCAAGTCGCCATACGGTTGGGCGACTTTGATTGAGGTGCTAGCAATTCACTCGACCGTATGACGACTTTATCCAAGTCGCCATACCATGAAGCGACGACGCCTCGAACGTTTAAATCGCCGTTCCATTGGGCGACTTGAATATGTGTCGCACTGCGGTTGGGCGACTTACCGGACTCGCCCAACCGTACGGCGGCACGAGATTATTTTTGTAAATAAAAATTAAGCGGTATTATTACTGTATTTTTGAATAAAAAATAGATTATTTTTTTAAAAAAATTCGGTTGGCAGGAGGTTCCCTTGAGGACCTCGGTCACCCGGGCTTGAATCCGTGGATGCTAGAGCTTGTGCTTATTTTTCCTGCTAGCTGTCTTCATATAATGGAGCACTGCGGACCACCGAGCTTGGTCCGTGGCGGCAGATGGGAGGCAACACGTACGGCTCGACCTTCTAGAAATCTAGAAATCTAGGCGAGAAAACTAGGCGAGTGGGGAGGAGGAATCTAGAGATCGAGCTAGCTAAGCTAAAGGCTAAGTGGATGGATGGCACGTTGCTTCTTGTGATGTCAACACGTACCACGATGGCTACACCGGAAACCCACCACGTCTCGTCTGCCTATTAAACCCTACCTCACCAGCGCCCAACAATATTGCACCGGCAACATTCGTTCGTCGTGGCAAAAACAACGACATGAAGGTTGTAGTCGTGGTGCTCGCTCCCCTCCTGGTCCTGGCCGTGGTTGCCACGGCGGGAGCGGTCACGTTCGGCACGACGGACTCCGCGCCGGGCACCGCGGGCGGCCAACGCTTCGACCAGGTCGTCGGCGTCGCGTACGCCAACCAGGTGCTCTCCGATGCCTCCTCCTTCATCGGGAAGGTCCTTAACAGCCACAAGCCCGTCAACGCCATCACCCTCACCGTCGAGGACATAGGCGGCGTGGCCTACACCAGCGGCAACGGTGTCCACCTCAGCGCCCGGTATGTCAACAGCTACTCCGGTGACATCAAGACAGAGGTATACAACGACTGCCCATACAGAACACACATGCAGTGGTATTATACGTCTCATCTCTCAGAAACATAGTTTGTAACATACATATCTGTCTGAGTGTTTTAGGTGACCGGCGTGCTGTACCACGAGCTGACGCATGTGTGGCAGTGGAACGGGCAAGGGAGGGCGAACAGCGGGCTCATCGAGGGGATCGCCGACTACGTGCGTCTGAAGGCGGGGTACGCGCCGGGGCACTTTGTGGAGCCGGGTCAGGGCGACCGGTGGGATCAGGGGTACGATGTGACAGCGAGGTTCTTGGAGTACTGCGACTCGCTCAAACCGGGGTTCGTCGCGCAGCTCAATGCGATGCTCAAGGACTGTTATAGCGATATGTACTTCGTGCAGATTTCAGGCAAGTGCGTGCAGGAGCTGTGGCATGACTACAAGGATAAGTATGACGACTGATGTTGCTGGGTGAAATGTAAACTTAAACCAAACGGTTATGTACTTATAGGTTTATGGCCCAAGTGATGGAATAGGGCTTCCAAATAATGTTACACCCCGTGGATAGATGTATAAGTCAGGTCTTTTGCAATTGAATAAATGAGGAATTAAGGAAAGGAAAAGAATGCGATGCGCCTTCCATGAAAAAACGGGTTTGCCAGGGATCAGGTACATGATTTTGAGGAAATGGCAAGAGAATTGCCATTGTTTCATTGAAGGAGTATCAATCTGCAAAGAAAAAAAAAGCCGGAAAAAAGAAAGAAAAAAAAGGGAAAATATAAAAACGAGATTCGTTCTCCTGTTAGGTCTACATTTGGGCCTAATTTGCTCCTATCCAAGACCTTTTTATCTACGTCACATAACAATCAAGATTGAATGGTCCAAAAGGTAAAAATTGGGCTAGGCCATGTCCAGCCTACACTGCAAATCAGACGAGTTCTCTCTGAAAAAAGAGAGAAATTTCTCAAGACAGACGCACTACCGGAAGCACGCACACGAGTCGAGTCGTCCACGTCGAGCCATTTCGCGAAAAAATCACTTGTATCAAAGCACATTCCGATGGTGATCATTTATCTGTCTCGGCGAAAGCTGGCTTTAGTTTTTTACGCAGCAGGTCGATCGTCGCGACAATACATGTGAGGTACATGTTGGCAAGAACTACACAACAGATGCTGCATAGCGTTACACATGTAAGCACGGTGGCTTTCCTTATCTTATAAATCAAAGAACACATGATTACATGACCCACATGACGATCTGCTACTAGCTAGCTAGTTAATTAAGGATCTAATGACAATAGGCTGCGTACGGTAGTGCAAAGACTCTCGTGTAGGATAGTGTTGCTATGTTCGAGTGAAGACTAATAGCAAAGGATGTTAATAAGAAATTAAGGATATATTGAACAACTGTCTTTCTTAGGGAGTTAGGGGGGCTGTCCTAGCTCGTGTCAACCTTGCCAAGCACTCTGAAGTGAACATGTTTCGATCTGCCTATAAATTTCACCGTTTCATCCTGACCACCACTCATCCGCTCACAAAAGCACCTATGAGTAGTAGCCAGGAGCCGTCACAAGATAAAGCTTCCTGCAGCAGCTGTCGCTTCCCTATTCCTGGCCCTCGCCACCACGGCCGGCGCCGTCACGTTCGAGGTGACGAACAACGCGTCGACGGCCCCTGGTGGCCAGCGCTTCGACCGGGACTACGACGTGGACTACGCGAAGCAGGTCCTCTTCGAGGCCTCCTGCTTCACCTGGAGCATCTTCAACCAGACAAGCCCCATCGGTTGCGTCGCCTTCACCAACGGCAGCACCATCGAACTCAGCGCCGGCTACGTCAACGGCAAAGCAGGCGACGTCAAGATCGAGGTAACAATACAATGAATTTGCACCATGGTTTCAGGCAAGTGCGTGCAGGAGCTGTGGGAGGACTGCAAGGCCAAGTACGAGGGTTGAATGGCTGATCGACGCGGTGATGTTGGTGTCGCTTATGATGACTTTCTATGAGCTTGTTGTAACTATGGAGTAGTACTTTGTAATTGTTGCATGCTGAGGCGATGGAATAAAAACGTGGGAGCATTACTCAGCCACTCCCTCTGCACGCTAAGTTGAGTTTAGCCACATACCTATACTATCCCCAAGAAAATAAATTGACAAGAAACAGAGCAAAAACATCGCAAGAAATCAAACACGTCTCCCACATTGTTCCATAATAGATCTGGCTGTAGGTCATGCCTTTTTTATATAAAAAAAGAGAAAGTAATCAGAAGCTTTCATTTTCCCAATTTGGAGTTAGGACTAAGAACATCAGTGGATCCCTTCTCTTTGTGCTCATCTTGTGCTGGTTGTTGGTCCCCTATATCGGGCAATAGAACACATAGTTTCAATAACGATATACAGCTGACAATAAAAATGTCTGAAAACTCACACTGCATTTATTCTTCTTCTATGCGAGGATTCACAATGCATCTCCAATTCCTTTTTTTGGTAGAAATCTTTCTGATTTGTATTAATAACTTAATGATAAGGACTTTTTAAGGTACATAAGTACCCAGCTTTTACGTCGAATCTAGAAGAGCAACATGCTACCATCAAGTCCTTAAGTCGATGAATTTGTTGACCTTCTTTATCTATCTCGCAATAGACTCCGTATCTTGCAACAGTGTCATAATTGCCGATGATCACGGCAGTGGAAAGTAGATTGTCAGTGATATCCATTGATGTGTATGACTTACGTCTTGGTAGTGGTGTTGTTCGTCCTGGTGTCAATCTCCGTCATGCCAGTCATTTGTGCTCGGATCTTAAAGCTACCCGAAAACGTAGCATCAGGCAATTAATCAACCGTCTAGAGTCTTCATCTCTAAGGCTAAAAGAATATTTATGCAAGAATATTCATGCAAATTATTTCAGACTAAAATTACTTCCTATCTTAGAAAGAATGTTTCAGATGTCTTCATCTCTTAGATAATCATCCCTAAGGCTAAAAGAATATTCATGCAAGTTATCCAAATTTACAAATGTGTATGACATAATGGTGTTTCCAGGTTTTCCTACCTTAGCTGAAATATTTTGGATTTGGGTCTATATTGGTTCAAGTTATGTTATCATCACCTTATTGAAAGATGAATTGTATTTGTTTCACCCTTCTGGTAGTTTGTTGAACTGGGAACGAAGGATCCCGGATTCTCTGTGTTCATACACTAGTCCAGGATAGCTAGTGCACACAGTCAAACAAAAATGATATCACAAACATATCACGCCTTTATTTAATATTATTCAGAGTTTATTACAAATGGGCCGAAGGCCAAATAATGAAAATCACAACGGAAGCAAAGTAGTAGTAGGCCACACAATGCGCCACAGGCAATCATCTGGGGGCGTAGGCCTAAGCGTCTAGGGCCTCACCATCCTGATAGAAGTCTTCTCCTGAATAAAGATTATTCAGCAAGAGTGAGCACAACTTTCGTACTCGCAAGTTACACCCAATAAAGAATTTATGATGCATGCATAAGTAAACAAATGAGACTAGCAGGGTTTAATTTGCATAAGGCAGCATTTTCAGTTTAAATACTCCTAATAATTTCCAAGGCAATTTTTAATTTAATTAAAATCAAAATTTTATTTTGATTCATCAATCTCAAGTGTAGAATAAACTTTCATACACAAATGGTGACCTTAAATGATTGGCTTAGTTGGGACAGTATAGAGTACTATTATAGTCATACAAATAATATTACTTTAGTTTTTATGAACATGAACGACTGTACTTTCGGTAAAATCATATTTGTCTAAACTTTTTTTCTAGTGAAAGTTCATTCCTGATCATAGAACAGCAATACAATCCAGGTGAACCAAAATGCACACAGTGCCTTGCTACAAATACACTTCCTAGAGTCAAGGCATGTAACATCCCAAAAATCCCAATTTTGGGAAAGTATATTGAAAATAAATGAGGGAACAATTTTAAACATGTTTATGTGGGAAAAATATTTTGAGCATGTTTTTGAATTTTTGCATAAATCAAATATTGAAATTAGCATGTTTTTGAATTTTTGCATAAATCAAATATTGAAATTATATGCAAACAGCAGCTTGAAAGAATTTTCGAGAAAAATACAGAACACATAAAATTCTGAAAAATTTACACAAGAAATCATAATGTGTCAGGAGTTTCCACAAAAAATCAAAAATATTGGAGCCCGGATGCTTTGTTTAAAAATTCAGCGAACTCTCATTCTTTTCTGGAAATTCCAAACCTCATTTCAAATTTCCATCGCGCCACTAGGCTGAAATCCAGCGCGGCCCATTTCCTTTGGCGCGCCACCACAGCCCACCAGCCCACCTCGCTCGCGCTCGCTTCCCTCTCGCTGACGCGCCACCACAGCCCACCAGCCTACCTTGCTCGCGCCTGTTTCCCTCTCGCTGACACACCGGACCCGCGTCAGGACCCTTCTTCCACCTCGCTCTCGCCTCTACCCGCTAGCACGCTCGCCTACTCCGTCCCCGATTCGCGACCGTTGCCCACCGTTTTGCGCTCCAGCTACCCCCATCGCCTCCACCTGCGCCGTACGTCACCGCGCCCATGCTAGCGACTTCCCTGTCACCACCTAACCCTGAACAGGTGGGGACACCAGAGATAGCCATGAGTTCTCGCCGCGCTCGCCGTTTTCTCACCGTCTTTATCGTGCCATTCTCAGCCATACTTAAGGAACCGACCTCATCACAGACTCCCTAGCTCGCCATTCTCGCCTCCCACCAAGAATCAAAGCTTCTCGCTCCTTGGTTCGCCGAGAACGAGAGCGTCATTCTCGATGCCGGTGAGCAAGCTCTGCGTCGCCATTTCCTCTGGTGAGCTTCCATGCCCTCGCCACCTACGTCACCATGCGCCTCTTATCTCACTAATACTCTTTCCTTGCTTGATGTAGCCCTAAGAAACCACAACGTGATCGCACCGTCGTCTTCTTTGTCTCCGGCGCGCACCCCGATCCAAACCTCCACATTCCCTGGTGCTCTGGTGAGCTTGAACCTTAACCAACCGTGTCACATTGTGTTCCATACTCCTCTGATGCTTCTTCCTTGCTTAATGTGGACCCAAACACAGGGAATCGACTCTTTTTCTGTTCGCCGCCACTCCGGTGAGTTCCCGTTCTATTCTTCACGTCTACACCACACTCAGCACACCCGTGAGCTAATGCGTCACTTCTTGTAGCCCCACCATCATTGTAGAGCGTCAACACCACGAGCCTCCTTTGCGCCGCCGCTGTTCAACATCGACAAGCTTCTCCGGCCATCCCCTAATGCCATCATGGACCTTGGTGTGCTTCTAGTAGTCCCCTAGAGCTTTTGTACACGTTAGAACAGTGGATTAGCGGTCATAGCATACAAGTCGTCGAGGCCGCTCCTGGCACCATCGCGGGAAATGATATCGTCGCCACTCCAGTGACTATTGGTCACTGAGCCACTACCAGTAGCAACGTTGTTATCCCCTATAGCCAATGCGCGCCACCATTCACCATGTCCTTGCCCCACGCGTGAAAGCCTTTGTGGACCCGAGGCGCCCCGCCGACGTAGCACCCCCTGTGTCCACCTCTCCAACCTCCACCACCACCTGGTATGATCGCCGTCAAGCAGAGAACCCATTTTGTCCATCCCCCGAGCCTTTTCGTGCCTGCCTCGCCATGGCGCTTGGCCACGAGCGCAGCTCTACTCTCTGACAGTGAGTCCCACTCGCGACTAAGGTTTGCTTAACGTTAATGACATTGGTTAAGTAGATTAAGTCGATAACATGTCGGACCGGCTGAAAAGTTAATAAAGAATCTAATTTAAAAAAATGTTTAGTAAATGAGTCAGTGACATGTGGAACCCATCCACTGTTTTCGGTTCTAAAACACGTTTTAAAAACCGACAGACTGACATGTGGACCCCAACTATCAGTAGGTTAAATTAAATTAGGATTTAATCATTTAAGTTAGTAGTTAATAAGTCTATGGCATGTGGGACCGTCTCTGTTTTTATAAATAAAAACAAGAAATAAAAATATGAGTCGCTAACAAGTAGGGCCCACATGTAAATTAATAAAATCCAGAAAAATGTAAAAATAAGAAAAGCCGCTTTCAGTTTAGAGGAAAAGCACTTTCTATGTTCAAAAACGTAAACCTCTGAAAATACGCTTTTGACGTCACCCTTTTTATTATTTCAGGATTTTTCAAATCGAGCAAATTGAAAACGTTAATAACTTTTGCATATGAACTCCAAATTGAATGAATATTTTTTTCTAAATTCATATAAAATCATGCTATGTCTAAATATGCAAAAACATTTGTATTTTTTCTGTTGAAATTATTTTACTATTTATAATTTGCTATCAGTACTTTTGAATAGACGTCGATACTGTGAATGAATCTTTTAATGACCCTCCATCCTCATATTCAGAAATACCAGAGCAAGGCAAGCACCTCCTTTGACCATATTGATCCCATTATTTCAATTATTGTACCTCGTTTTGCAAAATCTATGATGCATGCTTGTGTGTTTGGCTAAAATTGTTATGTGTGGGGATAACGGTAGTTAAATTCCTACTATATGCATGATCCTCTTTGATATTTTGATATCCTTACTAGTGTAGCCTTTAGGACATGGTTTAGACAATGAATGATGTCAATTTGGGTATTTCGATTAGGAATATCAAATAGATGCTTAGTCGGACTCCAGTTTCGCTAAAATTGAGCAATTGATGAAAATGTGAGTATGAAATTGGGAGGTTTTGAAATATTGTCCAGAGGAGTTACCTCTATTATTTTGTTTTAAAATGAAAATGAAAAATTTAGTTTGTGACACAGGCGAGTTATATTATAAACTGAGAAGTGAGAGGTGTATCTCACAAGTAGATAGGGGAGATCCTCGTCCAGGTCAACTAAGGACCGAATGTCGATATATCCAACCTAAACGTAAGAGTACAACCACATGGCTGAACTAGGGTGGTCTTAGCCAATTAAGTTATCTAGGACTAGGTTTGCATGGTGGTAGGCCACAGTAGTACGAGCATGACCAGGTAGGCTTGCTCGAAGGGGCTCCCTTCACCGAAGCATTGGGACCAAAACCTTCCGATACAACGGTGAATGCCTCACTGAGATGGGAGGTACCCAAGATCAAAGTGAGTGTTATCGTTCGCCGAGCGAGTGCAAGGTTAGGTCTAGGTCTAGGTGATGTAAAGGCTTCGCTACGAACTCTAGATTGCTTACTAAAAGATCGTGAGCGGTGGTGTCGATGGATGCCAAACAAACTAGATAGCTTGCATCATGTTGGTAAAGTTGTGCACCTCTGCAGATTGTAAATCTATTTAAATAGCCATGCTCACGGTGATGAGCGTGCTAAGTGTTGTATTGCTGAGTATAGTGCTGAAAGATGACAAACTGAAGCATGTAAGTCAGTCGGCTGACAAAGGACTAACACGATCACAGAACAGATATTCAACTCAGTTTAGTATACATAATGTAATCAAACCTTCTGAAGATAATAGAGCCAAAACACTGGAGATATAATGACAACAGTAAGCAACACATTTAGAGCTCAAATCTAAATTTGCTATCAATTCAATTTCAGTATTAGACAATTATCCTCATTAAGCATTTAATCCGAACACACAGAATCACTAAGCAATATCTCCCAGTATTAGAATCAATTCAATTTCAGATTTTGACTATCACAACACATATATGCAATGTGATGCACAAAATGGAATACTGAGATACTCATCAAGCCGATGGCACTCAAAACCAATGATAAGAAATCCGGACAAGGCACGCCAAAAGACGCTAACTCAGAAAACCAATCACCCTGCTGTGCCACGAAGAACGGGCGAGGTCGTCGAAGATACAATGTCAATCCGCAATTTCGGGACACACCAAAATCGCGAAGTCGAGGTACAGAGATACCGCACAAGACCATTGAAGATGCACTGGCCGAGTACTCCTTAGAACACCAGTCAACTGAAACGAAGTTCTTCTTCCTCATGGAGATCAAGCCAACAGCCGGCCAAAAAAACCGTACCGCCAAAGCGCGTGAGTTCCCGGTTCCCAAACACAGCGCCAATAGGGAAGAAAAAGCACACGAATGGGAACCGACGGGATGCACACAAAGGGAGGTCTGGAGCTCACCACCAACGGCACAGGCACGGCAGTGCGGGAGGTCCAAGAGCCCAAAGCCGAAACCAAATCGGGAGGAGGAGAAGAACCAAGATTTTGGGGGCGGAGGGAGGGGGGGAGGAGCTCACATAATTTTTCGCTCCTGCCAAGAAGGAGAACAAAGGCGACTTAAGAAGAGAGAGGAGCAAAAAGCCTCATGCGGTGGAAGCCAACTGCCGATGTTGAGGCGCACGGGTCGCCAGCGCTGCTCACCTCCGAAATCGCCGCCATACCTGGGCGCATCTAGCGCCACACACGCGTGGACGGGATTTTCGGGCCGGAGACAAAGTCTCCAGAGACTTATCTCTATCTTTCACCCACCGATAGGTGGGACCCACCTCATTTTCTTTTTTTTTCTTTTTTTCTTTTCTCTAAATGAGAAATTACCAAAATGCCCTCAAAATATCTAACAGAATCTAGATGAGGAACCGAGTGCTGCTAGGTTGGCAGGAGGTTCCCTTGAGGACCTCGGTCACCCGGGCTTGTGCTTATTTTTCCTGCTAGCTTTCTTCATAAGATGGAGCACTACGCACCACCATGCAACCCGGCTCGTGGCGGCAGATGGGAGGCAACACGGCTCGACGTGGAGGACGGGCGAGCTGTGCCAGTCGGCGAGAAAGTTAGGCGAGTGGGGAGGAGGAATCTAGAAATCGAGCTAGCTAAGCTAAAGGCTAAGTGGATGGATGACACGTTGCTTCTTGTGATGTCAACTGAGCTTGACCCCAGGTGGCCAAGCCCGAGCCAACCAAGATGGCTTACAGCGGAAACCCACCACGTCTCGCTCGCCTATTAAACCCTACCTCACCACAGCCCAACATTGCACCAGCAACATTCGTTCGTCGTGGCAAAAACAACAACATGAAGGCTGCAGTCGTGGTGCTCGCTCCCCTCCTGGTCCTGGCCGTGGTCGCCACGGCGGGCGCGGTTATGTTTGGTGTGACAAACTCCGCGTCGGGCACCGCGGGCGGCCAGCGCTTCGACCAGGAGATCTGCGCCACGTACGCCAACCAGGTGCTCTCCGACGCCTCCTCCTTCGTCGGTAAGGTCCTCAACATTCGCAAGCCAGTCAACGCTGTTACCCTCTCAGTCGAGGACATAGGCGGCGTGGCCTACACCAGTGGCAACGGCATCCACCTCAGCGCCCGGTACGTCAACAGCTACTCCGGCGACGTCAAGACCGAGGTATGCAATGACTGCAGATGCAGGACACGCATGCAGTGCTATTGTATGTCTCATCTCTTAGAAACAGAGTTTGTAACATACATGCCTGTCTGGGTGTTTTAGGTGACCGGCGTGCTGTACCATGAGGTGACGCACGTGTGGCAGTGGAACGGGCAAGGGTGGGCAAACAGCGGGCTCATCGAGGGGATCGCCGACTATGTGCGTCTGAAGGCGGGGTATGCGCCGGGGCACTGGGTGGAGCCGGGGCAAGGCGACCGGTGGGATCAGGGGTACGATGTGACGGCGAGGTTCCTGGACTACTGCGACTCGCTCAAGCCGGGGTTTGTCGCGCAGCTCAACGCCAAGCTCAAGTACGGTTACAGCGATTATTACTTCGTGCAGCTTTCAGGCAAGTGCGTGCAGGACTTGTGGAAGGACTACAAGGCCAAGTATGGTGGCTGATGTTGCTGGGTGAAATGTAAACTTAAACCGAACGGTTATGTACTTATGGGGTTATGGCCCAAGTGATGGAATAGGGCTTCCAAATAATGTTACACCCCATGGATGTCTAAGTCACGTCATTTGCGATTGAATAAATGAGGAATTAAGGAAACGAATAGAATGCGATGCGTCTTCCATGGAAAAACTGGTTTGCCAGGATCAGGTACATGATTTTGAGAATTGTCATTGTTTCATTGAAGGAGTATCAATCTGAAAAAAAAAGTGGCAAAAAGAAAGAAAAAAAGAGAAAATATAAAAACAATGCGGTAGCAGAGGCAAGGCTGGGGAGCATTGCCTCCAACGCTATACACGGAAAAACCACTGACAGAGACCGTCAAATGAAAAAAGAACTGAAAATCTTAAGGCAGTGTGGCGCCACTTAGAATCGGTTTTGCTTACGGTGTCTTCCTCCAGCGGTGGCCGTCGCCTCGACGCCCCCTCCTTTTCCTTGCCCGGTGCCCGGTGCGGGGCTACCTCGATGGTGCATGTGTCAGTACCCTGAAAATTCACCGAAGACTGAGAGCTGATTTTGTCCGAAGTCCTTTTTATGCTTAGAGATTCGATCTCCTGTTAGGTCTACATTTGGACCTAATCTGCTCTTAACCCTGGCCATCCCTACGTCCCATAACAATTAAGATTGAACGGGCCAAACGGTAAAAATTGGGCCATGCCGTGTCCAGCCTACACTGCAAATCAGACGAGTTCTCTCTGAAAAAAGAGAAATTTCTCGAGACAGACGCACTACCGGAAGCACGCGCGTGACTGATCATTTATCTGTCTCGGCGAAAGCCGGCTTTTTACGCAGCAGGTCGATCGTCGCGACCATACATGTGAGGTACATGTTGGCAAGATCGAGCAACACAACAGATGTAGCATATCGTTACACATGTAAGCACGGTGGCTTTCCTTATCTTATAAATCAAAGAACACATGATTACATGACCCACATGACGATCTGCTACTAGCTAGTTAATTAATTATGGAGCTAATGACAATAGGTTGCGTACGGTAGCGCAAAGACTCTTGTGTAGGATAGTGTTGCTGTGTTTGAGTGAAGACTAATAGCAAAGGATGTTAATAAGAAATTAAGGATATATTGAACAACCGTCTTCCAAATTCCAATAGGAATATCTGCCGGTTATGCTTAATTTCTTAGAGCATCTTTAGTGTATTAGACCGACGTCGATTCAAAATTATGCCACGTAAACATTCTTGAAACTGAGCTTGTTTTTCTCTAATGTATTGAACCGATTCCTACCAATAACTGGGACCCACATTACATTAAAAAACCACAAAATAATAATATCCTCTCTCAAACGCACTCTTTTCTATATAGTTGTTTAATGCTAATATGAGTTGTTTAATGTTTTGAATCGATTCCTAAGTAGAGTTCGATTCCATGCATTTTTTTTTGGAATCGACTCCTCCAATGTATTGAATCGATTTAACGCCTTCTCTCTTCTCATTTGAACCGGCTAAAACACAACATTGAACATAGTCTTAGGGAGTTAGGGGGGCTGTCCTAGCTCGTGTCAACCTTGCCAAGCACTGTGAAGTGAACATGTTTCGATCTGCCTATAAATTTCACCATTTCATCCTGACCACAACTCATCCGCTCACAAAAGCACGTACGAGTAGTAGCCGGCGCCATCACAAGATAAAGCTTCATGTAGCCGCTGTCGCTTCCCTATTCCTAGCCCTCAGCGCCACGGCTGGCGCCGTCACGTTCGAGGTGACGAACAACGCATCGACGACCCCCGGCAGCCAGTGATAGAGATATACCCTAGAAGCAATTATAGAGATGATTATATTTCGTTATGTTCATAATTTATTGGATAATATGTTATCTTGTTCCAAGAATAATATCGTTAATATTTATTATCAAGTATGTGACTTGATTGTGAAACTCTATATTTATCTTTGCGATGATTATTCTAAAGCGGTCCCCAGTCGAAAACATATGAATAGACTAGCATATGTATTGGTTGATGATTATGTTTCACGGATCATAGATACGAAGATATCAAACCAATAATATAGACACATGTTAGCGAATATGAGGTTGGATCGACCCACCATGGGACACTGCGAGAACATTGTATTCTTATATGGCATCAATTGGTCTCATTTACAATGCATATGCTATATTTTTAGACTTGAGGTTGTTGCACGTACTCGAGATGTGTAGTGACTTACTTAGGGGGTTGCCAAATGCTACACCATAACTGGGTAGTTATAAAGATAGCTTTCGGGTTTGTCATGATACATGCGTCGAGGCATGGTCGATCAAGATATAATTTGCACCTCCATGCAACGGGAGAGATATCTCTAGGCATCTCAAGTGATTGGATTCCTGAAATGAATGACCATGCTACTCACGGTTAAAGAGTTAACCATAGTCAAGGAATTTGAGTCACGTGATCGAGAAAGAGTGGTCGAGCTAACCAACAAGGATGCCATGTACTCGCCTTGAGTTTGATCGATATCGTGAGGCAATGGGAAATACATATGAGATTTGTTAAGGTTCGTCCAATGTGATCTTTATGTATACTCGGGAGTCGGCAAGTCCTACTAGGGGCCACTACCGATTAGTGGATGAGTAGGAGTACTCGGGTCATGTTCAAGTGTACATGAACCTATAGGGTCGCACGCCTAAGGGGGTTGGAACACATTTTGGATGGTGATCTGAATTCTTATGGGCCACGAGTTGCTAATAGGCCTCAAAGTTCAAGACCCATCATGGACGCCTATATATAGAGGGGCGATAACATAGGGTTATTGTGATTTTTAGAATTCCTGAAACCCTAGCCAGCACGTGGTGTCCCTGCCCCATACATGTGGATACGTTGGAGGCGTTGTTGCGAGGCTTCAACGCTAGGACGATCCGCAATTTGTGACGGTCACGAGGAGCACTTGGAGGAGGTGCGAGGCTAGTACGACTACAACCACACCAACGCGCTACATCGACTCTCACTACACCATGGCATAGTATTAAGGGCAATTTACTGCCGGCGAAAAATTGGATTAGTGACAAAACATCTGCCAGCAATATCTAAGTAATTAGAGGTCCTATTATCTGCCGGAAATAATTATTATCTAGAACAATTTAACTGCCGGGGATAATAAAAATTTGCCTACAATCTATCTGCCCTTAAAATAGTCCACCAGGGCGAGGTATCTGCCGAGGATAATATAATCCTTCGGCGCGCAGCTGAAAAAAATTGAAGACTCAAGGCGCGAAGACCTTCCCGACCCGTCTTATCCCCAAATTCCCTACTTCCTTCCGACCACCCACCTCCCACCTCCCTGGCCGACCCACCTCTCCCGGTGCCTCCTCCTTTCCCCCGACCACCCACCTCCCCCCAGCGTCGCCGCACCTCCCTGGCCGTCCCTCGTCCCAGCGCCGCCCCTCCCCCCGTTGCCCTCCTTCCTGGCCGTCCCTCCTCCTAGCGCTGCCCCTCCTCCCCCCGTCACCATGGCCATCGCTATCACCCACAGTAGTCTGCAGCCAACTCACTTCGTCCCCCCCAGTGGTGAAGCCCGACCGCACCTGATGCAAGTGGTGTCCATGGATCGTCGTGGTGGTGGCGGCAGCATCAGACCTCTGACAACAAGTAGCGCCAGCCACCCAAGACGCAGCATCATCGGCGTGCTCGCCACGGAAGCCAGCGCCCGCCTGGGGAACATCACCACTATCGAGTGCCCGACGAGGGTACGTCTGGGAGGAGGACCAACAGCTTCGACCCTCCGACCCGTCCTCACAATGGCCGACGCTTCTTGGTCGCTTCCCCTTGTCTTCTTCCCTTCTTGTGTTCGGAGATCTGAACACGCGCGATTCGTCTTGTGGGAGGAAGTTGAGGTCGGTGCCGTCCAAGCCCTTGACCTGCCCTTCTTCGACCTCATGAGCATCCCGTAAGCTCGGGGCCGGCCTTGGCATGCTCGGCATTCGCCCGCCTCCTCTGTTTGTGCTCTCCCGTCTTGCATTCTTTGATTCTTTTGTGAATTTCGATTGTTACATTGTGTTCAACAATTGGGGTGAGTGTTTCCGCCAAGGTTTTGGGCGTGAGGAGTCGGTGGAGGACTTTGTGCACTCTGCAACCTCGGTGCAGAGGTCTTTGAGTGCCTCATTGAATCTTTCTGCTCAGGTGTTTATTGTAGTGTGCAATGGCTATTTGTTAATCAACTGTTTCTTCTGCTATTCCTTGAAAGAATGTTTTTTCTTTATATTATGAAAAGTATTGAGTGTAAACAAAAGTTCCATTGTACCTATTCAAGCTTGTTTCATTTTGCTTGGTTCTTTAGAAACAACCTAGTCATATTCTTTGAGGTGCTAGCGACAATATTGAACTCGGCACAACTAAAGGAACATTTTCAAGATGGTTCTATGGTGTGTATATTATTGTTAATAAATATAACACGAGATGTATTTTTCTTCTTTTATACTAAATCAGCTGTGTCATGGGATGACGACGATGACGGTGTATGGAAGCCGAGAATGATACCAAATCCGAATACAAGGGACCTTGGAAATGCAAGGTTTGTTTTCTTGATTGGTAGCTCCTCATGAATTTCTTTTTCTTTTAACAATTATGTACTCTCACTTGATTACGCTTACGTAAAATTAAGAACCCTAACTACAAGGAAAATGGAAGACACCATGGGTTGACAATCCGGTGAGAAACAATTGCTCCATCTTTTGTCGATTACTATAATAATGTTTCCCATATTCTCATGTACATTATGTCCGATCATGTTTGTTTGTACTTGATAATTTTCATCTTGCATATCGACTTTGTCTTGAACCTCATCCCTTCAAACTTTGAAAATTAACATTGAGTGAACTATATACATCTTTCGCAGAATTTGAGGATGACCAGATCTATACGTCTTTGAAACCTTTGCGATGCGTTGGAATTGAAGTTTAGCGGTACCACATACATTTATTGGTTAAAGATGTTTGTTCTATTGTAATCCTAGGTTGTGTTGAATGATGTAAATCCTGCCTAGACTAACTACTATATGGCATACAGTAAAAGTGGTTCGATTTTTGACAACATTTTGATTTGTGATGACCGGAATATGCGAGAATGGTTGTAGATGAAACTTGGGGCACAAACAAAGAGGTAGGCATAAGACATGCTTATTAAATTGATCCTTGGTGTTTATCTCCTGGAACTTTCATTTTAATTTATCTCTATATTTCAGTGAAAAGGAGGCCTTCTAAGTAGTAAAAGCGGAGGAAGGCTAGAGAAGATGAGGTTAGAGTGGAAGCTTAATTTCTTTCTAGTCATTTGTTTACCGTTCTTTATTCACCATTCTTGAGTCGGGACTCAACGATTCCAGATTCATAAAGAAGTTAACAGGACTGCTTTTCCTGAGAAGCTCAGCGCACGGGAGGAAGGAGAGAAGCGAAGGAGAGAGAAGGATCGAAGACTGCGGTAGGGACCATTATAGGGAGAAATATAAAAGAGTACATTTCTTCTCTTTGTCATATTGGATCATTTTTCCCTTTTGGCGATTCGATAATAAGCGCTAAGCTTTCAAAGCTACACAGTGTTTTGATGCATATGTCTAGTCCCAGTGGTATGGTGCTATATCGAATAATCGATCATAACTGACATATTCCTTTCTTCCTTTCTTTCATCTGCATTTGCAGCGTTATCGTAGGGACTATATGGATGACTACCATGTAAGTTGCAAAGCGTCATCATTTGATATCTAGGAATGGCCAAAGTTACAGAAGAAACAGTGGATTAACATATATACTCTGTTGTTTTCATGTTCAGGACGAGCTTTGAGGTCTCCAAAATCTTGCATTCTTTCAAGGAATAGCATGAAGTTACTGGTGGACAATGATTATTTACGTTCTGCAGGTACTTTGGAATCCACTGTCTCATTAACAATTAATTCATGCTTTGGAACATAAACAGAATGTTTCAATATATCCAACATGTATGGGCCTATTGGGTGGGTTTTCTTTACAACCTACGGTACCCTATATTTGCAACTAAATTCTTTCTGCATGTGACCAAATTTTGACCCCAATTTGGCTTCTAGAATTTGTCCTCATTCCGGGAAAAAGATTGAAATTAATCTACCAAATTTCGGTACAACACCTTTTTTTTTTCTCACAAACCAAACCCTAGTCAAATCTAGTGTAGGCAACAAAATTTTGGTCAAATTAGAAGGAGCAAAACAGACACAAGTAGAAGGGCACATGATGTTTGTAGGAAAAGAAAGCATGTTGCACTTGCACACTAGTTGCTTGGAGCTTTTGCAATCTCATATGCATACTTCCAAAATTAGAATGAGATATAGTTTAGGTTCAACTTTGAACCCAGTCTACTGGGCTTAGAACTAGTTGGAGCCTTGGAGGAGTTGTTTCATAAAATCCATAAACATTTGTCCAAAAGCATACCAATTTTCTTGTCCAAGCACTTCACTTTGTCTTGAGAACAAACATATATACTTGAGAGAATTAAAATATTTCATTTTGTATTTTTTCTTCTAAAATGAACTGAGTAATAAATCGATAGAAATGCATATGTAGCTTTTTATGGAAATGAACTGAGCAAATTCTAATAGACCACTGTGAATCTGAAGTACATATAAGATTTGGTTATAATTAAAACAAAAAGGATCTTCTGTTTGTTTATTTAATCAAATCTGTTGTTGGACCAGCAATAAAAATTTACTACAATTTCAGTAGAATCATTAGATGAGTCTCATATTCTGTGGAGATTTTACAATGCAGGAGCAAAAGCTATGGATATATGCAATGGAACTAACAATTGCTAGGGTAGTTTAACTGTCGGGAAAAAAAACTTATCTAGGGCACTTAACTGCCGGGAAAAATACTTATCTAGGGCACTTAACTGCCGGGAAAAATACTTATCTAGGGCACTTAACTGCCGGGAAAACATGCAATCGAGGGCAAGTTAATTGCCAGGAATACATATAACTGCCGGGAAAACTCTAACTGCCGGGGAAAAACGACTTTTCTAGGGCAATTTAACTGCCGGGAATGCACATATCTACCGGGAAATGTTTTTCCCGGCAGCACTTTACCGGGCAGGCAATAAGTGCCGGGAATACATATTCCTGGCAGATAAATTGCCGGGAAAAGCAGTTTTTCCCGGCAGTTGCATTGCCCTTAATACTATGCCATGGTGTAGTGTCTTCTTCCGCTACGAGTCTGCGCGTCTAGTGGTAATCCTGTGATCTATTACTAGCGGAGATTCTTTAGTTGCACGGTAGATTTTTCAAATTACGCTTGTATAGCCTACCTGTGTTCCTTGAGCCAACGCTTCAACCGGGACTATGACGTGGACTACACGAAGTAGGTCCTCTCCGAGGCCTCCTGCTTCACTCGGAGCATCTTCAACCAGACAAGCCCCACCGACCGCAGGCCCGTCGGGCTGCATCACCATCGTTGTCAACGACATGGACGGCATCGCCTTCACCAACGGTAGCACCATCGAACTCAGCTCCGGCTGCGTCAACGGCTACACCGGTGACATCAAGACCGACGTAACAATACAATGCATTTGCACCATGGTTTCAAGCAAGTGCGTGTAGGAGCTGTTGGTAGGACTACAAGGCCAAGTACAGGGGCTGAATGGCTGATCGACGCAGTGATGTTGGTGTTGATTATGGTGACTTGCTATAAGCTTGCTGTAACTATGGAGTAGTACTTAGTAACTGTGGCATGCTGAGGCGATGGAATAAAAACGTTGGTAGGAGCATTACTCAGCCACTCCCTCTGCACGCTAAGTTGAGTTTAGCCACATACCTATCCTGTCCACAAGAATATAAATTGACAAGAAACAGAGCAAAAACATCGCAAGAAATCAAACACGTCTCCCACATTGTTCCATAACAGATCTGGCTGTAGGTCATGCCTTTTTTACAACAAAAAAAAGAGAAAGTAATCAGAAGCCATCATTTTCCTAATTTGGAGTAAGGACTAAGAACATTAGTGGATCCCTTCTGTGTGTGCTCATCTTGTGCTGGATGTCCCTGCAGTCCCTGTTGGCTGTTGGCCTCCTGTATCGGGCAACAGAACACATAGTTTCAATAACGATATACAACTAACAATAAAAATGTCTGTAAGCTCACACTGCATTTATTCTTCTTCTTCTTTGCGAGGATTCACAGTGCATCGCCAATTCCTTTTTTTTGGTAGAAAACTCTCTGATTTATATTAATAACTTAATGGTAAGGACTTTTTAATGTACATAAGTACCCAGCTTTTACATAGAAGATTCTAGAAGAGCAACATGCTACCATCAAGTCCTTAAGTCGATGAATGTGTTGAACTTGTTTATCTTTCTCCCGATAGACTTTGTATCTTGCAACAATATCATAATTGCCGATGATCACGGTAGTAGGAAGTAGATTATCAATGATATCTATTGATGTGTATGACTTATGTCTTGGTAGCGGTGTTCACTACCAGAAACCTGTATTTTCCCAAGTGCCCAAAACACTCGGGAAAGCTCCCAAAACACTCGGGAACATCATTCCCGAAGGTCGACCGTCAAGAAAAACCACTCGGGATAATTTAGTCGGGATTCAAACTGGTTTCCCGAGTGTTCCAGAGATTACACTCGGGAAAAGGAAATTTCCCGAGTGTTTAGGGTTACACTCGGGAAACTAGTTCGCACGATGGGTTTCCCCACCGTAACGGAATACTTTCCCGAGTGTATATCAACCAAAGACACTCGGGAAAAATTCTTTTTTCCCGAGTGTTTATCGATACTCACGAAATTAACGGAAAATGTCCCCGAGTGTATGTCAACCAAAGGCACTTAGGAAAAATCGAGCCCCCTGCAAGGTTGGTACGTACAAAAACATTGACGGGATTCTGAGGAGAATGCCTGCTTCTTTCATTTGAATTTTCCATCTAAACAAGTTCACGTACAAAAGAATAACAGACAACATCAAACAAAAAATTCCTGTGACGAGAAATGGTAACATTTTGGGGCATTCTGCCCTTTTATTAGAACAGACACTCAAACCTCTCCTTCCTAATTAGGTAGGCAGGCAAACCGGCTTTCACGAAACTGAAATCTCGTTTGTGTACATAAGCTTACATGAATTTGTTTCCCGGGGTGGCATTACAAATTTAACATTAGCAATATGAAAGGAGGTTACAGATGCTGCTATACTGAGTGGACAAAAAGGGCGGCAGGTAGCAAATCCAAGAACCACCAAAGCCTACCTAGAGCAGCCAGTGCTTCTTTCTAGTCTTGCATGTCGGAAGATCTGCAAAGTACAAAGTATATGATGACTAGGAGGTCCGGTGAACTAAGTCAACTAACCATCGACGCACAAACACTCCAGTAGATATTTTCAAATGTGACCACTAAATTTCTATTATAACTGGTAGATATCATAGGGCAAAATACTCACCTTCAGTTGCACACAAGGAATTGTAGTGTACTTCACTCCTGAAACTTAGCCAAAACTCTGCAAAAGGGAACAAGGAATGATCAAACAGTACCACATTTTCTGCTAGGATTTGCCCCCCATATCATGTATGGGGATGGGGGATTTAGCTGCTAACAGTGAGCAAAGATTTCTACAACGAACGATTATCACAATAACAAAGCAAAGGTGAGAGTGGTCAATGTTGGCAACAATAATAGAAACGATATATTACTATCTTCAAATTTCAAGGAGTTTTATTATGATGAGAAAACATCAGATTTAATCTACAGCTAGAACTAGACAAATAATGCAAAAAAAAAAAAAACCTGAGAGAGGCAAGGTAGGTAAGCACATAGTATATACATGAGTGTGCATATATAGAGATTAAAACTGGTCGATGCATATATGCGTGCATTGATCATGGAGAGAAGAATGGTAATGCTCGATGTAGCTCCACAACAAGGCTTGTCTTCAGACCTTTATTCCAACACTCAGTTCAGTTTCAAATGATTCCCAAATTTGCATAATCAAACATGTGAACTAATGCTACAACTGATTAGCCATTCCAGTTGTCATGTCACCATTAATGGTTAAGTTAGCTCCGTAAATAACAATAATAACCATCGACAGGGTTGATGCTGCATTAAGCCCTCTAGAAAAAAGGCCAACAATTTTCTACAAAAAATTGCATTGTGTCAGATTGTTATGCAAAATGGTGCTATTTTATATGAATGGTATGGTACTTACAACTTGCTTGAGACCAAGTTCCAGTGTCTCGTTTACTTTTTCACCATATCGTAAAATCTCATGAGACTCCTGAGCAAAGGATCTTACTGTGCAAATAGCACCAAAAGATTCCTGAATGGCAGTAGATAGACTTGTCAAGTAACAAAAACAAATAATAAAGGATTATGCCCTATGCTTGAAGTCAAAATTCATTGCACATTTTGTGTGTGTGTGTGAATTGTGAGAGTACCTAATTACCTAAATAAAGGTTTCAACAAAATCCTCATATACTCATTAACAAATCAAACGTCCGAATTTATGTACAACAACTAATATAGCCGAAACAATTACAAGTGAGAGTACCTAATTACCTAAATAAATGTCTGAATTTATGTACAACAACTGATATAGCTGAAACAATTACAAGTGCCAGCACTGCGGAGAAAGGATCAATGAGAATTACTTAATACAGGGGATACAGTGGATAGACACTAAATCGAATAAAATGGTGGAGAAGAAACTATAATTATTTGACAATATCACACACCCAACTGATGTGCGTAAGTGAATACTTAGTACATCAATTGTCGAGGTGCATGAGTTAGCCTTCAACTTGTCACTCCTAGTGCTGATCAACTACATTTATTTCTCAACATAATCAGTAGTAGTGAGATTAGCTAGCAAAAATACCTAGAACTACAAGGTATTACAGGAGATGGATTGGAACACTTACACTCAAGAAATGGAATCAGGTCCAGCAGTTGGGTGTCATCAGTTTCAAGTTTCCAAGGTTTGATTGTAACACAATTTTTAGGTTGCGAGTAAGATTCAAGAGCATGCCCGCTGATATAAAGAACTTCTGCATGATTTCTATTCAACTTTGACAAATCCTGGTAAAACATGGCAAAGTAAGATTAAAAGGAAAAATATCAAAGACAGTATGAAAATGGCAGTTAACTGTTCAACACCATGCCTCACAGATTAGACTCATGACCATTTAAAAAAAATGTATGGCACAGTTTCATTGTAATGCCTAACAATAAAAAAATTGTATATAATAAAGGCATTGTTGTTCATTTACTATACAAAACCTGTAGTAATGTCTTTGTTCATTTACATGCATCCTTGGGTATAGGCTTCCCATACTTATTTAGGAGCACATACCTCAAAAAAATATGATAGAAGGGAGATGGTATAAAAATACAAAATGGATTATATTCACTATTCAAGAGGGATTGTGTAAACAAACATCAAAGAATGCACTCTATTGCTAAAACATACAGGTTCAACATACTCTACATATAATAAAATATTTATAGAAGTTAGGGTATTACATAACAGTCTGCATTTAAATAAGGTTAAGAACAACTTACCATAGGCAATAGATCAGAATACACAACAACTTCATAAAATTTTGCCTACACACAACCAAGCAGGCGAGACTTGGATGTGATACACACACAACACATCTGCTTCATTTTGGACAATACAACCCACATCGTTCTAACATGTTTGACAAAGATGAAAATAACTTGTTCATGAAATTGAAAAACTTTGTATCATATCCAACCTGTACATTACAATAAGGAAAATTTGTCAACTGTCATATAGTCCATATAGCACAATTCATAAGTTTTACAGTGTTAGATGGTGAATCAAAACATTATGTTTGTGTTTTATAAGTGTGGTATTACAGTATAATAGAGTACAATGATCCAAATGTTACTTCTACTGGAACATGTTTAATGTAAACTATCAGGTGTAGCAATATTGATTTATTCCTAGTGACACATTTGCATCATATCCAAAGATTAGGTTAAATAACAGGGCTACATATCTTCTTCACTGTACCTGCCAATCAGAGTACACAAGAGTTTCATTCAGGTCAAGAACTAGGATGAACATTTATTACAAACATACGTGTAAAAAACAGATGAAAAGCTTATAATTTGTTACTAATCCGAACATGGTCTTCAATTGCACTCCTAATATCCAAGTAGAGCTCTATCGCTACAACATAAACTGCAGTACCAAAATGTTCAACAAGAGTATTACTGTATTTAGAAGGTACCATACAGAAAAGTATACTGCTAACAAACCTAAGCTGGAACTCAAAAAATAAGTAAGCACGAAAATATGTTGAAATTTAGAACATTAAGTTGTATATGGCATGTAGGTTAACTAACAAGCTCATTTCATGATTGCTTTTATAAGGCTATATAGAGAATAACATATTAATTTCCAATATGTATGCATTCAACTAGTAAATAATTACATTTAATAATAGCATAATTCCATTCCTTTCTCATTGCATCCACTGAGGGCTACCACCGCAACTACACTGCCGGCATCGCCATTGCAACCGCAACCAACACACCACTACCATCCCACCTACAACCCCATGCAAACAAGGTAACACATCCCCACTGCCATCTCTGTTTTTGCTCAAGCCAAAACCCACCTCACAATAGCAATATTCATAAACATCATCCAAGCATATCACATAACACTAGCCATAGCAGCATAACCATCACAAAGCAAGGGGAGGGATCAGGGAGTATAGAGGAAGGCGAGTAGCTACCTCAGTGCAACCATGTATGAACCACAACCATGGCAGCAGTAGCCCACCTCCACCATGCACGGACCAATAGCAACCCCAACCATTTCCCTCACCATGCTTCAACCCATCTTCAATAGCTTCACAATATGCATGCAACAAGTAACCACATAAGAACTCAAACCAAGTAAGACTTAAAATCCAAAATCGAGTCCAATCCAAAACCGGCCGGGCCAGGGAGAGAGACACGGGCCGAGGGTCAGGCGAAGTGGCGCCGACGGCCGGACACCACGCTGGTCGGGCGTGGCGCTGGAGAGAGTTGCGTAGCCAAGGGAGCCACGCCGACGGCCGGGGAGGCATAGGCATAGGTGACCGCATGGGGCCGAGAGCACGAGGGCAAGCTGGAGGCGTAGAGGCGAGCCGAGTAGTGCGGCAGCCACTAAACGTCTTGGGAACAAAGGGAACAAGGCGCAAGCGCCGGCATGGCAGCATGGTTGGGAGGTGGCACCTTGGGCGATGGCAGACACGGGCGCGTCGAGCAGCAGCTGCTGGTGGTGGCGGTGGGTGCTAGGAGACCGAGCTAGTGGCGGTATTTGGGAGGAGGAGGATGGCGATCTTGAGGAGGAGGAGGCGGGCTCGGGAGGAGGGGGATGGGGGAGGAGGCGCCGCTGTGGTGGCAATGAGGAGTGGGGAGGTGTCTACGGGAATGAGGAGGAGGGGGGAGGCGGCTACGGATTGGGGATTATGGTTAGAAGAGAAAAAGAGGTGTGTCCGGGAAAAAAAAGCGGTGCGACGGGAAAAAAATGGGCGCGGCCGGAAAAAACGGGGCGGGATGGATAAAAAGGTCCCGAGTGTTTCTATTTCGATGTACTCGGGATTATATATTTTTTCCCAAGTGTTCTGGAAAACACTTGGGAAAGTGAATTTTACCGAGGGTCGACTTCTCTTCCTGAGTGTTCTATGAAACACTCGGAACCTGTCCGAGTGTTTTCGTTCAGACACTCGGGAAATACATAGACACTCGGGAAAAACGTGTTTTCTGGTAGTGGTTGTTCGTCCTGGTGTCAATCTTCACCGTAGACGTTTCCATCATCGTCCAAGTGAGCCGGTTTGATAAAACCAAGCTGTTACAACAGAATGTGTAGAGATAAAATGAATTATTTGTCCAAACCAGGGCCGCAAAATCGTTGGCTACTAAGCAAGAAACACAATCGGGCACCGAATTAGGCCATAACATGATACCTGTCAGACCCAGGTCCGCACCGAATGCAGCCAGCGATCTTCTGTAGGACCCGTGTCCATGACTAAAATTACTTCCTCTCTTAGAAAGAATATTTCAGATGTCTTCATCTCTAAGATAATCATCCTTAAGGCTAAAAGAATATTCGTGCAAGTTATCCAAATTTACAAATGTTTATACCATAATGGTGTTTCCAGGTTTTCCTACCTTAGCTTTAACTATTTTGGACTTGGGTCTATCTTGGTTCAAGTTCTGTAATCGTCACCTTATTGAAAGACGAATTGTATTTGTTCGACCCTTCTGGTAGTTCATTTGCACCTTCATGATGGACATGGTGTGCATTGTCCAACCTAAAAATAAATGCAGGCCTAGAAGGAGCAAGCAAGGTAGCAGACCTTCCAACAAGCTCAGGATCGCATTGGACATGCTGGGTTTAACTATCACTTGGATTTTCCTGAACACATAGTAACCCAATGTGTATGCACTTGAGAACCTCATTTTTGGCACAATTGTGATGCAGTGATGGATCAATAACTCTTTACTGTTCCCCTAGTCCAATCCTCCCATACATGTGAACAAAAAATTAGCATATCATAAAGCTAATATTGTAACACATCGGCCCAACACTGAGCCTAAAATGTCACTTAAATATTTTATACTCTTAATTTAAACCACATTTACTAAAAACTTCCATCAAGCAATGCATGGAATAAAACCTACCACAAGTCGTCTTTCAATAACCACAACATTATAAATACATAAATGATTAACATTTACACCGCTTAGGACCACGCGCTCGAGAACGCTAAGAACCATACGTCCAGGAACATTGATTAGCAACAACTAAAAAAGCAAACAATAATTAAATCAACCATGTTCTAATCATTAAGCTATTGATAACCAAGACTACTAATCAACTTTAGATGAAAGCATCATGTCTCTAGATTTAATGATAATAGCTAAGTAAAGATTTATGTGTGATTGATAGCATGTTATGCATATGTGCTACTTCCATCTCATATATGTCGCCTTCAATGATCACATGAAAGCAACAACAAAGTAAGAGTAGGTCTAAGACTCAACAAGTATATAATAGAACAATAAACAAACTTATCATTCAAGTAGATCATCATCATCATTCATATTCTCATCCAATATCACCATGTTTCATGTAATCATTTAACATCATCAACTTTTCATGTATGTAATGCTCGACTATGTTTGCATGTCCATATGCCAACGGTAGTTGCAGCACCAGGGCTCTTTTGATTTATTAGTATCAATAGTGGTTAGCTGCCTAATAGCTATCTTGTATTTCAGAGGTAGAAGTCAATTACTCACCATGGTATACCACTTTATCCCTTCTCTTGCGTGATTGTTAAATGAGGACCTAATCTTTGGGATTACGAAATATAAATTTCACAAAGCAGCCCTTTTCTTTATCCTTAGATGAATGTGTAATATAATCTGGTAGTAAGTAACTAAGTATAGTGCTATCTATATATCTATAAACAACAGGTGGGATTCAAGGCACCCCCTTCTCTTTGAGAGCTAGAAATTCTCATATTAATATGTAAAAAATAAAAATTCACTACTACAAAATATGCAATAGCAGATGCCTCATCACAGACGGTTCAAAAAGAACCGTCTGTGTTGGGTCTATCGGGACCGGGCATAGCCTATCACAGACGGTTCTTATTATGAACCGTCTGTGATACGCACCTATCACAGATGGTTTTTTAATAGAACCGTCTGTGATCATTCACAGACAGTTCTATTAAAAAATTCATAGACGGTTCTATTAAAAAACCGTCTGTGATAATCACCGTTATCACAGACGGTTTGTAACTAGAACTGTCTATGAATGATCACAGACGGTTCTATTAAAAAACCGTCTGTGATAATCATCGTTATCGCAGACGGTTCTTGAGAACAATCATCTGTGAATTAACACAGACGGTTCTAGTTACAAACCGTCTGTGATAGTTATGTATCACAGACGGTTCTTAACAAGAACCGTCTCTGATTGTTGTGCGGGAAACGAAAATTTGGACATAATGGGCGGGCTGCCGAAACTCTCTTTATATAACCTTGCGCCTCTACCGTCTTAGACCTCTATCTCCTCCTCTGCCGTCTCTCCTCCTCACACCTTGCGCCCTGGCCTCCTCCACCTCGCCCTGGACTCGTCGTCACTAGCCTCCCATGACCTCGTCGCCCTCGGCATCCTCCACTTCGTCGCCCCAGCCTCCCACGACCTCACTCTCTCTACTCCCCCCTTTGCTCTGTGATGTGGATTACTGAGAGCTAGTGTTAGTGCTCTGTAAATGGATTGAGTTGATGCTGCTGTGATGTGGGTGATGCTGTGGTTTATTGTTGGAGGCTCTCTGTGCATGTGTAGTTCATGTTGAGTTATTTGGTTTGGGCAAAAATATAGATGGTAGATCGCGCACTGTCCGGTAAAACCGCCATAACTTTTGCATACGAACTCGGATTGCGACGTTCTTTGGCTCATTGGAAAGCTAACGAAAAGTTCAATTAGATGATCCATAAGTCCATATCAGATTCATTCACGAGGCTCAAGAGACTCCAGACAAAGTGAAAACCCCCAAAAAAAAAGGTCGTTTAGGGTCTCAAAACAGCCTCCGAAGTTTTAGCAACCGTTTTCGGTTTTTTTTTTGGGCAACAGAAAAGGCTATCATAGACGGTTCTAAACAAGAACAAATTCAGATGGTTCAGAAACCGTCTGTGATGATGGTTTCGAACCGTCTGTGATGATGGTTTCGAACCGTCTGTGATGAGGTTTTCCCTAGTAGTGATTGAAGCTTAATAGTTAGCGAAGGCATGCTGATGCAAAAAAAAAAGAAAGAAAAAAAACTATTTTTCATGCATGGAACATACAAGTTGATGTTTAATTCTTGATTATTAGCTTACAGTTGTCAGTTGGTGGAGATTTAGAAAGAATTCATGGGCGCATACAAAATGATATGAACCCAACAAGTAAAAACCTGCATTTATTCCCAGATCATATACATGGTAATGAGGGTGTTATCTGTGAGATATAAAGTTGAATTTCCGAATCTGATATCACAAAAAAAAAATTAGCTTCTGTTGCTACCGTAGTGTACCAGTGGCTTATGCCAGTCAATAGCGTTACTTGAGAATTTTTGAGCTCATAAGTCATAACATAAGGAAATGTTTGAGCATAGAACTTAAGGATGTAACTGAACATGTCAGGTAATTATATACAACTGATTTGCTAATTTTCAGTTGCCTGAAATTTTCTTATCCATCAGTCACCTACAATTACACAGTACTAAGTCTAAAATTGCAGTACCAAGTGATGTGCAATTTTAGTACAACTCTACTGTAACTTGTAGTTATATTTGTTTTTGTATTTTTTGTATTTGTTTTTCTATTTTTTATGTATTTGTAGTGTTGTAGGGTTCACTTAGATTTACTTTTGTCTAGTTTATAATTTTTTGTATTTTTTGTGTTTTTCTTGTAATACTTTTGTCAGTTTTAGAAAGAGACAATCTGGCCCATAGAACATTTGATCTAACGGTGAGAAAAGATGACTGATGGATAAAGAAATTTTAGTCACCTGAAGCATAGACACTCCCTACTGTTAGAATAGGACTCCTTATCTGTATATGGTTTCATTATCTGTATATGGCAACCCCTTTGTACTCCTGTATATATATTGCCCATTGGGCCTCGTGAATAGATACACACAATATTCATAACATGGTATCAGAGCTAGGGTACTAACCTAGCTTTTCTGCTGCCACATCCCGTCGTCCGACAACTGCCGCCAAACGCCGTCGCTCGATAACTGCCGCCAAACGCCGTCGCCGCTTGGTCGCCGTCCAGCCCGAACGCCACCGCGAGCCACTGCTCTCGAAGCCACGCCACCGCTGCACCGGCCGTTGCGCGCCTGACGCCCACGTGCTCGCCGATGCCATCGTTGATGCTCGACAACGCCGCTTCTCGGCCACCGTCGCCTTTGTTGTTGTCTCCGGCGCGT
Organism: Phyllostachys edulis; assembly: GCA_036346405.1. Lineage (NCBI taxonomy): Eukaryota > Viridiplantae > Streptophyta > Magnoliopsida > Poales > Poaceae > Phyllostachys > Phyllostachys edulis. Next base: position 12,839,969 of record CM070563.1, read on the forward strand.
TGAAGTTCGCCGAACGCCGGAGTCCGCCGCACGCCAGATCCGCCACAGCCTCCACATCGCTTCGTCGTCGCCTCGTGATTGAGCCCTCGCTTGCGTGCCAGTCTTTGCCACCGTCGGATCCACTGCAGCCGCCGCCTGAGCCACCGAGGACTCCTCCGCCGCCGCCGAGGAAGATCCTCTCCACCGCCGCTACGCCGCCGAGAAGGACTTGGGGGAAACCTAGTTCCCCCGTAGGCCGTAAGCGTCTCTTCTCTCGAGTGGGCCGGTTCCTTTTTAGCTGGCCCATTCGGTTTTCTTTTTAGCTGGCCCGTTAAAAAAAAGAAAAAAAAGGAGAAAAAGAAAAAAAAGAAAGAACGTTGTTCTAACCGCCGCGCCGTCCAGCGCCACCTGTTAGACTTCATTGCCTTGGTTGCCACGCCGTCCAGTGCCGCCTACCGATGGCTTCTGTTCCATGAGCTACGATCCCATTCTCGGGAACTAAGCTTCATGGGACGAACTACAGGTTGTGGTCTTCACTCATGGAGATCACGCTCGATGGTCTTCACCTCTGGGGATATGTCACTGGTGCCCGACCTTGTCCGCCGTCGCCAGTCCAGCCTTCTCCCCGATAGCCTGCTTCTGCACCTCCTGCAGAAGATGAGGCCGCCAACAAGGAGGCAGAGGCCGATATTGCTGCTGCTGATGAGGCCTTTCAGTATGCCATAGATGCTTTTGAGCACTGGTGTGCTGATGAGGCCCATGTTTGAGCCATCCTGGTGGTCAGCGTCGATGACTCCATCCAGCCAGACATTGTTGGTTTGCGTGCCACTCGTCAGATCTGGGACTACTTGCGCGAGCGATACCAACAGAGCAGCGATGCTTAGTTCTTTTCGCTTTAGCGTGAGTTGGAGACGCTTCGCCAGGAGGACTCCTCCGTCGATGACTTCTTCTGAGCCCTGGCCAGTCTCTAGCGCTAGCTAGACGAGTTGGCTTCTCCGCTCTGCCAGGAGTGTCATAAAGTACAGAAGGCGGATCGTGATCGCCTTCGCCTTTATGACTTCGTCTGCCGTCTTCGCCCAGAGTTTGAGCCTGTCAGGGCTCAACTGCTGAGCCGCTCACCACGACCAACAGTCACCGAGGCTCGTTCGATGCTTCGTGCTGAGGAGCTTCGCCGTGGGTTAGTAGCACAGTTTGTTCCGACTATGCTTGCTACCCCTTCTTCTTCGACTACACCGACGGTTTCTACTTCGACTACAGTCCCTCCACAGGTATCTGTTTCTGCTCCTATTTTTGCACCAACTGGGGTTCAAAGGTGCAATTATTGCAAGAACCGGGCACAACTACGGCGTTGTGCGGTGCGAAGGCGAATAAAGCGCGTGGAGTTGGGCGCCACTAAGGAGGGCGAGGATGCCCTTCCTCGATAGGAGGACGAACAAAGACGTCAGATCTTCTCGGCGAGAGACTCTATTCAGCAGATTATGCGAGCTCTAGTTGGCAGCTCTCTCTCGGCTCGGCGAGTTACGCAGTCTAGCTCAGACGTCTCCTCCAGGTACTTCTTGTGTTCTGGATTCTAGTGCCTCTTTCCACATGACACCATACTCCACATCTCTCACTTCTGTAGGACCTCCTGTTTTTCCTATCTCAGTTCAGACAGCCGACGGTACTCCTCTGTCTGTCAGTAGTCAGGGCACTCTTTTGTCGACTGACTTTTACATTCATTGTTTCTCATGTTCCTCAGCTTACCGTGCAGCTTCTCTCAGTGGGTCACCTCACTGATCACGGCTGTAGGGTTGGTTTTGACTCTCACACCTATTTTGTTCAGGACCAAGCCAGACGGGGGCGATACTTGGGGCTGGCCGTGCCAGAGGATCGTCAGGTCTCTACATTCTTGATCGCCTCCACCTTCCGGCCCACTTGATTGCTCCTATCACCTCTACATCCACTACCACTGCGCCACCACCTCTGGAGTTTTTTGCTTGATGGCATCATTGTTTAGGTCACTTGTGTGGGTCTCGTCTTTCTTCATTAGTTCGTTAGGGTGTTCTTGGACGTGTTCCTGTTGACACGTCCATGTTTTGTCAGGGTTGTAAGCTGGGCAAGCAGCTCCAACTTCCTTATCATTCTAGTGAGTCCTTGTCTTCTCGCCCTTTTGATTTAGTTCATTCAGATGTATGGGGACCTGTGCCTATTATCTCTAAAGGTGGGCATAAATCTTATGTGATCTTCATTGATGATTATTCCCGTTTTACATGGATTTTCCCTATATCTAATCGTGGTCAGTTTCTTGCGATGTATCGTAGCTTTGCAATGATGGTTCATACTCAGTTTGATTCTCCCATCCGTACTTTTCGCTGTGATTCTACTGGCGAGTACTGTTCTGGCACTTTTAGACAGTTTCTTTTTGAGCAGGGCACTCTTTACCAGTCTTCTTGTCCTGGTGCCCATGCTCAGAATGGGGTTGCTGAGCGCAAACATCGTCATCTGATTGAGACTGCCCACACTCTTCTCCTTGCCTCTCACGTTCCACCACAGTTCTGGGCTAAGGCTATTTCTACGGCTGCATATCTCATCAATATGCAGCCTTCCACTGCTCTTAAGGGTGTCAGTCCTATAGAGCGTCTCTACTCTTGAGCCCCCTAGTACACTCATCTTCGTGTTTTTGGCTGTACTTGTTTTGTTCTGCTGCAGCCTCGTGAATGCACTAAACTATTGGCCTAGTCAGTTGAGTGCGTGTTTCTTGGTTATAGTTCTGAGCATAAGGGTTATCGTTGCTGGGATCCTTTTGCTCAATGGATCAGGATTTCACGAGACGTTGTCTTTGACGAATCTCGACCTTTCTTCTATCGAGATTCGGCCCCTCCTGTTTCCACCGCTGAGTCAATTTCATGGTTGTATCTTTCTGACTCTTCACCAATTTCTCTACTATCACAGTCTTCCCCTGGTCTATCTCCAGTGGTTCCTTCTATACCTCTGCCCCCGGTGCTACCTCCTGCAGCACCACCTCTTGTTCCTGCAGCACCACCGTCTCGTTTCTCTGGTATTCACTTCTCCAGGCGTCCTTGTCCTTCATCAGTCTCCTCTCCTGGTGTCTTGCCGACACCTACAGCTAATCCTTCTGCTGATGCTCCTCGTTACGTCCTTCGTGACCGGACATCCCTTCGACCTCCTAATCGTCTTGGGTTTGCTCCGATAGCTCATGCTCTCTCTGTCACTAAGCCTAGTTCTTATCGTGAGGCTGCTCCTAATTCTGAGTGGCAGCTCGCTATGGAAGAGGAGCTTGATGTTCTTCGACATACGGAGACTTGGGATATTGTACCGACACCTGTGCATGCTCGTCCGATCACGTGCAAGTGGGTGTACAAGATTAAGACCCGGTCTGATGGTACTATCGAGCACTACAAGGCTCGTCTTGTGGCTTGTGGCTTTTAGTAGGAGTACGGTTGTGACTACGATGAGACTTTTGCCCCTGTTGCCCATATGACCACTGTTCGCACTCTTGTTGCGGTTGCTTCTGTTCGCCGATGGTCTATCTCTCAGCTGGATGTTAAGAATGCCTTTCTTAATGGTGTTTTGCATGAGGAGGTCTACATGCAGCCACCACCTGAGTATTCTGTTCCTGATGGGCACGTCTGTCATCTTCGTTGTGCTCTTTATGGCCTCAAACAGGCTCCTCGTGCCTGGTTTGTGCATTTTACCTCAGTGATTACTGCTATCGGTTTCACTGTCAGTTCCCATGATCCTGCTCTTTTTGTCCATATCTCATCTCGGGGTAGGACACTGCTTCTTCTGCATGTTGATGATGTGCTCATCACTGGTGATGATTTCTCATTCATCACGCATGTGAAGAAGCATCTTAGTGAGCAGTTTTTGATGACTGGTCTTGGTTCTCTTACATACTTCCTTGGGATTGAGGTCTCTTCCATACCTGAGGGCTACTACCTCTCCCAGCAGAAGTATGTCCAGGATCTTCTTTATCGGTGCAGTCGACCGACACTTGCACCGCCGAGACTCCCATGGAGCTATCCCTCTGACCGTGTACATCGATGGTGATCTTCTTGAGGATCCTACTCGATATCCCCATCTTGTTGGGAGTTTGGTGTACCTTGTGAGCACTCGTCCTGATATTGCTTATACTGTTCATATCTTGAGTCAGTTCATGGCGCGTCCTACACATCTTCACTACAATCACCTTCTTCGTGTTCTTCGCTACTTGCGTGGGACTATCTCTCGTCGTTTGTTTTTCCCTAGCTCTACCTCACTACAGCTTCAGGCGTACTCCGATGCGACCTGGGCTAGTGATCCTTCTGATCGTCATTCTCTTTCTGCTTACTGTGTTTTTCTTGGCTCCTCCTTGATTGCCTGGAAGACTAAGAAGCAGACTGCAGTTTCCCGTTCGAGCGCAGAGGCTGAGTTGAGAGCTATGGCAGCAGTGACAGCAGAGGTTACTTGGTTGAGGTGGTTCCTTGTAGATTTTGGAGTGCCTGTGATAGGACCTACGACTCTTTTGTCTGACAGTACATGTGCTATCAGTATTGCTAGGGACCCAGTGAAGCATGAGCTCACCAAGCACATTGGTGTGAATGCTTCATACACTTGCTCACAGGTGTAGGAGGGAGTACTTGCTTTACAGTTTGTGCCATCAGAATTACAGGTTGCTGACTTCTTCATGAAGCCACAGACTAGGGCACAACATTTGTATTTTCTCTCCAAACTCGGTGTGTGTGATCCACCATGAGTTTGGGGGGGGGAGGGGTGTTAGAATAGGACTCCTTATCTGTATATGGTTTCCTTATCTGTATATGGCAACCCCCTTTGTACTCCTCTATATATATTGCCCATTAGGCCTCTTGAATAGATACACACAATATTCATAACACCTACAACGGATTAATTTGCTAATTTTCAGTTGCCTTTCATCATCCTTGTTTTGAGCTCATTTTAAGTTTTTAAGACACCCTAAAAGAGCTATACCAAAGAAATCTACATGAATGTTTCATATGTTGTTGCCTGTTAAGTGGTACATCAAGGTTGAACTTGTTGAATGTATACTGTAGAATAATGGAAAGCATGAGTGTAACTTTTTTTTGCCTCCTTTTTCTCCTTTATGTAACATATCTAATATACTCTCATTATCCCTTGCAGTTGCTCTGTGACATGCTTTAAAAATCACAAAGGTATTTGGTGGTTGGTTGCAAAGGGCGGCGGTGTGATTATTAGTCTTTGTGCTAGCGCTAACTAGTCAAGCAATTTTCAATGGATGAAGAATTACAATCGTAAGTCATTTCTGCGATTCTTTTTCTGTTTCTATGTTCATTAGCTTTTCGGTGTTTTCTAAGGGTTTTTTTGTGCTTGCAGATCTATCTTTGTCTCGATTATAATCCGTATTGTGGTAAGTCTTTGTTCCTTTATGTTCTCTTTGTTTGCTAAATCATAGGACTATCTTATCATTTATTGACAAATTGGACAAATAATTCATTTTATCTCTACACATTCTGTTGTAACACTTGGTTTTATGCTTCTTCTTGTTGATTTGGAAGTTTGACTTCCCACCATTTATGGTCCTAATCATTGCCATCCTCAATGATGGTAAGTCTCTTTTTAGCTAATTCACGACAAGAGTAAATCCTACAGTTGATCAATCTTTTGTCTTGCTCATATTCACTTACATCTCAAGTCTAATTATCAAATTAGGTTACCTAACAACCAATACCTTTTGACATGAACAGGTGTGGTGATAATTTCTCATCCTTGGAATTGTTTGCTAATTTTCAGCGTGTATTTCACGTTGAAAGCCTTGAGAAAACTGCCCAGGATGACTTTCAGAAGCTTGCCTCTGAAATGATTAGACCATAAGATTGTGAAATATTATCAGTATCAAGAGTATCATCTGATGTGGTTATTACCAATTACTCAAATATGTGCTCTCTGGTTTTTGGAATGATCTAATTAATTTGTATCGTACTCTGAAATAACTCATTATATGATAGTTATACTACATGCTTTGCATTAGTTGCTTCTATTTACTGCTTTCTGTTCTTTTGCAAACTTTACATGAAATGTCCATACACAATTTACATTTTCCTTGGGTACAACCGTACACACAGATGTGTTCCCTTTTCTCCTTGAGCAGTTTTTGGATGGGACATGCTAAAGCTTGTATTGCATCTCAAGATTGATCTGAATAAATTAGTATGAGTGATAGATGCACTTATTCTCAATGTGTGCATATACTATGATGAGTGACAGATGCACCATTCTCAATGTATATATGAATACTACACTTGTGCATTTTAGATCATGATCATAGTGAGTTATGAGTTGGCAATCAATGTATCCTTTTGGCCTGTTATTCTATTATTCTGCGTTTGTATTGCCAAAAAGGAAAGGTATATCGAAAGACAGCATGTTCTTATTTCATAACAAAACATGTATACATCATCTGGCCACTGTTCCACCTTTTCGGCTCAATATATTTATTATTTACAACAGCTGAATTGCTATTACTTGCCTGAGCTTATTAATTGATCAATGATTCCTTTTTGGTCTGGTATATTGTCTGTGATGGACCAAAATGTGCTTTATGTTCTTGGAAATTTTGTTGAAAATATAACTCTGCTATTTAGCTCTAGTGTATACTTCTTTAAATATATATATTCCTGTCTGACTTAGTGCTTTCCTTTTCTTTCATTTCTAATAATGTCAATGATTTATTTCTCCTGTAGAAGAAAGAAAATACAAGAGGACGAAAGCCTGAAGAACATCATAGTAGCAGAAAGATGAAAGATAGAAAGGTATTAACATCCTTTTTCTATTTGATGAATTTTGTTTCTCCTCACATCCTATTTTACCACCAATAATTAGAGCAAAAACAAGAAATATTTCACTTTGGAATGTTTTAAAGGTGTTTTTCAAAAGAGAAGTTTCTAAGGGGAGGAAAAGTATACTGTATATGAATATACCTAATTATTTAGTATTACCGTGCATATCACACTTTTATGTGCATATGTTTTGACTGGCGTTACTAATGGTTATTTCTCAGGATAACATGGTAGAGCCTTCATCAAGGGGTACCAACCATCTTGTTCACACGGACATAAGAGTCTGTTCCTTTGTGTCACATAATGCCATTCAAAACAATCAATTTCTATGTGAGGTTGGTATGTTACTTGAATATCTGTAACATCCCTATTTTTTGGGTTTTTTCAAAAATTTTAAAACTTTAAAAATTAACCATTTGGTTTTATTGAATTCTAAAAGCTTAATTTGAAATTTTAGAATTTGAAAGCAATTTAATTTGAATTAATCAAAACTTCAATTAATTCAAGTTGGTTTAATCAAGTTTTCGGTTCTTAATCTAATTTAAAAAAATCAAAAGTATTATTTTAAACCTTTTCTTGGATTTTGTTGTTTTTTAAAAAGAGGTTTTCCTTTGTCCCTATGTTAAAAATAATTAATTGCAAAAATTAAAAGCAAGAGTTAAGCCAAAAATATTTTTATTAAGTTCTAAATAATTCAAGAGATTTCTGTGTATTTTTCTTGAATTTTTGGACGGCTTTAGCTATTTTGTAAAAAGGCTTTTTGCTTTTCGGTATTTATTTAATTCAAAAATCCTTAAAAATCCCTCCTATTCACTTTGGGCCGATTTCCCTCAGCCCACTTCCCCTGTTCACCCACGCGGCCCAATGCACCAGCCCACTTCATGCGCGCAGCCCCACGCCCCATCCACCGGACACCGTTCGATTAAAATCGGACGGCTCATAACCCTTGCGCCCTTTCCCCGCTTCCCCCTTCTCTCTTTGACCGGTGGGCCCGCCCTGTTAGCCGCACGCTGCCCTCACCCTGGTCATCTCCTTCCTCACTCCTCCGCCCACGCCGTTCACGTCACCGCCCGCGCGCGTGCGCACGTTTTGCGCCATCCGCACCTACCCCGTCGCGTCGTCCTATCGCGCGCATCGAAGGCAGCATGCTCCGCCGCGCCCGCTGCCACCACCTGCTCCCCCTCCCGTTCCTTATCACCTCCACTCACCTGCCCCCGTTAGCATTGGTCCTCGTCGCCGCAAGCATACCACCACCCTTACCTCCCTCTCGCAACCCCCATGCCTATTTAAGGGGAGCACCGAGCGCCTCTCAGCCCCCTCTTCCCTCTCCCACCACTCACTCTTCCTCTCTCGTCTTCTCACCGCCGTATTTCGAGCTTTAACTGCTGCCGCCATGCTTCACTCCGCCGCATCTACCGCCACCGTCGAGCCCCCTCTGGCGCCGCTGCCTCCACGTCCAGGTTAGCAAGGGCGCAGGCTTCCCCGTGCGTGCCTCCCCGCCCTCTAGAGCCTCCTGGAGCATCACCGCCGCCTACAATCGTTGCTGCCACTGTTTCTTCCTCCCCGCCGGCGACCCTCCCGCGTCGTCGCGTCATCGAGACCACGAGCACCAGCATCGCCGTGAGCTCCCCTTCCTCTGGGTGTCCTGTTGCCGCCGAACCCCACGTTCACGGCGACCATCGGGCCAAAGCGCCACTCGGTCTTGGCGTGGCTCTACCACGTGGTGCACAGTCACGACCACATCAGCCCTCTGCTGATGTGGCAGCCCCGTCATGCCTCGTCAGCAAGCCCACGTGGCTTTTTCGGGATTATCTTTAGAAAATTAAATCTGGAAATTCCAAAAATCCTTTTCTTTTATCATTTTTTTTGTAAATTCAACTTCCGAAGGCCATAACTTCCTCATTCGAACTCCGATTCGAGTGATTCAAATTTATAAATTCATTATCTTTCTATTAGTATTTATTTGGATTTTATTTGGTATTGTTTTATTTATTTAGCTTTGTTCGTACGTATAGATTCTGGTGTTTCGAACGAATTCGTGGACTCGACAACTGAAACATCTCTACTCTTCAATGAAGGCAAGTCGCAGACCTTTGATCATATTGAACCCAATTTATAAAAGTATATTGATTGATATAAACATGCATTACTAATTTTATAGTAAATGGTTTCGGGAATTAGTTAATTACCTAATTGCCGTTATGCCTCCTTGCTAAATTGCATTGACATGTATCCTTGAATGATATAAATCCTTGGACACCCTAGGATGGATAATTATTAGTTGGACACTATTGTACTACCAACCTGGGTATCGTAGATGCTTAGCCAATGCTTTAGTTATACAATAGATTCATGATCACATGCTCAAAGAATGATTGAATTTGACTAAAGGAAATATGGAACTGTGGCGGAGCCACTATTGATAAAATTTGTTGTGCCATAGCAAGGGTTGTCATTTGGCCGGGTTGAACGAAAATGATTTACGCTCAGGCGAGTGGGTGGTGGTGAAGGTGGGTGTGGAATCACATTGGGATGCAAAAAGTCTCGTCTGAGCAACCACTATGGACTTAACTTTGTGTGTCATTGATCTGGGCCATACCGTGCAACCACAAGTCCATTTATGGGATGGACCTAGCCGACTAATTAGCAATGTTTTGGTTCGGTTCTGTCAAGGGTTGATAAGCGACGTAAGAGGGGGCCCAGAATGACAAAACCTTAGCAGGCAGAACTGAGTCAAAATAGAGCTTTGTAAAAGCCTTGTGATAATCATTTAGTCGCACACCTTCGGAAGTGTGTCAGACGGACAGTATAATCTGATTATCTCTTGTGGGTCAAGCTGTACAACCTCTGCAGAGTGTAAAACTATTCGAATAGCCGTGTCCCCGGTTATGGACAATGCTTGGTGATTTCACACGAGGTGTAGACTTTTATAAAAAAATATTGGAATGGATTAGTCGAATCTTGTAGACGGTTGATGGTTGGGAAGTGAACGGGGTGTTCACTTGTTGTTGAAAAGAAACTTGACTACTTATGTATTAATCTTTTAAATATTGCTTTACAATCTAGTTACTGTATTTACTATCAAGATTGCTTTCTGCAAAATAGCCATAAAGCTATCCTTGTCAAACCTTGCATGAATATTACTTGCATACATTCTTCTGCGACTTGCTGAGTACATTTAAAGTACTCATAGCTTTATGCCCTCTGGTTGATCAGTCACTAAAGAAGAACCAGGAGGCACCGAGTTCTATGAAGAAGACTACTTTGAAGACTATGCGAATTAGGTCACGTCCTCCACTCGATTGCCTGTGGGCATATTGGGTGACCTCCACCAGATGTTTGGTTTCCGCTGCAAGCTTCCTTTTGTTGTTAAGCCCTGTGAGGCAAACGTTGTTAGACTTGACCATAAGGTCTTTTTGCTAAATAATATTAATTTGTCTACTTCATCTATAGTTTGGTTGTGTGGATACAATTCCACCATTGTTGCAACTGTGTGAGCTAGCTACCGATCTTGGGACTACTTCAGAATGCATAGAGGGTCCTGGAGTTGCATATCCGAGGTCCCGACAGCGGTAGTATCAGAGCCATATCGACTGTAGGACGTAACCATAGTTAGCATGGTCGTTTAGTCAGGACTTCAAAATTTATTTTACAAACCAAACCCACAATTAACTTGAATAGTATTCTTCTCTCATCTTACTTTATTCCTCCTCATATTATGCTAATCTCTCTTCATTTCATTCCCAGAGTCTGACTTCTTATCTTTTCTGAACTTTGTTTTTTTAACTGAAAGTGGCCCTCTTATCTCTATAATCCCTATAGGATCGAGCTTTGCTGTAAGTCGCCCATCCACACAAGGTAGATTAGTAGTGTTGTTTTTAAGTTGCCCTTCTTAGTTTCCGTATCGTCTAGTCCGATAGATAGGATCTTCTGCTTGAGTTTTGTTGCCTCTCATAACTCTTCGGCTATTGTTCGTTGGGTTAAACCGACTTTCCCCAATTAGTTTGTCTTGTCTTTCTCCCTTTTTCTTGCTCGTCTTTGTGCTTTTCCCTCTTTCCTATCGTGCTTTCTTCCTCGCGTCTATTAAACCTGGGAAGATTTGTGCAGATGATTCAGACCCGCAACTCAGCAAGTCAGGATGAACCAGTTAACCCCTCTACTCCACCACCCCCTCCTCCTTCGGCAACCACCACAGATTAGGGTCCGGGTCAGTTCATGGCAGCCCAAACGCAGTTAATGAACACAATGATGCAGAATATGAACCAAATGATGACTCAACAGAACCAGACTGCTGCGACTCTACTCACGATGCTGAACTAGAATAACCAAGCCGCTGCTATGCTGCCACCGCCACCACCAGCTTTCCCTCAGTCAAAACTGGCAGAATTTATGAGGACCCATCCACCTACCTTCTCCAGCTCCTCCGAGCCTTTGGATGCAGATGACTGGCTGCGCTCTACTGAAAAGAAGCTCGCCATTACCCGATGCGACGACCGTGAGAAGGTCCTGTATGTAGCACACCAGCTGGAAGGCACCGCCGCAGAATGGTGGGAAAACTACTGTGCTGCCCATGCAAACCATCAGAACATCACTTGGGCTGAATTTTTAGAAGCCTTCCGCCACTCTCATATTCCCGATGGAAAGGTAGAAATGAAGAAAAATGAGTTTCATGAGCTGAAACAAGGGAACCAGTCAGTAAGCGAACTTCTCAACAAGTTTACTCAACTCTCGTGTTATGCCCAAGAGGACGTTGCCATGGATGATGCACGTCAAAAGCGTTTTAAGAGAGGACTCAACCCTAGCTTAAAGGTTCAAGTCGTTGGCAACGACTATGCAGATTTCCAGCAATTAGTAAACAAGGCTATGCTCATAGAAGAGTCACGTCGTGAGCTTGCAGAATCTCATAAGAGGAAGATGATGTAGCATGGTGCACAACAAGGTCATCCGCAGAGAGCTAGAATGAATGCGCAACATCCTACCCGCTTTGCCCCTTCTGCTACATTCAGGGCCCCTGCAGCAACCCCTCGCCCAGTTACTCTAGGTTTCCACAGCCCTAGCAACAACAACAACAACACCACCAATAACCAGCGGCCAAGGAACAACAATCATCTTGCGCAGAATCACTGTTACAACTGTCATGGTGGGACACTATGCACAAGAATCGTCCCTGAAGCAAGGTCCATCACCTGTCAGATTCAACTCGGGAACTACTCCAACCAGAACTCCCATGCCAGGAGCAGGACATGGAGCACCTCAGACTCTAGCTGCACCAGCCAAGACCCCTCAGCCCTTCGGGAGAGGCCGTGTGAACCATGTCACAGTGGAGGAAGCCCAGACCACCCCGGACGTCGTGCTGGGTAAGTTCCTAGTAAATTCAGCACATGCTACAGTTTTGTTTGATTCTGGAGCTACACGTTCATTTGTTTCTCGGAGTTTTGTTGTAAAGCATCAGCTAAAGTTTCTAACTCTTAAAAAATACTTTGTTGATTCAATCACCTGGTTCGGAATTGAGTACGAACCGAGGCTGCCCTAAGGTTAAAGTAACCATAGAAGGGGTAGAATTTCTAGCCAACCTTATAATCATCAATGCCAAATCCTTAGATGTGATCTTGGGTATGGATTGGCTTGCAAATCAACAAGTAATTTTAGATTGTGGTGATAGAAGCATCACTTTGGTCAGCCCAGATGGAATCAAGGTAAAATTTGAAGCCTCCACAGAAAAGCATGATGGAGCCTTAGTCTGCAGCGTCAGCGCTATATCTTTGGAAGATGTGCCAGTGGTCCGAGAATTTCTAGACATTTTTTCGGATGAGTTAGCTGGAATGCCTTCGGACAGGGACCTAGAGTTTGTCATTAACCTAGTTCCGGGAACCACACCTATTTCTAAGAGGCCTTACCATTTGCCGGTTGATGACTTAGTCAAGTTGAAGAAGCAGATCGTAGAAATGTAAGATAAAGGATTTGTCCGACCAAGTTCTTCACCTTGGGGAGCCCCAATGATCTTTGTCCCTAAGAAGGATGGTACCCAGCGGATGTGTGTGGACTATCGCCTGCTCAATGAAGTCACCATCAAAAACAAGTACCCTCTGCCCAGGATCGATGATTTGTTTGACTAGTTAAAAGGAGCCGAAGTGTTCTCCAAGATAGATTTAAGGTCAAGATACCATCAATTGAAGATTCGCTAGGAGGATATACCCAAGACAGCTTTCTCAACCCGATATGGACTATATGAGTATACGGTCATGTCTTTTGGATTAACCAATGCCCCGGCTTACTTTATGAACTTGATGAATAAAGTGTTCATGGAGTATTTGGATAAATTTGTCATTGTCTTCATCGACGACAATTTAGTATACTCTAAAAGTGAAGAAGAGCATAAAAGCACCTTCACTTGGTCTTGAATAAGCTTAGAGATCATCAACTCTATGCTAAATTCGACAAGTGTGAGTTTTGGATGAAAGAAGTTACCTTTTTGGGACACGTCATGTCTACAGAAGGAGTTGCCGATAACCCCAGCAAAGTCAAGGATCGATGTGCTCAACTGGGAGTCACCCAAGTCAGTGCCTCAGATCAAAAGTTTCCTTGGAATGACAGGTTACTACCACCGGTTCATAGAAGGTTTCTCGAGAATAGCAAGACCCCTTACTCAATTGCTGAAAAAGGAAAAGAAATTTGCTTGGACGCCAGAATGTGAGTAGAGTTTTCAAGAATTAAAGAAGTGTTTGACCACCACCCCAGTGCTGATTCTGCCTGATGTTCGGAAGGATTTTGAGATTTTCTGTGATGCGTCTCGACAAGGTCTCGGTTGTGTTCTCATGCAAGAAAAGAAGGTAGTAGCGTATGCTTCACGCCAATTGAAGCCTCATGAAGCCAATTACCCCACTCAATACTTAGAATTGGCTGCCGTAGTGCATGCTTTAAAGATATAGCGCCCCTACCTCATTGGTAATCGCTGCGAAGTTTACACGGACCATAATAGTCAAGGGTTGATAAGCGGGCCATACCGTGCAACCACAAGTCCATTTATGGGGTGGACCTGGCCGACTAATTAGTAATGTTTTGGTTCGGTTCTGTCAAGGGTTGATAAGCAGCGTAAGAGGGGGTCCAAAATGGCAAAACCTTAGCGGGCAGAACTGAGTCAAAACAGAGCTTTGTAAAAGCCTTGTGATAATCGTTTAGATGCACACCTTCGAAAGTATGTCAAACGGACAGTATAATCTGATTATCTCTTGTGGGTCAAGCTGTACAACCTCTGCAGAGTGTAAAACTATTCGAGTAGCCGTGTCCCTGATTATAGATAATGCCTGGTGATTTCACACGAGAGGTGGACTTTTATCAAAAATATTGGAATGGGTTGGTCGAATCTTGTAGAAGGTTGATGGTTAGGAAGTAAACGGGGTGTTCACTTGTTGTTAAAAAGAAACGTAATTACTTATGTATTAATTTTTTAAATATTGCTTTACAATCTAGTTACTGAGCTCACTTACAACAACTGTGTTGAAGGAAATCAACTTTTTTGCGGTTTCAATGCGGTTCCCAGCTGCTTTTGCTCTCTGAATGTAGTTCAGGAATAACTTCCGTACCTAGTCATTTGAATTTGGCACTATAGATAGTGAATTGGATTTGCAGTAGGACTACATGAAAATAATATAGTAATTTTTATAGAAGAAAATAAGCAACTCTAGAGCATAAATTTGGAGGGAGGGGGCATACTTCTTTACTAAAGATGGTCATGACAGTCTCCTTTTTCAAGTTTAGACCCTGTGCTGCCTTCCTAACTGCCTCACGTCTATCAGCGTCATATCCATCAACAAATGCAATTGCTTCCTTGACAACCTGCAATGTCCTAATAAATGTAAGAACACCACTAACACAGAACAGGCCATCAACTTCGCTGAACCAATGCAGATGTGGAACAGAGACTAAAATCATGCAGAGTTGGTTAAATGAAAGGCGCCATAAAATATTTCACATCACCTTTTCAAACAACTGGCCGCAGATATCAGTATGAGCAGCGTCGACAGTTTCTTGAGGAATGCAGAGACGCACTTGGAATGCCATCAAAGCTTCCGCTTCCTCCTTGCTCAGCTCTCCATCAGCTACACACTGCTGAAGCTTCTGTCTGTAAATGTCTGAAGTCCAAAGCAGAATTAAAAACATTGATATTCACAATATAAAGGAATAGCAGCTAGGCAAGAACATGAAAGCATGTTTACCAACTAATTTTAAAGCATGTGATCTTGTACCTTAAATGATTGGTTTAGTTGGGACAGTAGCGAATACTATTATAGTCATATAAATAATATTACTTTAGTTTTTATGAACATGAACGACTGTACTTTCGGTAAAATCATATTTGTCTAAACTTTTTTTCTAGCGAAAGTTCATTCCTGATCATAGAACAGCAATACAATCCAGGTGAACCAAAATGCACACAGTGCCTTGCTACAAATACACTTCCTAGAGTCAAGGCATGTAACATCCCAAAAATCCCAATTTTGGGAAAGTATATTGAAAATAAATGAGGGAACAATTTTGAGCATGATTATGTGGGAAAAATATTTTGAGCATGTTTTTGAATTTTTGCATAAATCAAATATTGAAATTATATGCAAACAACAGCTTGAAAGAATTTTCAAGAAAAATACAGAACACATAAAATTCTGGAAAATTTATACAAGAAATCATAATGTGTCAGGAGCTTCCACAAAAAAAACAAAAAATGTTGGAGCCCGGATGCTTCATTTAAAAATTCAGTAAACTCTCATTCTTTTCTGGAAATTCCAAACCTCATTTCAAATTTCCATCGCGCCATTGGGTGAAATCCAACGCTGCCCATTTCCTTTCGCACGCCACCGCAGCCCACCAACCTACCTCACTCGCGCCTGCTCCCCTCTC
Organism: Phyllostachys edulis; assembly: GCA_036346405.1. Classification (NCBI taxonomy): domain Eukaryota; kingdom Viridiplantae; phylum Streptophyta; class Magnoliopsida; order Poales; family Poaceae; genus Phyllostachys; species Phyllostachys edulis. Next base: position 12,855,664 of record CM070563.1, read on the forward strand.
GCTGACACGCCAGACCCGCATCATGACCCTTCTTCCACCTCGCTCTCGCCTTTGCCTGCCAGCACGCTCGCCTACTCCGCCCCCGATTCGTGACCGTCGCCCACCGTTTTGCGCTCCAACTGCCCCCGTCGCCTCCGCTTGCGCTGTACATCACCGCGCCCATGCTAGCAACTCCCCTGTCGCCACCTAACCCCGAACGGGTTTGGACACCAAAGATAGCCAAGAGTTCTCACCGCGCTCGCCATTTTCTTGCAGTCTTTATCGCGCCATTCTCAGCCATACTTAAGGAACCGACTGCATCATAGACTCCCTAGCTTGCCATTCTCGCCTCCCGCCAAGAATCAGTGCTTCTCGCTCCTTGGTTCGCCGGGAATGAGAGCGTCATTCTCGATGCTAGTGAGCAAGCTTTGCGTCGTCATTTCCTCCAGTGAGCTTCCTTGCCCTTGCCACCTACATCACCATACGCCTCTTACCTCACTGATACTCTTTCCTTACTTGATGTAGCCCCGGGAACACCATAGCGTGATTGCATCATCGTCTTCTTTGTCTCCGGCACGCACCCCGATCCAGACCTCCACGTTCTCAGCACTCTGGTGAGCTTGAACCTCAACCAATCGTGTCACATTGTGTTCCATACTCCTCTTATGCTTCTTCCTTGCTTAATGTGGACCCAAGCACAGGGAATCACCGACTCTTTTTCTGTTCACCACCAGTCCGGTGAGTTCCCATTCTATTCCTCACGTCTACACCGCACTAAGCACACCTATGAGCTAAGGCGTCACTTCTTGTAGCCCCACCATCATCGTAGAGCATCAACACCGCGAGCCTCGTCTGCGCCGCTGCTGTTCAACATCGACAAGCTTCTCTGGCCATCCCCCGATGCCATCATGGACCTTGGTGTGCTTCTAGTAGTCTCCTAGAGCATTTGTACATGTTAGATCAGTGGATTAGCGGTCGTAGCATACAAGTCGTCGAGGCTGCTCCTAGCGCCGTCACGAAAAATGATATCGTCGCTGCTCTGGTGACTATTGGTCACTGAGCCGCTGCTAGTAGCATCGTTGTTGTCCCCTAGAGCCAATGCGCACCACCATTCACCGTGTCCTTGCCCCACGCGCGAAAGCCTTTGCGGACCCGAGGTGCTCCGCCGACGCAGCACCGCCTTCGTCCACCTCTCCGACCTCCACCATCACCCGGTATGATCGCCGTCGAGCGAAGAACCCATTTTGTCCATCCCCTGAGCCTTTTCGCGCCTGCCTCGCCATGGCGCTCGGCCACGAGCGCAGCTCTACTCTCTGATAGTGGGTGCTACTCGCGATTAAGGTTTACTTAACATTAATGACATTGGTTAAGTAGATTAAGTCGATAACATGTCGGACTGGTTGAAAAGTTAATGAAAAATCTAATTTTAAAAAATGTTTAGTAAATGAGTCAGTGACATGTGGAACCCATCCACTCTTTTCGATTTTAAAACACCTTTTAAAAACTGAGAGACTAACATGTGGACCCCGGTGTCGAGAGGTTAAATCAAATTAGGATTTAATCATTTAAGTTAATAGTTAATAAGTCTATGGCATGTTGGACCGTCTCTGTTTTTATAAATAAAATCAAGAAATAAAAATATGAGTCACTGACAAGTAGGACCCACAGGTAAGTTAATAAAATACAAAAAAAAATATAAAAATAAGAAAAGCCACTTTCAGTTTAGAGGAAATGTGCTTTCTCTGTTGGAAAGCGTAAACCTCTAAAAATTTGCTTTCGACGTCACCCTTTTTATTATTTCAGGATTTTTCAAACCGAGCAAATTAAAAATGTTAGTAACTTTTGCATATGAACTCCAAATTGAATGAATATTTTTTTTCTAAATTAATCTAAAACCATGCACTGTCTAAATATGCAAAAACATTTGTATTTTTTTGCTGTTGAAATTATTTTACCATTTATAATTTGCTATCGGTACTTTTGAATAGATGTCGATACCGCGAACGAATCTTTCAACGACCCTCCATCCTCATATTTAGAAATACCAGAGCAAGGCAAGCACCTCTGACCATGTTGATCCCATTATTTCAATTATTGTACTTCGTTTTGCAAAATCTATGATGCATGCGTGTGTGTTTGGCTAAAATTGCTATGTGTGGGGATAACGGTAGATAAATTCCTACTATATGCATGATCCTCCTTGATATTTTGATATCCTTGCTGGTGTAGCCTTTAGGATATGGTTTGGACAATGAATGATGTCAATTTGGTTATTTCGATTAGGAATATAAAATAGATGCTTAGTCGGGCTCTAGCTTCGCTAAAATTGAGCAATTGATGAAAATGTGAGTATGAAATTGGGGGATTTTGAAATATGGTCCAGAGGAGTTACCTCTGTTATTTTGTTTAAAAATGAAAATGAAAAATTTAGTTTGTGACGCGAACGAGTTATATTATAAACTGAGAACTGAGAGATGTATCTCACAAGTTGATAGGGGAGATCCTCGCCTAGGTCAATTAAGGACCGAACGTCGATATATCCAACCTAAATGTAAGAGTACAACCACATGGCTGAACTAGTGCGGTCTTAGCCAATTAAGTTATCTAGGACTAGGTTTGAATGTTGGTAGGCCGCAGTAGTACAAGCATAACCAGGTAGGTTTGCTCGAAGGGGCTCCCTTCACCGAGGCGTTAGGACCAAAGCCTTCCGATACAACGGTGAATGCCTCATTGAGATGGGAGGTACCTGAGATCAAAGTGAGTGTTGTCGTTCGTTGAGCAAGTGCAAGGTTAGGTCTATGTCTAGGTGATGTAAAGGCTTCGCTGCGAAGTCTAGATTGCTTACTAAAAGATCGTGAGCGGTGGTGTCGATGGATGCCAAACAAACTAGAGAGGTTGCATCGTATTGGTAAAGTTGTACACCACTGCAGAGTGTAAGTCTATTTAAATAGCCATGCTCGTAGTGATGAGCGTGCTAAGTGTCGTATTGCTGGGTATAGTCTCTACTTTTGCAAAAATAGTTGGTTGGAAAATGTTGAGATGATTGGTTTGTGTGAGTGTCTCATGTCTATGGCTGAGAATGAAATATTGATCGCAGGCGAGGAGGGTTGTGATTTTGCTTTTATTGAATTAAATACATGTTAGTTTGATATCTGTCAACTACTCTTTACAAATTCCATTGCAATCTATCGCATATTTTTATTGCAATTTACAAATAAAACTTTATGCACTTGATATCTGTCAAGAACTCTTCCTTTGCCACTTTATGCACTGAGAGAGGACTTGAGCACCAGTTCTCTTCACCTAGAGTTCCCCAGCAGAATGGGGTTGTAGAGAGGAAGAACAGGACCCTTATAGAGATGGCTAAGACCATGCTAGATGAGCAGAGCACACCGAGGAGGTTTTGAGATGAGGCGATTTCTACTGCTTGTTATGTGTCCAACAGGGTGTTCTTGAGATCTATCATAGGAAAGACTTCTTTTGAGCTTAGATTTGGTCATAGGCCTAAAGTCTCTCATTTCAAGATTTTTGGTTGCAAGTGCTTCATTCTTAAACATGGCAACTTGGACAAATTTGAATCAAGATGTTATGATGGCATTTTTCTTGGATATCCTGCTCATTCTCGTGTCTATAGTGTATTTAATTTGGATACTAACAAAATTGTTAAGACTTGTGAAGTCACTTTTGATGAGGCTAGTCCTGGTACTAGACCCGATGTTGCAGGTACACAGGTTCCTGATATTCGAGAAAGCATCTTCATCGACGATGACTCTGATATAGAGGATGAAGGTCCAATCCATCCTCTAGTCATCTCTGAGATGGTTGGAGAGCCTGCTTCTACTTCTCCAGCTTCAGCTAAGCAGCCTCCTCCTATTTTCACCGGTGATTCGAGTGGCTCTGCTCCTACCTCCATAGCCCATGAGGTAGAGGCCACATCTGCACCAGGACCTCCTCTTTATATTTAGCGACAACATCCAACTGAGCAGATAATTGGGGATCTCCATGAGTGAGTTACTCGCTCTAGGTTTATCTCTCCAGATTCTCATGCACATTCTACTTTGTTGCGTCTTTTGAACCCCGAGATGTCACCCATGCTTTATCTGATTCCTCTTGGGTCAATGCCATGCATGAAGAGCTTGAAAATTTTGAAAGAAAACCAAGTCTGGACCTTAGTTGAACCTCCACCTAATCAAAATATTATTGGAACAAAATGGATTTTTAAAAATAAGCAAAGTGAGGATGGGTTGGCAGTTCGCAGCAAGGCTAGGCTTGTAGCTCAAGGATTTTTCTAGGTAGAAGGCTTAGACTTTGAAGAGACCTTTGCTCCTGTAGCTAGATTAGAAGCCATTCGCATATTGCTAGCTTTCGCAACATCTAAGGGCTTTAAGATTTTTCAAATGGATGTCAAGAGTGCTTTCCTTAATGGTTTTATAGAAGAAGAGGTCTTTGTCAAGCAACCCCCCGGTTTTGAAAATCCCAAATTCCCAAACCATGTGTTTAAGCTCTCCAAAGTCTTGTATGGATTGAAGCAAGCCCCTAGAGCTTGGTATGACAGGCTTAAGAGGTTCTTGCTTAAAAATGAATTCAAAATGGGAATAGTAGATAAAACATTGTCCACTCTCAGGCATGATAGTGATTTCTTACTGGTTCAGATTTATGTGGATGACATCATATTCGGTGGTTCTTCTCATGCTTTGGTGTCCAAATTTTCATATTCTATGAGCAGGGAATTCGAGATGAGCATGATGGGCAAACTGACTTTCTTCATTGGTCTTCAAGTCAAGCAACTCAAAGAAGGTACCTTCATTCATCAAAATAAGTACACAAAGGACCTTCTTCGGTGCTTCGACATGGGAAGCAGCAAGCAAATGTCTACTCCCATTGCCACTTCTACCGTGCTGGATTCTGATGAGGATGGAGAGCTCGTGGACCAGAAGGAGTACCGCGGTGTGATCGGCTCACTCCTCTACCTCACGACGTCGAGGCCGGACATACAATTTGCTGTGTGCCTGTGTGCTCGATTTCAGGCTTCCACTCGTGCTTCACATCGTCAAGCAGTGCGTCGCATTTTCAGGTACCTCCAGGACACTCTTGATTTTGGACTCTGGTATTCTTCTGATTCTGCTCTCTCCATTCGAGCTTTTTCTGATGCTGATTTTGCGCGTGTAGAGTGGATAGGAAGAGTACTTCTGGCACCTGTCATTTCTTAGGCACTTCTCTTATCTCTTGGTCTTCTAAGAAGCGATCCTCTGTTATGCTGATCCCTTCGCCGAGGTAGAGTATGTAGTCAGAGCTGATGAGTTGCTCTCAGGTTCTCTGGATCTTATCTACTCTACGAAATTATGGGTTGTTTTTGGATAGTGTCCCTCTTTTCTGTGACAACACTAGTGCCATAAACATTGCCAAAAACCCAGTGCAATACTCTAGGACCAATCACATTGACATTCGATATCATTTCCTTAGAGACCATATAGAGAAGGGTGATATTGTGCTTCACCTTGTAGAGTCTGAGTAGCAGGTTACGGATATTTTCACTAAGGCTCTTGATTCTTCTCGTTTTGCTTCTTTGTGGGGTGAGTTGGGAGTTATTAGTCCTCTTGGCCTGTTTTGAGGGGGAGTTGGCTCTTTTGCATTCATTGTACCATATTGCATTTTAAATCAGCAACTTGCATTGTAATATAATTTCACAGAGCCTTGAGTATTATCCTTGTGTGATATGCTTTCATGCTTTATACCTTGACATGTCTTGTGCTAGTTTGCTAGGTTTATCATGCATTTTCATGTGTAGCTTAGCTTTTACCATGCTAGCTCTTTTAAATATGAGAAACTTGAATCAAAACATGATTTGTTGGATCTTGTGATTAGTTTTGCCATAGTGATCCTCTCATGATTCATGCCATGTCAAATAGGCTAAATTAAGTCTTGAATCTAATTTGAGTTTTAGATTGAGCTATGTTATTTCATAAGTCAAGAAAATGAAAAATGATCTTTTTTGTGCGAAAAAAGTGATCTCACCAATTCTTTCTCATGAGACGGCTTGCCATTGCACTAGGCATGAACTCAGGGGGAGTTTTGGATGACCTAGACCACTCTTTTAAGCTTTTTGCTTGGAATGGTCGCGACAAGGCTTGAGATCTAGCACATGGCTAAAAACAAAATAAGTTGTGAAAATTGGTTAAAGCTTAGGACTTAGGAGGCAGTTGTGGATGGCTCCTAGTCCAGGACTTGCATTGCTAAGATAAAACCAATAAAATTTTTAGCAAGTGCTTAATGTGCTAAATTTCAAAGTGCTTGAACAAATTGATTCAACATTGAACTCATAGCGCTCTAAATTGACTCTTTTATAGCTTCTTGGTTCCATTTAGTTTATTGACATGGCTTGACTCATTTTTGGATACCTTTGGCTGAACTATGATCTTGTGCACCTTAACATGCTAAACTTTCATTTAATCAAAGATTATTGCCTTTTTGGCTTTAGCTTTGCTATATATGATTTGCCATGATTTACAATAGCTTCTTCACATAATATGGCTTGGTGTAATACTTGTATAGTCTTCTTGAATAATTCTCATGGCACCCTTTGCTAAAAATTGAATAATTTGCTGCCATTCCATGTCATTCATGCTCTATCTTCCTCTATGCACCTTGATGAATCCATTGTCAAAGGGGGAGAAATGGTAAAAATGAAGAAATAGGGAGAAAATGAGGATCACAGTGAGGGGAGTATATTATTTGCGTTCTTGTGGTCTTATTGCCTCTTCTGATCATGAATTGCAATTCTTGCATCCTCACAATGATCAAAGGTTAATTTGAACATTTGTTCTTTCTTATGGACCGTAAGTGAGATTTTGAAATTTTTTGGAAATTGAAGCTTTCTTGCTTTCTTTTGCCTTATCTCACTTGCCTATGCTATTCTGGAGCCAGCTTGGTCATTTTCATTGCTTTCTCTTTCATTTGGACCAAGTTGTGCCTTTGCGCGAAAACGCGAGTTTCTTTTCTTTTCAAACCTCCAATTTGCTTTTTTTTAGGAGATTGCCAATGTGTTCATCAAGGGGGAGATTGTGGATATCATGGGGGATATACTCATGATCTTAGGATGATGTTACAATTGGCAATGGCGTTATCGGTTTGTCGATTCACGCGTTTTCGTCAAAGGTTCAAAGGTCGGTCAAGTCTTTGTCGACCGGCGTTTAAGCGCTTGATCGGCCGGCGTTCAAGGCGCGGTCAGACCAAACTCGAATGACCGCCATTGAATGGCGATCGACCGATTTTGTGCTATTCATCGGCCAATTGGTAGCGATGATTTTTGAGATAGGTCAAGTTCATGGGCTTCAGTGCATATGTGTTGCATAATGCATGTTTTCACTAACGTGGGTCAAGTTGTGCAGAACTTGTTCCCAGAATCGATATCTTTGTCTATTGTTGTGCAGGTTGCTTAGAGGTCAATGATGGTCAACGGCGAGGATGATCGATACTAAGCTTGGAGAGCTGAGGTTCAGAACGATCAAGGATGTTGGGTGAGGTCAACGGATTCAAGCATGGCGCAAATTAGACAAAGGTGACCGAACAGACATTTCTGTGCGACAGGTTGGATCAAGCGGCGCGGGGGTCGGTGCAAGTGCCATGGTGGTTTCGGCGGGAGCCGGACGGGAGAGACTTGCCGACATGATGAGAGCCGTTGATCAACCTACACGTGGCGAAGCAGGCGTTTGCTTCACCAAGATTGGACTCGTCTTCAGAGAAGGATCGAGAAAGGGTATTTTGGTAATTTCACCAAATACCGCCTTGGTAACCTTTTTGGCTAAACCACGGCGCGAGACGACGCATGGAGAAGTGGTTTAGGTCAAGAGGAGTTGAAGACAGTGCTTTAAAATGCGTGCGTTTGTAATCCGTTTGTATGTGGGCTTAACGGGAGCCCATTAGGGTTTACTCTTCTAGAAGCTAGGCCTCCACTATAAATAGGGATGGCTGCTGTCCAGCACCCTGAAGCACTTCATTTGGAAAACCCTAGTTTTGTTTTAGAGACTTAGAGAGGAAAGGAGAGGCTTAGGGTTCTAGAGAGTTGAGTTGAGTGTGTGCTCATGGATTGAGCTCTTGTCCTCCTGAATGGGGTGGCTGTAAACCCTCTCAATCTCAAATCAATCTATGCATGATTTCTCTAAGATGAGTCTCCTTGTGTTCTTTCTCTCTATTTGGTGATTTTGAGTCTTTCTTTTGGTTTTCTATTGGTTTCTTGCCTTGATCTAGCTTGCTGTGGTATGTTGGAACACATCTAGAATCATCTTGATCATCAATCTCCCACGAGCAAGATGTTAGATCATATTTCGATTTTGACTCGGTTTTGAAGCACCTTTCGTTCAAACTGAAAAATATAGGAACTTTGGCATGGATCTTCACGATCCTCGACTGGAATAGGTTCCTAATATCTTAGAGAAGGTGTGTCTCAAGATTGGTGGAGTTTGGTTGCGTAGATCAAAAGTTAGATCGATTTGAGTCTCGGTTTTCGGGCTGTCTGTTCTGTTGATCGTCAGGTCCGGTCAGACCGATTCCATAACGCCGGTCAGACCGCATCGCGGTCAGACCACAAGTTTGCCATCGGTCAGACCGACCTCCGGTCCGACCGCCCATTTGCTGCCGGTCTGACCGCCCGTAGGATTTGAGCCTTGTGGTTTGGTCTTTTGCTTTGGGGTAGATTGGATTCAACACAAGTCTTTTGCAGTACTTGTAAGTTGATGTTCATAGCTTCTATAGCTAATGGAGTGATATTGGTGTTGAATCTAATCAAGGTGAAAAATTGTGTGTGCTCCAATTCACCCCCCCCCTCTAGTCACCTATTCGGTTCTACAAAATGTTATAGTCTAACTCTCGAAAGACCTCCCCAAGAGTGTCCATAACCAAGGACTTGGCTATTCGAATAGATTAAACCCTGCAGGGGTGTACAACTTTACCCACATGTTAGACCGCTCCTTTTTCCCACGCGATAAAGCACACTTCCGAAGGTATACCGATAGAGCTAAGTCCTACAAGACGATTTCCAATGAAAAGAATTAATTAAGAGTCGCACGTATGGGGGTTAACCCTCTGTGAACTACCCATCCTGGACTCCCACAGAGGACCCATATGTTGTGTCGGATACATTGGCCCAACCGTAGCAACTTCCAATGCTCCTCGGGCACGGGAACCTACCTGGAACCCACTACACACATGCCCGACACAATATAACACATTTCTTTTATCCACCTATACGTACCACCAGCGACTCATTAATTAACACTCCCCAGATTACTAAGTCAAGAGGGGTTCGCAATACCCTCATGTGGTTGCATGCAATAATGCTTGGTTTAGTGTAACAAGATGTTCGGTCCTTTTTGACGCGGGCACACAACCACACACCCAATACTCACACCATCAACCATGTGCCCAAATCTAAATCCTTTTTGCTTTCAGTTTTAATTTTTCCAAATAGGACATCTTCATGAGTACCCTGACTCAAGTATTTAAAGTAATATTGTAATGACCATCGCCGAAGCGATGATCCCTAGACTACCGCTCTAAGCATGGCTAAGCGACAACAACTCGAATACTAAAATATAAAGTGACTAGAGCTCATCCATCGAGCCCTAAATCACAACGGATATAGCCCAGGCTCAGTAGTAAAAGATGGATATTTTACCTACAGTTCAAGTAACTATTTAGGTGAACTATCGCGAATAGAGAAAATCTTGTCAACACAGCATGCATACATACAGTTGAAACATTGGAAATATTAACATGCGAATATAATAGGATCAACGTGCATTAATAAAAAACTGCTTGCCTTGCTGAAGATAGTCGTTCGACTGTTGAGGATCACTCTCGAATATACCTGAATCGTCGAAATCTATCGATTGATCAAAAGAGCGAATAAGAACAAATAAAAGAAGATAACACCAAAATAACCAACATTCAAATTAATCAAACATTCATACACATCAGGTAGAGTTTGATTATTAAAGATCTTAGGTTCAGCCCAAAGATTAATTTATTTGGATTTTCTAAGTACTTAACAAGTTAAAAGCATAACTTCAAAAATTAATTAATTAGCAAAATTTTTTGTAATAGAAACAAGAACCAAACTTAAGCCCAATTATAGTACAGGAAAAATAAGAATTAACAAAATCAGTTTCACTCAATTTGGAGTTAGGATGAAATACTTATGAATTTTAGAAGTTTTAACCCATTTGCTAATGTAAAAACAATTCCTTTAATTAACCAAAACTTTCTGGAATAGCAACATACTTGAAAGCTAAACCATTAAAAAGTACACTAAAAAGGAAAATTAACAAAATTGGTTTCATTCCATTTGGAGCAAAATTGAATTAGTTATGAATTTGCTAAGTTAAAAGAATTTTTAGTGTCAAACTAATTCATTCCAGAAATTATAAAAGTGTTTAATTATTTTTCCTACTGAACCTCAGCCGACCCACAGTCACTGACCGGTGGGGCCCGAGCGAGGCGTTGACTGGGTCAGCTTTGACACAGCCATGACCGACGTCGACGTCGAAAGCGTAAACCACGAGTACGTCTTCGGTTTCAAGAAATGTAAACTCATACTAATCATTAAAGAAATACATATTTCTCAATAGAAAAACGTATTCTGCCATTATGCGCAAATCCTTAACCGGCCAAGAGGGCCCACTTGTCAAAGACTCAGAGATTCAAAAGGTGCGATTTGAAATTTCTAAACGCGTTTAACCCAGTGGGTCCCACAAGCCAGTGATACACTAAAGAAATGATTAAAGGCTAATGACCTTTGTTAACCATAACTTACCGACGGCTCACCGGAGGCCTCGCGCACGAGTGCGGTGATGAGGAGGGCTATCCAGCGAAGGAAAAGTCCTCCGGTCCTGGGATCAGCACGCATAGGTGCGCACGGTGCTAGCGATCTTGGTGACGGTGACCCCGGTCCTCGACAACGCCGGCGGCAAGCTGATTGCGAATGGAGGCGGAGACAAGAGGTGGTGCTTAAGGAGGGGGCGCTACGGGCATCGAGGAGGTATGGGGAAGGTCGCTTCGGATTCGCCCTAGCTCCAGGAACGAGGTGCTCAAAGTCTTGACGTCAATGGGGGTCGGAGACGGTCGGAATTGAGGCGGCGGCGGAAGACCGTAGCTGGAGAAGAAAGGGCCGTACGTCCTCGACATTGCCCTAAAATCCAAATTAAACTCACAGTTAAACTCAAAGGAGCAGTGTGATTCTAGAGAACCAAGTTTCGAGGAAAACCACTCACCGGATTGCCTTAGAGTTCACGGGCCCAAGGCCACCAGAGGCGGAGACGGAGAAGTGGCCAACGGCGATTCACTAGACGCCAAGGTTTTGCACCGGCAAAAATGAACGCGGCGAGGAGAGTGGAACTCGACAGCAGGGTCACGGGTGCTCAAGCGACACCGAGTTGAGCTCAAAGCTCCTCGGTTCCTTCTCCGGCTGAAACAAAGAAATGGACAGAGCGAACAAGATAGAGCAAAAGGAAGAAAGAGGGTTGGCTTAGGAGCTTTATGGGGTCATGGCGAAGCTTCACAGGCTGACACACATGCACGAGGTGGCAATCGCGGGATGTCATGGCACGCATGCACGAACGCCACCACTTGACTCGACAGAGAAGACGACGAGGACGAGCCCGACATGCGGGCCCGCCTTGCCAGCGGCTGAAAGAAGAACGGTGCAGTGCGGTTGACCCCGAGTCGGGTCGAGAACGTGCAAAAGGGTCTGATTGAGTTGAGTTTCGAAGAAACGGTTTGGGTCGAAACAGTAAACTAGGTCCGATCGGGGTTAGGGTTTAGGTTTTGATTTGACCGAAAATTAGCTAATTTGACTTAGCCATTTAAATTAGAAATAAATTTCTAAAAATTCTAAAAATCTTGCTGGGGGTTCTTAGATTCAATTAAGACTTAGGCAAATTCATTTTGGCCACTGTTGATTTTCATTTGGCTAAAATAAATTCTTTTTCAAATCAGCTTTAGTAACATGGTTAGGATTTTGATGGGGTCAAAATAACTTTTTAAAATTTATGAAAATTTATAATAATCTATGATAAATAAACTAGTATTTTCTAAAATTATTTCTAGAGATTTTTATACACATATTTTTCTAAAATTTAATAGAATGTTGGTTTCAAGTCAAAAGTTTGAATTTTCAAAACAAAATTTTGAAACCAAGTGCAAACTTATGAATTTCATCAAATTTTTTTGAAACCCTCATACTTTTATACATTTGAAACACAAACCAAAGTTCAGGATGTTACAACTCTCCCCCCCCCCCTACAAGAATCTCGTCCGAGATTCTGTTCACTCGGAAAAGAAAGAGGGAAAATCTGTACGAAGGCGATCCTCTCATTCCCAAGTGGCTTCATCATCGCATGATTAGACCACTGAACTTTGAGGAATTTTATGGAGTGATTTCTTATCCTTCGTTTAGCTTCTTCCAGGATACGAATAGGATGCTCACGGTAGGTCAGATCTTGTTGTACTTCAAGACCTTCCAATGGAGCTTCCTCAATTGGAACGCGGAGACACTTCTTCAATTGAGACACGTGGAATACATCGTGCACTCCTGAAAGTGTAGCAGGAAATTCCAACTTGTAGGCCATAGCTCCTTTCTTCTCAATAATGCAAAAAGGTCCGACATATTGAGGAGCTAACTTGCCTTTTACACCAAACCATTGAGTGCCCTTCATAGGAGAGACTTTGAGATAAACAAAGTCATTTGGTTCAAAGCTCAATTCTCGACGACGTCGATCTGCATAGCTCTTTTATCGGGACTGAGCCGTGCGCAATCGGTCTTGAACCAACCGAACATGATCTTCAGCTTCTTTGATCGTGTCTGGGCCAAAGAGTGGTCCTTCTCCAGTCTCAGACCAATTTAATGGGGTTCTACACCTCCTCCCGTATAATGCTTCAAATGGTGTCATGCCGAGACTAGCTTGAAAACTGTTGTTATAAGAGAACTCAGCAAACGACAAACATTTCTCCCAATTCTTACCATAGGAGAGAACACAAGCACGGAGCATGTCTTCTAGGATTTGATTGACTCTCTCCGTCTGGCCATTAGTCTGAGGATGGAAAGCAGTGCTGAAAAAAAGACGAGTTCCTATGGCCTCTTGTAAACTCTTCCAGAACTAAGAGGTGAAGAGTGCGCCACGATCTGAAATAATCGTCTTCGGTACTCCATGTAGACTCACAATTCTTGAGACGTAGAGCTCTGCTAACTGGCTCACACAAAGATTGGTCTTGACAGGAAGAAAATGTGCCACTTTAGTTAGTCGATCAATGACAACCAAAATGGCATCATTTCCCTTGGAGGTTCGGGGCAGACCGTTGATAAAATCCATACCGATCGAATCCTATTTCCACTCAGGCACTTGCAAAGGTTGTAGCAAACCCACTGGATGTTGTTGTTCGGCCTTCACACGACGACATACGTCGCATTCGGCAATGAATTTTGCGATCTCTCGCTTCATTCAAGTCCACCAAAATCTTTGACGAAAATCTTGATACATCTTTGTGGCTCCGTGATGAATAGACAAAGGAGAATCATGGGCTTCGTGGAGAATCATATTCCGCAACTCCATGTCCTTTGGAACAACAAGGCGCTGTTCGAACCATACAACACCACTGTTATCTTCTGAGAAACACTTGGTTGTCCCATTCTTGATGTTTTGCTTGATTCGGTCCACTCCATCGTTCATCTGCTGAGCAGCCTTGATCTGATCTTCCAAGGTTGGATACAGTGCTAAGGCAGCGAGATAACCATACTCAACCATTCCTAAGTTGAGCTACTGAAATTCTTCATGAAGGGTAGGCTGCTGCTCTTCGAGCATCAAAGTATTGCAATATACTTTACAACTGAGAGCGTCTGCAACGAAATTAGCCTTGCCCGGATGATATTAGATAGCCATGTCATAATCTTTGATCAACTCCAACCATCTTCTTTGTCGAAGGTTCAAATCCGGTTGGGTGAACAAATACTTCAAACTCTTGTGGTCTTAGTACACCTCGCAACAATTACCGATGAGGTAATATCGCCAAATTTTCAGTGCATGAACCATTGCAGCAAGTTCCAAGTCATGGGTTGGATAATTAAGCTCACGAGGTCTCAATTGTCTTGATGCATAGGCCACTACCTTGCCTTCTTGCATAAGAACAGAACCAAGTCCTTGACGAGAAGTATCGCAGTAGATATCAAAACTTCGATGAATATCTGGAAGAACAAGAACTGGAGCTGTGGTCAACCGCTTCTTGAGTTCTTGGAAACTCTTCTCACACTCAGCAGACCACTCAAACTTCTTGTCCTTCTTGAGAAACTCTGTCATCGACTTTGCGATTTTGGAGAAGTTCTTGATAAAGCGACGATAATATCCCGCTAAACCGAGAAAACTCCTCACATCGGTTACCGATTTGGGCTGCCCCCAAGAGAGCACATCACTGACCTTGCTAGGATCCACGGCTACACCTCCCGCAGAAAGAACATGGCCCAAGAATGCCACTTCTTCCAACCATAATGCACACTTGCTGAATTTTGCATACAGCTGGTGCTCACGTAGCTTTTCCAACACTAACTGCAGGTGTTGGGCATGCTCTTTATCATTCTTCGAGTAGATGAGGATGTCGTTTATGAAAACCACCACAAACTTGTCCAAATACTCTATGAACACCATATTCATAAGATTCATGAAAATGGCAGGAGCATTTGTCAATTCAAAGGACATGACAGTATACTCGTACAATTCGTAGCAAGTAGAGAAAACCGTCTTCAGAGTATCTTCAGATCTGATTCAGACTTAGTGATAGCCCAATCTCAGATCAATATTAGAGAATACCTGAGCTCCTGTTAATTGATGAAAAAGGTCATCAATTCGGGGCAATGGGTACTTATTCTTCACTGTCACTTCATTAAGTGGACGATAATCAGCACACATTTGCAGGGTTTTGTCCTTCTTCTTCACAAAGATCGTAGGACAACCCCACGGAGATGAGCTAGGGTGAATGAAATCCTTTGCTAGAAGTTCACCAAGTTGCTTCTTCAATTCCTCCTATTCCTTTGGAGGCATGCGGTATGGCCTTCTTGAAATCAGGGCAGTTCCAGGCAACAATTCGATGACAAACTCGATGTCCCGGACTGGAGGCATTCCAGGAAATTCTTTAGGAAAAACATCAGTGAAGTCACACACTACTGGGACTTCATGAATCTCTAGGGCCGACTTCGCTTCAAGCGCGAAAAGATGCAGTCCTTGCAGTTTTTGCACAACTCCAACCTGCTTGCTGGAAGAACTTGTGAGGGATATGAATTTCTTGGCACAATCGATTTGCCCCAATTGTTGGGACAACCAATCCATGCCAAGTATCACATCCAAACTTGCTAATTTGAGGATGATAAGATTTGCCAAAAACCCAACTCCTTCAATCTCAATAGATACTTCCCGGCACTCCAACTCAGCTCTCATTTCCGACCCTGGGTAATGAATAATCAAAGGAACAGGCATAGGAGCAATATGATTATCACCACTTGTAGCAAAAGATTGCGATATAAAGGAATGCGAAGCTCTGGAATCGAATAAAATTGCAGCAGGATGAGAATTGACGAGAAGCATACCCAACACGACGACGGGTGCTTCCTGTGCTTCCTCGGCAGAGAAGTGGTTGGCTCGCCCATGAGCAACCTTCTGAACTTGCTGAGCCACCTTCTAAGCTAGGGGATGACCACAGCCTTGCCCTTGAACTTGCCCCTGTTTAGGGCGACTGGCTGCTTCATGCTTCACTGGATAGTTGTTGGCATAGTGTCCCTTGTTGTGGCAACAAAAACAAACAACCTCGGCAGCTGGATTGCGGAGGCCTCCTTGCTATCCCACAGGTGCACGTGGTGGAACCACGGCCTGCGTTGGGCGAGGTGCAAATGTTGGTGGTCTCGGTGACGGTGGAGCTTGAGGACGGGGCACTGGGGCTTGCCCGAAACGAGGACGGGGATTGCTACCCCCTGATGATCTCTGCGCCTCCCACTTGCACTTGCGGGATTCGCCAAGTGCTTTTCGCTTGTGCTCAGTGATGATAGCCTTGTCCACCAGAGTTTGGAAGTTAGAGAAATCAACAATAGACAGCTTGTCCTGTAGTTCCTCGGACAAGCCATCCATGAACTTATCTTGCTTGGTGGCATCGGTGGGCACATCCTCTGGAGCATACCGAGCCAAGTGATTGAACTTATGTAAATACTCCATCACTGACTTTCGCCCTTCCTAGAGCAACAGGAACTCCTTCTTCTTCAGCTTCATAAGGCCGGTAGGGACATGGGCTCATTGGAAGGCAGTACAGAACTCCTCACAGGTGATGGCTTGGTTCGTGGGCTACATAGCAAGGAAATTGTCCCACCAAGAGAGTGCTTCCCCTTCCAGCTGATGAGAGGCAAAGAGAGCCTTCTCATAATCTTGGCATTGGGCAATGCTGAGCTTCCACTCAACCAGACACATCCAGTCATCTGCATCGAGTGGATCTTCGGACCGGGAAAAGGTCGACGGTGAGTCTTGAAGGAACTCGAAGCCCCCGTGGTGAATGCTCGCCTCTTCCTGATCCAGAGGAGCCTAAAAGATCAAGATCAAATGTGTTCCAAGCAATAAGCTCGAGAATGCGCGTTTGATCCATCTGGTTTTGCTCGATCTGAGCAAGAACCTAAGCCATGGTGGGTGGAGGTGGAAGTTCCTCATCATGGCTAGCTTGCTGACCTTGCCCACTATGGGTTCGTCCAGCCATCCTATTCCAGCAAATAGGGTTAGCAACATCACCCAACAGTAGATACAAATGGCAGCAGCTAAAGGAACAATCAACTAAAGAATTACGCGATATTACCCTACCATGTATACATACAATTAATTAACAAGCATAAAACTCCAAACAAGAAACATAACAACCAGCACAAAACTCATTTTTATCGCATTATCATGATAAGCTAGGGGTACTAGACTTCTATACTAACACCTTTCTTGAATCCCTAATATTGACATGAATGCATACTCTATCTTTTGAAAAGAGACGAGAGGTGAAGAACATCTTTTGATAAATCAAATTAGAATCAGGTAAGACTGAGAAACTAAGATAGATAAGGAGTAAAACTAAGAATTTACTTAAGTTTTCTCAAAGATTTGTTATTATGAAATTACGTTTTTTCAAATATTCTAATGACGACCAAACTAGAGGTTCTTACGATCAATATGGCTCTGATACCAACTTTTGTGAGAGTCGCCGGGCGATTTAATTTGTAACAGTTAACCTTTCCATTGGTCCTAGTATTACAAATCAAAATTCCCCTGCTCTCAGTGTATATGTACTTCCCAGATTGCAGTACATATACACCTCACAAAGTTTAAGTATCAACTCCATACACAACATTTTACATTATTGAAGTCTTCATAATTTACAATATATTCAACATACAAAATAGAGTCTGCAGCGGAACAGTTGCCATAAGATGGCTGTAAACAAAACCAACCAGTTTGCCCTTACCCACAAGGCAACTGACTGGAAACGCCCAAGCTAGTCGTCAAGAGTGTAGTCGGCCTCACAGTCGTCAACCCCTTGGGGGTCAACCTCCTCTACAATAAACAGACAAAGCAGTTGAGTACAAAAACATACTCAGCAAGACTTACAATTAACAAGCCTATACATAGCTACATGCCAGCTTAATTCAATGGAGAAGGTTTGAGTTCATTTTCAGCGTGCAACAACATTTTATTTGCAATAGTGTAGTAGATTGAAAGCAATTTCAACAAATCAGTTTTTAATGAATCAAATAACAAATGTGACAACAATAATAAACATAATTAACAACGTAGAGGTGACTTCCCACATCCACCACAACAATAGTACGAATTACCCATTCGTACCGCCCAAATTCAAGTTTTATCAAAATGTTATAGTCTAACTCTCGAAAGACCTCCCCAAGCGTGTCCATAACCAAGGACTTGGCTATTTGAATAGATTAAACCTTGCAGGGGTGTACAACTTTAGCCACATGTCAGACCGCTCCTTTTTGCCACGTGATAAAGCACACTTCTGAAGGTATGCTGGCAGAGCTAAGTCTTACGAGACGTTTTCCAATTAAAAGAATTAATTAAGAATCGCACGTATGGGGGTTAACCCTCTGTGAACCGCCCATCCTAGACTCCCACAGAGGACCCATACGTTGTGTCGGGGACATTGGCCCAGCTGTAGCAACTGCCAATGCTCCTCGGGCAAGGGAACCTGCCCGGAACCCACCCCGCATATGCCCGACACAATATAACACATTTCTTTTATCCACCTATACCTACCACCAGCGACTCATTAATTAACACTCCCCAGAGTACTAAGTCAAGAGGGGTTCGCAATACCCTCATGTGGTTGCACGCAATAATGCTTGGTTTAATGTAACAAGATGTTCGGTCCTTGTTGACTCGGGCACACAACCACACACCCAATACTCACACCATCAACCATGTGCCCAAATCTAAATCCTTTTTGTTTTCAATTTTAATTTTTCCAAATAGGACATCTTCATGAGTACCATGACTCAAGTATTTAAAGTAATATTGTAATGATCATCGCCGAAGCGATGATCCCTAGACTACCGTTCTAAGCATGGCTAAGCGACAACAACTCGAATACTAAAATATAAAGTGACTAGAGCTCATCCATCGAGCTCTAAATCACAACGGATATAGCCTAGGCTCAGTGGTAAAAAGATGGATATTTTACCTACAGTTCAAGTCACTATTTAGGTGAACTATCGCTAATAGAGAAAATACTTGTCAACATAGCATGCATACATACAGTTGAAACATTGGAAATATTAACATGCGAATATAATAGGATCAATGTGCATTAATGGAAAACTGCTTGCCTTGCTGAAGATAGTCGTTTGACTACTGAGGATCACTCTCGAATATACCCGAATCGTCGAAATCTATCGATTGATCAAAAGAGTGAATAAGAACGAATAAAAACAGATAACACCAAAATAACCAACATTCAAAATAATCAAACATTCATACACAGTAGGTAGAGTTTGATTATTAAAGATCTTAGGTTCAGCCCAAAGATTAATTTATTTGGTTTTTCTAAGTACTTAACAAGTTAAAGGCATAACTTCACAAATTAATTAATTAGTAAAATTTTCTGTAACAGCAACAAGAACCAAAATTATGCCCAGTTACAGTACAAGAAAAATAAGAATTAATAAAATCAATTTCACTCAATTTGGAGTTAGGATGAAATACTTATGAAATTTAGAAGTTTTAACCCATTTTCTAATGTAAAAACAATTCCTTTAATGAACCAAAACTTTCTGGAATAGCAACATACTTGAAAGCTAAACCATTAAAAAGTACACTAAAAATGAAAATTAACCAAATTGGTTTCATTCCATTTGGAGCAAAATTGAATTAGTTACGAATTTTCTAAGTTAAAAGAATTTTTAGTGCCAAACTAATTCATTCCGGAAATTCTAAAAGTGTTTAATTCTTTTTTCCTACCGAACCTCAGCCGACCCACGGCCATTGACCGGTGGGGCCCGAGCGAGGTGTTGACTAGGTCAGCTTTGACCCAGCCACGACCGACGGTGACGTCGAAAGCGTAAACCACGAATACGTCTTCGATTTTCAAGAAATGTAAACTGATACTGATCATTAAAGAAATATGTCTTTCTCAATAGAAAACGTATTCCGCCATTATGTGCAAATCCTTAACTGGCCAAGAGGGCCCACTTGTCAAAGACTTAGAGATTCAGAAGGTGCGATTTGAAATTTCTAAACGCGTTTAACCCAGTGGGGCCCACAAGCCAGTGGTACACTAAAGAAATGATTAAAGACTAATGACCTTTGTTAACCATAACTCACCGGCGGTTCCCTGGAGGCCTCGCACGTGAGCGCGGTGACACGAAGGGCTATCCGGTGAAGGAAAGGTCCTTCGGGCCTGGGATCAACACGCGCGGGTGCGGACGGTGATAGCGATCTTGGTGACGGTGACCCAGGTCCTCGAGAACGCCGGTGGCGAGCTGACGGCGACTGGAGGCGGAGGCGAGCGATGGCGCTCAAGGAGGGGGTGCTACGGGTGTCGAGGAGGTACAGGGAAGGTCGCTTCGGATTCACCCTAGCTCTAGGAACGAGGCGCCCAAAGTCTTGACTTCAATGGGGGTCGAAGACAGTCGGAATTGAGGCGGCGGCGGAAGATTGTAGCTAGAGAAGAAAGGATCGTACGTCCTCGACGTTGCCCCAAAATCCAAATTAAACTCACAGTTAAACTCAAAGGAGCAGTGCGATTCTAGAGAACCAAGTTTCGAGGAAAACCACTCATCGGATCGCCTTAAAGCTCAGGGGCCCATGGCCACCGGAGGTGGAGATGGAGAAGAGGCCCTCGGCGATTCACTAGACGCCGAGGTTTTGCACCAGCAAAAATGAACATGGCGAGGAGAGTGGAACTCGACAGCAGGGTCGCGGGTGCTCAAGTGGCACCGAGTTGAGCTCAAGCTCCTTGGTTCCTTCTCCGGCTGAAACGAAGAAATGAATGGAGCGAACGAGATGGAGCAAAAGGAAGAAACAGGGTTGGCTTATGAGATTTATGGGGTCATGGTGAAGCTTCACAGGGGGACATGTGTGCACCAGGTGGCAATCACGGGATGTCATGGTGCGCATGCACGAACGCCATCGCTCGGCTCAACGAAGAAGACGGCGATGATGAGCCCGACATGCGAGCCCGCCTTGCCAGCGGCTGAAAGAAGAACGACGTGGTGCGGTTGAGCCCGAGTCCGGCTTGGGCACACATGAAAGGGTCTGATTGAGTCGAGTTGTGAAGATACGGTTTGGGTCGGAACAGTAAACATGGTCTGGTCGGTGTTAGGGTTTAGGTTTTGATTTGACCGAAAATTAGCTAATTTGACTTGGCCGTTTAAAATAGAAATAAATTTCTAAAAATTCTGAAAATTTTTGTGGGGTTCTTAGATTCCAGTAATACTTAGAAAAATTCATTTCAACTACTGTTGATTTTCTATTTGGCTAAAATAAATTCTTTTTCAAATTAGCTTTAGTAACTTAGTTAGGATTTTGATGGGGTCAAAATAACTTCTAACAATTTATGAAAATTTATAATAATCTATGATAAATAAACTAGTATTTTATAAAATTATTTCCAAAGATTTTTATACCCACATTTTTCTAAAATTTAATAGAATCTTGGTTTCAAGTCAAAGTTTGAATTTTCAAAACAAAATTTTGAAACCAAGTGCAAACTTATGAATTTCATCAAATTTTTTTGAAATCCTCATACTTTTATACATTTAAAACACAAACCAAAGTTTAGGATGTTGCAGATTAATGTTCTTCCGCTGTTTAACTTGCTACTTCTAATACTTGTCTTTTAATTTGGCCGGTCGGTCGTGTAATATACACTTGTTCTGTAATTGCTTAAGTTTAAGTATCATATTTGTTACATGCGATCAATTGCAGTAGTCATCATTCATTGCAGTCAATTGTGTTAATCGTCATTAATTGCGGCAGTTGACGTCAATTGCATACATGCGATCAATTGCGGTGGTCACCATACATTGTAGTCAATTGCGTTCAGCGTTGTTAATTATCATCAATTGCCGTTAGTTCTTGTTAAATATTATTAATTACGTTAAATGGAATCAAACAAGCCATTACTGTACTTAGGGGCATTTCAGATATTTCCCATCTCGGAAGCTGCAGCCAGCCTACCTAAAAGTCAGACAACCAAACATCAAACGTCTTCAGCCCAGCCGTTCAGCTTTGCAGCCGTTTAGCCCTACAACCCAGCTGGAAGCCGCTTTTCAAGAAAACCACAATCGTGCCAAACAGGCCCGAAGTTTCATATACCAGCAGCTACTTCCCTCCTCCTGGTCCTGGCAGCGACGATGCGAATACCATGCGCAATCTGGTCGAGCAAGAAGCAGTATTGAAAGAGCTATTTTTAGTGACCCAGCCCGTTCTTCTCCACTCATTTTATCCCATCAATATCGGCCCACTATCTCCCACCTAAGACGGCCCCAACGCTGATCGCTTTTCCTGTGTGCCGCATAGGCGCATGCGCATCCTCAGCCTGTGCCACCCACTTCGATCTTGTTACAATTCATGTGGATGCGGCCCAACATCTCCTAGCATGTCGTGTATATTGGGCGGCGTCTCACATGAATTGTGCAGCGCCAAATTGCAACAAGATGACCGTCTAGTGGGCCTTCAATTTCGGGATCAACAAATCCTCTGCCCGGCAACTACTATGTGTACGGGTGGGAAAAAAGCTAGTCAGCGAGGCTTCTAGCTCGATTCAAAATTTCTTTGATTACCCCTGTTAATTGGTTAAACATTGAAATGAGTCGATTTCGAATGAAATTGGATTTCTCTCTGGTTCGGCTTGACTTGGCTTGTTAGCTCGATTCTAAAAATAATTCCAAACTATAAATAGAATGATATCAAATCAAATTGTGTCAATTTTGGGGAAAAACTCGGTAAGACGAGTACCTCACTCAATATCCACCCCTAACTACGCACGAGCAGAATACTAATCAACGGGAATGTGCCAATGGGAAGCAGAGCCGAACAGAGCGCCGATCAATGGGATCTAGTGAGTTCAACAACCTCCCAACAAAGGTCTACCTTATGAGTTCCATCGACGTCCCACTCTATAGTTTCAGGATTGAGACTAGCTCAGCCACACTTGCCCTCCAAGAACGCTTCTTTGGCCTAGTTTGGATCTCCCAGTCCCGTATCAACCAATGAATCTGTTGTAAATATAGTGGTTTTAGCAAACATTCAGAATTAATTCCAACATAATAAAAAATAATTAAAGCATAATTACAGTAGCATTTAAATGACAAAATTAACATATACACATATAAATTCTCCATGTCATTTAAACAGGAAAATATGCTCCAAACATAGAACACGCGGACAATTAAAAGCAGCATAATGCTCAGATTTAGATTGTTTATTGCTCTTAGATGTCGGGCTGCTCAAGATAAAATCTGGCCTCCTCGCCACTATTGTCTATACTCTTTACTAATTGAATACGACCACAAAAATTCAGACTTTGAGTTCTAAAGAATGCTTTACTAATATGTCAAATATGATCTTCTAAACAACAAGATTTCATTCAGCCAACTAAGAGATTATTTCCTTAACAGCACAAAGAATCAGTACTTTAGCATTTTAGTCATCACACAAGTAAAAGACTAACAGTGCTGAAATATCACAAACTGAAGCATGTAAGTCAGTCGGCTGACAGAGGACCAACACGGTCACAGAACGGAGAATCAACTCAGTTTATGTAACATCCCAAAAATTTCAAAATACAAAAATATGAGATTTTTACAACTTTTTGTATAATTATCTGTGTCATCTTATTTTCGTCCGCATTTTCAGAAGTTATTTAATCTATGTTTCCTTTTGTCGGCACATGTAATGTACAACGAAAACCCTAAGTACAAAACTCTTAAATACATAACCCTAGAATCAGACATTGTAAAAGTAAAACAATCATATGCAATTAAATCATTATAACAAACTTAACCTAAGTTGTTGCCCTGTTAGAAGTTACTGAAGTATCAACCCTAATTAGGTCGACATTGTAAAATATGAAATTTATTTATGCAAAGGATCAAAAGGTCCAATTAGGATTGATTAACAAATATCAGAGTTTTCTATCATCCATAGAAGCTCATAAAGCAGAATATCAGGATTTTGGCAAAACCCAAAATTATGCTATTTCGTTTTCTTTTTCCCAATTTCTCCTTAGCTTATTTTCTTGTCCTCTCTTGTTGCTCCTTGATTGAACCATTATTGCAGACCAACAAATTCTATTGCCACATGCCACATCGGCCACTGTTCCTTTTCCCTGAGCAAAGCTAGCACGTAGCACATCACCTCCTACCTCCCGACCGCATCAGGCACTAGCACCCATGCCAATGCCCATGCCGGCCAAATCACCTCGCCAGTTGGTACCTGAGCTTGTCCACGCGTCGTTGTCACTGCCCGCTGCCACACCGCTCGCATGCAAGCCGCCCCAATTCCATGCCCATGCCACACCGCACCTTGTCGTTCAAGCCTGTTCGTCACCAGACGCATCACCCCTGCGGCTATAAAGCCTCGCCAAGTAGCACCCTGGCTATTCTTTTCCTCCCCCACGCCTCTGCTTCATCACCAAATGCCAAGGAGCCCAGGAGCCGCAAGCCAGAGCGAGCTCCACACGCCGCCCGCTCGGCCGCCAACGCCTCCCTCGCCGTTTCGGCCACGCCGATGAGGTCTGGCCACCCTCGGCCACGTCTTGGCATGATCCGCACCACCACCGTCAAAATCCCTCATTCAATTTTGATTTACATCCACAGGAACATTGTCGCTGGCCATCTTCCCTACCTTCGGCCCAAGCCGCCGCTACCATCGCCATCATCACTCCGGCACCTCCCCCTTCAATTCCTCTGAGTAGGAGCATCCTTGCGCCTCCCCCGACCTCCCACAACTGTCGATTGGAGCTCTTTCCCGCCACAGCGCCGCTACCGCGACAACCCCATTGCGCCGCTGTCGGCTCCTGCCGCTAAACCGCTTCAGCCCTCATCAGCCTCCAACAACCACCCAGGTGAGATCTCCTAGGCATCCTCATGCTTATGCGCACTTGCTTCTTCTCCCTTGTCCCCTCCGGCGATGCCACCCCTCTTCGCTTACACGGCCGGCCACCGCGCAACGCCGCCCCGCCGCTTTCGGCCATCTCCGGCCGCACCACCACCGTCCCTGGGCTCACCACTTCTCAACTGTTCCATTTTGTCGGACCCCGTTCGCTGCGGTCGCTCCCTCCACCGGCGCCACTCACGCCGCCATCGCCGGCCTGGCCTTCCTCTGTCCCTCTATGTTGCTCAGTGTATACCTATCAGTGAATGAAGTGTATAGGAGACCGACCAGTAGTGTCCATTAGTGGTGTTTAGGACTAAAGTAAATGATTGGCAATGGATTATGTTAAAAGGCTAGTTAAATTGTAGAAATCCAATTGACACTATATGTTATATGTAAAACATCCATCTTTAATAACAATAGGGCACATCCTATTACAGTGTGTATGTATCTTGAAAATATGAAGGAAGGTAGGGGACAGATAAATGGTGGGTAGGGTTGTTGTTAACAGACAGATTAAGTTGCACACATATTTTTACTAAGTTGGGTATTGGTTAAATTTAGGTAGATTATTGAGGTAGGTTTTAATTACCATATACTCTCTTAAACCAAGGCAATTAGATTCTGATAATAGACTACTTGCTAATGAGTGTTTAGTTCATACATGGTATAGTCATATGGTGTTAGTTATGAAATGAGTCAAGTGATTAGGGAGCCTTTATCTAAATAAGGGCTTATGCCAATTAGTGTTGTGTCAACTATAGACAAGATAAGTGATATCACGTAACCTGATTCCCTAAGTTATGTCTTGATCAAGTAATTAGTACCCTAACATTTAATGTAAGTATGACAATAAATTTTGTGTAACATAATTCTTGATATAGTTATGTTAGATATACACATACACATGATTCAACACTAGTAAACCCTGAACCACTATTGTAATAATAAAGATAATCATTTCATCAAATAATTAATCAAGGCAGTGAAACACTTGGATAATAATCAAGTTCCATCAACATATAGCCTTATGTCTAGAAGTGTCTAAATGAACATAGGATTGTATGCCATGACCTAACAACAACATGTCTAGAGTCAATCTTAAGTATAGATCACTTTGTAGATGAACCCAAACCCGTAGATCTTCTTATCAAGTTATCAGGCTAATATCTAGCCATGCTCGGAAATTCCAGCTAAGGCTCATGGAATTTCCTTGATAAATATAAATTGTTAAAATAAACTATTCAATGAGTTAGGTCCTATGTGTCGGTGAGTCATATGTCTACCATATGTGAACCCGCACCTGTGCATAGGTCTCACCCAGTGATCATGGAGCTTCCTCGGTAAATAGAAATTTATAACTAAAAATAATCACGAGAGCATATAAGAGGATTGATTTTGACTGTATGATCATCGTAAATGTATACATAGAATACCTAGAGAGAGTACTTGTGAGTATTAGGTGGCCTATTAAGGAAAGCATCACCTAGGCTTTAGGTATCGTCCGTCGTCACCCATTCTCAGTAATAGAACCTTTCATGATCCGAAAGCAGATCTGGGAGTTATATCTAACCAGGTAATCTCTCTCATATTGGTTACCATTGAGAAAATGTTATTTTCTTCATCAACTCCTTTGGATATACTTTTGTCTGTAGTATTTCCTTCATCAACTTCCTCGGTTATACTTCGTCTGAAGTATTTCCTTCATCAACTCCAGATGAGTATGATTTGGCCTCATCTAAAATAATACGTCTTTCGAGGTACCGTTAGATGTGTTTACTTTAATTCAAAGTATTTCTTTCTGTTTGTATGTATTTGGATTTATTGGATTTCATTTGGTTGTTTTCAGTTGCACTTGGATTTAATCGTATACTATGTAGTTAGACTCTAACGCTGTGATGGGACAACAATCCCAACAAGAACAAGGCTGGAATCAAGATTGTCCGAGCGTTGAACAGGATGATCATCAGCATATTGAGCAGGATGATTATCAGAACCGTGAGCCAGAACAGGATCAGGGTTATCAGAATATTGAGCAAGGCGAGTCAATACTTTGATCATATTTCACCTACTGTTTGCAATTATATTGTTTTAAATTATGAAATTGCATTGCTATGTTTTATACAAATATATTGGTCTAGCTCATAGTTAATGCCTTAACAATAATTGTGTATAAACTTCCAATCCTTGAATTTGGACACTATCCTTGTCACCCTAGAATTAATGGTTAACATACTAGTTAATAAGTCTGTATCTAAGTGTCATGCTTAGCCTTGCTTAGATACATTGTCATTCGGGCAATAAATTGCCCGACATCATATTCAAACATTTGAAAATGAATTTGGGCAGTCGAGGCTAGAGCCTGGCGGGTATTCTGAAAAGGAAAAGGAATTTCAAACGGGAGGACCTCGAAATTGTTGTAGACTTGGGTATGTGAAAGGAATGATGAATGTGTATGGGATTACGACAATATGGGATGAAAATCCAAGTTGGAACCCGAGGATTTGAGTTGTTTTGGTCGAGGACCAGTGGAAAGTATTGGGTGCATTCAGGCGCGGGATTCGCAAGGTGGATGCGGCTCGGGATTAGCGGACGGGTACAACCTGGAAATTGGCGGGGCAATGCGCTCTGGGATCAAGGGTGGTGCAATCTCGGGATTCGAGGGTGGTCTCGCCTGCTGGACAGGGAGATTGCGACCTAAGTTTTGCCGAGTGGTGCAGCTGGAGAGTTGCTAGAGGCAGTCGGCCCAGAGTTTCAGGTGTAGGTTGGCTGGAATTGCCGGGTTGTTGCAGCCTTGGGATCGTCGGATGGATGTAGCCTAGGAAAGTGATATAGATTGAGCTGGAGCCCCGTGATTGAAAATATTGGTTTGGAACCAAGTGATTGGAAATATCGGGTTGGAACCCAGAAAGTTGAGATGGTCTGGATGGAGAACTAGTGGTGAATATGAGATTGGATACTAGTGGTTGGAAATATGTGATTGGAGCCGAGGGATTGGAAATATTGGGATAGTATAGGAGATAAAATCTCCACTAGTACTTAACAACAAAAACTCAGTTTATAAAACCTATGTTGGTTAAAATGCTAAGTCTCAGGATTTGCTATTACTTAATCTATTTCAAGAAATGACTTTGTGCAAAATAAAAGAACCATGAGCCTTTCCTTTGATTAGCCTTGCATGTATAACAATTGCATTGTGTATTAGCTCGCGAGTACGGTTGTGTACTCATGCTCGCTATTTATATTCTTTTAGTCAGTAAGCATAAAAGAAGGCTTCAGGGACAATTATGAGCATTGGACAAGACTGGAGATCAAGAAGGCCAAGAACTAGGTCGCGAGCACACAGTTGATTGCCGGTGAGCATATCGTAAGGGTTCCACGCGTTCTACTCTGAATCTGCTTCTGCTGCTGATCTCTGAAAAGTGTTTGGCCTGTTCGGCCATTCTACAAGTCAAAAGTCGTAAGGTATATTTACGTTTTGTTTAATATTATGCCATAGCTTTACTTTTTTGTGATATGTGTTTGAACCAACAATGTAACTGTGTGTACCAGCTACTGATCTAGGGAATGGCACAAATATACACAGCAGATCCCAAGTTCAAAATTTGGGGTCTGACAGTTTAGTATACACAAATGTAATAAAACCTTCTAAAGATAATAGAGCCGAAATACCGGAGATATAATGACAACAGTAAGCAACACATTTAGAGTTCAAATCTAAATTTGCTATCAATTCAATTTCAGTATTAGACAATTATCCTCATTAAGCATTTAATCCGAACACACAGAATCACTAAGCAATATCTCCCAGTGCTAGAATAAATTCAATTTTAGATTTTGACTAGTACAACACATATATGCAAAATGATGTGCAAAATGAAATACTGAGATACTCATAAAGTCGATGGCACTCAAAGCCAACGAGAAGAAATCCGGACAAGGCACGCCAAAAGACAGTAAAATCGCCCTGCTATGCCGCGAAGAACGGACGAGGTCGTCGAAGATACAATGTCAATCCGCAATTTCGGGACACACCAAAATCGCAAAGTCGAGGTACAGAGATGCCGCACAAGACCACTGAAGATGCACTGGGTGAGTACACCTTAGAACACCAGTCAACAGAAACGAAGCTCTTCTTCCTCACAGAGATCAAGCCAACAGTTGGCCAAAAAAACTGAACCGCCAAAGCGCGCAAGTTCCTGGTTCCCAAACACAGCGCCAACAGGGAAGAAAAAGCACACAAATGGAACCGGCGGGATGCACACAAAGGGAGGTCCGGAGCTCACTACCGACGGCACCAAGACAAGGACGGCAGCGTGGGAGATTCAAGAGCCCAAAGCCGAAACCAAATCGGGAGGAGAAGAAGAACCAAGATTTTTTGGGGGGGGGGGGAAGCTCACAATTTTTCGCTCCTGCCAAGAAGAAGAACAAAGGTGACTTAAGAAGAGAGAGGAGCAAAAGCGCCACGTGGTGGAAGCCAATGGCCGGCGCTGAGGCGCACGGGTTGCCAGCGCCACTAGCGCTGCCCACCTTCGAAATCGCCACCACACTTGGGCGCATCCAGCGCCACACACGCGTGGACGGGATTTCTGGGCCGGAGACAAAGTCTCCAGAGCCTTATCTCTATCTTTCTCCCACCGACAGGTGGGACCCACTTCCTTTTCTTTTCTTTTCTTTTTTTATTTTCTTCTTTTCTCTAATTGGGAAATTACCAAAATGTCCTCAAAATATCTAACATAATCTAGATCAGGAACCGAGTGCTGCTAGGTTGGCAGCAGGTTCCCTTGAGAATCCGAGTGCCTACTTTCTTACCGTGAATGGTAGAGCTTGTGCGGACCACCTCACAGAAGAACCGAGTTCGTGGCGGCAGATGGGAGGCAACACGGCTCGACGTGGAGGACGGACGAGCTGTGCCAGTCGGCGAGAAAGCTAGGCGAGTGGGGAGGAGGAATATAGAAATCGAGCTAGCTAAGCTAAAGGCTAAGTGGATGGATGACACGTTGCTTCTTGTGATGTCAACTGAGCTTGACCCCAGGTGGCCAAGCCCGAGCCAACCAAGATGGCTTACAGCGGAAACCCACCACGTCTCGCTCGCCTATTAAACCCTACCTCACCACAGCCCAACATTGCACCAGCAACATTCGTTCGTCGTGGCAAAAAGAACAACATGAAGGCTGCAGTCGTGGTGCTCGCTCCCCTCCTGGTCCTGGCCGTGGTCGCCACGGCGGGCGCGGTTATGTTCGGTGTGACAAACTCCGCGTCGGGCACCGCGGGCGGCCAGCGCTTCGACCAGGACATCTGCGCCACGTACGCCAACCAGGTGCTCTCCGACGCCTCCTCCTTCGTCGGTAAGGTCCTCAACATCCGCAAGCCAGTCAACGCTGTCACCCTCACAGTTGAGGACATAGGCGGCGTGGCCTACACCAGTGGCAACGGCATCCACCTCAGCGCCCGGTACGTCAACAGCTACTCCGGCGACGTCAAGACCGAGGTATGCAATGACTGCACATGCAGGACACGCATGCAGTGCTATTGTATGTCTCATCTCTTAGAAACAGAGTTTGTAACATACATGCCTGTCTGGGTGTTTTAGGTGACCGGCGTGCTGTACCATGAGGTGACGCACGTGTGGCAGTGGAACGGGCAAGGGTGGGCGAACAGCGGGCTCATCGAGGGGATCGCCGACTACGTGCGTCTGAAGGCGGGGTACGCACCGGGGCACTGGGTGGAGCCGGGGCAAGGCGACCGATGGGATCAGGGGTACGACGTGACGGCGAGGTTCCTTGACTACTGCGACTCGCTCAAGCCAGGGTTCGTCGCACAGCTCAACGCCAAGCTCAAGTACGGTTACAGCGATTATTACTTCGTGCAGCTTTCAGGCAAGTGCGTCCAGGATCTGTGGAAGGACTACAAGGCCAAGTATGGCGGCTGATGTTGCTGGGTTATGTACTTATGGGGTTATGGCCCAAGTGATGGAATAGGGGTTCCAAATAATGTTATACCCCGTGGATGCATGTATAAGTCACGTCATTCGCAATTGAATAAATGAGGAATTAAGGAAACGAATAGAATGTGATGTGCCTTCCATGAAAAAACAGGTTTGCCAGGATCAGGTACATGATTTTGAGAATTGCCATTGTTTAATTGAAGGAGTATCGATCTGCAAATAAAAAAAAGGCGGCAAAAAAAAGAAAAAAAAGGGAAAATATAAAAACAATGTGGTAGCAGAGCCAAGGCAGGGGAGCATTGCCTCGAATGCTATACACGGAGAAACCACTGACAGACAGGCCAAACGGTAAAAATTAGGCCAGGCTGTGTCCAGTCTACACTGCAAATCAGACAACTTCTCTCTGAAAAAAGAGAGAAATTTCTCGAGACAGACGCACTACCGGAAGCACGCACGTGAGTGATCAAAGCACAATCCGATGGTGATCATTTATCTGTCTCGTCGCGACCATACATATCGCAACACAACAGATGCAGCATATCGTTACACATGTAAGCACGGTGGCTTTCCTTATCTTATAAATCAAAGAACACATGCTTACATGACCCACATGACGATCTGCTACTAGCTAGTTAATTAATTATGGAGCTAATGACAATAGGCTGTGTACGGTAGTGCAAAGACTCTTGTGTAGGATAGATAGTGTTGCTGTGTTCAAGTGAAGACTAATTGCAAAGGTTGTTAATAAGAAATTAAGGATATATTGAACAACCGTCTTCCAAATTCCAATAGGAATATCTGCCGGTCATGCTTTCTTAGGGAGTTAGGGGGCTGTCCTAGCTCGTGTCTACCGTGCCAAGCACTGTGAAGTGAACATGTTTCGATCTGCCTATAAATTTCACCATTTCATCCTGACCACCGCTCATCCGCTCACAAAAGCACGTACGAGAGTAGTACCGGCGACATCACAAGATAAAGCTTCCTGTAGCCGCTGTCGCTTCCCTATTCTTGGCCCTCGGCGCCACGGCCGGTGCCGTCACCATCAAGGTGACGAACAACGCGTCGACGACCCCCGGCGGCCAATGTTGGAGATATGTCATAGAGATAATCATATTTCATTATGTTCATAATTTATTGGATAATATGTTATCTTGTTCCACGAATAAAATCGTTAATATTTATTATCAAGTATGTGACTTGATTGTGAAACTCTAAATTTATCTTTGTGATGATTATTCTAAAGCGATCCCTAGTCGAAAAGATATGATGACACATATGAATAGACTAGCATATGTATTGGTTGATGATCATATTTCACGGATCATAGATATAAAGATATCAAACCAATAATATGGACACATGTTAGCGAACATGAGGTTAGATCGACCCACCATGGGACACTGCGAGAATATTGTATTCTTATATGTCTTACAATGCGTATGCTACATCCTTATACTTGAGGTTGTCGCACATACTCGAGATGTGCAGTAACTTACTTAGGGGTTGCCAAACGCTACACTGTAACAGGGTAGTTATAAAGATAGCTTTCGGGTTTGTCATGATACATGCGTCGAGGCATGGTCGATCAAGATATGATTTGCCCCTCCATGCAATGGGAGAGATATCTCTAGGCCTCTCGAGTGATCAGATTCCAGAAATGCATGGCTATGCTACTCGCGGTTAAAAAGTTAACCATAGTCGAGGAATTCGAGTCACGTGCTCGAGAAAGAGTGGTCGAGCTAACCAAGGATGGCATGTACTCGCCTTGAGTTTGACCGATATCGTGAGGCAAAGGGAAATACATATGAGATTTGTTAAGGTTCGTCCAATGTGATCTTTATGTATACTCGGGAGTCGGCAAATCCTGCTAGGGGCCACTACCGATTAGTGGATGAGTAGGAGCACTCGGGCCATGTTCAAGTGTACGCGAACCTATAGGGTCGCACGCTTAAGGGGGCCGGAACACATTTTGGACAGTGATCCGAATTCTTATGGGTCACGAGTTCCTAATAGCTAGACCTCAAAGTTTGAGACCCATCATGGATGGCTATATATAAAGGGCCGGTGGCATAGGGTTAATATGATTTTTGGAATTTCTGAAACCATAGCCGCCACACCTCCCTCGCCCAAAACCGCGCAGCCGGTGCTAGCACTCCGGCACGTGGTGTCCCTGCTCTGTACGTGTGGATGCCTTGAAGGCGTTGTTGCGAGGCTTCAACGCTAGGATGATCCGCAATTTGTGACGGTCACGAGGAGTACTTGGAGGAGACGAGAGGCTAGTATGACTACAACCGCACCAAAGTGCTACATCGACTCTTCTTCCACTGCAAATCTATGCGTCTAGTGGTAATCCTGTGATCTATTGCTAGCAGAGGTTCCTTTGTTGCGTGGTACATTTTTGAAATTGCGCTAGTGTAGCCTACCTATGTCCTTCAGCCAACGCTTCGACCGGGACTACGGTGTGGCCTACGCGAAGCAGGTCCTCTCCGAGGCCTCCGGCTTCACCCAGGGCATCTTCAACCAGACAAGCCCCGCCGACCACAGGCCCGTCGGCTGCATCACCCTCGTTGTCAACGACATGGACAGCATCGCCTTCACCAACGGTAGCACCACCGAACTCAACACCGGGCTACGTCAACGGCTACACCGGCGACTTCAAGACCGAGGTAACAATACAATGAATTTGCACCATGGTTTCAAGCCAGTGCGTGCAGGAGCTGTGGTAGGACTACAAAGCCAAGTACGAGGGCTGAATGGCTGATCGACGCGGTGATGTTGGTGTTGATTATGGTGACTTGCTATAAGCTTGTTGTAACTATGGCGTAGTACTTTGTAACTGAGGCGATGGAATAAAAACGTTGGTAGGAGCATTACTCAGCCACTCCCTCTGCACGCTAAGTTGAGTTTAGCCACATACCTATACTATCCACAAGAATATAAATTGACAAGAAACAGAGCCAAAACTTCGCAAGAAATCAAACACGTCTCCCACATTGTCCCATAATAGATCTGGCTGTAGGTCATGCCTTTTTTACAAAAAAAAAAAGAAAGTAATCAGAAGTCATCATTTTCCTAATTTGGAGTTAGGACTAAGAACATTAGTGGATCCCTTCTCTGTGTGCTCATCTTGTGTTGGATACCCCTGCAGTCCCTGTTGGCTGTTGGCCTCCTGCATCGGGCAACGGAACATGTAGTTTCAATAACGAATGCAGCCAACGATCTTCTATAGGACCGGCCGGTGTCCATGACTAAAATTACTTCCTATCTTAGAAAGAATATTTCAGATGTCTTCATCTCTTAGGTAATCATCCCTAAGGCTAAAAGAATATTCGTGCAAGTTATCCAAATTTGCAAATGTTTATACCATAATGGTGTTTCCAGGTTTTCCTACCTTAGCTTAAATATTTTGGATTTGGGTCTATCTTGGTTCAAGTTCTGTGATCATCACCTTATTGAAAGACGAACTGTATTTGGTTGACCCTTCTGGTAGTTCATTTGCACCTTCATGATGGGCATGGTGTGCATTGTCCAACCTAAAAATAAATGCAGGCCTAGAAGGAGCAGGCAAGGTAGTAGACCTTCCAACAAGCTCAGGATCGCATTGGACATGCTGGGTCTAACTATCACTTGGATTTTCCTGAACACATAGTAACCCAATGTGTATGCACTTAAGAACCTCATTTTCGGCACAATTGTGATGCAGTAATGGATCAATAACTCTTTACTGTTCCCCTGGTCCAATCCTCCCATACATGTGCACAAAAATTTAGCATATCATAAAGCTAATATTGTAATACCTTGGCCCAACACTGAGTCTAGAATGTCACTTAAACCTTTTACACTCTTAATTTAAACCACATTTACTAAAAACTTCCATCAAGCAATGCATGGAATAAAACCTACCACAAGTCGTCTTTCAATAACCACAACATTATAAATACATAAATGATTAACATTTACACCGCTTGGGACCACGTGCTTGAGAACACTCAGAACCATGCGTCCAGGAACATTGATTAGCAACAACTAAATAAGCAAACAATAATTAAATCAACCATGTTCCAATCATTAAACTATTGATAACCAAGACTACTAATCAACTCTAGATGAAAGCATCATGTCTCTAGATTTAATGATAATAACTAAGTAAAGATTTATGTGTGATTGATAGCGTGCTATGCATATGTGCTACTTCCATCTCATATACGTCGCCTTCAATGATCACATAAAAGCAACAACAAAGCAAGAGTAGGTCTAAGACTCAACAAGTACATAATAGAACAATAAACAAACTTATCATTCAAGTAGATCATCATCATCATTCATATTCTCATCCAGTATCACCATGTTTCATGGAATCATTTAGCAGCGTCAACTTTTCATGTATGTAAGGCTCGACTATGTTTGCATGTCCATATGCCAACGGTAGTTGCAGCACCAGGCTCTTTTGATTTATTAGTATCAGTAGTGGTTAGCTGCCTAATAGCTATCTTGTATTTCAGAGGCAGAAGTCAATTACTCACCATGGTATACCACTTTATCCCTTCTCTTGCGTGATTGTTAATTCAGGACCTAATCTTTGGGATTACGAAATATAAATTTCACAAAGCAACCCTTTTCTTTATCCTTAGATGAATGTGTAATATAATCTGGTAGTAAGTAACTAAGTATAGTGCTATCTATATTACCCTATTTAACAGCCGAAGGAAAGCTTCCCTCCCCACGCGGCCATGTCACCAAGAAAACGGATGCCGTCCGATCGCCTCCCGCCCGCCTCCGCGCCGCCTGATCAAGCCGCTGCGCTGCGTGCAAACGGCGCCTCACAGGTCCTCGCTCGCTTCATCGCGCGGGTCTTCACTCGCTTTGCCGTTCATTTTGTTGCCTCGTGGGCCTGTGCATCGCTTCGGCCCAACGGCGTAACACGCGTTCGAAGCCCGCGTGGAAGACGTGCGCCCGTCACGCGCCAGCTGGCGCGGGCGCTCTTCCTAGTATGTATAAACAACAGGTGGGATTCAAGACGCCCCCTTCGCTTTGAGAGCTAGAAATTCTCACATTAATATGTAAAAAATAAAAATTGAATCTTAATAGTTACCGAAGGCATGCTGATGCAAAAAAAACTATTTTTCATGGAACGTACAAGTTGATGTTTAATTCTTGATTATTAGCTTACAGTTGTTGGTTGGTGGAGATTTAGAAAGAATTGATGGGCATACAAAATGATATGAATCCAACAAGTAAAAACCTGCAATTATTCCCAGATCATATACATGGGAATGAGGGTGTTATCTGCGAGATATAAAGTTGAATTTCTGAATCTGATATCACAAAAAAAAATAGCTTGTGTTGCTACCGTAGTACCAGTGGCTTATGCCAATCAATAGCATTACTTGAGAATTTTTGAGCTCATATGTCATAACCTAAGGAAATGTTTGAGCACAGAACTTAAGGATGTAACTGAACATGTCAGGTAATTATATGCAATTCATGTCAGGTAATTATATGCAATTCATCATCCTTGTTTTGAGCTCATTTTACGTTTTTCAGACACCCTAAAAGAGCTATACCAAAGAAATCTACATCAAGGTTGAACTTGTTGAATGTATACTGTGGAATAATGGAAAGCATGAGTGTAACTTTTTTTGCCTCTTTTTTCTTCTTTATGAAACATATCTAATATACTCTCATTATCCCTTGCAGTTGCTCTGTGACAAGCTTTAAAAATCACAAAGGTATTTCAGCGGTTGGTTGCAAAGGGGGTGTGATTATTAGTGTTGTGCTAACTAGTCAAGCAATTTTCCAGCGGCAGAAGAATTACACGGTAAGTCATTTCTGCAGTTCTTTTTCAGTTCCTATGTTCATTAGCTTTTCAGTGTTTTCTAAGTTTTTTTTTTGTGCTTGCAGATCCTTGATGTCTCAATTACAATCCGTATTGTGGTAAGTTTGTGTTACTTTATGTTCTACTGTTTGCTAAATCATGTCTTATCTGTTTATTGACAAATTGGACAAATAATTCATTTTATCTCTACACATTCAGGGATCACATAACCGGATTATGCAACTTTCCTGCTGGTTGGCCGGTACCGGTAACCGGCCAAACCGGGTTTTTCCGGCTGAAATTCATTCAAATTTGATTAAAAACCATTCAAAATCTGAAAATTTGAAATTGAATTTGAAAAACCAGCCCGGATCCCGTATCCCGGCCCCCCTCCGGTAAGCGGTTACTGGCTGGTAACTGGTGGTTATCGACCGGGATTTTAATCCCTGTACACATTCTGTTGTAACAGCTTGGTTTTATGCTTCTTGCGCTGATTTGCAAGTTTGACTTCTCACCATTTATGGTCCTAAATTAGCTAATTCTCTGGACTCCTAATCATTGCCATCCTAAATGATGGTAAGTCTCTTTTTAGCTAATTCTCGACAAGAGTAAATCCTACAGTTGATCAATCTTTTGTCTTGCTCATATTCACATACATCTCAAGTCTAATTATCATATTAGGTTACCTAACAACCAATATCTTTTGACATGAAGAGGTGTGGTGATAATTTCTTATCCTTGGAATTGTTTGCTAATTTTCAGCATGTATTTCACGTTGAAAGCCTTGAGAAAACTGCCCAGGATGACTTTCAGAAGCTTGCCTCTGAAATGATGAGACCATAATTAAGATTGTGAAATATAATCAGTATCAAGAGTATCATCTGATGTGGTTATTACTAATTACTCAAATATGTGCTCTCTGGTTTTTGGAATGATCTAATTAATTTGTATCTTACTCTGAAATAACTCATTTTCTGATAGTTATACTACATGCTTTGCATTAGTTGCTTCTATTTACTAATTTCTGTTTCTTTTGCAAACTTTACATGAAATGTCCATACACAATTGACAATTTCCTTGAGTACAACCGTACATGCAGATGTGGTTCCCTTTTCTCCTTGAGCAGTTTTTGGATGGGACATGCTAAAGCTTGTATTGCATCTCAAGATTGATCTGAATATAGTAGTATGAGTGATAGATGCACTTATTCTCAATGTGTGCATATACTATGATGAGTGACAGATGCACTATTCTCAATGTATATATGAATACTACACTTGTGCATTTTAGATCATGATCATAGTGAGTTATGAGTTGGCAATCAGTGTATCCTTTTGGCCTGTTATTCTATTGTTCTGCGTTTGTATTGCCAAAAAGGAAAGGTATATTGAAAGACAACATGTTCTTATTTCATAACAAAACATGTATACATCATCTGGCCACTGTTCCACCTTTTTGGCTCAATATATTTATTATTTACAACAGCTGAATTGCTATTACTTGCCTCAGCTTATTAATTGATCAATGATTCTGTACTATTGAAAACTAAAGTATGATTCCTTTTTGGTCCGGTATATTGTTTGTGATGAATCAAAATGTGCTTTATGTTCTTCGAAATTTTGTTGAAAATATAACTAGCTAAATAGCAGAGGTTAATAATGTCGATGATTTGGTTATCCTGTAGAAGAAATAAAATACAAGACGACGAAAGCCTGAAGAACATCATAGTAGCAGAAAGATGAAAGATAGAAAGGTATTAACATCCATTTTCTATTTGATGAACTTTGTTTCTCCTCACATCCTTTTTTACCACCAATAATTAGAGCAAAAATAAGAAATATTTCACTTTGGAATGTTTTAAAGGTGTTTTTCAAAAGAGAAGTTTCGAAGGGGAGGAAAAGTATACTGTATATGAATATACCGAATTATTTAGTATTACCGTGCATATCACACTTTTATGTGCATATGTTTTGACCGGTGCTACTAATGGTTATTTCTCAGGATAAAATGGAGCCTTCATCAAGGGGTACCAACCATCTTGTTCACACGGACATAAGAGTCTCTTCCTTTGTGTCACATAATGCCATTCAAAACAATCAATTTCTATCTGGAGGTTGGTATGTTACTTGAGTATCATGCCCTTATTTTAGAATGTATCAGGTCCAATGCCATAAAGTCCAGCTGCTAGCTCAGCTTGCAATGTCAATGCTTTGCATGTAGTGTTGTAGTGTAGTACTGGCATGGCTATTAGTTGGTGAGTTAAAGAACCGATGCATGGCAATCATCTTTGCAGTTGATCAGTAATAGGAGCGACAAGTTGAGGTTAACTCATGCACCTCGATAATTGATGTACCAAACATTCACTCCGTGAAATTATACTACTTGGATGCCGGATCTATATATATCAATGTTGTATTACTTGGATGTCGGATCTATATATGTGAATGTTGTATTACTTGGATGTCGAATCTATATATGTGAACGTTGTATTGTGAACTCGAACTTTATGTCAATGTTGTTGTCGAATCTATATATGTAATGATTTGTACATTGGTGATACCTTGTGGTGGAGTATGCATCATATGAAATTAGCATTGTATGTATAAAATTGAGCTGCATTCGCTGGAAAGCATGTTTCCTGTGTGGCTGACAACCTATTTCCCGAGTGTTATTCGTTGAAAAACACTCGGGACTGAAACTTAATTCCCGAGTGTCATTCATTGAAAAACACTCAGG
The DNA here is from genome assembly GCA_036346405.1 of Phyllostachys edulis. NCBI lineage: Eukaryota > Viridiplantae > Streptophyta > Magnoliopsida > Poales > Poaceae > Phyllostachys > Phyllostachys edulis. The sequence goes on from CM070563.1 coordinate 12,894,809, forward strand.
ATTGAAACTTGATTCCCGAGTGTTAACACTCGGGGTAATTTCAGGGCACCGTCGGGGAAAAATAGACACGTGGCGCTTATTCCCGAGTGCCAACACCCGGGGAACTATTCTGTTACGGTTGGCTAGAACTGTTACGCAAAAAATCTCTCGAGTGTTTTATGTTTCCCGAGTGTAAATCCGAACACACTGCGAATGTATATTTACCGAGTGTCACTCTCAGAAAAATAGTTTTTATCCGACTAAACTATCCCGAGTATTTTGTCCCGACGGCTGACCGTTAGGAAACATAATACCGTGTGTTTTACCTTTTTTCCCTAGTGTATTTGGCACTCGGGAAATAGCTTTGTCCTGGTAGTGAATTTTGGTTCTTGGTCACTGTAATTATTCTTGAAAGTCTTAATAACTCATATTTCCATCATATGATTCAAAATATCACATGTACTTTGAGAGGTTGAGCAAAAACAAAGACCAAAAAAATTATATACCAACAAAATACGGCAATGTGGTGAACCCGTTTTGTTCTTCACACATGTACTTTGAGAGATTAAGCAAAAACAAGGATAAAAAATAAAATTATATACAAACAAAATACGGCAATGTGGTGAACCCGTTATGTTCCGAATAAAAAATCATAATAAATTCAGACCCAATTCATCAGATGGGAAAAAGTACAAATCTCAAAGCATATCGAACGAATGAAAATTCAACTATTATGATTTTTTTTTCTTAGAGCACATCAACAATACGAATTTTATAGCACATCTAACGAACATATAAGTGACAGTTTTGACTTCAAAAAACTGTCGGAAGTTATATAGCAATTCCCATAAATTTAGCCCTGACCACCACTCACCGAAGCACGTAGCAGCTAGCTTATCCACACGAGATGAAGCTTCACGTACCGGCAGCCGCTTCCCTCCTCCTGGTCCTAGCCGCGACGGCCAGCGCCGTCACGTTCGACGTGATGAACAGGCGTCGAGCACCCCCGGTGGCCAGCGCTTCGAGTAGGATTACGGCGTCGAGCCGTCGACTACGCGAAGCAGGTGCTCTCCGACACGTCCTCCTTCACCTAGAACATCTTCAACTAGCCGAGCCCCGCCGACCGTAGGCCCGTCGTCCTCGCCGTCTGGGACACTGACGGCATCACCTCCACCAGCGGCAGTACCATCGAGCTCAGAGCCCGCTACGTCAACGGCATCACCGACAACGACCTCAAGGACTAGGTACGTAACGCACGCATGCGGCATTGGTCATACTGTCGGCTAAGCTGCATCCATGGTGACCTTGATCTTCATAACATGCGTGTGTGTAGGTGACTGGGGTGCTGTACCACGAGGTGGTGCACATGTGGCAGTGGGGGCTGTAGAACTACGGGGCACACTCGTGGGTCTTCGAGGGGATAGCCGACTTCGTGCGGCTGAAGGCGGGGTACATGCCGGGGAACTGGGTGCAGCCGAAGCAAGGGAACAGCTGGGAAGACAGCTACTCCATGACGGCGAGGTTCCTGGACTACTGTGACTCGCTCAAGCCGGGCTTCGTCGCCAAGCTGAACGCCAAGCTTAAGGGCGGGTATAGTGACGACTACTTCGTGCGGATTTCGGTTAAGAGCGTGCACCAGCTGTGGCAGGACTACAAGGCCAAGTACGGGGGCTGATGATGCAGAAGTGATTGTTACGACTTACGAGAGAAGTGATGTTGTTACGAGTCATTGCTTTGTACGTGTGAGCTCGCTTGTTGCAGCTAACACTATATGGAGTTATAGTTTATAATACTATTGCCTGAGGTGATGGAATAAAACGTTGGGACTATGTGTAGTGTACCTTGGTGATATAATGGTGTGTAGCTTGAAATAATGGTGAGGAATTGAGCATAATATTGTTAGGGCAAGTGGTGAACAACAGAGTAAGTCATGCAATTCATTCAATAGATTGATGCAAAGTGGACATGCGCTCAAGCGGGCAACATGAGTATTACTCGCTGGCGCTGACTTGAACCACAACCTCGATCATCCGGGCAGGTTCCAATTGGGCCTGAATATTAGGACGACCAAGCCCTGGTCAGCATGGGGCATGCTGCGCATGAAATGCAATGCATTTAATGCATGAAATGCTGCGAGATTGGCGAGTGGAATGCCGCCTCCTTCCCGCGCTCCCCTGCTACAGAAGGCAGCCAGCGACTTTCGTCTCCCCGGTGGCGCGAAAGGTGGCCAGCGTTCCGAACCCCTGACCGTGGGAAAAGACACGTGTCACCAGTGGCGAAGCCAGGATGAAAATAGAGGGTGGGCTCAAAGCTTCAAATGGCTAAGCTAATTTGAGATAAATATAGTCTTATATTCTTGTGCAATCAAATTCATACATAAATAAAAGTAAAGTAAAGCAAAAAAAAATAGAAATACAATTAAGGTACCTCGCTAATGGAAAGTGCATCTCAAAAACATATAAATATGGTTCCAGTAGGTAACGACTTGTACATCAAAATTAGCAAAATTAGTGGTACACTAGCAAATTGTACTTAAATGATCATAAACATTAAAAATAAATGAACCCTACCACTAAGGTGCTAGCTTGAATCACGACTTTGCCAAATGTGTTGGGTTGTGACGATTTCTTGAAAAGAAAACAATAGAAACAAAAAACGACATCATTTTCCACACTATATTCTAACCAACTGAACTTATTAAACCATGATTGTTGAACGAATATCCACACTTTGTCATCCAATGTCTTTGAAAAGGCATGTCCAATTGCTCGAGTTAGACCATTCAACAAATATGCCCTCCTCACTTCATCTCTAATTGCATTGGCAAAATCTTCTATTAGTATGTGATGCGCCGAATTGGTAATAATTTCATTCGGATTAAATTCTAGTCGAGCCTTTTTTAGTTGAGTTGCACTCTCATCGGTTGGGGGGAGTAGTATGTGAACTGCTTATAAAATAATTACGCAAGGTTCGTTTCTCCATTATTGCAAACCTACGATCAAATTGCTAATTGAGTATATACCACACTATATTCTACCCAACGAACAAATTGCTAATTGAGATATTGAGTAATAAGTTATGAGTAATTGAGTATATACCCTTGCATCAAAGCAATCGCCAGAGGCTACGGTCTGATTATCGATTAGGTCTTCAATTCAACATTGCAATAGATGGCCAAAGCCAGATGGTCTTCCATTCAGCACTGTTAGCCAAAAGCTAGCTAAAATCAAATGTCTTGTAGTGCTTGTTTAGGACTGTAGTTGCTATCCAATGCAAGTTGCAACTAAAGCATCACATAGATTAGAGCCAAATCCTCAACACCTCAACCGACAGTCGACCCTCACTACATGCCCTCAATCTCAACACCTCAACTCAACCGGCAGCCTCCCCTCAACCCTTAGCTCATCTCCTCACCTCCTCCAGCTCCGCCGCTCGGTGCCACTCCAGATCCCTCCTCGCCTCCTCCGGCTCCCCCGCGGCCCCGCCCCAGATCCCTCCTCCTCCTCACCTCCTCCAGCTCCTTGCCCTGGCCTTCTCCGGCTACCGGCCGCGCCGCGGTGGCTCCCTTGCCCTAGCTCCCTCCTCTTCCTCGGTGGTGCGCTCACCCCTCGGCCCTCGCCTCGCCGGCTCCCCTCCTTCGGCTACCAATAGCGCTGACGCGGCTCCCCCGCACCAGCTTCCTCCTTGGTGTCGATGGCGCACTGGTGCACGCCTCGTCAGCTCGCCGCCTCCCCTCCTCGGCTCCTCCAGCTACGAGGTAGGTGTGTGTGTCGGGCGGCGCGAGGCGGAGGCGGTGGAGCACGAGCGCGACGCGCGGGCGAGCCGAGGCCATGGGCGGGGGGTGTTCCGACCGCCGGTGGAGGGGGGGGGGTTTCAGCCTCATGAAGCCCCCCGGTGGATTCGCCCCTGCGTGTCACCCTCTGGTGCTTTCGTGCTCGGCAGGGGTCACATTTGCAATTTTGAGGTCAAATGGGTCATTTTTGCAATTAAGATAGTAGCATGGGGCCAAACTAAAAAAAACTCTCCTTCGCATGGATTTACTTTTCAGCAGTGTGTCCACATATCACGGATCGGGAATCTGCCGTGGTCTCCAAGCGCGGTACCCCCGTGCTCCCGCAGTTTGGGTCCACTGTAGCCTGCAGGTAGTGCTGCTAGGCTCCTGCTGGCATAGGCCTACAGAAACACATTCGTGTGAACTGGCTGGTTAGTGATCTTACATCTTTGTCGGTAGAGTTTTAGGCTGATTTATTGTCTTCCTTTTTCTGTAATAGCAAAAAGTAGCCTCTGCTCGCATACTATTGCAAAAATAGCACCACAGTAGCCTAGGTAGGACCTCCAGCGCTCCCGGACAGCTGTAGGAATCGCTGCAGGTTCCTACCGCACTCCCAGTCCACGTAGTAGAAGTGCATTAGGCCTCTTTCGCACCATCCGATCACCAAAAAATGGCTTCAATCAATAGTCTATAGCCTCACGCTACAGTCTGAACATGATGTGCTTGGGCACCACGTACAGTATGTCTCCTGTCACGCTTCCACCTTTCTTTCATGATATCAGATCGCAGCAGCCGCGAGTTCCGCGGTCCGAGAGCATTGTAGGTGACTGTCGCGGTAAAGGAGAATAGTGGGAGCGGCAGGCCACCTACCGCTAACCCACTCGCGCGGTTAGTGCCGTGCGCACGTGACCTGTCGTGATCTGGGTGTGCAGCATGAGTGCTATTTTTGGCATTTCATTTTTTAGAAAGTTATTTTTGCTATTTCACTTCAAAAGGAGGCTAAATGAGCCAAAAAAAAAACTCCACTGCGAAGCTCGAATATGACATCTCTATAGACAAGAGGTCTTCCATCGAACTTATTTCCAAAGACTGGAACCCAAAGTTTGGCACGGTCCAAGCAATCTGACTAGTACGCACACTAAATTGACCCATAACACCTGTGCACACGAAGCCTATATATAAGGATACGTCTATACAAGATTCGACTGTTTTCGCAGCCTAAAATAGTCAAATTTTAGTTTATTTATAACTTCATTATACATAAATTACAGTAAATTATTTATGTAATTTTTTTCATGGTCACTGTATGTGAGAGTCCCAGAGATATTTTATATTGTAATGCTTAACCTCTCTACTGGTCCTAGCATTACAAATCAATTTCTCCGCTCTTGGTGTAATACGTACCTCCTAGGACAGCGGTACGCATACACCCTCACAAAACGTAACATCAACGCCATACAAGATTATTATAAAACCGATAACACATAGATTACAATGCCAAAAGACATACAAAGTTTAGAGTTATTACAAAAGGGCCGACCAGCCAAATAGCATAACAAAATAAAGAGTTTGCAACGAAAATACAAACCATAAGATGGCAGCAACAAAAGCCCCAGTACTACCAATTTTTTGCTCAACGGTCGGAAAGGGTGTATTATAGGCTCAAAAACTAGCCGTTAAAATTTTTAGTGCGGTAGCACCGCAGTACAAAGGCCGGTACTACCGTTCTGCAGTAGTACCACCACCCTTCACGGACGCTATTACCGTAGGCCAATTTCAGCATAGGCGACATTCGAAAAAAATGTCATAACTTTTGACTCCGATATCGGAATTGAGTGATCTTGGGCTCTATGAAAAACTTATTCGGAGAGCTACACAACCCACCTATTTGATTGATCTCAAACGCATTTGGTCAAGTCAAAAAGCACAACTCCAAAGAGCCACTACCATGGTCTAAGTCCAATGAAATAGCAACAAGCAATCTTAAACCATGTCAAGGGAAAATGCATGAATCCCAACAATTTGTAAAACACATTTGCAAACTTAGATCATGCCACAAGGAGTAGGTACATGGACTTCAACCATTTGTAAAACACATTTGCAAAGTATAGTCACATGCTATAAGGATTAAATGCATGAGCATTGGCTATTTGCAAAACACATTCGCAAATAATACCATCATGCCACGGAGAGCTAGAGCAAGCAAGATTGAGCTATCAACACATGATGAGACTCAAGCTACTATACAAGACCCCTCTTAATAGTACGGCAATCCTATACTAGCAATCTGGTCTTCCAACCAAACACTAAGACCGGTAAAAGACTAGGATATATCCTTAGCCCTAGCTAGTCATACCATTGCCTTAAGCATCCTCTTGAAGTTTGATGACGCACATCTTCACTTCAAGTCCGAGTCATTGTCTTGATATGCATCAACCCATGATGCATCCTTCACGTGACCTCCATCAACACATGATGGGTCTTCTCTTGACTTGATGATCAACTCATGATCATCTCCTCTTCGAGATCTTGATATGCATCAATACATGATGCATCCTCTTCTTGAACCTTAACTTGATGACGATCAACTCATGATGCCATCCGAAGTCTCTATTACTATGGAACCTAACCTATTCATCCAACTCATGAAAATGTTAGTCCCACAATGTGATTGACATTAATTACCAAGATATACCTGCATCAAATGCTTCTTAACAAGTCGTTGCGGAAAGGTGCTGTACTACCGGCGTTGATCATGCGGTAGTTCCGCTCTCCGGTACTACCGATCACAAGGGCAATACGACTGCTTCCCTTCAAGCTCTATAATAGGCCCTGTTTGAAAATAACGTACCGCCGACTAGTTTTCGAAAAGACCGGGTTGCGGTAGTTCCGCTCAGGATTTGCGGTCATACCGCGACGCGGTATTCCACCAAATGATCTCTGGTACTACCGCTTCTCAAGTCTGACCGGACCACTTGGTCCGACCTGACCAGCTCACCTGATCGGACCACACGATCGAACCATACATTCGGACGGTCCGAACGTTCACCCTACTTGCGGTAGTTCCGCCAAGGATATGCGGTCATACCACGACGCGGTAGTTCTGCCAAATGAACTCTGATACTACCGCCTTCCATAAACAGGGACTAAGCCTTTAAAACAACTTAGCACACACATTAGTCCCACAACACAATTGCAAATAATTAAATATGAAGCAATATGAGTATATATGAATTACACAAGTTTTATGTACTCAAATGATATGTTTCAAAGTAGAGATCCCCAATATATGTGGATAAAGAAATATGGATCAATACTAATGAAACCACAAAACATAGAGTGAACTCCCCCTAAATGTGTGCATACACGAATGTGTAACAAAAACATATGCACATATTCAAGTTAGACTTTTAGTGGAGTTCAACCTATATTTTGGATCCGAGGAATGCAACAAGATATAGGAATATTATGTCGAATGCATACATCTTCGATTTTTACCCTTTTATCCAAATAAGACTACACAATAGGTATATCAATAAAAGTGTTAGTATCACAAATAGATTTATCATTAATCACCAAAATACTCCATTAACTCATAATAATGGGTCTAGATTCTTCAACCGGTTACCCTTACCTACAAGGCAACTGAAAGAAAACGCCGAGCTAGTCGTCCTACTCGAAGTCGGTCTGACAATAGTTGATCCCTTGCGGATCAACCTCCTCTGAACAAGTGGATAATCCGGTTAAGTACAAAGTTGTACTCGCAAGTCTTACAAACAACAGAATTGATAGATACATTCATGTATCAAAGAAAGGGTACTACACTAAGCTGATTTCAATATAAAGTAGTGTTCTTTGCAATAGAGTAATAGATTGTAAAGCATTTGCTCAAATCTGTTTTTATTTGTTTAAATAACAGCGAGACAATATTTATCAACATAAGTATCATCCTAGAGGTGACTTCCCAACAGCCACCACAACATAGCACGAATTACCCATTCGTACCACCCGATTTCAAGTTTTATCGAAAACGTAGAGTCTAATTCTTGCAAGAAATAACCAAGTGTTGTCATAACCAAGAACGTGGCTACTCGAGTAGATTAAACCCTACAGGGGTGTACAACTTTAACCACATGCCAGACCGCTCCTTTGCCAAGCTATCGAGCACACTTTCGTAGGTACGCCAGCAGAGCTAATAATCCCTATGAGACGCTTTCCAACAATGTGTATTAACTAAGAGTCGCACGTATGGGGGTTAAGCCTTTGCGAACTGACCATCCCGAGCTCCCACGGACGACCCATAGTTGTGTCAGAGTCGTCGGCCCAGCCTCAGCAACTGCTGATGCTCCTCAGGTGAGGGAACCTTCCTGGAACCCACCCCGCACAATCCCAACAACAACAGAATAACAGAACATTTTTCTTCTAACATCTACCACCTGTTACTCATTAATTAACACACCTGACTGACAATCTGGATAACAGCCTTAAAATAGCTATACCTTTCACTAGGATGATCCAGAAATTGTGTTCTTTAACATTCTGGAAATCTAAGAGAATTTACTGCAAAAGTCATGCTGGTGGACAATTCTAATGAAGCCATTAACAAGTTCTAATCTTCCAGTAACTACGGTTGCTATAACTTGACGGGGTTTCTGGACAGCAACATTGTGAATGTCACAACTCACAAACTACAACTCCAAATACTATGACTCATATCCTACAGAAACATAACAAAATAACTGATAATTCTTTAAAAGACCCAAAACCCTAATTTCGCATTGATCTAATCCAAAACTGCCGAACAACAGACTATAGATTCATGAACCAATATAGTAGGGACACTAATACGATAATCAACAACAATCGCATGGAGGAGAATTAAACAAAACAATAAGGAGTTAATGGTTCACCCTTGAAGATGCGAAGGAACCTGCTGAAAGTCCCATGAGGATCTCCTCTCCCCTTTCTTCTCCCTCTCCTCCACCTTTCTTCTTGGCCGACAGCAATGGGGAGCACCACCAACGGGAAGGAGGACAACAATGGAGTGCAAGGAGGAGGAGGTTACTGTAGACGACGGCACTGTAGCATATGGCGGTGGCACTGTAGCATAGGTGTGCTATAGTAGCACCTAGGGTTTTGCATGCCCCTAATGGGCCAAGGCTATGGGCCTTTGGCCCAAGATTTAATCCCCTTTCAAGAGAAATTCTGAAATCCCTTTTTAAATCCCGATAAAAAGGTTTGAAATTCATTTATAGTTCTAAAGATTGAACGGGGTATTACATTCTACCCCCCCCCCCTTAAACAGGATTCATCCCTGAATCTTCACACCGATCTACGCGAAAGAAAAACTGCGACTGGAAATTAACAACGGTAAACACGTACCCGCCATGAACAAATCCGGATACTGCTCGCGCATGCGAGCCTCCAACTCCCAGGTCGCCTCTCTCTCAGACTGATGAGACAAAAGCACCTTGATATATAACAACGACTTGTGCCTCAGCACTCGCTCTGACCTCCCAAGAATACGCACAAGATGCAACTCAAAGGTCAGCGGCTCCCACGAGGCCTCAAACTTCGGACCTCTTGGATACTCACACAGCACTGGAATATACAAGACGTTGCGTACCACGCGTATGGACCTGAGACGATCCTAGCGATACGCCAACTTCTTAATTTCCGCAACTGTCGAAAAGAAACCAAAGTACCTTGGGTCAACTACCCCTTTGATACCAAAGCACACAACATGCACATAACGCACAGAACTTGTCCCATTTCTTAATCGATCTCTTCCTCTTAACAAGGAGCTCTTCCTTTAACTAGGAACACACAACAGAACTCGCTTTAAACAGACTTTTATAGACTTAGCCCAATTGAAAATAAGGATTCTTGTCGCAACTACGCATTGCCAATTCGGTACCAAAAGAGTCAAATCCAGAATCAAAGATTCATCACGAAACCTTTCCACCTTCCAATTAGGCAGTTTGCAAATAAACACCACTTCAGGCAAATGAGAAACCACTTGAATGACCAAATCATACACTTTCATTATTTTCCTGAACCAGAAAGAACCACACACACCAACATAAAGCCAAACTCAATTTACGAAAGACATCTGTCCTAAACACATAGCTCAAATAAGAATCAAGGGAGCATTTCACTACCCGAGAAAATATTTTTTTTCCTTAGGAATGAACTTTCTCTCAATTCATGGAATTCCAAATCATCTCACTAACTCATTTCTCTTAAATTGGCAGCCACAACTCTATGCTCAAACCGAAAAAAAAACAACCACATTCATCTAGAGGAACTCTACTAGACCACAAAAAGATACTCTAGTCCACTTCTCTACCAAAGGAATTATTTTGACAAATGATGCCCAACACCTTGATAAAAAATTTCACCCACAACCACATCACATCAATCCTTTAAGGATAATCAACTTGAAATTCTCAGCGCATACGCTCCTAGTCGAAAATAGTTTTCGGGTTTTGTTGGTTTTGAATATAACCATTTACCTCAACATACCAGCCAGGCTCCCAGCCTTACTACCCAAATCGTTTTCCAAGTTTTTAGGGATTGTGGTCGGGCAACTTAGTGCCCACATGACAATGTATTTAAGCAAGGCTAAGCATGACACTTAGATACCGACCTATCAACTAGTATGTAATCCATTAAGTCTAGGGTGACAAAGGATAATGTCCAAGTTCAAGGTTTGGAAGTTTATACACAAGTATATGTTAGGGCATTAACTATGATCTAGACCAATTTAGTTTGATAGAACATAGCAATACAGTTTCATTATTTAAAGCTACATAATTTGCAAAAAATAGGCTCAAGATGATCAAAGTGTTGACTCGCCTTGGCCACTGTTTTTGATAAAGCTCTATATCCTGATATTCGACCTTCTCGATATCCTGATAATAATTTCTCTTAATATGTTGATAATCATCCTGTACAGTGCTCTGGCAATCTTGTCCTTGTTGGGGTTGCAGTTCCATGATATCTCCAGATGCTAATTACGTATAATACGTTTGAACTTCCGAGTGACTGAAAATAACCAAAGAAACTCCAATAAATCCAAATGCATTCAAACGAATGAAAACACTTTGAATAAGAGCAAACATACTTAACGACAGCTCAACGAGATGACCAGACCATATCCTTAAATATGGCATGGGAGATTCTCTGATCGATCAGGCCCATACGTCTGTAGGCCCATCGATTAGAGACTGGTCTTAGATGAACTTATGACCTGGAGATGGTAGTGGGAAGGCTTACGCCTTATGTACTAGTCATGCGATATCTGGCGACCAGGTGATGGTGGTAACAGAGCTTATGGTCACAAACGGAATCGTGAGTGGTCTTACGATTCAGGAGATAGCCGTGGAAAATCTTACAACTAGGGACAGGTCGTAGTAGCTACGGTGGCTGAAGCTATGGGAGTTGTATAGGCTATAGTGGTCATAGAAGGATAAAATTGGGAGGTCGTGGTGGTACTGTATCCAGGGGAGGTCCTGGAATTATTGTGTCAGGGGAGGTCCTGGAATCACTGTACCAGGAGAGGTCCTGAAATTACTGTGTCAGGGGAGGTCCTGTAATCACTGTACCAGGGAAGGTCGTGAAAGTGCTAAGATTAGGAAAAGTCGTGGACCATGAGGGTGGTCTTTGCAAAAAGATCAAGAGGGAGATCTAACTAGAAAGAGGTCTGAACCCTCAGATCTAACCGTAGAGAGAGATCTGAACTGTTAGATCAAAAAGGAGGAGAGGTCTGGACCCTCAGATTCAAATGAAAGGAGGTCTGGAACCGTTAGATCTAAACTAAGGAAGGTCTGGTCCCTTAGATCTGAGCAAGGGGAAGTCTGGTCCTTTAGATTTTAAGCGAGGGGAGGTCTGAGCCTTTAGATCCAGGTGAGGGGAGGTCTAGACCCTTAGATCTAAGCGGAGGAAGGTCCGGGCTGTTAGATCCAAACGAAGGGAGGTCTATACCCTTAGATCTAAGCGAAGGGGAGGTCTGGGCGGTTAGATCTAACGAGAGGAGGTCTGGTTCGCTAGATCTAAACAAAGAGAGGTCTGGACGGTTGGATCTAAACGAGAGGAGGTCTGGTTTGCTAGATCTAGACAAAGAGAGGTCTGGACGGTTGGATCTAAACAAGAGGAGGTCTGGATTGTTAGATCCAAGCAAAAGGAGGTCTGGACCATTTAGATCTAAACGAAGAGATGTCTGGATCATTAGATCTAAACTAAGGGAGGTCTGGGACCTTAGATCTAAACAAAAGATGGTCCCGATGGTCAAGATAATGCAAGGAAGATCCCGATGGTCAAGATGGAATCCATAGGAGGTCCTGACGGTCAAGATTGAACCAGGGGAGATCCTGATGGTTATGATGAGCGCAAAGGAGGTCTCGATGGTTAAGATGAAAGCAAGGGAGGTCCCGACGATCAAGATGAGCGCCAAGGGAGGTCTCGATGGTCAAGATGGAACTAAGGGAGGTTCCGAATAGAATTTCCAAATAAGCTTTGAACTCTCATCAAAACCAAATGTTTCTGTTTATTTGAAAATTCAGGGAAAGGGAGATGCTATAGGGAGGTCACGAAAGCGTACGACCTGTGGGAGGTCATGGAAATACCGTGACCAGGGGTGGTCGTGGAGGTGTACGACCATAGGGTTGTCTTTGCAAAAAGGGAGGTTGTGACCCGATCAGTGGTCTTGCTCCAAGGGGGTGGTCTTTGTAAAATGGGAGGTTGCGTTCACGAGGGTGGTCTTTGTAAACTGGGTGGTCGTGACTATATGGGTGGTCCTGACCAAGTGGGTGGTCTTTGTAAAGTAGGAGGTCGCGGCTAGAGGGTGGTCTTGTATAATGAGAGGTCACGACCACGGGGTGGTCTTTGTAAAAAGGGGAGTTCACGACCACGGGTGTTGTCTTTGCAAAATAGGAGGACTGTGCAAGGAAGGAGGTCTTGGGAGTGTTAACCATGCGTAGAAGATCGAGAGAAAGGATCGATTACACAGTGGTGATCAAAAGAAATGAATGTGCGACTGTATTATCGCAATCGGTTGAACCAGCAGAAAAGCCAAAGGGAGAACCCAAGGATCATCCAAAAGAGAACAAGGCGACTTGAACCATGAAGAGTTTTTGTCCATTAGGAACTTACCAGTACAGCACTGGGGAGTGGTTAGCTAGAGCCGCGTTGGCGATGGTGGTTCACAATAATGGTAGAAGCTTCGTGCTGCACGTATCTTGAGGAGAAGAGGGTGGTATTCAGTCTTCAAGGGTGCTCCTTAGAAGCAGATAGATGGTCCGCTAGGGAGGTCTTGGAGTATCCTGATTGTAGGAACAAGAGTGGTATCAAGGCAGTTCCGGTGGGTGTCTGTGGCAAGGTGGTGGGGTGGGGGAGCTCGACAGAGACGAGCGCTTAAGCTTGGCTAGGGCAAGCGCTAGAGGCCTGGAGCTTGAATGGAGCTCAAGCTTTCTTGGAGGAGGAAGAGAATGAGGCTAAGCACTAAAATGGCAAAGGAAGACAACAAGGAGGTCACAAGATCTTGGGCAACCATATCTTAACTACTACTAGTTCAATGCCCGTGCTTTGCTACGGATTAAAAAAAATCATAGTCCTAGCATGTTGGGTCGCCAACCGTCGTTGTGCTCAACCTACAATATGCCTTCATGTCCACAACCGAGCTCAGTCTGTTTTACACCCACGGCCCTACCTGTCTGCCACCAACCCCGGCCTTCATCGCTCTCCTCGTGTCGCACCGCTCATAGCCAAATTGAGCCTCCTTGCCTTACCCGACCACTGCAAGAAACCTGTATCTAAACTATTTGACCATTAAAATCCGTTATTGCTCTGACAATTTACCACACTAAACAAAGGTGCATGGTTGAAAGTACAATAACAATTACCACTGCAACATATTGTAGGGCAATTGAGTGAAGTATTAAGCTAGCTAACTCTAACATTCCATTCAACACAGTACTAACATTTACCACCCTTGATCTGTCTAGAACATCAAACAACTCATAAAAGGTTAACAACTACCTATAAGGGTAGACATGCCTAAGTCCCTTTGTGATAAGTTCCATTCTGCATACTTGCTAAACTCCAGTTCACAATCAATTATATACTCCAAGTGTTCACCAAGAAAGTACCCAACATCTATATTTTGAGAGATGATAGTACACCAAGAAAGTACTCATAAAAGGTTAACAACTACCTATAGCAGCAGGAATGTGTAATTTTACCTTGCGCCCAAAACGTCCAGAGCGACCAATGCGATGGATGTAAAGCTCACGATTATTTGGGAAATCATAGTTTGTGACGAGAGACCTGAAAATGAAAATAACTCGTACTCAAGACAAGTATCATACAACCATGTACGAAACGCGTGCAGCTACCAGATGTGAAGGATCCAAATGCCAGGAAAATTGAACAGAAAATACAAACAATTGGCAAGGTGCAAATATTACGACAGTCTAACATCAGGTGACAGACCAACAATGTGAAAGCGTCCAAATAAAAAAAATTATATAACAAGACTTGCCTGCTGAACATCCAACCCTTGAGCCCAAACATCTGTTGTGATTAGAACACGAGTTGCACCAGACCTGAACTCAGCCTTAATAGCCTCAAAAGGAAAGGGATGCCATTATGGTGGCATGCCTGGGCAAAAGAAAATTAGGCAAAAGAAAATTATCATTTTAGCATACAAACCGTCAATGATGTTAATTGGGCATAGTTAAAAAAAGCAGGACAAGAAGATTGTATACTTTTGGTCAAAGAACCACATTTTTGCAAACTTGCGATTAAAAGAGTGATTAATAGAAACTCAAAACATTAACTGATGTAGGCTGGGACAAACAAGTACATTCTCGCACTGATCGACATGGATCAGGAGATAAGGAGTCACACCCAGATGAAGCAAAAATGTGAGAAATACACAAAGGCTATGGCGGTAAGATAAAACAAGAATTTGGTGTAGACAGGTGCCAACTGGAGTAAGCAGAATAAAAAACAGTATACTGGTGGAAAGGGTAGGAATAATAAAAATAATTCGACCACGCCAAACACTACCTTTCTCGTTATCTGTTCACTGTTTCAAGCATGTGACAAATGTCAACTGATAACATGAAGAAAAAAACAGAAGGTGATAAAAAAAACCGAGGAACACACAAAGCAGTCAGTGTAGGTGCATAACAAACCATGCATTATCAAATCAAAACAGAGACAAGATGGATAAGCATGGTGATTGTAGTAGGAAATAGGAAAAAATGATGTTACGGAAAAATGTAGGCAGAAAGGTAAAAGAGATTAAAATACACTTAAATGACAAATTGAATTATGTATTGGAAAAAATCAACATGCTGAGAAGAGAGACTGAGCAACAACAATGCAAAAGAATGGTTTGGGAAATGTTTAATCTCTGAGACCGACCTAAAGTTCTGGGGGGAAATATCTATAGACATCATATATCTGATCCTTAAAGCCTCTGTTCAACATCTCATCAGTTTCATCCTATTATGGAAGCATGTTAGCCTAGTACGACTTGAGCAAATAAGAAAAATGAATACAGTATGACAAGACTAAACTAACCAGAACAAGGAGCTTGATGGCTCTTGTACGCAAGGTCCTTCTCTGCCTGGCGTTCTTGATACAACATGCACTCCATGCTCGAGCTTCCTAATATCCTCACCGATACTTTTGCCACCAATACAAGAATGCACTTGTATACTGATGAAGTTTCCAATAGCCAGTATTACTCTCTCCCTTTGAGAAGCAAGCTCTCTAGTTGGTGACACTATCAATGCCTGCACCCTAGAAAATGAGAAAACAAAATGAATGTTATACCCAGTATGATACTTGAGCTTTACTCTTTTGGAACAAATGGTATATACGTTACAGAAAGGCGATGCATTGCAGGGCAAAAATCCACTAAAAGATGGTGAATCACAATAACAGCGCAAGAATTAGGACTGACAGGCACAAGGATTCCAACAAAACAGACAACGATGACAGGGAACGACATACTGTTCATGACTGAAAACCAACCGTCTAAAGCCACAGTTCAATGGAATCATGTATGCCACTCTCCTAAACAAACCCTAGTTAGTCCATGGAACACCACAGATAAAACAGTACAAACTTGCACCAATGGCATCTAATCCAATCCCAAAACCAGGTAAAATTAAAAACTGCATGTCAAAATCATACACGCATCAAATTCAATCTCAAAACCAGATAAAATAAGAAACTTTTAAGACAATAAATGCCTTTCAAAAACATACATGCTACCACGGATCTAGAATACAAAACAGATGTATTAATTCCAGTGGCCTAATTGCTCGGTGGAATAAATCTACGCGGTAATATGTAAACGGCAAAATTGGATATTTGCCATTCCAAAAGATGGCACTTTGAAAAATGCCACTCCAAAACATGAAATTTGAAATTTGCCACTTCAAAACTTAGCTCTTTGGATTTTTGCCACTCTTGGACACTTTTGTCCTCCCTCCTCCCTTCTTCCTCCCGGCCGGCCGTCGCCACCGCTTCTCCGACGAGCTCTAGTTGCGCCGCCACCGTGAGCTGTACCACCCCTCTTCTTCTGTGCAAACAACAAGACCATAGTGTCCATCCCAGGAATTACTTTCGACCCAATTCACACAATCAACAGGGCAGCTGTTCCACCATAACAGGCGTTACTTGAGTCAACTCAACAAATAAAAGTTGAATGCACTGCCAATTTATCAAGAGATTCAGTATAATAAGAAGGTAAAAAATACGCCTTCAAGATAATAGCTTCTTAAATTCAACGCGTTAGGACGCTTCAATTCCAACGTAAGAACAGACTAAAAAGGGAGTAATTGTTCGAGATGGCAACAAGGGATATATATACCTCATAGAGATGACATCTTCCACCTCGCTGCAAAAGGCCATGCAGTCCTCCTGCCCAAGACCATTTGTGTACTTCACCTTTGCTGGCTCCGTCATGAGCCTCCAACGCTTCCTGCAGCCATTTTCTCAATGCATCAACATTCAACTCCAAGTCTAACAAGCCTTTTTTTTCAAGAGCAATTAGCTCTAACAATCTGAAATCGTGACATAACCTTCGGATGAGGTGTAGGAGGAGCAAGGAGAAAGAAGAAGAGGCGCATACTAACCAAGATAATCCAGAGAAGGAGGGGGCTCGCTAGCGTGGAGATCTGGGGGCGGAACCGCGGAGGGGATGCGGTGGCGGAGGGTGGCGGAGATATGGAGAATCAGGTTGATGTGTGCTCGATTCGATCTGGACGAGGATGAGAACACGACGGAGACGGCAGCAAGGAAGGCGAGAGGAGAGGGAGGGGGCTGGTAGGTCACCGCTGGCCTACGAGGGTGGCGATGGAGGCTTGAGGTGCGTCGAGTTCTCGATCGAGGAGTTGAGTTTGGGATGGAGGTGTTTCCCGCCTCTTGGCCTCCCACCTCGGCAGACGGGCTTCAGCTCGGGCACCGACGCCGACGGCTTCCGGCCTCCCTCGGCCTCCAGGCTCCCCTGCCTCCTCCAGGATTCAACTACCGGCAGGTGGCGGCCAGGGGCGAATCCACCGTGGGTGCTAGTGGGTGCTCGAGCACCCCCTCCACACACCACCGGACCCCTAGTAGCCATGAGCACCGGCGAGAGCTAGCTCTGCGGCAGTGGTGTTCGGGCGTGCAGCAGATGCTGGAGGACTGGAGGTTGAAGAAAGCTGTGAAGTGGTGAGGGCCATGAGGCATGTGACTTAGAGAGTTAAGGCTCAGCCGAGCTGCCAGCCCATTTAGATAGGTCGACCATGAACCATCGACGGTCGATGGATAAGTCAGGGACTCAGGGTCTCACCTCACGCGGGAGCCCGGCGAGAGCTAGCTCTACGACAGTGGTGAATGGCGGCGTGAGCATCGACTAGGGCTAGGGCATGGCAGCGCAGGCGCAGTAGGGCAGCCGGAACCCGGAGGGGAGGCGGGATCTGAGGCAAGGCGGTCGGCGACTCGGTGGGCGGCCACCAGCAAAGGCGAAGGGGCAGGGCGCGATCGCGATGGTGGCGCTGGCGGCGTTTGTGGCGAGCCGAGAGCCGTCGGCACTCAGCAGGCAGCAGCCACCACCGCACCGGCACTAATTACTCAGTGAGTTCTTGGCTCTCCGCCTCTCCCAATTCCAAGTCCCAAATTCCCCATGCGAAATGCCGAAATGTTTGTTGAAAATGCTTGAAGTTGAAGATTGATGAATTGATGCAAAATTATTGTGTGTTATTGATGAATTGATGCAACTAGCAGTAACTCTACTTTTCTTATGAGCCTTAACTACTTGATGCTTGCATGTGTGAAGTTATTGTGTGTTATTACTTTTGTTATTTTTTGTCAAGTAACCTGAATTTGCCTTCAAACTCAGCTAGGCCATGGTTGGGATGTTAAAAGTGTCGATTGGCATCCCACGAAGTCTTTATTGGTTACAGGTTAGTTATTATTCTTGCTAGTTTAATGAGATTAATTGTAATGTCCATAGCTGATTCATTTCTGTGCTATTTAGGATTTAGGTGGTAAAGACTATCTTGTGAAACTCTGGGACGCAAAAAGTGGTAGAGAACTACGCTCATTGTGAGTATTTTGTTGCTCATATTAATTTTGAAGTTCTTTTGCACATCTGCACTTGATGAATTATACCTGCAGCCATGATCATAAAAATATTGTGCAATGTGTAAAGTGGAACCAAAACGGGAACTGGGTACTGGCTGCCTCCAAGGATCAGATTTTTAAGGTCAGTAATTGTTTGTCCTTTCCTTCTGCAAAAAAAAGTGTACTCCGAGCTTAGTTTTTCTCATCAATTCAAAATGCTTGTGCTCGTGATGTAGACCATTGGAATTAATACTAATAAAGTTGACGTCAAGTTTTAGAATGCTCTTAGGCCTTAAGCCCCATCATCAGTAACCTCAACAGTAACCCTCCAACTATAACCTTAACAGTAGAGCTCCCCCTCTATTTTCATCCTGGATTCGCCACTGGTGGCGGCTGCTCCCTGGCCAGCTCCCTCATAGCTCTGTGGGATTCACTCTGGGGGTGGATGTTGCGTTCGCCTGTGTGGCGCGTTGGTGGGGTGGGTTCGATGGTAAAGATGTCGAGGAAGGAGTGGGGGAGGAGGTAGAGGACATCGTCGAGGGAGGGGGCGGCAGGGGCTAGGAGTTGCGCATGAGAGAGGTCGTGAGAGAGGTGGGGTGACGGTTTCAATGGTACGAGATAGGAGGTAGAGCTAAAGATCCAACTGTTCACATCGTATGAAGGAGAACAAATCCAACGGCTTATATCGCATAAAGGAGAACGGACCACCACCAAATATTTCTTTTAAGTAGTAGAGATAATTTAGAGTTTACTCCCATCATCCCCTCCCCCACCCCACCACCGAATCGTCACCTTTGTCAAGACCCCAAAAAAAACGCATAAAATTGCCAGCAACTGCCCGGCCCACATCCACTCGCCCTTGCCCTTCTTCCTCGCGGCAACCGTCCGGCGTCGCACCCCACCAATGACCTATGCTCCCGCGTCGCTGCCTTCCCCCACCTCTCCCTCCCCTCCTCCCTTGCCCCCCCGCGCCACCGCCATTCTCTCCCTCGCGCCAAACCCCATGAGGTGTTGCCTTCCCCACCACCACCACCATGTCGCCGCCGCTGGGAGCGAGAGCTGGGCCCCGATTCGGCCCGCCCTGCATGCGCTAGCCGCAAAGACGCCACCTCTGAGCCTGAATCCCTCGCGGCGTGGCGGGATGGAGACGCCACGACGGCGGTGGCGGTGGCGTTGAGGAGCCGGGCACGCAGATGGAGGCCGACGGCGTGGAGCTCCGCCCGCCGGCCTCGTTGTCGACGCCTTCGTCAGCGTCGGCGGCAACTCCATACAGTTCGCCGCCAGGCACGCGCCGCTCAACGCCCTTCCCCCAGCTCTCGGTCTCTGTTTCCCTCCCCTCCCGCTCTAATCTCGTCGCGGCATCTCGTCCTCGCTGCAGGGGTTGCTACATGGTCATGGTGGAGATCGACCCCCACAAGGTGGAGCTCGCGGTGCACAACACGAGGATCTACGGCGTGGAGGACAGGATCGAGTTCGTGGTGGGCGATTTCTTCCGCCTCGCGCCTTTCTTGAAGGTACACATACACATTCAGTCACTCATTGAACAAGACTGAAAACGTCACACCTTTTTTTTCTGCTAACATTCTTGTGAAAGTAGATGTAAGCTTGATATGATTAGTGATCGAACCGGGAGCTCGATTCCTTTACCTTATACCAAGAGGTGATGATCTCTAAGTTGATCTTTGGTAGTTTCGTTTCTTAAAAAATCTTTGGTAGTTTCTACATTGTTAGCAAGAATGAGAATGTCATTTCGGTTTTCAAGCGGTTTGTTGATTCTTTCTTCATTGCACCGAGCAGATTTGGTGTTCCTTTCACCACCATGGGGAGGCCCATCATACAACCAAACGCCAATTTACACCCTAGATATGCTGAAGCCAAAAGACGAGTATGCACTTCATTGAGTTCCCTTTTGTCCTCACAGAAAGATGGAAAAGAACAATCAGCAACTCAATACAGTTTTCAGCTTTAAAACAATTCACATCCTAACACACATTCTAGCTATGGTCATGAAAGTCTGCAGTAAACAAGTAAAACCATACTAATTTACATCGAGATGACAACGTAACAAACAAAAAATAACTTGGATGCATCAATTGTATATTTAACCTATGCCTTTGCATGCAGGTATGCAATATTCCAAGCTGCTCAGGGAATAGCTCCTAATATCGTCATGTTCTTGCCATGGAATGTGGACATACGCCAAGTAGAGGAACTTACCTGGCTGTCTTCTCCTCCCTTAGATTTTGAGGTATCTTACTGTTCTTGCCTGACATTTGGTTGCTTGAGCACGTGCCATTGTGCCGCATTTTAGAGCCATCAATCTTTCCAAGTTAAGTTACCCTGACATTCTTTTTTTTAGGTCAAGAGAACCACATACAACACAAATTCAAAGGAATTATCGCCTACTTTGGAAATACTGAGATGAGGACCAAGTTCATTACCCAAACAGAGATGAACAACCCAAAGTGAGGTGAAGTTCTTGCTAAGCTCTGTATGCCTTTCCTCCTAGAAATCCAGCAGTGAGAAAATTTAACGAAATCCCAAAAATCTAACAAAACCCAAAAATCTTTAGGTGACTTTTGTTCTAGCATATTCACATATATACACATTAAATTACAACATAAAGATTTGGTCACTTTAATAAATTACAAATCTCCATGCACTATTGTCTTGACTTGAATTGTTTTCAGTATATATTGCTTTCAGTATATACAAAGATTTATTGCTTTTAGTATATATTGATTTGTAAATTAAATTGTGAATCTTAGTAGAACTACGCACCTTGTTCTTTGAGGAAACATGTATTTATCCTTTATTTACATTGTTTGTCTGTTGTGCATGCGAGTGTGCAAAGTTGTTGAAACGAGAAGGAATCTTTGGTCTTGTATACGGAATGCTAGAATTGAAAGTCTGGTTTAATCTAATATGCGAGGATAAGCTGATGACCACGATCTTTCAAGCACGTGTGAACTCTGTTAGGGGTTAATTTCGGTTTGTGAAACATTATCAACTTGTTGATCCGGCGCAAATGGTGTAGATTCTATATATGCATACATAAGCGATAAGGTCATGCAAGCTTTATTTAGAGCACTTGATGATTATCTTTGTGACAACAGAGGAGATGTGGGTTCTTGGGTTCGTGAAGCGACAATGGATGCACTAGAGCGGTGCATGTTCATCCTCTGCAAGAGAGATAGTGTTGCGATGAGAATAGCACCCTGTTGGGCATGAGTCTGAACCGAAAGCGACATGGATGCAAATGCAATTAGTACCACGCATCAACTATTTAATTACGGTATTGCACAGGATCGGTTGCGAGCATTGCAAAAGCAAAAATCGAGAAAATAGATAAGATACGAGAAATAGCAGTCAAGACTCTGCAGAGGATTCATACTGACCGAGAATAGTTCATCCCATTTATACCTTACAAGGAGCTTCGGAAGAAATTATTCCCAACAAAGGCAGATTTGGAGTGGGCGATGAAGTGATTATTCACCAATTTCTCTTCTATTGATTGCAAAACTCACTACAAAATATTGTATCTAATGTTGGCTTTGTGGTATGTTGTGAGAACCAATTGTTGTCTTTGCCTTTTAACTCGATCTTTTAATGCTCATTTGCACACCAAATTACTTTTCTTGCTCTGAAATCCTAGGAAATGAATTCTTAGGGGTTTAGATTTGTAGTATTGTGACCCATAAGTCTTATCTATTTTTGAATAATTGATTATTATATTGTTTCCTTTGAACAAATTTAGTTGCCTTCAAACAATATTGCCTTGGTAATTATTTGCACCACCAATTCTTTTTTCACCATTATATGTGCATAATATTTGGCTTGGTGATAGTATTGTCATTCGAGATTCGTGATACCCTTTACTTTGATTAGGTTCCTCTGATATCATATCCACGATTGGTGAAGCTTCTTGAGTTAGTTATTCTGACAAGCTTTGTGCTTTCAGGGCTTGTGATTTCTACCGTTGGATTGCAAGTGTCTTTGAGGAAAGTACTTTCATTTTACCCGTGGATTTGGTTACCATGCGTATGGGAAGGCTAGGGGTGGTCAAGGAGAGCAAGGGTGGTGTCTGTGCAACTTGAGAAGATAGTGAGCGGTGAGTGGTGAGGAGTGAAGTCCATCAAGGCATGGAAGAGGCTTGATGATCAACATCTCACCACTTCTGAGGTTCTTTGGAACAAAGGCTCTAATGGTAAGACACTCACATACGATGCTATGCATGAGCATGATGCTAATTCAAGCAAACCCAAGTAACTGTACAGTATGAGTGAATTGGATGAGTAGGCCTCATAAAAAAGAGTGACTATGATAAGTAATATGATGTTTCCTATTGTACTATATATGATTTATTATCCCGATCGCAAAAACTTTTTTTCCAGCACCACAACTTATCTAGGAGTTGCCAATTGACATGGAGGCGCAGGAAGAATCCTGATGGAAGCTGAGTTCAGGATGGGGACAGTGAATGCTGCATCGTTTCTCTACACATCATGTGTGTTGTTGGATGCCCAGTTTATCTTACAAAATTCGTAATTGTGTAAATGAACAAAAAGATGGTACATGACATTTATACACAAGTTTTTGTAGTTGTATTTTTTCCCATCGAGAAAACAATGAATCATAGAGATAATGTAATTCAGTTCAATTGTCACTCTTTACAAATGGGTCAAATGTCATGAATACCAAAGTTCAATTGTCCCATCGAGAAAACAATGAATCTTACTACCGTTTATTTCTATAATTGTCGTACGAAGTTCTTGTTCTATCGTGTTGTACTAATTATGTGATGTTCATAGATATATGTATCACTATCTTTTAATTGCTTGATTTGCTTTATGTGTTAAAGCGAAATATTATTTATGTAAGGTTTAGGGTTCCGTTGCAATGCACAAGTACCCTACTATTTAATTTACTATGTGTATCTTCAATGACGAAATATTATTTAATGCATGATGTGTACTTTATTTGTTGGTTTGTACTTAATTTACATGACGGTATATCAGTTATTTATGTATTGAAGTAAATTATGGGAAAATATTGTTTCTACCGTTCATTTCTAGAATTGTCGCACAGAGTTCCTATTCTCTCGTGTTGCACTAATGTGATGCCTGTATGCAAAATCATCTTTTAATTGCTTGATTTGCTTTATGTATTAAAGGAAAACTTTATTTCTGTAAGTTTTGGGGTTAGTTTAGCGCACGGGCATCCTACTAGTGTGTGTGTATATATATATATATATATATATATATATATATATATATATATATATATATATATATATATATATATGCACGACCTATCTAAGGAGTGGTTGGGGTCATTGATGATATGGCTAGCACAAGGCGGTGAATGACATCCAGGGTGACTACTATTACGGGTCAATAGACCACACCATGCTCTGGCGTACGCAGTGTACTAGTGGGAGGCACAGCTGCCCCACTTGACTATTGCGGGTCGAAGGAACAGGAGAGGAGTGCACGGGAGTTTGTTGGCCATACTGAACCAGACCAACAGTGCTTAGTAGGAAGAAGGAAGAGAGGCGAGGAGGGAATGGGAAGAGATAGAACAACAGAATTTTAGACTTGCTAAAATTTTGGTTTTAGTTTTAAGGAACTCCTACATGATAATAGACAAAATCAAGATAGCAGAAGAGAGCAAAGCACTCAGGTAACTATTCTAAATGCAAGCAAACAGAACAGTAGTAGACTTTAGACAAAAAGTTTTAAAAATCCCTCATTTTTGCCTTTATGGATTTTTGGGCTGTTACAATAGGTTTGTTATTTGTAAGTCTTGCGAGTACAAGTTTTGTACTCAGTTGCATTGTTTAATTGCTGTAGAGGAGGTTGATCCCCAAGGGATCGACCATTGTGAGACTGATTTCGTGCATGACGACTAGCTTGGCGGCCCGGTCGGTTGCCCTATGGGTAAGGGCAAACCGGTCGGCTTTTCTTTTGGTGCCATCTTATGGCTATGTTTCCGCTGCAACTTTTAGTAGTATTTTGGACTGTTATATTTGGCCGGTCAGTTCCTCTAAGTATGTCGAACTTGTATGTCTTTTGTGTTGTAAATTATGAAGACTTGGTATGGTAATGACTTGTGTATGGAATTGATACTTCAAATTTTGTGATGGTGTATGTGTACCGCTCTTGGGAGGTACATGTTACACCGAGAGTCGGGATATTTGATTTGTAATGCTAGGACCAATTGGATGGTTAAGTATTACAAGTTAAATACCCCGGGGCTCTTACAAAAGCTTGGTATCAGAGCCATATTGACCGTAGAAACCCCTAGCTTGGTCTTCAGTAGGATGATTTGAAAAACTTATTTTCAAAGTATCAAATATCTTGTGAAATCTAAGTAAGTTATCAGATTTTATTCCTTACCTATCTTAGATTGCTCATCTCACCTTGATCTTGTTTGAGTTTCGAAAAGTTGATATCCTCTCATCTTCCTTCAAAAGATAGTTGATTACCGTTTAAATTCGGTTTTGGGAAACAATTAGAGTAAAAATATAAAGTGTTGGCTATCCTTTCATGAAGGTTAGAAGCACTTGGAGTTAGAAAATTCAGTTTAGAGCTCAGTTACAAAATCTGGACAGTAAGCGCAAGTTTTGGACATCAGGCACTTAGTTCGTCGTTAGGACTAAAAATGAGAGGATAATTCAACTAAAACTCATGGGGTTTGAAAGGGTAAGATGTGATGATTAGTTGGCTAGTGCCTAATACACCCCTAGATGGTTTTTACCGTGCTCATTAGATGCGATAGGTCTTGAGTTGTATTCTGAAATTAAATACCCCGGGAGCTCTCACACCAGTATTCTCATACTACGAACAGTGGTGTAACTTGGTAAAGCCCAGGGCTACAACCATGACCTCTACCTCTCAACAGCAACTATCATCACACATAACATTTATAATAATCAAATCATAAGCATTCATAATAAATTCATAACAGCAATGATCAATGCGACATAATGGAAACGTAAATATAATGCTTTGCCCATTCCCATATTACTGTGCGCCAGTGTGTCAAATTTTAAGTTGATTAGCCATTAGCAAATTTTTTTAATTAATCTAATCACCACATACTTAAGGCCCACTCTGATACCAACTGTAACACCCTGGCTATGCGGAAGCCAAGATGTAACTAAGACTTACAAATCCAAAACTAAAACTACAATTAACTTCATTAAATCAACAACGAATGACAGCTAGACATCGATTAAATATCTCTACTAATAGTACTAACATATAAATTTCAGCAAGAGACTAAACTCAAAGCCACAGTTAAAATATCACCAGCAAGGTCATAAGCATTATGAATAAGATCCAACATGAAAGAAGCATCATCTAATATTTGAAACTATGAAAGAACCAATTGAAGTACCAACAGGCCAATTATTACAATAATTGATTCTCAATGAAATAAGGTAATAGAAACATTATTTTGGTAATGGATGTGTGCAACAATGTGATATGCAACCATGAGCTAAATTCCCCAAATGAATGCCATCTTTGACGGTCACCTAAACAATAAAAAGCAAGAGTGAGTCCAAGACTCGGCAAATACAATTGAATATCATAGGAAACATCGAATCAAAGATAGTTCATCCTCAATATATTGAATACATAAGAAAATACTATGCAATTGATGCAAATATGAATATGACATCTACTTTTCTTCTGCATATACCGGTATAGCCAATGAGACACTCGTCGGTGTTCACTTAGGCCCGCATTATCAAAATACGGGGATCTAAGGCTCGTATGAAGAATCTTTCATACGAGGATCTAGTTGCCCATATTGGAATGATGTGACTTATTTGCCCATATTGGAATGATGAGACTTTCAACACCCACTCCCGTGGGTGAGGCATGAATGATTGAAATAAAATGAATGCATTCCCTCATAGTAACAAATTTTGTTATCACCAATGAACAGAATCATGTAAAGCAAGGAAAATACTCATAGTTCACAAGAATTACTCATGTCATAATCATATAGCTAGATTGAACAACACCCATACAAGATGGTCCAATTTGTACTTGTCTGTCGCGTTGCAACATATTGGATGGTAAAGAAGGTGCAACTAATCCCAAAGCCACTCCTCCTACAAGAAGTAATTTACTCAAAATGAGTTCTTGAAAAGAGGAAACAGCACTAATCGCAACGCTCTCATATGCACTACCAAAACCCATACTTCAAATAATTAATCTACTCAAGCGAAACGACAACCTAACAGTAACTCAAAACTGGACTGCAATCTTCTAAAATACGTATCTTGCAATATGTTTATCATAAAAATCCATTTTCAGTCTCTCCAAAATTATTATGACTTGGTCTACAAAAGTTTAGTTGGAAAGATCCCTTAATTCTACCTTTAACTAAATTTAACAAGCAGATGAATAACCAATGACAGAAACTAGCTGACAGTCTGGACAACATCCTTAAAATAGCTATAACTTTCACTACGTGATCCAAAAATTTTGTTCTTTAACATTCTGGAAAGCCAAGAGAATTTACTACATAAGTCATGTTGGTGGACAATCCTGATTCAACCATTAACAAGTTCTAATCTACCAGTAACTACGACTGCTATAACTTGACGGGGTTTCTGGAAAGCAACATTACGAATGTCAAAACTCACAAACTATAACTCCAAATACTATGAACTCAGATCCTACAGAAACATAACGAAATAACCCACAATTCTTTAGGAGACCCAAAACCCTAATTTCGCATTGATCTAATCCAAAACTGATAGACTATAGATTCATGAAGCAATACAGCAGGAACACTAATATGATAATCAACAACAATCGCACAGAGGAGAATTAAACAAAACAACAAGGAGTTCATGCTTCACCCTTGAAGATGCGAAGGAACCCGCTGAAACTCCCACGAGTATCTCCTCTCCCCTTTCTTCTCCCTCTCCTCCACCTTTCTCCTTAGCCCTAGCTAGTCATACCTTTGCCTTAAGCATCCTCTTGAAGTTTGATGACACACATCTTCAGTTCAAGTCCGGATCAATGTCTTGATATGCATCAACCCATGATGCGTCCTTCACGTGACCTCCATCAACACATGATGGGTCTTTTATTGACTTGATGATCAACTCATGATCATCTCCTCTTCGAGATCTTGATATGCATCAACACATGATGCATCCTCTTCTTGAACCTTAACTTGATGACGATCAACTCATGATGCCATCTAAAGTCTCTATTACTATGGAACATAGCATATTCATCCAACTCTTGAAAATGTTAGTCCCAAAATGTGATCGACATTAATTACCAAGATATACCTGCATCAAATGCTTCTTAACAAACCGTTGCAGAAAGGTGCGGTACTACCGGCATTGATCATGCGGTAGTTTCGCTCTCCGGTACTTCCGATCACAAGGTCAGTACGACCGCTTCCCTCCGAGGTCTATAATAGGCCCAGTCTGAAAATAACGTACCGCCGACTAGTTTTTGGAAAGACGGGTTGCGGTAGTTCTACTCAGGATTTGTGGTCATACCGCGACGTAGTAGTTCCGCCAAATGATCTCTGATACTACCGCTTCTCAAGTCCGACTAGACCACTTGGTCCGACCTGACCAGCTCACCCGATCGGGCCACACGATCGGACCATACATTCGGACGGTCTGAACGTTCACCCGACTTGCGGTAGTTCTGCCAATGATATGCGGTCATACCACGACGTGGTAGTTCCACCAAATGAACTTCGGTACTACCGCCTTCCATAAACAGGGACTAAGCCTTTAAAACAACTTAGCACACACATTAGTCCCACAACACAATTGCAAATAATTGAATATGAAGCAATATGAGTATATATGAACTACACAAGTTTTATGTACTCAAATGATATGTTTCAAAGTAGAGATCTCCAATATATGTGATAAAGAAATATGGATCAATACTAATGAAACCACAAAACATAGAGTGAACTCCTCCTAAATGTGTGCATACACGAATGCGTAATAAAAACATATGTACATATTCAAGTTAGACTTTTAGTGGAGTTCGACCTATATTTTGGATCCGAGGAATGCAACAAGATATAGAAATATGATGTCGAATACATACCTCTTTGATTTTTACCTTTTTATCCAAATAAGACTACACAAAAGGTATATCAATAATAGTGTTAGTCTCACAAATAGATTTATCATTAATCACCAAAATACTCCACAAGTAATAGATTGTAAAGCATTTGCTCAAATCTGTTTTTATTTGTTTAAATAACAGCGAGACAATATTTATCAACATAAGTATCATCCTAGAGGTGACTTCCCAACAGCCACCACAACATAGCACGAATTACCCATTCGTACAACCTGATTTCAAGTTTTATTGAAAATGTAGAGTCTAATTCTTGTGGGAAATAACCAAGGGTTGTCATAACCAAGAACGTTGCTACTCAAGTAGATTAAACCCTACAGGGGTGTACAACTTTAACCACATGCCAGACCACTCCTTTGCCAAGCAATTGGGCACACTTTCGTAGGTATGCCAGCAGAGCTAAGTCCTACAAGAAGCTTTCCAACGGTGTGTATTAATTAAGAGTCGCACGTATGGGGGTTAACCCTCCGTGAACCGACCATCCTGAGCTCCCATAGACGACCCATACGTTGTGTCGGAGTCGTTAGCCCAGCCTCAACAACTGTCGACGCTCCTCAGGTGAGGGAACCTTCCTGGAACCCACCCCGCACAATCCCAACAACAACAGAATAACAGAACATGTTTCTCCTAACATCTACCACCTGTGACTCATTAATTAACACACCTGACCGGCAGTCTGGACAGCAGCCTTAAAATAGCTATAACTTTCACTAGGATGATCCAAAAATTGTGTTCTGTAACATTCTGGAAAGCTAAGAGAATTTACTACAAAAGTCATGTTGGTGGACAATTCTGATGTGGCCATTAACAAGTTCAAATCTGCCAGTAACTACGGCTGCTATGACTTGACGGGGTTTCTAGACGGCAACATTGCGAATGTCATAACTCACAAAATACAACTCCAAATACTTTGAACTCAGATCCTACAGAAACATAACGAAATAACCCACAATTCTTTAGAAGACCCAAAACCCTAATTTCGCATTGATCTAATCAAAAATTGCCAAACAATAGACTACAGATTCATGAACCAATACAGCATGGACACTAATACGATAATCAACAACAATCGCATGGAGGGGAGTTAAACAAAACTATAAGGAGTTGATGGTTCACCCTATAAGATGCGAAGAAACCCGCTAAAACTCCCCCGAGGATCACCTCTCCCCTTTCTTCTCCCTCTCCTCCACCTTTCTCCTTGGCCAACAGTAGTGGAGAGCACCACTAACGGGAAGGAGGACAGCAATGGAGTGCAAGGAGGAGGAGGTTATTGTAGACGACGGCACTGTATCATATGGCGGCGGCACTGTAGCATAGGCGTGCTATAGTAGCACCTAGGGTTTTGGATGCCCCTAATGGGCCAAGGCTATGGGCCTTTGGCCCAAGATTTAATCCCCCTTTAAGAGAAATTCTGAAATCCCTTTTTAAATCCCGATAAAAAGGTTTGAAATTCAATTATAATTCTAAAGATTGAACGGGGTATTACAGTTTGAATCTTGGTTTCTTTTGGAAAAGTCTGGTTGTGATTTATATGTGTTTTATTTGCAAGGCTGGACTGATTGTCGTTTATTGTCCGGACTGACCGGATCCCCAGATCAACCCCGTGGTCAACATTTTCCAGGGAGCACCTTTTCTACGTTTTCATTGACTGGACTGACCGGACCTCCGGGTCGAGTGTCTCGGTCAGCTTTTTCCTGAGAAAGGAGTTTTTCGTGTTTTTAATGGCCAGACTAACGGCACGTATTAGTCCTGACTGACTGGACCTCCAAATCAAGTGACCCGGTCATCTTTTTCCAGAGAAGAATATTTTGTGTCTTGCTACAATTTCTAAAGCCAAACTGACCGCAGGAGTTAACTCGAACTGACCGGACCCCCGTCTATCAAAGCAGTCAATCTTTTCCAGTAGCATGTTCTTTATCCGGTTTGGATTTCTTGAGTCTGGTCTAACCGGACCCCAAGTGGCGGTCTGACTGAACATGTCTTAACGGATAGTTTCTGTGCATTAAATGCAGAGCGGTCGACCGTTATTTTGTCAATCCAGACTAACCGGCCACATACCGGTGGTCTGACCGGACTTGCCGATTTTTTAGGGTTTTGTGCTCTAACGGCTAGTACAGTGGGTGAGTGTAACATCTTGTTTAAAAATAAAACAACTAAGCGATTAGTACTGAAATTAAATAGATTTAGAAAGGAAAATTCAGAATTTTGGGAGGAGTATTAGAACTCGGGCCTTTGGCCCATAGCTTTTTGGCCCAAGTGGGGAATTGGCTTAAGAGGGGGAAGCCAAACCCTAGACCCCAGCACTGTAGCACCGACTACTGCAGTGATGCCATTACTGTAGCACACCCTCCCTCTCCATGCTGCCCTCCTTTGCCAAGCCATGTCGCCCCTTACTGTTGGCTAAGGAAGAAAGGAAGAGAATGGAAGAAGAAGGAGAGAAGGAAAATAGGAAGGAAAGGAAGGAGAGGGATCATGTGGTGGTTCAACGTTCATTAGCGGTTCTCCAAGGGTAATCTCTATCCCGTTCGTTTAGTAGTGTATTCATGTATTTAGGCTATGTCGGTATTACATTAGTTTAGAGGAGTTTGTAGTGCTCGACTATTTTGAGGCTGATAATTGCGAATTTTGATCTGGCCGTCTCCTAGAGAGTTGTGGGTAGCGTCACTAGTTTTCCTTAGGATCTTGAATCAGGTCAATCAGATGAACGGATCATGAGTTATGATTTTTGTAGCATCTCTATTCAGAGTCTCTGTCAGAATTCTGGCAGTTAGTATTAAAGGTTCATTAGCACTTAGTTAATGATTTATTTAGAGGATCTCACCAGAACAAAAGTTGTAGGTATTTTCATAAGGTTTCTAGAAAGCTAGAGAACGTAAATTTGGATATTTGTACTGAAAGATA
Organism: Phyllostachys edulis; assembly: GCA_036346405.1. Taxonomy (NCBI): domain Eukaryota; kingdom Viridiplantae; phylum Streptophyta; class Magnoliopsida; order Poales; family Poaceae; genus Phyllostachys; species Phyllostachys edulis. The sequence continues at coordinate 12,926,228 of CM070563.1, forward strand.
CGTGACTTTTAGTCTCGTTGTCCAGAACCTCTGACGGGATTTAGTAGTCCTAGTAATATGTTTGGTAGGGTTATAGGATTTTAGAATATGGAAATCCCACCAACTAGTTTTATGTGGCTAGTTTAATAAGCTTTTCAGAGAATCAAATAGCACCACTTTTGGATATCTGGACGAAAAGTTATGATTTTTATAAGAGGACTGTCTGTTTTGGGGACAGATTGATGTCATGGGAGCTGGAATTTTGGGTTGCGCTAGAGAGCGTAGTGAGTCATATAATTGTTTCTAGCAATGTTTGGTCTAGAATTGTTATCTTAGAGTGTTTGTTAAAATTATTTAGGTGGGGGTTTGATTCCAGGGGCAGTGCCCTCTTCGCGTCATCAATCTTTGCACGGTTGAGGCAAGTACAATTAGTGGTAGAATAATTAAGAGTGATTGTTCATGAATGCTAATATTATGTGTATGTTCTCTACTCATGAATGCAAGTACAATGTGTATGTTCTTTGTTCATGAATGCTAGTAGTATGTATATGATCTTTACTCATGTATGTTGCTACTGGCTATTACATGTTTATGTTGGATAAAAGGATTGATTCATATGCATCATGTTATCATTTTTGAGACTTAGTCACGTGGTGACCAAGTATTGATTTTGAGGTCCCCGTCATGTATTAGACGGGCTTGAGGTCCCCACATTCGTGGAGTGTAGGTTTATGGTCCCTGTGCTAGAAGGCACATGCATGGGTATGCATCGACGGATGCATACTCCGCATTACCGGTATATGTAAAGAGAAAAGAAAAGTTGCATTTGTGCATTGCATTGCATGAGCATATGATCTAGTTTACTATAAAGAATTGTGGTTGGATGATGATGATATAGTTGTGCATTAAATTGTCTTATTAATTGTACTTTGATGAGTCTTGGACTCACTCTTACTATTTGTTTGTATTTTTAGGTACCTCTTACGCTAACGTCATGCATGGGAGAGGATAGTCATAAGATTGGTTGCACACCGCCACGAACTATTCATATTTGATTAAATTTAGATTATGATTTAATAATTGAGCAGTCTGCCAAGATGTTTTATGTTGGTTATGCCTTATGCATCAGTTGGTTTGTAATAGAGTTGGTTAATGCTCTATGAAAGTTTTATGATTACGATTTATATAGGTTGCTTGAATTAATTGATTTATGTTATTGATATTTGTTAGAATCTCTGGTATGGTTGACTATACAAAGGACGTTCTGCCGAAATTTAGTATAATGTCTTAGTTTTAAATTGTTATTCTATTTTTTTAGTAGCATTCTAGGCTCATGTTGGGCTGGGGTGTTACAGTTGGTATTAAAATGGGCTTTAGGTCCATGGTGAATAGATTAATTAAAATTTGCTAATGGCTAATCAACTTAAAAATTTTACACACTGGTGCACAATAGGATGGGAATGGGCAAAGCATTGCATTTATGTTTCCGTTATATCGTATTGATGATTGCTGATATGAATTGAGTATGATTGCTTATTAATTGATTATATAATTGTTATGTGTGGGGATAATCAATGTCGAGAGGTAGAGTTTGGTTGTGGCCATGGGCATGGCCAAGTTGTACCACCGTTTGTGGTATGGGAAAGGACAAGTGTTTACTCCGGGTAACTTAGTTACAAAAGCTGGGGATGGGTTTCTTTGAGAAAGGTTGATGTATTCCTTGAGTTTACATTTGGTTATTCTAATTACTCGCTATGGGTTGATGAATTTTCTTGGGTTAGTGGTTACAAAGCAGTTGATGTGTTTCCATTGGCTTAAATTGTCCCTTAAGGCAATTATTGTTTTTCCAACTGTTGATTTAATTGTCAAGATTGATCTTTGTATTGGAGTTTTGTCCTTCTTATTGGAGAATTTGACTCATTTATTCGCTTGATGTTTTGGATAATGCAAATTTCCTTTTTGCAAGTCCTTTAGCATGTGAAAGCTTTGACCCAATGTATCTGTTTTAGATATTTTGAGTGTTGAAGTTGAATGCTTCTCTTTTGTGAAAGAAAATGTTAAACCCTTTAGTGATGTCTTGTCGTGGTTAAATGAGAGGTTATAATAAGAGAAATTAATGGATATGATATAGGTTATCAAGTTGGGTCTGTAGTGTGGGGTATAATCGATCTTAACCAAGATCCTTAGAAGGGAAGTTGATTAATTTGATGGTGTCTTATAGTAGTTCTTAATGAACTATGATTAAGAGTATGGTTGTACCTAATTGGAGTTGAAGGAGTTATTAAAAAGTATGGAATATTGATGAACTAGTTTGACCATTAAAATTGTTTGGTTTGCTAAACTTGTTGGATTATTTGGTCTCAATGGATGAAACTAACTGTGTGGGAAGGGAAAGTGGAGGTGCTGCTAGATTATTGCCTTAGTGGATACTAATCTTGAAATTATCTTTTCTATGGATACTTGGTGAACATATAAAGTTACTAGATCTAAATATTTCTTACCATGATTAATTGTTGGGTTTGCATACAAAAGATTGAAGGGATATAATACCAGTTGATCTAGAATTTTATGGGAGGAGTTCTGGATAGCTCTTTTATATAGAATGATGGGATGAATTTGGTTGTAGTAATGTTGAGACTGCTGAATGATGGAAGATTTCGATTCTTGAAGTTTTATTGTGATTTTGTACCAAATTATGATTATGAGGTGGAATAGTTGAATATGTGTTTGTAATTGTACATGTGATTTGGAAAGGAAAGTATATAGCATCTAGATTTCTTGATGAAGCCAATTGTTAGCAACAATGGTTGGAGTGCGACTGTTGTGTGGTGATGTTTGGTGTTGAGCATCTATAAGATTTGAATTGATGTGATTTAATAGATGGCTTATGCTTACATGATTGTGGAATAGTTGGATGATAGCACGTCCATGATGAAAGGGTTTTGGTATAACCTTTTAAATTGTGTAGTAGATTCCCTCTAAAATAAAGTGGTTGCTGTAGTGAGGTTGTAAGATTTTGGTCTACTCTTAACTTGACGATGAGGTGATACAAGTAGTATGGAACCATTTGGTGAGCCATTGGGGGCTTTATAATGAAAGAGTTAACGATAATGATTCTTGTTAAGAGTATATTATTCTTGATGTTAGTAAGATGGTCTGCAAAGAATTGTGACTTGTTGCAGTGGTGATGACTCTTTTAGAAAGAAAGTAATTTGATCGCCTTTCGTGATATAGATTGGGTGAAAATGTCTTGATTTTTGCGTTTGTGATCTTCTGGACCTCATGATTCGGGTAGTAGCTGAAATTTGTTGAGCAAAGTGAAGTGTTGGAAAAGTTCTATTTGATTCTTAAGTGATTCATGTGATTTGAACTTAGAGGCTCTTTTATTTGAGTTGGAAAAATTGATGTTACAATCAGATAAGCATTATTTCATTTGTTAAAAGAAAGAGCGTAGTAGAGGCCTTTGAGGTTGGACTCAAGTTTTGTAGCTTGCCGTTTTTTTTAGTGTACCTAACTTTGTTATTGGTCGCATAAGGGTTTCTCGAGTTTCAAAAGCAATGCTTTATTCTTATTGGCTGAGGTTTATATTCTCTTCTTGCGGAACATGTGCCCTCATCTGTAGTCTCGTCTTTTATTTTTCGAGATCACTGCTATTTGACTACTTCCCTTGGTCTTGTGTCTACCGCGAGGGGTAACGTTTCCTGTGTACTGAAACTATCTCTATTTGCCTTTTTTTCTGAGAAAGGATTAATCGATTTGTTGTTGAGGAGTCTTGTAGGATGTAGAGTGGCAACTGGATAGTGGTGGCCAAGTAGATGATTTTGTGAGACCTTAGGTATCAAGTTGTTGAGATGCATGAAGTGATAAATTGATTCTTTGGAAAAAAAAATCCTTCAAGAGGATTTGATTTAATAGAATGGTTGTCCTTGGAGCTAACTGATTACGATGTTGCAATTAGTAGAACCTATAGTGATTTATGGTCCAAGATTTTTGTTCATTTGATGGAACATTAGAACTATCAAAGGTATAGGGACCTTAATCGATTTATTAGAATAACACGATTGGATAATGTGCAAGGTTGTGTAGGTGAAATATGACGGTGTAGTTTACTGATAGTTGGATTAGCGAAGTAATTTAATCGTTACGGCAAATAATGGGATAGCAGAGATTGTTGAATATTGTCAGGTATGACTTGGAATCAGTGAGTAACCCTCTGAGAGTTAGAATCTTTCAAAAGATAATTGGGTCGAGAATATGTTTACATGTTGATGTTAATGAATGAGTATGTTTAGATTGTGGAAATTTTAGTCACCGAATATGAGGATTTCCCTATCTTTTACACCAGCTGTTATTGGTAGGAGTCTTGGAGGTGCAAATTGGGCTTGTAATTTATGCTAGAATCTTGGTCGCTTCACGATTATGTGTATAAATAGAAGAACAAAAGTGGATTCCGAATAGTGTTGATTATTGATAGAACCCTTCGGGTGTAGTAAATGAGTATATATATGCGCTGAGAATTTCAAGTTGATTATCCTTAACAGGATGAGGTGATGTGGTTGTGGGTGAACAATCTTTATTGAGGTGTTGGAAACCATTTGTAAAAATAATTCCTTTGGTATAGGAGTGGACTAGAGAATCCTTTTGTGGATTAGTAGAGTCCCTCTAAATAAGTATGGTTGTTCTTTCGGTTTGAGGATCGTTTGGGGTTGTCGGTTAAGAGGAAGGAGTTAGTGTGATGATTTGGAAACCCATGATTTGGAAAAGGGTTTATTTCTTAAAAGAACAGCTGAGAAAAGAATGTTTTCTCGAGTAGAGAAGTGCTCTATTGGTTCTTATTTGAGTTGGGTTTTTATGACCGATGTCTTTCGCAAATTGAGCTTGGCTTTATGTTGGCATGGTGGTTCTTTCCAGTTCAGGAAAATAAAGGAAGTGTTTGATTTGGGCATTCGAGTGGTTCCTGCTTTGGCTTATGTGGTGTTTTTTTTAACTTGGAAAGTGAAAAAGTTTTCATGATGAATCTTTTGATTTTGGATTGGAATCTTTTGGAGGGAAGTTGGTTTTGAGTGGGTTGCATTGTGAATCATTTGTTTTCAGTTGGGTTCTGATTATAAAGAGTTTGTTTAAAACAAGTTCGTTTGTGTGTCCCTGGTTAAAGGAGAAGCTCCTTGTTAAGATGAAAAGGTCGATTGAGAGTTTGAACCAGAGTTCCTTGTGTTACGTGTAGAATGTCTGGTTTGGGCCCAAGGTACATTGGTTTGATTTTGGAAGCTAGCATTTCGCTAGGACCATCTCGAGTCCATGTGCGGGGTACACAACATTTTGTATGACCCGGTGTCGAGATAATATTTGAGAGTCTGGAGTGTGAGATTACGTTAGGGACGACGAACCACGAGTAAAACCTTACGTTCTAGGTTTGTCCATTGAGTGTACCTGATAAGGTCGAAATGAGTGTTGAGGTGTAAGATGTTAGAATCCATCAAAGTGATGTGGTCCTATAAGTCTGATAGGGAAGCGGCTTGGGAGTTGGAGTCTCGCATGCACAAGCGATATCAAGCGTTGTTCATGTCGGGTACGTGTTAAATTGTTGTGTAATATTAGTTTTTGTGTTCTTGCGAATAGAACGATAAGTAGAATTCGGGGTCGAATTCTGTTTAAGGGGGGTAGAATGTAACATCCCATTTAAAAATAAAACAACTGAGTGATTAGTACCAAAATTAAATAGATTTAGAAAGGAAAATTCAGAATTTTGGGAGGAGTATTAGAACTCGGGCCTTCGGCCCATAGCTTTTTGGCCCAAGTGGGGAATTGGCTTAAAAGGGGGAAGCCAAACCCTAGACCCCAGCATTGTAGCACCAAGTACTGTAGCAGCGATGTTACTGTATCACACCCTCCCCCTCCATGCCGCCCTCATTTGCCAAGCCATGTCGCCCCTTGTTGCCGGCCAAGGAAGAAGAGAAGAGAAAGGAAGAAGAAGGAGAGAAGGAAAAGAGGAAGGAAAGGAAGGAGAGGGATCGCGTGGTGGTTCGACATTCATCAGCGGTTCTCCAAGGGTAATCCTAATCCCATTCGTTTAGTAGTGTATTCATGTATTTAGGCAATGTCGGTATTAGATCGGTTTAGAGCAGTCTGTAGTGCCCGACTGTTTTGAGGATGATAATTGCAAATTCTGATCTGGTCGTATCCTAGAGAGTAGTGGGTAGCATCACTGGTTTTCCTTAGGATCTTGAATCAGGTCAATCGGATGAACGGATCATAAGTTATGATTTTTGTAGCGTCGCTGTTCAGAGTCTCTATCAGAATTCTGGCAGTTAGTATTAAAGGGTCATTAGAAATTAGCTAATGATTTATTTAGAGGATCTCACCAGAACAAAAGTTGTAGTTATTTTAATAAGGTTTCCAGAAAGCTAGAGAGCATAAATTTTGGATATGTGTACTGAATGATACGTGACTTTTAGTGTCGCTGTCCAGAACCTCTGACGGGATTTAGTAGTCTTAGTAATCTATTTGTTAGGGTTATAGGATGTTAGAATCTGGAAATCCCACCAACTAGTTTTATGTGGGTAGTTTAATAAGCTTTCTAGAGAATCAAACAACACCACTTTTGGTTATCTTGAAAAAAAGTTATGATTTTTAGAAGAGGACTGTATGTTTTGGGGACAGATCGATGTCATAGGAGTTGGAGTTTTGGGTTGCTCTAGGAAGCGTAGTGAGTCATATATTTGTTTCTAGCAATGTTTGGTCTAGAATTGTTATCTTATAGTGTTTGCTAAAATTATTCAGGTGGGGGTTTGATTCCGGGGGCAGCGCCCTCTTCGCGTCATCAATCTTCGCACGGTTGAGGCAAGTACAATTAGTGGTAGAATAATTAAGAGTGATTGTTCATGAATGCTAATATTATGTGTATGTTCTCTGCTCATGAATGCTAGTACGATGTGTATGTTCTTTGTTCATAAATGCTAGTAGTATGCGTATGATCTTTACTCATGTATGTTGCTGCCGGCTATTACATGTTTATGTTGGATAAAAGGATTGATTCATATGCATCATGTTATCATCTTTGAGACTTGGTCACGTGGTGACCAAGTATTGATTTTGAGGTCCCCGTCATGTATTAGACGGGCTTGATGTCCCCACACTCGTGGAGTGTGGGCTTATGGTCCCTGTGCTAGAAGGCACAGACATGGGTATGCATCGACGGATGCATACTCTGCATTACCGATATATGCAAAGATAAAAGAAAAGTAGCATTTGTGCATTGCATTTCATGAGCATATGATCTGGTTTACTATAAGGAATTGTGGTTGGATGATGATGATATAGTTGTGTATTAAATCATCTTATTAATTGTACTTTGCTGAGTCTTGGACTCACTCTTGCTGTTTATTTGTATTTTTAGGTACCTCTTACGCGAACGTCATGTATGGGAGGAGATAGTCATAAGATTAGTTGCACACCGCCACGAACTTTTCCTATTTGATTAAATTTGGATTATGATTTAATAATTGAGCAGTCTGCCAAGATGTTTTATGTTGGTTTTGCTTTATGCATCAGTTGGTTTGTAATAGAGTTGGTTAATGCTCCATGGAAGTTTTATGATTACGATTTATATAGGTTGCTTGAATTATTTGATTTATGTTATTGATATTTGTTAGAACCTCCGGTATGGTTGACTATACAAAGGAGGTTCTGCCGAAATTTAGTATAATGTCTTAATTTTAAATTGTTATTCTATTCCAAGCTCATGTTGGGCTAGGGTGTTACAATGAGGCTATAAATACCTCACCCACTGCAGCAAGAGAGCCTTTAAGAACCTCATTGAATACGCTTGAGCCCTTTGCTAATTCATTCACTCTTTGAGAGCATTAAAATCATCTTGCAAAGGTTGTTGAGGTTTTTCCAATTGATTTGAGTAGAGTTTGATCTTTGTGGCACTTGAGCATCTTCAAGCGAAGAATCATTGGTTCATTACTCTTGGAGATTGCTGTCTCCTAGACGGTTCAGAGTTGCGTCGGTGATCTTCTCAAAAAAGCTTATGAGAAGACCCGGGCATTTGTGAAGGTTGGAGCTCACCTATCTGGAGTGAAGAAGAGCTACCATTAGTGATAGAGGAAAGTGCTTGTGTGGAGATGGCTTGAGTTTATCAAGCTTCCTCAACGTGGATTAGTAGAGACTGGCAAGTCTCTGAGACCACGGGAAAACATCGTTTGTCTCCGTAGTGTGGTTTATTCTCTTCCTCTTCCCTTTGTGCATTTATTCTTATAAACTATTTTTTATCTTGTTTAAATTGTCTTGATAGTGTAGTGCACTTAGAAAGCCCTAGGTCTTTTAGGCCTTAATTTGTGAAATTGTATTTCAAAGGTTTAATTGGGCAAAATCCATTTTTAGCCAAAAGAATTTAAAAACCGCATATTCACCCCCATCTAGTCGGTTATCCTTGATCCTACAATACCCCAAAGTACTAAGTCAAGAGGGGGTTCCCAATACCCTCATGTGGAATACACGCAAAAGTGCTCGGATCAATGGCGCAAGTAATTTCGGTCGGGCACCAACCATACACACCCGACAATCGCACCATTCATACCATGTGCCCAAGTCTAAATCTTTTTATTTTCAGTTTTAGTTTTTCCAATTATAATACATACATGAGTACCCTAACCCAAGTAATTTAAAATGATGATATAATGACCATCGCCAAAGCGATGATCCCCATACTACCGTTCTAAGTATGGCTAAGCGACATCAACTCTGTCGGTGTTTTAGAATCGATCTTACGTAAAGATTGTTTGATTCGGGGGGTCTCCTAAAATGAAATCACGTAGAGAGATTGACACGGGTATTTTTATACAGGTTCAGGCCTTCTCCGGAGAGAATAACAACCCTACTCCTGTGTGTGTATGGTATTGAGTGTGTTTCATACAATCTGGAGAAAAGACTAAGGCTATTACAGAAGATAGTGTCTAACTGTCTTCCTGATTGCTTGTTGTCTCCTCCGATCCCTCCCTTTTTCCCTCTCTGACTGCTGCCTTTATATAGTCGTGAAGGAATAGCCGTTTTCTCCTGATGAAGAGGTGCCTTATCAAATCCAGTAACAGGCGCATGTTTGCAGTAATCATCGGAGTGGTAACTCCTTCACGCCGCCTGGCAGTTACTTGTCAGAGATAATGGGGTATTACGTGCTATTACTTCGTATAATAACAGCGTATGTTGACTGCTTGGATTCTTTAATCAATTGGACCCACTCGTCTGTAGGTTTTATTGATCATAAGGTAGTCGTGGCTGACCTGGTCGTAGAAGAGTTTACAACTATGAGGTAGTCATAAAATAACTTACAACTGAATAGTGATCGTAGAAGAACTTACGACCATAGGGTAGTTGTAGCAAGACTTACGACTATGGGGGTGGTCGTAGAAGAATTTACGACCACCTGGTAGGCTTCTCCCTCGTAAGTATAAGGGGTATACCTAGGGACCACATGACATCATATTTACCCATAATAAGAATTATAGATAAAAGATAAAATGAGGATTACTAGATCCTCGTCATCTAGCCCCCCCAGCTTCAAGTGAAAATAACTTACTTGGTTAAGGAGTCGTAGGTGGTCCTATGACCACGAGAAGGTTGTGAAAATATGGTCGAAGGAAAAACTCTTCGAGATTTGTACATTACTTTGACCAGAAATATACTTGGTCAATAAGATTGCTTACGACTACCAGATAGTCGTAGAAAACTTTTTCGGCCATGAAGTAGTCGTAATATGGTGATCGGAAGTAAAACCTTTCTGATTGATATTTCATTTGGCCAGAAAGACTTGGCCAAGAAAGTAATTTTGCTTGAGGTGTAAAAACGAACCTGATTTTCTTGGGCAAACAAACTTAGAGAATCGCAACCGTCTCTTACATGTTTGTTTATTGGAGCGGTTCCCTAAACGGTGGCAACCTTTGGATTTCCACCCTTTCAGCCCAAGCATACGGTTATAAATACTTACTGGGGGTGAAACTTGGGTTTCTACTTTTCCCCAAATCGCTCCCGCTGTTCATCGTGTTCTTGCCTTCTCCGCCGTCAACCCAATCGTGCATTCTCCTAAGACCTTCCTTAATCCAAAATCTCCCCTTTCTGAGAGAGATGGCGGGACTGACTTCGAGTGAAATTTGAGTCGAAGATGGACGCGGTGAAGATTCAAGCCTTGGTCAACGCCGGGAAGATTCCAGAGAAGGTTCTTGTGAAATGGATTGCCGTGGTTGGACAGCATTGGCCGTCGGGGGAGATTGGGCAAATCCCCGTCTTCCAGGCATATTGTGAGTGTGGCCTTCGATTGCCTGCTCACCCCTTTCTCACACTCGTACTCGAGCACTTTAGGGTGGAATTAGTGAACCTCGGTCCTAATTCCATCACTATGCTAAGTGTATTTGTGTATCTGTGTGAGGCATACCTGGGAATTCCAGCGGACCTCGAGCTCTTTCAATATTTCTATGGAATGGCTCGACAATCTGAGATTGCTAGGAGTTGTGGTCTGAAGCTCCATGATGGGAAGTTGAAGGAGTATATTCAGATGTTTACTCGGTCTTCATGGCTGGGATGGAGGAAGAGGTGTTTTACTGGAAAATCACCCAAGATGACAGCCTTACTTTCGCGGAGAAGGCTGCCGAAAAGAATTCTTCCTGGGATTCGACTCCCAGGGATATCGGTCGGATTGCTCCCTATATTCAAGCCATCAAGGACTTGAAAGAGGAGGGATTGACCGGATGGCATGTGGTGAAGGATTTCATCACACGTCGAATTAGCCCTTTGAAGAAACGAGTGCCTCCTATGTGGAAGTTTAAACCTATTTCCAGTACATAAATAAAACATTTCAGAATTTCTAAAACATTAAATACTTTTTCTACGCGGGCTGGGCTAACCACGGTCACTGACCAGTGGGACCACGATTGCTGTTGACCTGGTCAGTGCCAACCCGGTCAAACGGCCACGAGCCCATGTGTCAATGACTTGGACCACTACATAGTGCATAGACTAATGGTTCACTGCACATTGTATTGGTCCATGGACCATGGTGCGGTTTTCTGTGCAGACGGGACCCACGTGTTGGTGACTCAACGCAAACTCAGTGATGCCGGTGACGACGGACAGCGACAACGGCTATGGAGACAATGAGGAGAACTCCACCTGAGCAAAGAGGAAGGGAAAGGGAGGTAGGAGCATCTTAAGAGAGGTTAGTAGATGGTAATATCGCAAGTAATTGAAGAGTTTCTCACCGTATCAGACAAAGGGAACAAAGGCGAGCTTTCGGCCGGAGTTGAAGAAGAAACTCAAATCTGATAGCTCCTAAGGACCAAAAGACAAATTACGTTAGGTGAAATGGTCCTTGTCCCTAGAACACAATGTGACGTAGGTAGGGGAATAAGAGGTCCACTGGAACACTAGCAATGAGGTGATGGCGCCGCGGCCATGCATGGGAGCTTGCGTTCTACCGCGGTTCCGAGCTTGGTGGAAGCAAATTGAAGGTAGAGGGTGGTAGGGGAGGTGAAGGCGAACGTCAGGGTTGCTAAAAGAGAAGAAGGAAAGGGCTCCAGTGGCTTTTATAGCTAGAGACGGAGGAAACCAGAGAGGAGCTCTCAGGTGCTGATGCGAGGGCGAGGAGACGGGTGAGGCAATGCGGGCAGGTGAGGGCGATGCGATGAGGAGCGGCAAACCTCGTGCGCGCGTCAAAAACAAGGGGCGAGGCCGTTGGGCGCTGAAGCGGCGAGGTGGGGCCATGGCGCTCCCTCGGCGAGCTGCGATAGACGTGCTAGCCACGTGGACAAGATGCACTACAGTTGGGCCCACTCGCCAGCGACCCAGGTAAGGTTGGGTCGGTAGCCAAAAAAAAAATGAAATTCTATACCGACAAAATGTGGCAATGTGGTGAACCTGTTATGTTTCGAACAAAAAAATCATAATAAATCCAGACCCAATTCATCGTATGAGAAAAAGTGCAAATCTCAAAGCATATTAGACGGATGAAAATTCGACTATTTTGACAAAAGAAAACAGTCGAATGTTGTTTAGCAAAACCGTATATATAATTAGACCCTAGCAAGCTTATTGGCATAGCACGTACATAGTAGCTGATCAAGATGAAGCTTCCCGTGGCGCTAGTGTCCTCCCTCCTGGTCCTGGCCGCCACGGCCGGCGCCATGATGTTTGACACGACAAACGCGGTGCCCCAAAGACCCCCGGCGGTGCGAAATTCGACCCTGCCGTCGGCGTGTACTACGCCAAGCAGGTGCTCTCCAAGGCCTTGTCCTTCGTCTGGGACACTTTCAACCAGCCCAACACTAGCGAACACAGGCCATTCGACTCCGTCACCCTCGCTGTCGTTGGCGACATCACCAACCCCATTATTGCGGCCCTGACCAGCAACAACGCCTTCAAGTTCAATGACAAATATGTCACCTACTGGAAAGACGGCCCTGACTAGAAACAATGCCATCAAGTTCGATGACAAATATGTCTCCAACTGGAAAGACAACGTTAAGAAGGAGGTTTGCATCGCCATCAATCTCATGGATAGAGAGATTAGGTGTCACAAGAAGTTTCTAACAACTGTATTGATTTGTAGGTGACCGGCATACTATACCATGAGGTGACGCATGTGTGGCAATGGAACGGGCAGGGCGCAGCCAAACTCGAGCTCGTTTAATATGTGCTTTATTATGCAGTTACTAAAGAGTAATTGTCCCGACCTTTAAAAGATATAGAGACATCCAGACCTAAGATTTTCACTTCCATTTTCTTCTTCTTCCTCTCTGCTCTACTGTGCTGGAGAGTTGTGCTGTCGAACTAAGCCGTCCCTTCTCCTCGGTGTGCACTGGGAAAGAGGGTGAGCGGGTATCTCCGAACCATTGTCGCATAGTTCACCTGCACGGGGCGGCAATAATGTTTCTAGACAGCGCATCTGTGCAACCGCTCGCTGTGCTTCTTTATCTACGTCCTGCACTGCTTCGAGTCTACGTTGTTTCTTATTCTTCATCATGTCCGACTGTAAGTTGGCTGTGCAATCAAAGTATACGTTTAGAAGTGCAATGAGTTGTCTATTGTTAGTATCATTTTAGGCATCTCTAGTTTTATGTGATCTTTGTCTCATAATAAAATCTGAAATTAAAATACTGGTCATATTTTCAACACCATGAACGTGCCTACGCCGCACTCCGAGTTGGGGCACTCCCTGCGTAGTCTCTCGAATTTTTGGCCTAAATGACACTATATGAAACGGGATTAGCAAAAATAGCGTCCGCATAGCAACAATTACAAAAATAGCCGCTCTCGTCGAGCCAGCCACATGACGGACAAGCTGTGACACGACACATAGCACCTCGTCCATCCGGCTATGAGACAGACAAGCCGTGGCATGATACGTAGCGCCTCGTCCGGCCGGCCACAGAACGGACAATGGCGTTATTTTTGCTAATCTCACTTCAAATAGCGCTATTTATGGAAAAAAAAACTCTGGTCTCTCCACCTTACCCGTCCCCTCGTCCACCTAGTAGTACCCGAGCACGGCGAGCTCCATCTTCCTGTGCTTGTGCTTGCCCTTCTTGGGCGCCGCGTACGTCTTCTTCTTGCGCTTCTTGGTGCCGCCGCAGAGGCGGAAGATGAGGTGCAGCGTAGACTCCTTCTGGATTAGATGGCACTTGGATGAAGCAAAAGCTTATGGCTTATATTTGCCTAGTTGCCTTTTCTTTTTGTTTCTGTTTGTGCACTAACTAGTCCCAATCGCTTGTGGAATAGGGGAGGTTGGAACCGATAGAGACTAATGTTAAGAACAACAAGCGTGGTCTAGGTTCCAAAGAACCAAAGCTAAAGCCAAAGCCAAAGGTTGAGGATGACGTTGAAAAAGATCCTAAAAAGCCCAAGGTGAGCAAAGGATGAGATTCTTTTAATGCATTCATGATTCTCATACAACATTAAATTGCTTGCTGTAGCATTCTTGTAATCTTGATTCCGATTGTAATATTGTAATTCACAAGAATCGTCAGTTTTACAAAAAATATTGTACTATTGATTGTTGAATACCGACTATTTGTGTAGTGTAGTTAACAAAAGGTACCTATGTTTACAGATAGATAAACATAGCTCCTTGCATCGGATGCACATTAGTTATTCTTTCTGCAGAATGTTAGTTCGATTTAGTAGATAGTACTACTGTGTTCTTCCTTGCACATTTCTGCATCTTCAACCAGTTAATTTTAGTCATCACTTCCACTGAAGGGATTCTAACTGAAAGTGTTTCAAACATGTTGCCATTGCCAGCAGGACGTGCCGCAAAAGAAGAGGGCAAAGTTGGCTGCGAAGAGGATACGGAAGATGTAAGAAGAGAAGCGATTACAAGAGAGGGACTTTGAAATGGCTTTCTTCAGGGAATTTTGGCCTGATAATGTATAAAACAACAAGCTTAACCACGTTGCACCTGCTGGCCTCAGCTGATAACGCCATTGTAGTATTGTACAGCACTACACAGCTTTGTTGGTTGGTGAAAAGATCACTTAGAATTGCTAAACATGGCCCTCCTACACATTTCCGGCCGGGGTATTTACTTCTATGCTGTTTCAACTCTTCTGGTCTTTTACAAATTTACATTTGGCTGTTGATATCAGTGAGTTTCTCCCTGGTCGTCTTTTATGCCGTTTCAACTCCTCTGGAACGATCTGATTTGGCCTCTAAACATGGCCCTTCTACACTTTTCCAGCCGGGGTATTACTTTCATTTTTTCAGTTACGAAAAACACCCCAGAAAATGGCATAAAAGCGCCGTGCCTTAGTCTATAAAGGCTGCTTCGTTGCATCGGTATTCGGTAGTATTTGCTATTTGCATTTCAGCACGTAAGTAAATCTGAAGATAAATTGGTTGCTGAAATATACTTTCTACAAGGAGAAATATACAGATTGTCAGTCGTACACTCGACTACATCCTTGGCACCTGAGATTTATGACCAGGGGCTTGCAGTGGCAACTGTGAGTCTGTGATACATGATGAAAAGGGGGCAAGGAGACAGAAAATGTTTTCAGTATTATGTGAGCAGAAATGATTTTCACCACATTTTGGTGTCAATTCCGTCTATACAAATAATTATGCGCTGTTTCTCAAAACCATGCCTAGCTACAATCGCAGCTGTTGGCGCCGCACCACCACGTCTGCAATTGGCAGTGTGCCTTCTTCTGCGGCATCCCGAAGCTGGGAGGCCTTCTCGTCGCTTATGTTGAGCAAGTACTGCAACCTTGATAGTTTCTCAGGCTTCGGAATACTCTTCGTATAAGAGTTTTTGCCGGTATTAAAGTAATTTAGTTTTGTATTTACAAAAATAGCCGGACCTAAATTTTTTTGTCAAAATTAGCACCCCGACCACACGGCCGCCGTGCGGCAGAGCCCCCGTTCGCCACGTCGCCCGCTGCCACACGGTGGCGGTCGCGGTGAGTTTTTTTTTGTTTTTTTAAGAAAAAAGCTCGTCAGGAGAGTTATATATATATATATATATATATATATATATATATATATATATATATATATATATATATATACCACTTCATGCTGCAGTGTTCGTATGCGGCGTGTTGCTACAAGAGTGTGCCGCACGGCAGCTATGTGGCAAGACTGTAGCATTTTTCCCTTTGAAAAATCATTTAAATATATTTTTTTATCAATTTTTAAATATAGAAAATTAACTCCAAAAATTATGCAATTTTTGTGAAGTATCCTGACAAGTGTAATTGGTTCTGTAATTTTTTCAAAAATTTATCGTTTCTGAATTTTTATCAAAAATTCATTTAAGTATACTGTTTATAGGAATTTTTAATATAGAAAATGAGGTCTAAACATTATGAATTTTTTCCAAGGCTCCTTACACAGTGGACTTGATTGTGTAATATTTTTTAGAATTTTATATTTTCTGAAAATGTCTCAAAAATTAAGGGTTTAGATCTAAAAATTTAGGATTTTAGGTTTCAAAAATTAAGACTTCATGATTTCATATGACTTAGAATGTGTGAAGTTTAGTACCACATGGACCACTCCGTACGGCCGCCGTGCGGCAGTGGGCGACGAGGCGGTCGGGAGACCCTGCCACACGGCGGCCATGCGATCGTGGTACTAATTTTGATAAAAAAAATATTAGAACCGACTATTTTTGTAAATACGAAACAAAATTAGGCTAATACCGGCAAAAACTCTTCGTATAAAGGCAGTACAAGTCATCCAGCTCTCCCTGTGTGGGCCATGACAAGGGCTTCGAAGCAGGCACGGCCGCGTCACATGCAAGCATGTCATTTAATGAAGATATCTGCATTGGAAACGTATTGTTGTCAGACATGGAAGGGATGAAATAAATTTCAACAGAACAAATGATAAGTAGCAGATATTTACAGTTTACAACAATTCAGTAAACGTTACCATAATACTTCTAACATCACATCTAATGCCATCATAATTTTTCAATATTTTAGTTGACACTATATACAATTTTCCTGTAACTGGCTAAGTAATTTTTTTTTCATCAATCTAATGTGCCAGTGATCAAGAATAAATTAATACTGATGTGCCTTATTGTTAACAACAGCACCACAAATAAACTTTGAGATCTGTACATCGACATTTTTCTCTCCAATCTCTCTAAATCTGTTGGAGCAATAAAGAAAATTTTGTTATGAATAGCGTTTGTATTCATCATAAGGACAATGGGCCAATATATATACAAGTACATGTGTGGCATATATGCAAGTAATCTCTTATACAACGGAAAAATACACAAGCAAGAATATACATCTAACACCCTCCCTCAAACTTATGGTGGATCAACAACATTAAGTTTGGAGAGATAGAAGCTGTGCTGGGCTCTGGTCTACGTCTTTGTGAAAAGTCTGTCAACTGAAATTATGAAGGCACATACCGAAGAGCAACAACCTGGTCCTGTGTCCGCATGTAGGAAGCATCAACACCAATATGCTTAGTAAGCTCATGCTTCACCGGATTTGTAGCAATGCTAATAGCCCTTGTACTGTCAGACAAAAGAGGAGTGGGTGCTGAAACAGAAACATCAAAAATCCTTTAGTAACCACCGTAACCAAGTAACTATCGGGCCTGAAATTTGCAATTTGGAATCCACTGTGTCGAGCTGTGCTATTCCCTAGATCAATAGATAGTACACACAGATACATTCTTGGTTCATTCACATAACCACGAAAGCTCAAGATAAACCTACGATCAGGTTCATTGTCGCGACCAAGTCCACAACCAGATCTTGGTCGAAGGTTGTAGTCAGGTAGGGTAGGGGACGCTGGTCGGAGTCCATAACCAGATGTCACCATGCAGCGCTGAGGTGGTAGATCCGAGCAGCCCAAGGCATGAACAGCACTCTGTATGGATAGTGCTTTGTATAAACAGTACTCTATGTGAACAGTGCAAGCCCATAGTATATTACATAACAGGCCGTGTGGCCAAACCATTTTACAAAAGAGCCATGAAGACAGAAATTCTACAAAAGTCAAAGTACAGAATCGAGAATGAGTGCAGAAGTCAAAACAAGTCTTAGTGGATCCATTCACTCTGCCTACAGGCAAGCGACTAGGGGTCCCAGCCTAAGCTTCACCACCTTCCCCACCATCAGGTCCAGCCTCCGAGTAGTAGTTGTAGGGGTCTTGATTGAGTGGGTCTGAAAGATTATATTTGATGAGCGTGAGTACACAACTGTACTCGCGAGCCAACACACAATGCAGTTTATTATAGATGCAAGGCTAGCCAAGGAAAGTTCAGTGTTCTTTTTGTTGCACAATGCCATGTTTGAATCAGATTAAGTAGTAGAAAATCCTGAGACTTGGTGATTTTAACAAATCGGTTTCATAAATGAGTTTTCATTTGTAAAGTACTAGTGGAGGTCCAACCTCCTATACCATTGAGTGGCTATGACCACCCTATGCTCAGGCTATCCCGTATCTACCACTGGTCCTCGACCAGGCTTTCTCCATTCTCAGGGCCCCCGGGCCCCTTTTACCACTAGTCTCTGAATAGGTTTTCTTCATTCTCAGGGCTCCAACCCCACATTTCCATTCCACACACACACACACAAAATGGTTTTATAAAAAGGAAAGCTATATCTAGTAAATTCTCAGCACCGCTCTTGACCGTGAGCACGGCTATCTAGATAGTTTCTTACTCTGCAGAGTTTGTACACTTTACCCACAAGAGATAAATCAACTTATACTACCCTGACACACTTCCGTAGGTGTATGGATAATGTTGATTATCACAATGCATTTACAATGTCCTACCTCTTTGCAACTTCGTACCGCTAGGTATCACCTCCTTAGGGCCTCCACTCGCCCACCGAAGGTCTCCCTTTAGCGCCGTGTGGTTCCTGTGGCTTCGTTCTCCCCCCGACTATCCAGCCGCATCCCCCAATGATGAAGCCACTCCGAGGCGAACAAATTAGTTGGCCAGGTCATAGGTGTTACCGACTTGTGATTGCACTGTTGTACATGAGAGGCCATCACATGATTCAGTCCTTAATTGATTTGGGCAGTACATCCACATACCCACATCCTCTCGTGCCCCTAGCACCAACCACTCTTTCCATCCACCCAGGTCGAAAGCAGTTTTCTGGTTTATTTTGTTTTGAAAATAATTCTTTAGTCCAACATATTAGCCAGGCTCCCAGCCTCGACTACCCAATATCATTTTTCAAAGGTTTTTAATGATGTATCGGGCAAATCATTGCCCACGAGATAGTGTATCTAAGCAAGGCTAAGCATGCCACTTAGATTCAGACTTATTAACTAGTATGTAAACCATTAATTCGAGGGTGACAATGATAGCGTCCAAATTCAAGGATTGGAAGTTTATACATAGTTATTGTTAAGGCATTAACTAGGATTTAGACCAATATAGCTGCATAAAACATAGCAATGCAATTTTCATAATTTAAAGTGCCATAATTTGCAAAGACTAGGTGCAACATGATTAAAGTATTGACTCGCCTTGCTCAGAGTACTACTGGTCTTGGTCTGGATCAGCCGGAGGTCCTTCGATCGCTTCGGCCACTATATACGTAGAAACAACCAAAAATGCAAATAAGCACATAAAACTCCAAATTACATTTAAAAATCCAACTGAACTCCAAAGCATGCAAAGTTTTAGACTAGAAGCATTAGACCAGCATGGTTGGAAACGTAGGCTAGTGTGGTCGAAATAATCTGGTCGAAGCCATAGACCAGTGTGGTCGAAGGCATAGACCAGTATGGTCGAAGACTTAGTGGTCAAGGGTGTTGACGAAACTCAGTAGTCGAAACTAAGTGGTCCACACTCAGTGATTGAACTGAGTGATCTACAGTTTGGTTGGAACATAGTGGTCAAATCTGCGGTCGAGACACAGTGGTCGAAAACTGTGCAGTCGAGACACAGTGGTCGAAAACGAGTGGCTGAGCTGGGTGGTTGAAACACAGTGGTCAAAACTGTGGTCGAGACACAGTGGTCAAAAACGAGTGGTCGAGCTATGTGGTCGAAACATAGTGGTCGAAAACTGTGGTCGAGACATAGTGGTCGAAAACGAGTGGTCGAGCTGTGCGGTCGAAACACAGTGGTCAAAACTGTGGTCAAGACACAATGGTCAAAAACTGTGTATAGGCTGCCTGGTCAGGAGGAGACTTCAACTATCTAGTCTGAAGGGTTCTCGGCCAGCTGGTCAAAAAGTGGAGGTTTTCGACTACATGCAGTCGAAAGAGCCTTGACTATGCGTAGTCGAAGCAATTTCGACTACGTGTAGTCAGAGGAGGTTCGACTAAGCGCAGTCAGAGGGGGTTCGACTACGTGTAGTCAGAAGAAGGTTAGACTATGCACGAAGACTCTATGATCACGTGGTCAGAAGAAGATTCGACTACGATCCGAGCAAAAAGGTGTTTGGCTACTTGGAGGTTCGACTAGGCGTAGTCGAAAGAAGTGCATAGGGGGCAGTCGGTGAAGGCACGACTGGGTGTAGTCATAGAAGGTGCGTCTACCTGTAGCCGAAAGAGGTACGACTACCTGTGGTCGGAGGGTTTATGACTACCTGTGGTGGGAGGAGGCACAACTACCTATAGTCAGAAGAGATAATACTACATAATCGAAGAAGTTTCGTCTACGTGGTCGTAGAGGGTTCGACTGCACGTAGTCGAAGGAGTCTCGACTATGTGGTCGTAGAAGGCTCAGCTGGGCGTAGTCGAAGGAGTTTCAACTATGTGGTCATAAAGGGTTCAGCTGCACTTTCACGCAACAAGGGTGCATGAGTATCTGGTGGCTATTAGCAATGTACCTGTATTACCAGGAGGGGACGAGCTAGCCGGAGATAGGCTGACGACTGTAGACAGTGATAGTGAGAGAAGCTCCACGCGACTGTAGTGGCTTGAGGAAGGAGAGTAGTCTTCGATCTTCAGGATAGCTCCAGGGAAGCAAGTAGAGGGTCCTAAAGAGATGTCTTCGAGTATTCCACACCGGCGGGGTCGATTTGACTCATTGAACTGTCCTAGCAGGAAGAGAGGAAGGGCGAGGTCAATGGCGGCTCCTGTGAACAAAAGGGTGAAATCAAGTAAGGGGAAAATGCCTCTTGGGTCATGGAAGATGAGCGGACACACAAACAAGGAAGGAAGGCCTTACTTGATGGGGGTCAAAAGTGATGGCGACTTGCGGTGGTCTCAGCCAAAGCGAGCGCTTGAGCCTTACCCGGAGCCCAAGCTTGCTTGAGGGAGGAAGAAAGTGGGGCTAGTACTGGTGTGGCAGAGAAGGCGATGAGGGCTAGGGGTTGTTGTACTTGACCAGCGGGGCAGAAATGTCCGAGAACCCGTGATGCATTCGGCATGGCTTGGAAACGGGGAGTGGCTGGTAATTTCATCTGGGTCAGCGGCCCAGTGCAGTGACGTGACAGGTTTTGTGACGGCTATTAATGGCCGATCGACAGCTTCTGCCAGCGCACTCAGGTCCTACGGTCTTGACGCCAAGTGAGGAGAAAGAGGCCATCGCCATCGGTTCCTGACCAAGGGGTTAACTTTGGCCGACCAAGCTGGGACAAAGATCGGTCGAGGAACAGAAATGGGGAGAAAAAGCAGGCGTAAAGAAACGAGGCGGTGATCTTAGGGTGACATCTAGTTCTAGTATTTTCCTTTGGTGACTCTTTGATTATCATACCGCCCATGCCGGCAAGAAAATATGATGCAACTAAAATAAGACTCGAGAATGCAATCAAGAAGGACGATATTAGCTACCACACAAAAAGTTTTAAAAATCCCATATTTTTGTCTTTATGGATTTTTGGGTTGTTATAGTAACCTCCGCAGTCAACAAAGCCATAGCTCGCAACTCAGCCTCAGCACTCAAACGAGAAATTGTTGTCTGCTTCTTAGTCTTCCAAGCATTGAGAGAACCACCAAGAAAAACATAATAAGCAAAGAGATCGGTGATCAGAGTGATCACTAGCCCAGGTAGTATCAGAATATGCCTAGAGCTGTAAAGAGCTGGAGCGAGGGAAAAACAGACGACGAGTGATGGTTCCACGAAGATATCGTAGAACACGAAGAAAATGACTATAGCAGAGCTGAGTGGGAGTAGAAACTATAATAACCCAAATTCCAATTAGAGAGTATTTTTTTTGGTCAGGGGAGGGAATTTATTCGAAAATCCAGTTTTGGGGTGAATCTCGGAAACCTGGGCCTCCGGCCCAGGCTTTGGTAGCTAAGGGCCGACCTGGTGGGCCAGAAGGGGGGAGGCGCCCAAGTTGGGCCAGCCCAACCAGCCCACCTCCTTCCCTCAAACCCTAGCTCAACTTCCCCTTTTCCTTTCCCTAACCCTAGAAGCCACCAACTCTTTTCCTCATCCCAACCTGTTGGCCGCCACCCCCTTGCCCCCCTCTCATGTGCCTCCACCACTTCCCCCTCTCCCAAACCCGAAAACCCTACCCTCCCCCTCCATCCAAGGCTGCCATGGAAGGTCTTTGCTGCTGCAGCCGGCCAAGGAGGGGAGGAAGATGACTTTTTCAGCCAAGGGAAGGAGAGGAAGAGAAGGGAGGAGAGGAGGGGAGAAAGGAGGGGAAGATTTGTGGAGGAAACCAGCAAGTTCTTGAGGTTCTTCAAGGGGTAAGGAGTGGTTTCCTTGCTGGTTAGATTGTTTTATAGTTGCATAGTTTTGCTTTGATTAGGGTTCTTCAGCCTGACTGGGTTAAGATCAGATTCTGTTCTGTTTTTGGGCGCCTGTTTTGTTATAGATCTGTTCCGAATTTGGGGATTTTTTTTCTCCTAGAGAGTTGTAGGTTATGTTTTCAGCTTTCCATAGGTTCTAAGTTCACTAATTTCTGAATTACGGTTTGAAAGTGATGGTCTTTTTCGTTGCTGTTGTCCAGGAATATGTCAACGCGTAGCAGAAATATTAACGGTTAGATTTCAATTTGTTAAGGGCCGATTCAGGGCTGTCCACCTGAACAAATATTGTAGCCTACCGTCTTAGCTTTCCAGATTGGTAAAGAACACTTTGTTTGGATCTGTAGAACAAAAGATATGTTTGTTTCTTTACTGCTGTCCAAACTAGATTTCTGCTTAGCTTGTAGTCTAGTTGAGTCGATTGAGTGTTTAAGATTGGGTTATGGGAAAATGTTGTAGAGTGCTATGATTAAGGACTTGCTATGCATGGTTGATTGATGTTTGGTGTCATTCTTGGTTACCAGGTGGTGGTGAACGCTGGTGCTAGCTCGTTCCGCCTTTTTGTCTTCTGTCTCACGATAGAGGCAAGTGCAGGTAGTATTGATGTGTTGCTTATTTCATAATTGATGAATGCTATGGTTTAAAGCTGAAGATTTAAGTTCAATAATTGTTGATGAGCATACTTTTCATAATGAGATGATACCATGCTTTAAATTTTGCATCATGTCATACATTTCTATACCTTGGTCTACGTGGTAGCCAAGGGTTTACTCCTTGAGATCCCCATCCTGCATGGGACGGGCCTGGTCCCCACACTTGCGGAGTGTGGGCTTTGGATCCCTATGCCTAGAGGGCACAGGCTTAGAGTATGTATCGACGGATACATACTCAGCATTACCGGTAATTGCAAAGAAGTGAAGTATTTTGCATTCATGACATGTTCATCGTATTTCTGCATAAGCTATGGAATTATTTGTTTAGCATATGACGCTACCATAAGAGATGGAATTGTGGTAAAAGGTACTGTATTTGTGATGGGATTGTTTTTCCCTTTGACTACTTATGATGCTATGTTTGATTTACTATTGCACTTTGCTGAGTCGTGAACTCACTCTTGCTGTGTTGTGTTTTCTAGGTACCTCTCAAGGCAGCAGCATGTATGGGAAGGAGTAGGTTTGGTGCACTTCACATATATACATAACCACAACAAATGAACTAGTTCAAATACCTAAAATTCTCAGAATTTACATTTTTCCTAGGATGATATTTTTCTGACCATCCTTCGTGGTGGATGATTTTGTGACCATCCTTCGTGATGGATGATTTTGACTGCATTCATGGATGATCCTTTTAGGTTTTCTTTTAGCTTCTCGTCCTTAAGACCACTTAATTCCATTTTGTGGATTAGACGGTTTGATTTCGATTATTTTATCACCCTCGCTGCTTGACTGGAACAATGATGCTTTAGATGTAGTTAGTTGATCATTACCTGTTTGAGCTTATAATTGTTGGACTGCTTGAAATTAGTTGTTAGAGTGAAGACTCCTTAGTTTGATTTATACTCCTTTGATACGTGATTCGCTCTTATTGAGAATTTATAGACTGCTATAGGGTTGATTTCCTTATAGGTTGTTGTCACTCGTGACTAAATGTTTGGTTGAAATTGTTTCGTATGGTTGTTGTATGTTAGTCTTTTAGGTAACATATTGGTTTCCGTGTAGCCAGGGTGTTACAGAAATAAACTGACTCAAGATATGCATATGGTATGAAATATCAGGACGAGTGACACCTAGATAAATAAGACTCCCAACAAGGTGACGATAGCGAGTAGAATCAGTAAGAGGCTCACCATCAGTGGGCTGAAGATGAACATTAAGCTCCATAGGAGGCTCAGCGGTGTGCTGATAAGTAAGAGAAGTACGATCAAGAAGATCATGAATATACTTTTCCTGGAAGAGATAGAAGCCCCCTGGTGTAGAAATAACCTCAACCCCAAGAAAATAGTGAAGAGGACCCAAATCAGACATGAGAAACTGCTCATTAATACACTCCTTCATAAAGGTGATGTACTGAGAATCATCTCCAGTAATGATCATATCATCAATATATAAAAGGAGAAGCGTCTGACCACAAGGCGAAGTGTGAATAAAGAGAGCAAGATCATGAGCACTGGTAGAGAAACTAGCTGCAGTGACAACTGAAGAGAAATGACTAAACCAGGCATGGGGAGCTTGCTTGAGGCCGTAAAGAGATCGGCGAAGGCGACAAACCATACCATCAGGAACAGAATACCCCGGTGGTGGCTGCATATGAACCTCTTCACGTAGCTCACCATTGAGAAAGGCATTCTTGATATCAAGCCGAGTGAGGGACCATGCTCGAACAGACGCCACAACACGAAGAGTGCGAACGGTGATCATGTGATCCACATGAGCAAATGTCTCATCATAATCATGACCATGCTTCTGCTGAAAACCATGTGCCACAAGACGAGCTTTGTAGCGCTCAAGAGAACCATCAGAGCGGGTCTTAATCTTGTAGACCCACTTGCACGTGATAGGAGTAACACACGCGAGAAGAGGGACAAGATCCCACGTGCCAGTACGCTCAAGGGCATCAATCTTCTCTGCCATCGCATGCTGCCACTCCTGATGAACAACAACATCACGATAAGAAGTCAGTTCGGCAAGAGCCGCTAAACAAAGGCATGCAGAAGACCGAATAGACTGGTGATCATGAAGAGCATATCGAGGAGAGGCCGAAGAAGATGAACCATTAGAAGAAGATAGTGCATCAGAAGAATCCTCAACTCGCGGATGACGAGTGTAGTAGAGAGGATAAGAAGGACGAAGGCTGGGAAGAGCCTTTGGAGAGGGTGGCAGTGGCGAAGGAGACAGTGAAGGAGGAACCGAAGAGGCCAAAGGCTGTGATGGAGGTGTGGTGACTATGGTGCTAGTGGGAAAAGTTGGAAAGTTGAAGCTATTTACCAAGCTCACAACCCTAATAATTTAGAGAAGCATCACCAGAGACAGACCCTAAAAGACCGCGACGAAGTAAAGAAAATAGAAGTGATTCGCAAAGATGTCCCAAACGATGATGCCACTGAGCAAAAGACGCAGTGGAGGATGCAGCAGAGGCAGCAGTGATGGTGGAGGAGACAAGACTGGTAGGGGCAACAGAAGGAAGGTGAAGCCAGTCAAGCTCCCAGAGACGATGTGTGTCACGGCGGCGAGGGCCAGTACCAACCAGAGTTCCCATGTGTCAATCCTGAACACAACAAGAATCAGAATCAAGAATAACACGACAACCATGATCAGTGAGCTGACCGGCAGATATGAGTTGCATGGTTAGTTTGAGAACATGAGAAACAACAGGAATATGAAAAGATGAATTCGAAAGAGTGCCTCATCCTGCAACAGAAAGAGAGGTACCATCTGCTGTCTGAATAGTGATAGGAGCAGCTAAAGGACGAATGGAAGTGAGACTAGTGGAATCAGATGTCATATGAAAGGAAGCACTAGAGTCAAGAATCCAAAGTGATATATCTGAGGAAGAAGTAGAAGGTGGTCTCTCACTAGAAGATTGTGCAATGGAACTCACAGAACCAAACAGTGCAAGAGCAGCCATGCGACGCAGAAGTGTGAGAAACTCCTAAGAATCAGAAGCACCAGAGCTCCTTTAAGAGGAGGAACCACCAGTTCTTTGTGGAGGATGACCACCATGACATAAATCCTTATTCTTCTTGTAGCAGGTCTGCTGTACATGACCATCCTTGTTGTAGTAAGTGCAATGTAGTCCCCTACTAACAGCAGCTGTCACTAGTGAAGGAGTAGCTGGAGACATAGCGGGTGTAGAAGCTACCAGAATAAAAGAAAACGATGGTGAAAACAGTAGACTCGCAGCATGAATAGATACAAGGGCCTCAAACAGAGTAACACGAGGGTGGCGCGCCAGCAATTGAGCACGAGTCTATTCATACTTAGCCTGGAGACGGATCAAGAAATCGTAGATACGACGAAGCTCAAGGTGAGACTGCTAACGCTGACAGCATTGGCACGTGTGGCAAATATCGAGTCCCAAAGAGTCAATTTGACGCCATACCGTAGACAATTGGGCATAGAACTCGTCCACAGTGGCATCTCCCTGCTACAGCGACTGCTCCTGACGGAGAACAGAAAGATACAAGGAATCACCAGACGGCTCATAGCGGTTGCGTAGATGTGTCCACATCAACTGTGCTGAACCCAAACCAACCACATCCCCAGTGAATTGCACCTTCATGCTAGCAACCAGAAGAGCCGAGGCACAGACATTCTCATCAATCCATATCTTGTAGGCAGCATACTGAGTCTAAAAAGTCTCCACAGCATCCTCAAAAGCATCAGATGCCTCCTTACGAACATCTTTAGAAGTAGTCTTTGGGAGCACAGGCTCAGTAGGTGGAGCAGGACGAGACGGGCAAGGCAACTCACCAGTAAGAAACTTTTAAAGGCGCTGACCACGCATGTGGAGACGCATGTGCTGAAACCAGTTCCAATAATTGAGACCATCGAAGATCACCGAGCAGCGAGGAACGAAAACAGTACCCATTGGTAGGCGGTCTTTGGGCGGCACGATGACCAAGACAACGGTCTAACAGCGGCGCCGACGGCGATTAGAACGACATTACATTTTTTCTTTTCTTGTTGGGTCTTTCGCTAGAA
Organism: Phyllostachys edulis; assembly: GCA_036346405.1. Classification (NCBI taxonomy): domain Eukaryota; kingdom Viridiplantae; phylum Streptophyta; class Magnoliopsida; order Poales; family Poaceae; genus Phyllostachys; species Phyllostachys edulis. The sequence continues at coordinate 12,953,094 of CM070563.1, forward strand.
AGGCCAAGGCCTACTTGGCCTGCTTGAAAGCCAGACGCGCACGGGGGAACCCTAGGTCCCCCAGCAGCGGCGGCGGCTACGCGACAGATTGGGCAACGGTGGCTCCATGAGCAGCGGCGAGCGAGCGACACCGGTGGGATGAAGGCGTATCCGAGAGCCTTCGAATGGAGGCGGCTCATCGGAGCTCCCCGGTGGTGATGACAGTGGCTCCCTGGTGGTGACGGCAGCGGCTCCTCAGAGGTGGCCCCGAGCGGCTCCCAGGCGAAGAGAAGCTCGAGCGGCACCAAGCGAAGAGAAGCTCGGGCGGCCCCGAGCGAAGGACGCCGGATCGGCGCCGATTGGGGCGACACCGACGGGTGGTGAGGCAGGAGGCGTCGGGCTCGGGCGACCGGCAACTGTTGGCGCCAGACGAATACTCAACGTGAGAACACAAAAACACACGCACACGTGAACACACACACACGTAGCACCAAAAGCTAATAGGCTAGATAAATACACATGCACGTATGCTTGGAAGCAATGGCTCACGTGAACACACACGTAGCACTAGAAGCATCACCCGCTTTCACGTAGCACTTGGAAGGAACACCTCACGTAGAAAGGAACACCTCACGTACATGTACTAGTAGCAAGACACTCACATGCAACAAAGAACCAACACGAATTGCACGGGGAAGCTATAGGATTTTTGGTGCTGCCAATAAACTCACGGTAGCATTTTCTTATTTCCTTCCTCTATTGCTTCAATCAAACTGATCTGATTACAAGTCATTTTAAAGACTATGTAACTTGCTAATCAAGCCAAAACTAAATATGGAAAGCTAAATATAGAAAGCCTAGCAAAGGAAACAAACTAAATTGATTCGATGTTGATTGCATCAGGATCCTAATACCCTATACTTGGCAAGTCTAGATTAATTTCCAACAATCCCCCCTAATCTAGACTTGCCAACTCTAACTTGTTGTGGCAGTCGGTCTCAACTACGACTTGCCCAACTGATACTCAACACAGGACGGTGAACACATCTCCTCAATGTCCCAGACTCACCTCCACGGACTCGACTCAGGATGGCGAACACATCTCCTCAACATCCCGGACTCAACTCAACGGACTCGACTCAAGATGGCGAACACATCTCCTCAACATCCTGGACTCAACTCAATGGACTCGACTCAGGACGGCGAACACACCTCCTCAACGTCCCGGACTCAACTTAGCGGACACGACTGAGCATCAGAGTAACGCCGGCTCATATTCAGCATCAGCCACAATTAAGTGCGCCTCCCCTTTCTCCTTTTTGGGATTACGACATTCAGAAGCGAAGTGCCCGTAGTCCTGTCAATTGTAGCAGTGAATCTTCGCCTTGTCGAACTTACGATTCTTCATGCCAGAGTTGTTGGCGCCCTCTTTATTGGACCTGGATTCCCACTCGCCACGAGTGAGTAGTATATGCTCACCTTCCTCATCGCGCCGCCGTCCCTTTGTGTGTTCCTCGTACGCCTTCAGTCATCCAACCACCTCCACAATCGTCATCGTCTTCATATCAGCAAATTGCTCAATGGTGGAGACGATCGACAAGAATTTGTCGGGGATGGCACGAAGAAACTTCTTCACGACGGTGCGCTCCTCTGTCTTGTCTCCGAGGACACGAATCTCGTTGATGATGGTGGTCAACTTCATGGCGAAGTCATTGATGGACTCCGTCTCCTTCATCTTCATTACATCGAACTCACTCATGAGAGCCTGCGCTCGTGCCTCCTTGACGCGGTCAGCGCCGACGTGCATCTCCTTCAGGGTGTCCCAAGCCTCCTTGGCCTTCTCATATTCAGCCAAGACCATCATCATGGCCTCGGGCACGGCTTGGAATATGGCGGCGAGAGCCATCTAGTCCTTGCACTCATCGACCAGCTCTTTGCCTTCCACCGCCGCCCACACCCCTTGTGCGCGCATGAACACCTTCATCTTCACCGCCCAAGAGCCATAGTTGGTCTCGGTGAGCATTGGGTATTGGAAGGTTACCGAACCCACCTTCGTCGGTGCCTTGGATGCCGTCGTATCCGAGGTGTCGTCACTGCCCGCGAACTTCTGCGTGGACGGCATCTGCTGTGACATGACGCGCTACACCTCGTGCGCCCGAGGCGTAGTGCCGTAGCCACCGAGAGCCATCCTCGCCTGACCGAGCCGCGTGTTGCCCGTCCATGCCGCACAACTTCCCCTTGCACCTCGCCTCCTCGTACCTTGCTCTGATATCAATTGTTGGCGCCAGATGAATACTCAACGTGAGAACACAAAAACTCACGCACACGTGAACACACACACACGTAGCACCAAAAGCTAATAGGCTAGATAAATACACATGCACGTATGCTTGGAAGCAATGGCTCACGTGAACACACACGTAGTACTAGAAGCATCACCCGCTTTCACGTAGCACTTGAAAGGAACACCTCACGTAGAAAGGAACACCTCACGTACATGTACTAGTAGCAGGACACTCACATGCAACAAAGAACCAACGCGAATTGCACGGGGAAGCTATAGGATTCTTGGTGTTGCCGATAAACTCACGGCAGCGTTTTCTTATTTTCTTCCTCTATTGCTTCAATCAAACTGATCTGATTACAAGTCCTTTTAAAGACTATGTAACTTGCTAATCAAGCCAAAACTAAATATAGAAAGCCTAACAAAGGAAACAAACTAAATTGATCCGATGCTGATTGCATCAGGATCCTAACACCCTATACTTGGCAAGTCTAGATTAATTTCCAACAGCAACAAGCGACGCCCAGCTGTGATGAGGATCAGGAGGCCCCTAGCAACGTTGGCAGAAGACAAGGCGATAAGCGCAACACTGGTAAAAAGAGGACACGGGGAGGGTGGCGGCAGCGACATCCGACGGTGGCGGTTGCAACAAGTAAAACCCTAACCCTAACCTCGCTCTGATACCATATTATGAATAGCGCTTGTATTCATCATGAGGCCAATGGGTTAATATATATACAAGTACAGCTGTGGCATATATGCAGGTAACCCTTTATACAACGGAAAAAATACACAAGCAAGAATATACATCTAACAAATTTCAACAGGAGGAGGGCAACAGCCTGAACAAAGGAGAGCAACAGCCTGAACAAAGGAGTTCTCCAATCTAACGTTCGCAATGTCCTGAACAATCGACTTGGCCTTCTCAGCACTTATGATGAGATCAGCTGGGATCTTTACATACACTTCCTCTTCATCAAATTCACCTGTGCCTGATGAAAAGATCTCCTCAACAGTCTTCCTGTAAATGCTTTCTCGCGGTGGTTCTGCAATCAAGCCATCCAGCTGAAAATTTGCTTCTTTCAATCCTCGGACCTGCTGTATACCAATCTGTCCTCGAGCTATAGAAGCTTCAATCGCAGAAGACAACATTGTTGTTGTGATATTCTTAATGATTTTCTGTGCATAATCGGTGGACAGACCAACCTGCTTCTGAATCTTTGCAAGCTGGTCAGCGTTGGCTTCTGTTAACTTTCCATCAGCTAGAATCACTTCAGCTTGTTGCACAAATGCTTTTTCTGCCAGCTTAATGTGAACATCTTGAGTTTCCTTGCGGGTTAAACCAAGTATACCTCCCAGTTGCTGTAGCATTAAATACTCTGAATTGTCTTTGTTTGTGGAGATCGCTGTTCCAAATGAAACATTAGTCGTCTCCCCGGTGATACAGAACATCAAATATGTTTCATACAGCTCAGCTCTGTCTCTGAAAGGAAGATCGTCTTTGAGGGTTATCTTTTTCTGGCTTCACTTGGCCAGCTTTTCTTTTAGCTCTTTATCAGGCCTAGTCTTTTTTAATGTCTCCAGTGATTCCCATTCATGTTCACCATCCTCTCCCGAGGTTTCAAGTTCTGAGGTCTCACTTGATGTTTTAGGTTCAGCAGTTGCAGTTGGCTCTCCTTTAATGTCAGCTAAAAGCTCACTTACAACAACTGTATCATATCCATCAACAGATGCAATTGCTTCCTTGACAACCTGCAATGTCCTAATAAATGTAAGAACACCACTAACACAGAACAGGCCATCAACTTCGCTGAACCAATGCAGATGTGGAACAGAAACTAAAAATATGCAGAGTTGGTTAAATGAAAGGCGCCATAAAATATTTCACATCACCTTTTCAAACAACTGGCCGCAGATATCAGTATGAGCAGCGTCGACAGTTTCTTGAGGAATGCAGAGACGCACTTGGAATGCCATCAAAGCTTCCGCTTCCTCCGTGCTCAGCTCTCCATCAGCTACACACTGCTGAAGCTTCTGTCTGTAAATGTCTGAAGTCCAAGGCAGCATTAAAAACATTGATATTCACAATATAAAGGAATAGCAGCTAGGCAAGAACATGAAAGCATGTTTACCAACTAATTTTAAAGCATGTGATCTTGAACCTTAAATGATTGGCTTAGTTGGGACAGTAACGAATACTATTATAGCATACAAATAATATTACTTTAGTTTTTATGAACATGAACGACTGTACTTTCGGTAAAATCATATTTGTCTAAACTTTTTTTCTAGTGAAAGTTCATTCCTGATCATAGAACAGCAATACAACCCACGTGAACCAAAATGAACACAGTGCCTTGCTACAAATACACTTCCTAGAGACAAGGCATGTAACATCTCAAAAATACCAATTTTGGGAAAGTAAATTGAAAATAAATGAGGGAACAATTTTGATCATGTTTATATGGGAAAAATATTTTGAGCATGTTTTTGAATTTTTGCATAAATCAAATATTGACATTATATGCAAACAGCAGTTTGAAAAAAAAATCGAGAAAAATACAGAACACATAAAATTCTGGAAAATTTACACAAGAAATCATAATATGTTAGGAGATTCCACAAAAAAATAAAAAATGTTGGAGCCCGGGTGCTTCGTTTAAAAATTCAGCAAACTCTCATTCTTTTTTGGAAATTCCAAACCTCATTTCAAATTTCCATCGCGCCATTGGGCTGAAATCCAATGCGGCCCATTTCCTTTCGCGCACCACCGCAGCCCACCAGCCCACCTCGCTCGCGCTCGCTTCCCTCTCGCTGACACGCGCCACCATAGCCCACCAGCTCACCTCGTTCGCGCCCGCTTCCCTCTCGCTGACACGCCGGACCCGCGTCAGGACCCTTCTTCCACCTCGCTCACGCATCTGCTTGCCGGCATGCTTGCCTGCTCCTCCCCCGGTTCACGACCGCCACCCACTGTTTTGCCTCCAACTACCCCTGTCGCCTCCGCCTACGTCATACGTCACCGCGCCCCTATCACCACCTAACCCCGAACGGGTGGGGACGCCAGAGATAGCCACGAGTTCTCGCCGCACTCGCCGTTTTCTCGTCGTCTTTATCACACCATTCTCAGCCATACTTAAGGAACTAACTGCATCACAGACTCCCTAGCTCGCCATTCTCGCCTCCTACCAAGAATAAGAGCTTCTTGCTCCTTGGTTTGCCGGGAATGAGAGTGTCATTCTCGACGCCGGTGAGCAAGCTCTGCATCACCATTTCCTCCAGTGAGCTTCCTTTCCCTCGCCACCTACGTCACCATGCTCCTCTTACCTCGCTAACACTCTTTCCTTGCTTGATGTAGCCCTAGGAAAACCATAGCGTGATCACACCATCGTCTTTTTCGTCTTTGGCACGCACCCCGATCTAGACCTCCACGTTCCCAGCGCTCTGGTGAGCTTGAACCTCAGCCAACCGTGTCACATTGTGTTCCATACTCCTCTGATGCTTCTTCCTTTCTTAATGTGGACCCAAGCATAGGGAATCACTGGAATTAAGCTTCTTCCTCAAATCCAGCTGCCGCTTACTCTTTTTCTATTCGCCGTCACTCCAGCGATTAAGGTTTGCTTAACATTAATGACAGTGGTTAAGAAGATTGAGTCGATAACATGTCGGACCAGCTGAAAAGTTTATAAAAAATCTAATTTTAAAAAAAATTAGTAAATGAGTCAGTGACATGTGGAACCCATCCACTGTTTTCAGTTTTAATTTAGTAAATGAGTCAGTGACATGTGGAACCCATCCACTGTTTTTGGTTTTAAAACACGTTTTAAAAACCGAGAGTCTAACAAGTGGACCCTAGCTGTCAGTAGGTTAAATCAAATTAGGATTTAATCATTTAAGTTAATAGTTAATAAGTATATGACATGTGGGACCATCTCTATTTTTATAAATGAAATCAAGAAATAAAAATATGAGTCACCGACAAGTAGGGCCCACATGTAAGTTAATAAAATCCGAAAAAATGTAAAAATAAGAAAATGCGCTTTCAGTTCGAACGAAATGCACTTTCTCTGTTGGAAAGCGTAAACCTCTGAAAATACGCTTTCGACATTACCCTTTTTATAATTTCAGGATTTTTCAAACCGAGCAAATTTAAAACGTTAATAACTTTTGAATATGAACCCCAAACTGAATGAATCTTTTTTTCTTCTAAATTCATCTAAAATCATGCTCTATCTAAATATGCAAAAACATTTGTTTTTTTTGCTGTTGAAATTATTTTACTATTTATAATTTGCTACCGGTACTTTTGAATAGACGTCGATACAGTGAACGAATCTTTCAATGACCGACCATCCTCGTATTCAGAAATACTAGAGCAAGGTAAGCACCTCCTTTGACCATATTGATCTCATTATTTCAATTATTGTAGTTCGTTTTGCAAAATCTATGATGTATGCATGTATGTTTGGCTAAAATTGCTATGTGTGGGGATAACAGTAGTTAAATTCCTAATATATGCACGATCCTCCTTCATATTTTGATATCCTTGCTGGTGTAGCCTTTAGGATATGGTTTAGACAATGAATGATGTCAATTTGGGTATTTCGATTAGGAATATCGAATAGATGTTTAGTCGGGCTCTAGTTTTGCTAAAATTGAGAAATTGATGAAAATGTGAGTATGAAATTGGGGGATTTTGAAATATGGTCCAGAGGAGTTACCTTTGTTATTTTGTTTAAAAATGAAAATATAAAACTTATTTTGTGACGCGGGCAAGTTATATTATAAACTGAGGAAGTGAGAGGTGTATCTCACAAGTAGATAGGGGAGATCCTCGCCCAGGTCAATTAAGGACTGAATGTCGCTATATCCAACCTAAACGTAAGAGTACAACCACATGGTTGAACTGGAGCGGTCTTAGCCAATTAAGTTATCTAGGACTAGGTTTGCATGTTGGTAGGCCGTAGTGGTACAAGCATGACCAGGTAGGCTTGCTCGAAGGGGCTCACTTCACCGAGGCATTGGGACCAAAGCCTTCCGATACAACGGTGAATGCCTCACTGAGACGGGAGGTACCCGAGATCAAAGTGAGTGTTGTCGTTCACCGAGCGAGTGCAAGGTTAGGTCTAGGTCTAGGTCTAGGTGATGTAAAGACTTCGCTGGGAACTCTAGATTGCTTACTAAAAGATTGTGAGTAGGGGTGTCGATGGATGCCAAACAAACTAGAGAGCTTGCATAATGTTGGTAAAGTTGTACACCTCTACAGAGCGTAAATCTATTTAAATATCCATGCTCGCGGTGATGAGCGTGCTAAGTGTCGTATTGCCGGGTATAGTCTCTACTTTTGCAAAAATAGTTTGTTGAAAAATGTTGGGATGATTGGTTTGTGTGAGTGTCATGTCTATAGTTGAAAATGAAATATTGATCGCAGCTGAGGAGTGTTGTGATTTTGCTATTATTGAGTTACATACATGTTAGTTTGATATCTGTCAATTGCTCTTTACAAATTCCGTTGCAAACTATCGCATATTATTATTGCAATTTGCAAATAAAACTTGCTTAAGGCCGAAAATAACTTGTAGAGTAGAGCATCATCCTTTGTTAGCCTTGCATTTGTAATAACGTTGCGATACACTACAAGTCTCGCTAAGTACAAAATGTACTCGATCTTGCTTAATTTGTTGATCAGAGTATGACGACGAGTCCATGCCAGACGACGTATTCTTTGTACCCGGTACCGGAGGGTTCGGTGACGGGTATTACTAGGTCTTGTCCTTATCGGTTGTCTGAGGGTATAGATGGGCACACTATTGGACTTTTGGGTTTTGATTAATATGCTTCCGCTGTTTAACTTGCTACTTTTAATACTTGTCTTTTAATTTGGCCGGCCGGCCGTGTAATATACACTTGTTATGTAATTGTTTAAGTTTAAGTATCATATTTGTTACATGCGATCAATTGCGGTAGTAATCATTCATTGTAGTCAATTGTGTTAATTGTCGTTAATTGCGGTAGTTGACATCAATTGCATACATTCGATCAATTGCGGTAGTCATCATTCATTGTAGTCAATTGCGTTCAGCGTCGTTAATTATCATCAATTGTCATTAGTTCTCGTTAAATGTTGTTAATTGCCTTAAACGACATCAAATAAGCCGTTACTATCCTCAGAGGTATTTCAGACATTTCCCATCTCGGAAGCTGTAGCCAGCCTACCTAAAAGCCAGACAACCAAACATCAAATCTCTTCAGCCCAGCCGTTCATCTCTACAACCATTCAACCCTGCAACCCAACTGGAAGTCACTTTTCAAAAAAGCCACAGCCGTACCAAACAGGCCCGAAGTTTCACGTACTGGCACCCGCTTCCCTCCTCCTGGTCCTCGCCGCGACGATGCGAATACCATGTGCAGTCTAGTCGAGCAAGAAATAGTATTGAAAGAGCTATTTTCAGTGGCCCAGCCCGTTCTTCTCCACTCATTTTATCCCATCAATATATGCCCTCTAACTCCCAGCCAAGACGGCCCCAAAGGTGACCGCTTTCCCTGTGTGCCGCACAGGCGCATGCGCATCCTTGGCCTGTGCCGCCCATTCTGATCTTGTTACAGTTCGTGCGGCTGCGGCCCAACATATCCTAGCATGTTGTGTATATTGGGCGGCGTCTCACATGAATTGTGCAGCGCCAATTTGCAACAAGATGACCGTCTAGTGGGCCTTCAATTTCGGGATAAAAAAAATCCTCTGCCGGCAACTACTACGTTATGCGGGTTGGGGGGAGGAGGTACTCATGAGGTCTGCTAGCTCGGTTCAAAATTTCTTCGATTACACTTGTTAATTGGTTAAACATTGAAATGAGTCGATTTCGAATGAAATTGGATTTCGCTTTGGTTTGGCTTGACTCGGCTCGTTAGCTCGGTTCTAAAAATAATTTCAAACTATAAATAAAATGATATTAAATCAAATTGTGTCAATTTCGGGGAAAAACTTGGTAAGACGAGTACCTCACTCAATATCCACCCCTAACTACGCACGAGCAGAATACTGATCAACGAGAATGTGTCAATGGGAAGCAGAGCCGAACAGAGCGCCGATCGGGATCGAGTGAGTTCAACATCCTCCCAACAAAGGTCTGCCTTATGAGTTCCATCGACGTCCCACTCTATAGTTTCAGGATTGAAGACTAGGTCAGCCACACTTGCCCTTTGAGAATGCTTCTTTTGCCTAGTTTGGATCGCCCAGTCTCGTATCAACCAATGAATCTGTTGTAAATATAGCAGTTTTAGCAAACATTCAGAATTAATTCCAATATAATTAACAATAATTAAAGCATAATTCTAGCAGCATTTAAATAACAAAATTAACATATATACATGTAAATTCTCCATGTCATTTAAATAGGATAATATGCTCAAAACATAGAACATACGGACAATTAAAAACAGCATAATGCTTAGATTTAGATTGTTTGTTTATTGCTCTTAGATGTCGGACTGCTCAAGATAGAATCTGGCCTCCTCGCCACTATAGCCTATACACTTCACTAATTGAATATGACCACAAAAATTCAGACTTTGAGTTCTAAAGAATGCTTTACTAATATGTCAAATATGATCTTCTAAATAGCAAGATTTCATTCAGCCAACTGAGAGATTATTTCCTTAATAGCACAAAGAATCAGTACTTTAGCATTTCAGTCATCAGACAAGTAAAAGACTAATAGTGCTGAAAGATCACAAACTGAAGCATGTAAGTCAGTCGGCTGATAGAGGACGAACACGGTTAGAGAACAGAGAATCAACTCAGTTTAGTATACACAAATGTAATCAAACCTTCTGAAGATAATAGAGCCGAAACACTGGAGATATAATGACAACAGTAAGCAACACATTTAGAGCTGAAATCTAAATTTGCTATCAATTCAATTTCAGTATTAGACAATTATCCTCATTAAGCATTTAATACGAACACACAGAATCACTAAGCAATATCTTCCAGTACTAGAAACAATTCAATTTCAGATTTTGACTAGTACAACGCATATATGCAAAGTGATGCGCAAAATAGAATACTGAGATACTCACAAAGTCGATGGCACTCAAAGCCAACGAGAATAAATCCAAACAAGGCACGCCAAAAGACGCTAACTCAGAAAACCAATCGCTCTACTGGGCCACGAAGAACGGACAAGATCGTCGAAGATACAATGTCAATCCACAATTTCGGGACACACCAAAATCGCAAAGTCGAGGTATAGAGATGCCGCACAAGACCACTGAAGATGCACTGGCCGAGTACACCTTAGAACACCAGTCAACAGAAACGAAGTTCTTCTTCCTCACGGAGATCAAGCCAACAGCCGGCCAAAAAAACCGAACCACCAAAGCGCGCGAGTTCCCGGTTACCAAACACAACGCCAACAGGGAAGAAAAAGCACACGAATGGAGCCGGCGGGATGCACACAAAGGGAGGTCTGGAGCTCACCACCGACAGCACCGAGACAGGCACGGCAGCGCGGGAGGTCCAAGAGCCTAAAGCCGAAACCAAATTGGGAGGAGAAGAACCAAGATTTTGGGGGGAAAAGCTCATAGAATTTTTCGCTCCTGACAAGAAGAAGAACAAAGGCGACTTAACAAGAGAGAGGAGCAAAAGCCCCAAGCGGTGGAAGCCAGCGGTCGATGCCGAGGTGCACGGGTCGCCAACTACCCGAGCACCTCTAGCGCTCCTCACCTCCGAAATCGCCGCCACAGCTGGGAGCATCCAGCACCACACACGTGTGGACGGGATTTTTGGGCCGGAGACAAAGTCTCCAGAGCCTTATCTCTATCTTTCTCCCACCGATAGGTGGGACCCACCACCTTTTCTTTTCTTTTTTTTCTTTTTTTCTTTTCTCTAATTAAAAAATTACCAAAATGCCCTCATAATATCTCAAAATATCACCTGGGCCTGAATCCGAGTGCCTACTTTCTTACTAGAGCTTGTGCTTATTTTTCGTGCTAGCTTTCTTCATATAATGGAACAACACAGAAGAACCGTGTCCGTGGCGGCAGATGGGAGGCAACACGGCTCGACGTGGAGGACGGACGAGCTGTGCCAGTCGGCGAGAAAGATAGGCGAGTGCGGAGGAGGAATCTAGAAATCTAGGCGACTGGGGAGGAATCTAGAAATCTAGCTAGCTAAGCTAAAGGCTCAGTGGATGGATGGCACGTTGCTTCTTGTGATGTCAACAGAACTTGACCCCAGGTGGCCAAGCCAGAGCCAACCAAGATAGCTACAGCTGAAACCCACCACGTCTCGCTCGCCTATTAAACCCTACCTCACCACCGCATTGCACCAGCAACATTCGTTCGTCGTGGCAAAAACAACGACATGAAGGTTGCAGTCGTGGTGCTCGCTCCCCTCCTGGTCCTGGCCGTGGTCACCATGGCGGGCGCGGTCACGTTTGGTACGACGAACTCCGCGTCAAGCACCGCGGGCGGCCAGCGCTTCGACCAGGTTGTCGGAGTCGCGTACGCTAACCAGGTGCTCTCCGACGCCTCCTCCTTCATCGGTAAGGTCCTCAGCAGCCACAAGCCCGTCAACGCCATCACCCTCGCAGTCGAGGACATAGGCGGCGTGGCCTACACCAGCGGCAACGGCATTCACCTCAGCGCCCGGTACGTCAACAGCTACTCCGGCGACGTCAAGACCGAGGTATGCAATGACTGCACATGTAGGACACGCATGCAGTGCTACTGTATGTCTCATCTCTCAGAAACAAAGTTTGTAACATACGTGCCTGTCTGGGTGTTTTAGGTGACCGGCGTGCTGTACCATGAGGTGACGCATGTGTGGCAGTGGAATGGGCAAGGGAGGGCGCACAGCGGGCTCATCGAGGGGATCGCCGATTACGTGCGTCTGAAGGCGGGGTACGCGCCAGGGCACTGGGTGGAGCCGGGGCAGGGCGACCGGTGGGATCAGGGGTACGACGTGACGGCGAGGTTCCTGGACTACTGTGACTCGCTCAAGCCGGGGTTCGTCGCGCAGCTCAACGCCAAGCTCAAGTACGGTTACAGCGATTATTACTTCGTGCAGATTTCGGGCAAGCACGTCCAGCAGCTGTGGCACGACTACAAGGCCAAGTATGGCGGCTGATGTTGCTGGGTGAAATATAAACTTAAACTGAATGGTTATGTACTTATGGGGTTATGGCCCAAGTGATGGAATAGGGCTTCCAAATAATGTTACACCCCGTGGATGCATGTATAAGTCACATCATTTGCAATTGAATAAATGAGGAATTAAGGAAACGAATAGAATGTGATGCGCCTTCCATGAAAAAACAGGTTTGCCAAGTTTGCCAAGATCAGGTACATGATTTTGAGAATTGTCATTGTTTCATTGAAGGAGTATCAATCTGCAAAAAAAAAGGGCGGCAAAAAGAAAGAAAAAACGGAAAATATAAAAATAATGCGGTAACAGAGGCAAGGCAGGGGAGCATTGCCTCGAATGCTATACACGGAAAAACCACTGACAGAGACCGTCAAATGGAAAAAGAACTGAAAATCTTAAGGCAATGTGGCGCTACTTAGGATCGGTTTTGCTTGCGGTGTCTCCCTGCGGCGGAGACCGTCGCCTCGATGCCCCTCCCTTTCCATGCCCAGTGCGGGGCTACCTCGATGGTGCATGTATCAGTACCCTGAAAATTCATCGAAGACTGAGAGCTGATTTTGTCCGGGCCTTTTTATGCTTAGAGATTTGTTCGCCTGTTCAGTGATATATTGAACAACCGTCTTCCAAATTCCACACAACAGATGCAACGTATCGTTACACATGTAAGCACAGTAGCTTTCCTTATCATATAAATCAAAGAACACATGATTACATGACCCACATGATGATCTGCTACTAGCTAGTTAATTAATTAAGGAGCTAATGACAATAGGCTGCGTACGGTAGTGCCAAGACTCTTGTGTAGGACAGTGTTGCTGTGTTCGAGTGAAGACTAATAGCAAAGGATGTTAATAAGAAATTAAGGATATATTGAACAACCGTCTTCCAAATTCCAAAAGGAATATCTGCCGGTTATGCTTTCTTAGGGAGTTTGGGGGCTGTCCTAGCTCGTGTCTACCTTGCCAAGGTTATGCTTTCTTAGGGAGTTTGGGGGCTGTCCTAGCTCGTGTCTACCTTGCCAAGCACTGTGAAGTGAACATGTTTCGATCTGCCTAAAAATTTCACGATTTCATCCTACCACCACTCATCCGCTCACAAAAGCACGTTCGAGTAGTAGTCAGGCGCCATCACAAGATAAAGCTTCCTGTAGCCACTGTCGCTTCCCTATTCCTGGCCCTTGGTGCCACGGTGACGAACAACACGTCGACGACCCTCGGCGGCTCACTACTAGAAAACGAGGCAAACCTGACGGTTACAAATTTTCCTGACGGGCCCGCACCGACCGTCACGGTTTGCTATTTTGGTCACAGGAATAGTACCCACTCAGCAAAATTCAAATTTTACTGACGGTTTTAATACAACTCTCAAGTCAAAGTATTTTACTGACGGTTCAAACCGTCAGGTTAATTAGTTAGATCTACGGTGTGGAAAAGTTAGCGGGAAAAAATTGGCTATCGCGCCGCATCGCGCGCTCACCAAATGAAAAAATTGCCGCACCTGCTTCTCTTTCCTTTTCCCAGTCCTCGCCTCCTCCCAAATCCCCACACCCGGAGACCTAGCCGCCTCCTAGCGCTCCTCCTCCCTCGCGCCCCTGCGCCTCCTTCGCCGCGTCGCCTCCCCTCGCCAGTGCCGCCTCCCTTGCTGGCCGAATCGAGCTCTCGCCGCGCCGCCTCCCTCGCCGCGCCGTCTCCCTCATGGTGGTGAATCGAGCTTTCGCGCGCCGCCTCCCTCGCCACACCGTCTCCCTCGCGCCGCGCCGCCTCCTCGCCGCGCCCGGCTCGCTCGATACTCTCCCCATGGTGCTCCTCCTCCGGTTGACCCGGCACTAAGCGCCCGCGCCGCTGCTCGTGTACCATCTGCTGCCGTCGTCGTCGCGTTCCCCTCGGTCTCACGGCCGCCGCGCCCACGCTCTGGTCGCGCCGGTGCCACTCCGGCCTTAGGTCGCCGCCGATCGCCTCGCCACCATCGGCGCCTCAAGACGCCGGTGCCGCCCCTCGGCTCGGCTACCAAGTGTCACCCTAGCTCGGCTCGGCTCGGCTAGGGGCCCTCCCAAGACCGCCTCCTCGGTCGGCCCGTGCGGTTCAAGCCAGCCGAGCCGCCCGATCCAGCGCTGCTGCTCCCTCCGGGCTCACCCATGGTGGAGAATGGCGCGAGGTCGAGGCGGCGGACGTGAGCTGCCACGGTAATGCAATCATTTTGTTGTCCCGAATTTATCTTGGTTATTAGTTTTGGGGTCGTTTGCTTTGTTGTTAGATTTAGTGTGATTGGTGAGGATAGCACTAAACTGATTGCTTTGTGCGGAAGGTCAGAGGATGGTTTGGAAAATTTGTTTGACCATTGAAAATGAAGGATTTATGTTGATTATTGTGCAGTCAGCGGTTAATTCAGTATGTTTTGAGTGTTCTGAAACAGATAACAACATACTTAGGAAGTGTTCACATTACATTACTAGGAGCGAGATTAGCCGCCTAGTAAATCTGTCATAGCAATTTAATTTGGATAAATACATGCTTGCTGGTTGATTGAACTAAGCATTATTGCTTGACAAAATACCATGGGAATTTGCTGCTAGAACTTTTTTTTTGCTAGCGGCGAATCATTTGCAATAGGAGCCACTACAAATTAATTTGGTTGCTTGTCCTGCCGGTCAAGTCTTACTTGCTTTCTTGGAAAAGCTGTTTGACAAAATTAGTTTACAGAGCAAAGAGTGGAAACTGCTGAGGCCATGCTTTTAAGCTGGATAATGTATGTTGCTAGGAACTTTTCAACTTTATATTTAGAGCCACAATGCTGAAAAGAATACAAGTTCGATCTTGCCACTGACCTAATTAAGGTCATTCCTCTATATTTTTAGCTTTACGGGTGCGAGTGAAATCTTACGTTTTACAATTCTTTCTCTCGACCATTACATCAGCAGTCCATATTGCACCAAGATGGCCAAACAGCGTTCTTGCATGTTGCGTCACATCATCTCAAAGTATGGTGCGGACTTTGATGTTTTGGACAATGACGGGAGGAGCCCATTGCACTGGTACGTAAATATGGAGAATACTTTACTAATTGTTCATGCAAGTAAAACATTCATTCAGCTAATAATTTATTTGTAATGTAGAAGAAACAAGGATACATGCATATCACATGGTGTTGTTTGATTCTTAAAAATTTGTTGGCCAACTTATACCAAGGAAATTAGTATCCACCATGAATCCCTGATACATTACCACTGAAAAATGGATTATCAGATTTAGGTTTAAACAAACCCAAAATGCAGCCAACTTATACCAAGGAAAATTTGTCTGCTTGACTTCTGTTTCTAAGACATCCATAAAATGGATACTTTGATCTACATTTCCATGTATCGCTTAACATATTCAGGGCTGCCTACAAGGGAAATGCAGATACAATTAGGTTACTGCTGTTTATGGATGCCAATCAAGTAAGGCAAGACAAAAAGGGTACCCTTCGCAATACAGTCTCTCTTTTTTTTGTGGTATTTAATTACATGTCTTTGCTACTTGATACTCCCCCTTTTTTTATTTATCTTTAACAGCTATCTTGTGATAAGAACAATTCCTGATACTTGAACCTTGAGTTCTTCTGTGCTAAGAGCAAAATGTATTGGTCAGGGTTCCTTGCTTATCAAACTATGTTAATGTGTGTTTGTATACATATATTTCCATTTTGTGGAATTTGCTTTTTGTAGCTTGGAGCAAACTCACTGCAAGTGAAAGGAGCAAGGCACTAAGAAAATGGTAGTTTCTATGAAAACAAGTTTTATGTAAAATAGGGCTTTTAAGGATAACACGAAATTTCAGATTACTACTTGGATATTTCTTCTCACTATGTATATTCCACAAAGGTATGATCTAATTATTTCACACAAGGAAGAGCTTGCACTTCTCATGACTTTGGAACAGGGAAGCCTATGAAAGAAGCCCTTGGTGAGGTACTTGCTAAAATCGCAATCGATATTAGTTGGTTGGAGTTTGTGATTCTAAAGTGTTGTTGAAGCCCTGAATTGGTTGCTAATCACCTATTCAAAGTTAATTATGGTGCATGTTTCATAGAATATTTTCTTTGAGGAAGCAAAGCGTATATATGGTGATATTATTCCCCAACTCTACGATCGCAGATTATTAGTTTCAAGGTAATATGCAATCCCTTTTGCCTTTATTATACGTGCTAATAACTAAACCCCCATGGTTTAATTAGCTTGATTTATATTCTTTTACTTCAGTTCATATCGGTTTGTCTTGAGCCCTTGGTTAGTTGCTAGTTGTTACATACTGAGAATACTAGTACAAAGGCAACTTGCCTACTTTCCAAGTTTCCCTTAGCTTACACATTGGTATGGAAGAGGGAGATTGTCATAATCAGCATAAGAAAAAAGAATATAGTTAGTACTAACAGAAATGACTATTTGCACCTAGCCAATTGTTTAGTCTGGACTTGTGATGTCATTTTTCTAGAACATTTTAGCCTGTTATGAGTATGGATATGCATGATTTTCTCTGTTTGCAAGTAGCCCTTCAAATTTTCTTTTGGGGTAATCGCTGCAACAGGAAAAACAGGGTTTCACTTCCATTTGACTTTTCAGGAACAATGAATATGGTTTCCGAATTAGGTATTAAGATTCCATAAATGGACTGTTAGTCCAATTTAGCAGTTAATTTTCTCGACCTGGTGTACTGAACATGTGGTATTGTTTTCTTATTTCTTTACCATGAGTAAATTTACACATCATGTATCTTAATATTTAGGGAGCAAACATCATGCTTGGTGGTAAAAGGCCCAGCCTCGGGATGACATTTTACGAGCCAACTGTAGTAGGGAATGTCAGCAGTGATATGACATTTTACGAGCCAACTGTAGCAGGTTGATGACTTTAATTTTGTTTATGTTCTAATGATGTGTCTCTTGTTAAAATATTTATTTAGCAAGAGTACTTGTTTAAAGAATTTAGTTGTATGTGTCCATGTAGGCAAGGAAGAAACCAATTTAAAGTGCAATACTGTGAGTCCATAAGGAGACATAGAAGAACCCTTTATTTATATTTGACTATCTCCTCGAATCGGTCCATGATAGCTTTAGCCTTTATGGTACTTATATATGCCATTAAGTATCTCAATTGACAATATATGCCATTAGTATCTCAAATGACAATATATGCCATTAAGTATCTCAATTGACAATATATGCCATTAAGTATCTAATTTTTCTCATTCTTGCTTTTGGGAATGTTTTCTTGGCATTAGGCATTTCGCATATCCGCAATGATAAATTATGGCGATGGTTTCGAAGCATTATACATTTGGCTTGGATTTTCATTTTTAACCAAGAGAGAACGCTGATCCCATATGTGTAGAAACTTATAAGTTCAAGTCACTAGTAGAAATTAGCATGTCGAGTCTTTCGCCATTTATAAATTAAGAAATCGACTCTTTATCATAGTTCACCGATCTTTTTTTGTATGTGCCACACATGACCTGCTTTTATTCTGATGTGCTTGTTTCTTTCGATTTAAAATTGAGGGCCAATATCAAGCTCTATTATGTATCTTAGATGCAATAATCATATTGTTGGTACATTTCTTATTCCTTGGCTGATTTTGTATCAGAGGATTTTTGGACGTTGGATCCGAAAACAAACCAAAGTGGGAGCAAATTCTTGCTAAGGGTTGTCCAAGTGCACGCTCGGGACACGTAATGGTTAGTGTTTTTATGTTGAATCGTTATTAATCGTTATGGTCCCCTTTTTCCTTAATCTTTCAAGGCTATGAGCACTAGCAAAATATATATTCTTTGTAGTAATCGAAGTGTTTGAAGGAAATATGTAGTACTAGAAGTTGTAAGAAACATGAGGTTTTGATGCAAGTTGTAGATAGTGTTTTGCGTTCTTTAGGATGAGCAATAGATTTGGGCAACACAATGCTTAAATATGAGAAAGAACAAATTTTATCGGGTAATCTATGGAGTTCTCTAAGCAAAGAAGTGGGTTAACATAATTAGCCAATATTATAGATACAAACCGATGATGAGATGTTTTCATCGCTCAATATCATCATCCATTGTTAAGAGGGACACACTTCCTCATGGTTATTTCGTTAGTTCAATGAGGCCAACAAAGCGATCAATCCTTCTAAAAGTAGTCCCGAAATGGGGTGCTTTTTGTGCCCTTGCTTTTTGTCCCTAAAATTTCTCATTATATATTCACATATATGTATATCCTTTTTCTTTCAAGGTTAATCCCATGTTTATCTTGTCTTTGTCTGCCGCTTTTGTCATATTTAAGCCATTCTATGTTTCTTTTCTCTGTGTCCTCTACAAGCACAAGATTGTTCTATTTGGCGGCTTTTACGACACTCTTAGGGAAGTGAGGTTAGTATAATTAACTTGTATGTAACTCTGTTTACTCGGTGATCTAGTTACTTAAGTAATATTTATATATGGATCTTGTTCTAGAGGAATAGTGGTTATGTCCAAATTATGCATCACTTGAATAATACTATAATAGTTCAACATTCTTACAGCTTGATCATCCACAATGAAACAGAGAAAGAAGCTGGCGACATAGAGTTTGTTACGAATAAGTAATATGGCATAATCGATCTGAATTTCCTTGATAATTATATCCTTCGCAGTACTACAATGATCTGTATGTTTTTGATTTGGATAACTTCAAGGTGAGTACACCATGTTGATATAATCTTTCATTTAATCTTCGTTAGTGACATAAAGTATCTCTTAGACTCTTAGTAACATATGAAATAAAGCCATCTATTTCAATGTTCTTATTTTAGTGGGAGGAAATCAAGCCTGCATACAGGTGCTTGTGGCCAAGTCCAAGAAGTGGCTTTCACTTGTTGTCTACCAAGATCGTGCAAGGCTATGTTTTTGTTTTCCTAGATAGTTAGGATGTTGGTACTTAGAAATGTAGTTTAGTTTAACTCCACACCAACTTTAAGATGTTAATGTGCCACACAATTTTCATTATTTGCTATTGGGAGTGCTCTTATTGTGATAATTAACTTCTTATGTGACAATCGATGCCTTTTTGTATCATACACACTATCATGTTGACATCACAAAGAACCGCTTTTGCTAGAACATGGCATTGTAAGAAATGAATATAATTTTGTCCCTATAATTTTTTAGTTTGATGATGGCATGGTGATAGATTAATGTGCACGTCTTAGTTCAACCAAAATCAAAATTTTGCTCTTTTTGATGATTGAGATTGTCAAATCCATCCATTTGAGTCTTAACATGCATCGAGTGTTCTTCTGTTCACCCAAATATTTCCAGTTTCTTGTATTTTAAGCCAGTGGTCTGGTAGCAAACAAATTTTTTGCTGATAATCACACAATCTTCTGATATGTATTGAACCAAGGACTTGATGAAACAAAAGCATATTGAGAGCCCCAGTAAAAAATGGGATAGGGTGTTTCACAACCAGTGTTGTGTTCAAGCCATCTTTGATTTTATTGATTTATTTTGGTTCTTGAACTTTTGGATTGTTTAAGGCAGAAGTTGAGTTGTACAATGTTAATAGTGTGATAGATCATAGGTGGTATAGGGTTGTTATATTTATAATCGGAAAGTTTGTATCAAATGCACGACTACCCATTCAACTCAGAATTTAACTGTGGATGCAAATTCTACAATAACTATGTAATCAAAGTTGTACAACTCAAACTCATCATGCATCTGACTCGCTAGAAAAAAAACCGATGGGACCACAAGGAGACCAAAACCAAAATCCACAAACCAAGGAGTAGCTTCTACTTTTTTTGTAAAAAGTTCAAGGGCTCATGAATACAAAATCTTCTATTTGGGGAATACAAAATTTACACTGTTAAAGAAACTAACATCGCTCATGAATGGTCAAACAAAATACAAGAACAACTTTGCACCGTCCATGTTGATTTCATACTCAACTCATCTACTCAAGTTGACATAATGTTTTCACCTTGCAGCAAGGGACTGGATCGTCCCATGTGGGCTCACAACCGGATAACGGTGCTGTCGATGGTAACGCTGATGTAAACGACAGGGACAACAACAGTGGCGACATTGATGGCGACACCAACCATGCTGCTATTCCGTGACTTTCAGCGATCTCTTGTAGTTCTTTTGACTAGCTGAACTTCAATGTAATGGAAATAGGGAGATGTCTTTTGGATGGATGAACCAATCTGGAAAGTTTATGAATGTTGGTATGCTTGTGGTATAATTAATGTTTGTTCATTAATTATAATATTTGATTGCATGGTGTTGTGATTTGATTATATGATTCGGATACTGTCTGCCATTTTCTATTTGTTAGCTACTGTTGGTCGCTTGTTCATTGCGTTAAGGTAAGTCGCTAGCTATCGCATTGTTTTTCTTTGCAAAACAATTTATCGACGGGAAAACCGTCAGGAAAATTCCTTGCAATTCTGGGAATCAATTTTCTTGTGGCGCAAACCGTCGTTGTAATACATTTTATTGACGGTATTATCCGAACGATCGTGAAATAGCTAATTTTCTTGACGGGTCAAACCGTCGATGTAATACATTTTATTGACGGTACTATCCGAACAAATGTGAAATAGCTAATTTTTTGACGGGTCAAACCGTCAGTGTAATACATTTTATCGACGGTACTATCCGAATAGTCAGGGAAATAGATAATTTTCTTGACAGGCGCAAACCGTCAGGGAAATCAATTTTATTGACGGTTTTGCCCCTCAGGAAAATTCCCGTTTTTACTGACGGGTAACACCGTCAGGTTTCATTTCCCTGACGGTTAACCGTCAGCCAAAGTGATTTTTCCTTACCAGCTAGGGCTGAGAGGTTTTGCCTGACGGGTAACCGTCAGGAAATTAAAACCTGACGGTTTTTTGTATTTTTCTGACGGTTTTTAACCGTCAGGGAATAACTGCTTTCTGGTAGTGGCTAGTGTTGGAGATATGCCCTAGAGACAATCATAAAGATGATTATATTTTGTTATATTCATAATTTATTAGATAATATATTATCTTATTCCAAGAATAATATCTTTAATATTTAATATCAAGTATGTTGTAACAACCCGACCTAGGGTCACCCGAGGGGTCCTCCAAGACCACCTGGAAAGTCCACCAGGACCTCCCAGAAGGTCCAGCAAAATCGCTCAAGGGGACCTCCAGGACCACCCAAGGGGTCCACCAGACCACTCGGGAGGTCTTGCAGTACCACCCGAGAGGTCCTAGGGAGGTCGTGAGGCATGGGATGTCCCCAAGTGCCATGACCTAGCTCGGGGGAGGTCGAGAGACCAAGCCTGAGGAGGTCGTGGGGTCTGGAGAGGTCCCAAGTCCTCAGTGTGAACCGAGCTAGTCCCAAGGATCAGCAGCTAGCTCTTCACAGCATACGAAAGTGGTAACATACATCAAACGCAAGCTTTAATAACAACAGAGTTGATTACAAAGGGAAGGCTTAACAGCCAACAAGATAAAATACAGCGGAAGACAAGTAAGTAGACCACCCGATACACCACATGCAATCGGCTGGAGGGCGCATCCTAGTCGGCCAGGATCACGTGGTCCACTCCGCATTTTACCCCAAGCTTTCTTCCCCTGCTAAAAACAGCATCAAGCAAGAGTGAGCACAACATCTGTGCTCGCAAGTTACACCTGCCAGTTAACAAAATGACATGTATATATGGATAACTCAAAGGAAGGCATAATATGGTTGATTTGCATAAAGCCAAGTTTCTTTCAAATACATTTACTAAGCTCCAAGACAGTTATATAATGACTAAGATTCATTTTCTCAAATCAAATTTTACAGTTGGATAACATTCATCAACAAGTGATGAAGGATATCCTCCTGTCATAAGGCTCCCCGCCCAGAACCCAATGGGATAGAAATCCCTAAATCATTTTATCAAACCTTTTGAAAATGTCCATGACCGTGGACACGGATATTCGAATAGATTTACACTCTGCAGAGGTTGTACACTTTACCCACATGACATGATTTCTCTAGTTTGTTTGGTGACCGGTAATGCCACCACTCACTTTCAAAGGTAAGTGGTCTAGAGCTCATGACAAGTCCTTTACAATGCATCATTCCACCGCAGTCCACCCCCACTAAGGTTTCGCCCCCTTTGGATAGAAACCCGCAGGGAAAGCCCCCTCTTGAGCCAGGTGGGATTAACAAGGTCCTAACATGACCAGCCATAAGAGACTACCCACGCTTCCGCAGGATCGACCGCGATGGAACTTTGCAAATTAGTCAGCCAGGTCCTACCCATACTGAACATGTGGTTGTATGGTGAGGCATAGCCCATTATGGGCATAGCAAGATGCAGCTCAAAGACCAGTCTTTAACTGACCTGGGCGACCACCACAGACCTAGGGCATCGATCATGGAAATGTCATGATCCCGTGCATAGACATGCACCAACCAAACAACCATTTCGCCCAAGTCCAAACCAATTTTCCTTTTCTTTGATTTTCAAAAATATTTACAAAACCTCCATGACAACCCAATGCCATGGTTAAAACATTTTGACAATATCGGTCATTTAGCAGCAAGATCTTCCAAAACAATAATTTTGGTCTAAGCATGGCTAAGCATTAAATTTTGCAAATGATCCTGGTTCACACTATTGCGTCAACCAGGTTTCATCTATGGTGACAACAGGGTGGATTCAATATCAACAATGGCCATACAAAGGATTCGTTATAACTACGCATTTAAAGACAGGTATTGAAATAGCTGAGTATAAATAAGCATGCAGTAATTTTGAAACAGAACTTAAATAATTTGAGATACTAGGTGCAACATGATCAAGAGTGTAACTTGCCTCTTGCTTGAAAGCTTAAGGATCTACCCCTCACAGAACTCGGGCTCCCAAGAGACAAAGCGATCTACACAAGAACAAAGCAGAGCAAATAAAGATCAAATAGGTTCCAAATGAACTCCAAACAAACCGAACAAAAACAAATAGCAAAGAACAGAACTAGAAGAACTGGAGAAGGGTTCTTAGGAGGAGGTCCTACAGGTAAGGGTGGTCTTTGCAAAAGACCAAAGTGGGTGGTCTTTTGCTAAGAGACCAGCAAAGACCGAGAGGGTGGTCTTTGCAAAAGATCACAGCAGGTGGTCTTTGCAAAAGACCAGAAGGGCGGCAAAGACCAAGAAGGTGGTCTTTGCAAAAGAGAGGTCCTGAGAGGCTCAAGGGACGTCCTGAGAGGGATGTCCCGAGGAGGTCATGGGAGGTCCTTGAAGAGGAAAGGTCCAAAGAAGGACCCAACACTACTACAAAAAGGCTAATATTGGACGCCTCATCACAGACGGTTGACCAAAACCGTTTGTATTACATGCAATCACAGAAGGTTTTGGTTTAGAGACCGTCTATGTTACTGGCTACGCTAAAAACCGTCTGTGAAGAGGTAATATCACAGACGGTTCATAACTAAAACCGTCTGTGAAGTACCACAGACAATTCATTTTTATAACCGTCTGTGATAATTCTACATATCACAGACGGTTCTAAAAATGAATCGTCTATGAAACCTCACAGACGGTTCTTAACAATAGCCGTCTGTGATATTGCTACATATCACAGACAGTTTTTTGTTATAACCATCTGTGAAAATCGCTACAGCTCCCAGTTGAAGTTCTATGAGTTTCTTCGTCGCCGATGCATCTCTTCGTCGCATCAATGCCACTTCGGCTCTACGTCTCTTCGTCACATCAATGCCGCTTCAGCTCCCCGATGCATCTCTTCATCTCACGCTCCAAATTTATTCCTTGTTTTATAAAAAGGATCATCCGCCATCGAAGATGATCATCCCCACTTATACAAAAAAACAGAAATAGCTGCGTCTTATGTTTCCTTGTCGCTGGCATTGATGGCCTACCTGGCCGCACTGTATGAGCACCTCTCTCGCTGCATGTTGAACCGTGCTGTGGAAGAACACTATTTCAACAGTGTCTTCACTCCTCTGTCCAAGAATTTGCCGGAGCGGGTGACGGCCACCTTCCGCCGTCATGACATCCTCCTCCGTCGTGTCTTCCGGGTGATCTCCCACTTTCGGCGAGTTTACCGCGCCGTCGACGTGGTCCTCCAAAATGACGTTGCATGTCTCCAAGAGGCTTGCCGTCACTTGGACTACTTAATCGAGACGGCAGGCGACCGAGTCGACCAGGCCGAGACCCCTCAAGCAAGGGAAGAGAGCCTATGGGCTCAATTCTTCTTGGTTCAACAATCTGAGGGTCTTCGGAGACATTCGAACGAGCGTCGTGGTGGACGATTTCGAGCTTCGTTCAATCACGAACCGTCCGCCCCCGACGCCGCCACGAAGTATTAAAGACGGAGATAGCGACCTACCTCCGCCACTATAAAAACTTTGTTTATTTATAGGTTTCTACTTTTTTAATCTTTTTTGTAGCGACTAGCCACACTGCTTGGCCATATATATGAAAATTCCAAAATGAAAAAAAAAAGTTTGGAGGTGAAGTTACTATATTAATTATATGTTGAATTATTACTATATATATATATATATATATATATATATATATATATACATATACATATACATATACATATACATATACATATACATATACATATATGGAACGTATCTAGTGCAAATGACCATTTGAGTGGTAAGGTGCAAACGCTGCTCTGGGCCATTGGATCTGGCTCCTATGGCTAGGATGGAGGAGGGTGGAAACCCCCCAAATCACTTATGCAATTTTTTAGAAAACCCCCCGAGGTTCTATTCTTCTTACCAAATCACCCTTAACCCACGCGCAGCTCCTGTCATCGATACCCCAACGCGTCATTAGTCTTCAAGACGCCTAATCCCCAAATCATTTTGAGCTCCTCATCAAGGCCGCCACCGTCCTCCCCTGCCCCTGTTGCCCGCCTCCCTAGCCCCTACCGCCCTCCTCCCTGTCCCTGTGGCCGCCCTCCTTGGCCCCTGCCGCCCTCCTTCCCCTCCATTGCGGCACCCTGCGTCGAGGACCGGCCGCCGCCTCCTCCACCACCTCTGCCCCGACGCCCACTCTTCCAGCCGACCTCCGCCCCGCGCCACCTTGATTCTGCAAGCACCTCCACGCTAAGGCTGCCGCCTCCTCCCCCCCTCCTGGCCCCTTGCGCCGTCGTCCTCCTTCCCCTCCCTTGCGCCGAGGACCAGCCGCCGCCTCCCTCCCCCCTCCACGGCCCCTTGCGCCATCGCCTCCTTCCCCCCTCCCTTGCGCGTCAAGGACCGGCCGCCGCCTCCTCCTCCCCCTCCTGGCCCCTTGCGCGCCACCCTCCTTCCCCCCCCTATGCTGCCGAGGACCACCACGCCTCCCTCCACCCCGAGCATGTGTTCTACTCTATATGAATTCCATCGTGCATTCTTGTTCATCTTTGAACACCACGCATGGGCTTCTTGTTGTGATTTCTGTTTGGATTATCTGTCTGTTGCTACGGTTACTTTGCAGAAACTAGCTAAGTAGCAAGTCTACAATGCTTGACTTCTGAATTAGTACTTTTCTCTTGGCTTGGCAACTGACGAATGCGTTTCTAATTCTCTGCAGCCTACCCACCGCCGAGCACCGCCTCCTCGAAGAAGTTGATTGGAAGTTGATAATGCATTGTGTAAATGATAGTGGCTCGATTTCAAAGAGGACTTCAGGGCCTTTTGCTGGTGAAAGCAAACAAGGATGGCTCTGGGCAGACCAAATTTATGCATTATCAATGTAATTGCTTTGTAACTGTGAATGCACATATGCACTCGGGATGTATGTAACTGTGAATGCATTGTGTAAATGACAGTGGCTCGATTTCATAGAGGACTTCAGGGCCTTTTGTCCTAGAATTGTTGTCCTGATTTTGGATGATATGTGTAATGGCTTTGTATGATTGAAGTATTAAATTTGAGAAAATGAAGTTGTTGTCATGAAATTTTTGTCCTAGAATTGTTGTCCTGGAACTGTTGTCCTGAAATCGGGTGATTCAATTCAAAGAAACACAAGTTGCTCCCCAAAAATGGGGAGAGATAGTTGAAGAGTTGAACACGAACACAGCTGGAGTGCAAATGAATGTGGAGATCCAAGAGTTGAACGCGGGCACAGCTGGAGTGCAAATGAATGTGGAGATGTAAGAGAGAACATCTATCTGTTCTATTCTGTTCTGTTCTGTTCTTGTATTTTTGGTTGGAATAATGCCTACTTGCCTTTTGTTTACCAACCTTGCAATGCACCACATGCATCATGCCCCACCACACCAAAGCTTATCTTTCACCTAGCTTGACAGGCAGCATCCACATATATATTCCATGATCGATTCCATCACTCAGAGGGGCTTAATTTACAAGGAACAGCTAGCTAGCTAATTTCTTCAGGAAACAAGCTAGGTTAATTACAGGTCACCATATATGTAGAACTCTAGGAAGTAAACGTATTCCAATGCAGGAACTAGTATAATACAAGAACTGCACACACTAAACCACTAATTAGCATTCACTTGATTTGAGCTATTCGGCACCAGGTAACTCAGGAAAATTGCAAGACAGATTGCCAAATTTGGGAGAAGAATAAAGCTAAGGATGCAAAGTTAAAGGGAATTCTAAAACTAGATGTGGCTGAAATACTTTGATGCCCACATTAAACATTCCTATTTCTTACAAATCTAGTTGACAGTTTACTATAGCTAATATTAATTAGATTGAGGGCTCTAGAACTCAGTAGCCTGGCCCAGCTCGGCCAACACCACGCGCTGGTCTTGCATGGTTGAATGCAGTCCAAAAAACAGGACCTGATGCAAATGAAAACTCATCCAAGGAACTAGTATCAGGAGCATTTTTCCATTCAAACAGGAAACTGGTGGAATTGTAGGCTGTAGCATCAGTCATTCAAACATAAGCATTTTTTTACATTCAAACAGGAACCAGGAACAGAGAAATATTTAGATTCAATTCATTACATCAAGAAAAATACATAGAGGAGACTTATGTTTGGTACAGATAAAAAGGAGACTTATGTTTCTGAAACCTGGAACATGTTTGTCATTAATTTGTGGCTACTCGATTCCAAACAAAATTCAAGGAGTATAGTTTCGAAGATTCAGTTCAGACCGTGGAACCACGCCCGACAATGGCACCATAACAAAATTTGGAACTAGTCCTTGATGATAGCATCCACTAGCTTCACTTCTTCTCTTCCTTCTTTGCCTCAGCAGCCTTCTTTTGGACATGGGTGGCAGTAGCAAGCTCCTCCGGAGTAGAATCACCAGCCTGAGACAAGACCAAAATCAAATAACCACGAAATCTAATAGCTTTCTTTTGCATTCAGTTACAAGTGTTCAGCTAGGTGTACTATAAAAATTAATTAGGCTGGTGATACAAAAATTCAGAGAACAATTTTATTGACATACCTTGGCGTGGAGGTGCCGGCAGAACCGAAGGTGGCGAGGTAGCGGAGGTCGGCCTGGAAGAGTGGGGCGTCGGGGGCGGAAGTGGTGGAGGAGGCGGGTGGTGGTCCTCGACATTGAGGTTGTGGCCACAAGGGAGGGGAAGGAGGGGTGGGTGAGGGGACAGGAGGAGGGGCGGGAGGGCTAGGAAGGAGGGCGGCGGCCTTGATGAGGAGCTCAAAACGATTTGGGGATTGGGCGTGCTGAAGACGAACAGACGTTGGGGGTATCGATGACGAGAGCTGCGCATGGGTTAAGGGTGATTTGGTAAGAAGAATAGAACCTCGGGGGTTTTCCAAAAAATTGCATAAGTGATTTGGGGGGTTTCCACCCTCCTCCATCCTAGCCACAGGAGCAGATCTAATGGCCCAGAGCAAAGATTTACACCTTACCACTCAAATGGCCATTTGCACTAGATACGTTCCCATATATATATATATATATATATACATACATATATATATATATATATATATATATATATATATGTATGTATATGTATATGTATATGTATATGTATATGTATATGTATATATAGTCATATAAACATGTAATTTCTTCATGTCATGTAAATTTATATACAAGATAAATATACTTGAGAAAAAACCATTTCACAGACGGTTCCATAATGGAACCGTCCGTGATAACATATCATGGATGGTTCCATAATAGAAACGTCTGTGATAAGTCTCTTTATTAGTAGGAGCCCGACCGCTAGGGTTTGCGCTCGTCCTAACTCTCGTCACTCCCCAGCGCCGCTAGGGTTTGCGCCCGCCCTAACTCGTCACTCCCCAGCATATTTACTCTCGTCCATTCCCCTCCCCACCTCGACGCCGCCGCCCGACCCCGTCGTCGTCGCCGCCGGTTGTGACACCACTCTGCACTGCACAAGACACTCGTACGATAGTAGTGTCTTGTGCAGTTTTAGGGTTGTGCCACAACTACGGTGACGCCGCCACCCAAGGCACTGGGCTTGGCCCTGCGTGTCGCCTGCGCCGCCATGACTTGGTTCTCCTGCTCGGCCTCCTGTGCTCGGGCCCTGGCCGAGCTTTGCTTTCCCCATCCTCCCTCTATTCTCCTCTAGATCTGTTAGCTTAATGTCTTTTGTTGAGTTTGATTTTTATGCTTGAGCCTTAAGTTGTGTCACGATGTTTGTGTGATTTATACAAGGTGAAGGAGACGGATGAGGGTTGTCTTTGGTGGTGGGGTCGCCATCGTGGTTGTCTTTGTCTCGAGGTATCACCCTACCTTACTCCCTCTACTACTCTTGGTGTGGTGGCGGGTTTGAACCGCTCAATGATGTTAATAGTCTTATGCTGAAATTGAATTGATAATTAGTTCATATTAATAGTCCCCTTGCTCTGTGATGTAATGATGTTAATAGTCTTATGCTAAAATTGAATTGATAATTAGTTCATATTAATAGTCCCCTTGCTCTATGATGTAAACTGAGGGCTATTGGTGTATGTGCATTCTGTACATCTTGCTTAGTTCATGCTGTGGGTTCATATTGATAAAAATGAATGGGGCAAAATGGTGGGTTTGGTTAATGCTCTCTGATGGGTACTGAGGGTTATTGATGTCGGTTCTTTGTACTTGGTTAGCTTACATGGGATCGACGTGGTTCGGATGGGGCTTGGCTGCAATTAACTTTTCATATTTGTGTCCCAGGTCAAGTTCTCCTCCCTTGTGTCTCAGGTATGTATACGTCGACCTACCATTCTATTCCTCATCTCTTCTCTATAAAACCTCCAAGCAGTGGCTTCTTGTGCCTTTAAAACTGTCTTCATATCTATATATTATATATATCGTTTGTAATCCCCAGCCCTTTCGGTGGGTCGTGAGGAGGATGAGACAGCTACCACGGGCAACCTCTCATCGAGCCCTTGTAGATTCAAGAAGTAGGGCTGCAAGAGAAAGCGCGTGGACATACAATTACCCTGGATATCGTCGATAGGTAATTGGACTTGACATCAAGAAATGGCTGGTTGCTGATACATGAAGCCAATGTTGGCTTCATGTATCAGCAACCAGCCATTTCTTGATGTCACCTGTGGCAGCTGTGTCATCCTCCCTCACGACCCCTCGAAAGTGGCTGAGGACTACGAACGATATAATATAGGACGCCCGTTTCGTACTCCTAGGAGTATGTACTCCCACTTCCAATATACCACTTAAACGTGCATATTATACTTCTTTATCATTTTCAATATACTTAAATACCAATTATAAGATACTCTAATGCGACTTGATTGAAAAAAAGTTCATTGGAGCTCTCTGTTTTTTGCTATATACCATTTTTCATATATAAAAGAAGTGTATACACAGATTTTGCTATAAAAAGTGGAATTTAATGAAATTTTTCAGAGAACTCACTTTGAGGTATCTTATAATCATTATTGGAGTATGTTCAAATAGATAAAGAGGTATCATCGTACGATTTAAGTGGTATATGAGAGGTGGGAGTACATACTCCCAGGAGTACCATACCATTTTCCATTTTCATATATATATATATATATATATATATATATATATATATATATATATGAAGACAGTTTTAAAGGCACAAGCAGTCATTGCTTGGAGGTTTCATATATATATCATGCAGCAGTTCTTAACACGAACCGTTTGTGATAGCATGCATCACAGATGATTTTGGAACCGTCAGTGATGACCTCATGTCATCACTGACCCATAAACTCAGACGGCTCACAAAACCGTCTGTGATGACATTTTTGAACCGTTTGTGAACACCTTTTTTTTTGTAGTAGTGCAAGAGGGTCGTCTTTGCAAAAAGACCAGGGAGGTCCTGAGGAGATCCTCAGGAGGAGGTCCTGGAAAAGATACGACTACACAGTGCGGTCGTAGGAATTGAAGAAAGAACCAGGCACGAGGGAACTTACCAAGGCCAAGAGCGAGTTTGAGGACAAGATGAAGGAGCTGGTCCAATAGCTGGACAGTAATCCAGCTGGTGGTGGCGGTGAGGACGTCGCAGAAGCTCCGGTGGAATCGCCGACGGCAAGGAGGCGGTGAAGGAGGTTCTGTCGGAGTTCTTGGCGACGAAGCGTCAACGCAGAGCAACTTAGCAGGAGCAAAAAAAGATAAGTGTGGAAATATGGTGATGAGAGGGGCTGCTCAAGCTGTTTATAAAGAGAGTCACTGAAAACCTCAGAGACGGATGAGTCAAAGGTAGGTAGGAGTCAAGGCAGGTGTCACAACCGATCTGGTGAACGACAATAGACCAAGACATGCTGAGAAAGAAGGGAACAACGAGAGAGAACAAGGTGCCACACAGGTGACCACGTAAGTGGCTGCATTTATTGTGACATAACAGGCATTAAATGCACAAAGGCTTAGGTGGCGGATAAGGATGAGGGTAAGCATGACTGTCAAGGGGTACCAGTCAACTTGGAAAACAATCTAGTCAAAGAGGAGTGGTCACGGCCCAAGGGGAGGTCGTGACCTGCAGGGGTGGTCTTTATAAAAAGACCACAAGGGGTGGTCTTCGCAAAGAGACCACAGAGGGTGGTCTTTGCAAGAACCATAGAGGAGGTCCACTGGACAGGAAGGTCCTACGAGATCAAAGGAGATCTTTGAGGAGGTCTGAAAGGCTAAGAGGTCCAAGGGACAAGGAGGTCCAAAAGATAAAGAGGTCCTGCAGACAGGGAGATCTTGACTATCAAAATGAAGAGCAAAGGAGGTCTTGACGGTTAGGATTAACTAAAGGGAGATCCCGACGGTCAAGAGGAGATCGAAGGAGGTCTCAACGGTCAAGTTGAACTCAAAGGAGATCTTGACGGCCAAGATGGAACCAAGGGAGTTTTGGTGGTCAGGATGAACCCGAGGGAGGTCCTATCGGACACGAAAAGGTCCAAATGGACACAGAGAGGTCCAAAGGAACATAGGAAGGTTCAAATGAACACAAGGGAGGACAGAAAAATTAAACAGGAGAGTTCCAGAAAGGAGAAATTCAACTCGAATTGAATTTCAGAAATCAAAGATATTTGAAACACAAACCCGAGCTAGGATTCCATGAGGTGGTCGTGACTCAAGGAGGAGGTCAAAACCAAAAGAAGGTTCAATCGGAAACGGAGGTCTAGACCACAAGGAGGTCAAAATAGAGAAGGTGGTTTAGATCAAAAGGAGGTCTAAAGACAAGGGTAGTCTAGACACAAAGGAGGTCTAGACACATAGGAGAGTTCCAGACACAAGGAGACCTGGACTCAAGGAGATGACCGAACAAGAGGGAGGTCTGGAAAGAAAGAGCTGGGCCAAGAGGAGAACAGAACTAACAGAGAAAGGGAGAGACTACTCCAGAGCTCGAACAACTCCAAATAAACCAAGCTTTTGGATTAGTTGAAGTTTGATTTAGTCATTTTAAACACTCGAATTCCGAAAATCTCAAGTTAAGATTTGAACTCTCATCAAAACCAAATGGCCCTTTTTATTTTTGAAATTTTTTCAAAAAAGCTCAGAAAATTGGGGTGTTACATATGTGACTTGATTGTGAAAATCTATATTTATCTTTGCGATGATTATTCTAAAGTGATCCCTAGTTGGAAACATATGAATAGACTAGCATATGTATTAGTTGATGATCATGTTTCACAAATCATAGATATGGAGATATCAAACCAATAATATGGACACATGTTAGCGAACATGGGGTTGGATCAACCCATCATGAGACACTGCGAGATCGTTGTATTCTTATATGTCATCAGTTGGTCTCCTTTACAATGCATATGTTATATCCCTAGACTTGAGGTCATCGCACATACTCGAGATGTGTAGTGACTTACTTAGGGGTTACCAAACACTACTCCATAATTGGGTAGTTATAAAGGTAGCTTTCAGATTTGTCATGATACAAGCGTCAAGGCATGGTCGATCAAGATAGGATTTGCCCCTCCATGCAACGGGAGAGATATCTCTAGACTTCTCGAGTGATCGGATTCCAGAAATGCATGGCCATGCTACTCACGGTTAAAGCGTTAACCATTGTCGGGGAATTCGAGTCACGTGATCGAGAAATAGTGATCGAGCTAACCAACAAGAATGGGATGTACTTGCCTTGAGTTTGAACGATATCGTGAGGCAAAGGGAAAAACATATGATATTTGTTAAGTTTCGTCCGATGTGATCTTTACGTATACTTGGGAGTCAACATGTCCTGCTAGGGGACACTACCAATTAGTGGATGAGTAGGAGTACTCAGGCCATGTCCAAATGTACGTGAACATATAGAGTCGCACGCTTAAAGTGTTGGGACATATTTTGGACGGTGATCCGAATTCTTATAGGCCACGAGTTCCTAATAGGCCTCAAAGTTTGAAACCCATCATGGACGCCTATATATAGAGGGGCGGTGGCATAGGATTAATGTGATTTTTGGAATTCCTGAAACCCTAGCCACCACACCTCGCTCACCCAAAACCGTGCAGCCGGCGCTAGCACTCCAGCGCGTGGTGTCCCTGTCCCGTACGTGTGGATACCCTGGAGACGTTGTTGCAAGGCTTCAATGCTACGACGATCCGCAATTTGTGATAATCACGAGGAGCACTTGGAGGAGGCGTTAGGCTAGTACGACTACAACCACACCAACGCGCTACATCAACTCTTCTTTCCGCTGTGAGTCTGCGTGTCTAGTGGCAATCTCGTGATCTATTACTAGCAGAGGTTCCTTGGTTGCACGGTAGATTTTTAAAATTACGCTAGTTTATCTTACATGTGTTCCTTCAGCCAACACTTTGACCGGGACTACGGCGTGGACTACGCGAAGCAGGCCCTCTCCGAGGCCTCCTGCTTCACCCAGAGCATCTTCAACCAGACTCGTCGGCTGCATCACCCTCGTTGTCAATGACATGGACGGCATCGCCTTCACCGACGGCAGCACCATCGAACTCAGCGCCGGCTACGTCAACGGCCACACCGGCGACATCAAGACCGAGGTAACAATACAATGAATTTGCACCATGGTTTCAGGCAAGTGCGTGTAGGAGCTATGGTAGGACTACAAGGCCAAGTACGGGAGCTGAATTGCTGATCGACGCGGTGATGTTGGTGTTGCTTATGGTGACTTGCTATAAGCTTGTTGTAACTATGGAGTAGTACTTTGTAACTGTGGCATGCTGAGGTGATGGAATAAAAACGTTGGTAGGAGCATTACTCAGCTGCTCCCTCTGCACGCTAAGTTGAGTTTAGCCACATACCTATACAATCCACATACCTATACTATCCACAAGAATATAAATTGACAAGAAACAGAGCAAAAAACATCGCAAGAAATCAAACACATCTCCCACATTGTTCCATAACAGATCTGGCTGTAGGTCATGCCTTTTTTACACAAAAAAAAAGTAATCAGAAGTCATCATTTTCCTAATTTGGAGTTAGGACTAAGAACATTAGTGGATCCCTTCTCTGTGTGCTCATCTTGTGCTGGATGCCCTGCAGTCCCTAGTGGTGGTTGGCCTCCTGTATCGAGCAACATAACACATAGTTTCAATAACGATATACAACTGACAATAAAAATGTCTGAAAGCTCACACTGCATTTAATCCTCTTCTTCTTTGCGAGGATTCACAGTGCATCTCCAATTCCTTTTTTTTTTGTAGAAAACTCTCTGATTTTGTAATACCCCAAATATAATTCGAGAGAGAATAATTAAAATTAGGAAGAAGGACCAAATAGAAAAGAGTTTAGCAGAAGAAAAAAAGGGGGGTTTTATGCAAATCCTCGGCAACCTGGGCCTCGGACCTTGGCCCAGGAGGCCTATGAGGGGCCGGCCACCAATCAAAGAAGGGGGGAAAGCCCTAGCACTACTGTAGCACATGAGCTACAGTGCCCGCCGCCGCTACAGTGTTGTGCTACAGTAGACACCCCCTTTGCACTCCATTGCTATTCCCCTCCCTCTTGGTGGTGCTCTCCTATTGCTGTCGGCCAAGAAGAAGGAAGAAGACGGAAGAAAAAGGAAGGGGAAGAAGGGAGGGGAGAGGGATCGTGTGGTGTTCATCGCGTTCGACAGTGGGTTCTTCAAGGGTAATCCCAATTCTCCCTCGATTAGTAGCGCAATTTGTTAATTTAGCGATGTTGGTATTTAGGGTTGTTCAGGACAGATTAGAGAGGTTCGAGGTTTTGATATGTTTAAATGCAGAATTAGTTCTGGACGTCTCCTAGGGTATTGTAGAGGACGTCGCCCTCTTTCCGTGAAGTTCCAGAACACGTAATTTGGACCTCTATAACAGAAGTTATGATTTTATTAGTGGGACTGTTCTGCAGAATCGTTGGTTTTCTGATAGGTTTTAGAAATCTAGGTAAAACGATTAGTTAAATGGGAAATCAGAGAAGCTTAGTAAAATGAAAGTTGTAGATCATTGTCTCAGCTTTTCAGAAAGTACAAGAACTCGAGATTTGGACACTCGTACTGAAGCTTATTGTATTTTTAGTGTTCTGTCCAGAGAGCCTGACGTAAAAATCGATGTTTCATTACCTGGCTTGGTAGGGGTATTATTTGGCCGATTCAGAGAGGCTCACCAACTAGACTTAGTTGGGGAATTTAATTACCTTTCCAGAAAGTCTAAGAAAACCTTAATCGGACTCCTATAACAATAGATGTGGATTTTAGAAGTTGACTATCCACTGAGGGGACAGATCGATGTTTAGGAATTGGGGTTGGGATCGAGTTCGATGTTTTTGCGAGTTAGTGATTGTTGTTATATAGTTTGTTTTGGTCCGCTACTGTCGTCTTAGCGTACGTTATAATTATTTATTCAGGTGGTGGACTGGTCCCAGGGGCAGCACCTCCTGCACATCCCTCGTTCTCTCGCGGTGAAGGCAAGTATAATGATGGTTATAATATATATTATTGAATGGCAAGGTTTGATATAAATTATGAGAAATTGTGTGTTCATGAGTTGTGATGTTGGTATAGTTGGTAATGTTCAAGGTTGCTAGAGATATGAGTTATGTGTTAATCTTGGATGTTTGCTAATTGTGAAGTCTATGTTTATGAGCTTTGTAGTATGAATGGGATATTCATATGCAATGTTGTTGCAGATGCATGTTTGTATTAATTTGAGAAATTCATACATATGCATCATGTTGGCTTATTGAAGACTTGGTCATGAGATGACCAAGCAACTCTTGAGGTCCCCGTCATGTTGATGACGGGCTAAAGGTCCCCATACTTGTAAAGCATGGGCTTTGGTCCCCATACTTGCGGAGTATGGGCAATGGTCCCTGTGCCAGATGGCACAGGCATGGGTGTGCATCGACGGATGCACACTTTGCATTACCGGTAAAATGCAAAAGGGAAAGAGAAGGAAAATGATCATTTTGAGCATATTGCATAGCATGTGTGTGTAAGGTGATTGATATGTGGATTTGTGAAGTATAGTTGATGAATTACATGGTTGTTTGTTGTTGATGCCATTTATTATATTTGCTGAGTCTTGGACTCACCTCTTGTTGTTTGTTGTGTTTTAGGTACTTATACGAGATCGGCATGCATGGGGAAAAGGAAGAATTAGACTTCTTGCACTTCTGCACGAACTACCCACCATAGAATGAAAGGAAAATTAACTAAGAGATGAATGAACTGTTTAAAGTACTCATATTGATTATTGCTTGATTGGATTAGTCTGTAATAAATGAATAGACGTTTTGGATGCTCATGATCTATTTCTTAGACGTTTAGTTACTATGGATGTCATAGTAACGAATAGTCAGTTTTGATTACGTCTTGATCAAATTGCAATTTGGATTAACTTTATATCTTATAATCATGTTGGAACCTCCAAAGATAGGTAACTATACAAAGGAGGTTCTGCCGAAATTTTGTAAGATGTTTTAGTTTGATTACGTTTAATTTATTTAATTTACTAGCATTCCAGGCCTTTGTTTGGCTAGGGTGTTACAGATTTGTATTAATAACTTAATGATAAGGACTTACAACTAACAATAAAAATGTCTGAAAGCTCACACTGCATTTAATCTTCTTCTTTGCGAGGATTCACAGTGCATCTCCAATTCCTTTTTTGGTAGAAAACTATCTGATTTGTATTAATAACTTAATGATAAGGACTTTTTAAGGTACATAAGTACCCAGCTTTTACATAGAAGATTCTACAAGAGCAACATGCTACCATCAAGTCCGTAAGTCAATGAATGTGTTGAAATTGTTTATCTTTCTTGCGATAGACTTCGTATCTTGCAACAATGTCATAATCGCTGATGATCATGGCAGCGGGAAGTAGATTGTCAATGATATCATTGATGTGTATGACTTATGTCTTGGTAGCGGTGTTGTTCGTCCAGGTGTCGATCTTCGCCGTAGATGTCTCCATCATCGTCCAAGTGAGCCGGTTTGATAAAACCCATGAAGGGTAGTGAAAATCCAGTCAAGAAATCGTCGAAGAAGAACAAAACTAGAAAATTGACCTAGTAACGAAAGCAGAAGAAAACTAAAATTACTTCTAAAAATCAACGAGTGCCCATCCACTCAATGTCATCGAGAATGCCGAAAAAGAGATCGTGCCAGTCATTTGTGCTCGGATCTTAAAGCTACCCAAAAACGTAGCATCAGGCAATTAATCAACCGTCCAGACATTGAGATTCGCCGTATGGTGGACGGCATGCATGAATCATGATGATTGACACCTTGGATGGAATATGGCTGATTCCATTAAACCAGGGCCGCAGAATCGTTGGCCACTAAGCAAGAAACACAATCGGGCACCGAATTAGGCCATAACATGATACCTGTCAGACCCAGGTCTGCTCTGAATGCAGCCAACGATCTTCTGTAGGACCGGTGTCCACGACTAAAATTACTTCCTCTCTTAGAAAGAATATTTCAGATGTCTTCATCTCTTAGATAATCATCCCTAAGGCTAAAAGAATATTCGTGCAAGTTATCCAAATTTACAAATGTTTATACCATAATGGTGTTTCCAGGTTTTCCTACCTTAGCTTAAATATTTTGGATTTGGGTCTATCTTGGTTCAAGTTCTGTGATCGTCACCTTATTGAAAGACGAATTGTATTTGTTCGACCCTTCTGGTGGTTCATTTGCACCTTCATGATGGGCATGGTGTGCATTGTCCAACCTAAAAATAAATGCATGCCTAGATGGAGCAGGCAAGGTAGTAGACCTTCCAACAAGCTCAGGATTGCATTGGACCTTTCGCAGTAAACATAAGACTAAGAGAAATAGTCAAATAATAATGATCTCGGAAAAGTAAAAGAGGAGACCATAGTTGAGGGCACAAGTCCCACAAGAAGAGAATATCAAACATCAACGAATAAGAATAAAGTATTACTTTAGAAACTCGAGAAACTCTTAAGCGACAACGACAAAAAAGTTAAACAAACTTCAATAAGTTGTAAGTTACAAAATTTAACCCCAACCTCAAATACTTCTACTACACTCTTTCCTTTAACCAAAAAAATAATTTTCTTTAATTACAACATCACTTTGCCACCTCAAACAAGAAGAGGCTTTTAAGACCAAATCATATTAATCACTTAAAAACCAATAGAACTTTCTAACACATCGCTTTGCTCCACAAATTTCAGATACCACATAAATCGTGAACTCCAAAAGATCACGAATGCAAAGCTCGAAATATTTCATTTGAGTGATACCATAAAAGACGATCAAATTTACTCTCTTTCTATAAGAATCAACAACACCCTCACAAGTTACAATCCATTGCAGACAATCTTACTAATAACAAGAACAACACACTCTTGACAAGAATCGTCATAGTCTACTATTCCACTATAAAGCTCTCTAGAAACTCACCAAATTGTTCTATACTACTGACGAGGATTAAAACCTCTATGTATTATTTTAATACATAATAAAAGACCATACGTCTTCATGGTCGTAACCCCTAAGACTAACGACCTCCCTGGTCGTTAGTATACCAGAGGTTACTTAATGGGTACCCTGGTCGGATGAGGCTTTTTGCCTAAATCCCCGACCAGATAACCGCTCGTAAAATTACTGAACTGGTATTTCCTATCGTATGATGAATGGAACACGTGCTATGCATTCCAAACCATGCGATGGTACAACCTCGACATCGACTATTAACCACCTGCGGTTAAGCTTTTTCACAGTAACCGCAAGGAAGTTAGCACATTGCTAATCGCTTCCACCGCTCCGACCAATAAACGCTTCATCAGGGACGTCTTCTCCAGGAGTAACTGCCACCTCTTCAAAAGTTATTTAAAGATGAAGCGCAGAAGACAAGACAAGGGAGAACACAACGTCAACAAAGTACGCAACAACGCACAGAAGCCTAAGCGGTGGAATTAGAGGCTAGACAATCAATCTTAGACTCATATTCTAAGTCTGATTATTTAGTTAGACATTCCCCCATTCAGTGTAATTCAGGGTAGTACTTAGCCACATCTTGTAAATCCAGTTCATATCAATAAAGAGCGACCCCCATTCCATTCCAGGATATTCCACGTCATTTTCCTCGTTTATTTTCATAAGATCGGCGATTCGATCGTCGACAGCTGGCGCCGTCCGTGGGGAAGAAGGCGTAAGTT
This sequence comes from Phyllostachys edulis, assembly GCA_036346405.1. Taxonomy (NCBI): domain Eukaryota; kingdom Viridiplantae; phylum Streptophyta; class Magnoliopsida; order Poales; family Poaceae; genus Phyllostachys; species Phyllostachys edulis. Next base: position 12,992,504 of record CM070563.1, read on the forward strand.
TCCTGAAGAAAATTCTTCGCTCAAGAAGATCCTCGCCCAAAATCTCTGCAATCGCTCATGCGGCTATGCCCGGAGTTTGGGATGAGGAGAACTGGTTCGATTTGGTGGACTACGCCAACCTCGACATGGAAGGATGTATCCGCGCCATGGAAGAAAATGGCAGGTCATCATCCTCTTCCTCCTCCGCCGGCACGCGCCGCCGACGCCGCGAGGTCGGCCGGATGGATGAAGATGCGCCGCCACTACGGTGGCACAACCAGAGAAGCCGCCGTTCCGACCAGTTCGAACGCCAGAAGGATCTCTTTAAGCTCGGTTTTCGACCGCCAAACAGTGAAGAAATTTCAGCCCCATCACCGGAAAACTCTATACCATTGATGAAATCATGGTGGAAGATACTCTCCTTGACCGGCAATTCCAGAGTCAACCGTCACCGGTAGCGGTGTCGATGAAACCTCCACCGGTCGAGGTCGTGTGGGGATGATCACGCCAAGATATCGATTGGCGGTTCGTCGGATCAGCTGAGAAGACCTCAGAAGTGCTCATCTCCGACCGGTCCCCATCGTGGAAGATTCTCGCGAATAATCGACAAGCTCTCCATTAGTTACGATGGAAGCTCATCGGAAGATCAATCTTTGGAAGCACGAGGTCAACGCAATCGGAGATGAAGATCAAGATGCCCCTGCGGTCCTACACTCTCTACCACGCCATCACGTGTTGTTAGAGATGATCCGGCCGTCGAGCACCAACTTCCGGAGGCAACGGAACTAATCGGCGTCAATCGGTTAACTACTTTGCACCGCCCACCCAGAGTGGTGATGGGACCGAACAAATCCGAAGGTCAAGGGAAGGTTGAGACAGGCATACACCCACGACCAATTACAAACCCCTGAGACCTTCTCAGAATCGTACAAAACTTGCGGCGTGTTCAAAACATGTTAAATAATTCGATCCCGCTTTAGCGTAAACTCCTAGTTTTGTACAACTCGTAGGTCGGTATCCGAAATTCTCCAACAGACCATGCAACTAATCAAGCGATCGGGAGCAGAGGGTTTTAGGAAGTCGACTATGACTTCGCCCCAACGCTCCTCCTCTCGAGAGGACAAAGACGGTCATACCAGAGCGATCGATCGAGACCTCCTCGGCGATTCCGACCAAGGAGTCATGAGGGGAGAAGGCTATTTCAAGAGGCTACTCCCCCACTGCGTCGAGAAGAACCACCACTAGGACCTAACGATCTTCGACATCGTTTGAACCAAGTAGGCGGTCGGAGGCATCATATCAATGTCTACGACCGGATCGGTACTCAGGAGTTCCAGCATCCCAATCCTAGGGATCGGTCTCTGACCGATTACAATCCGGCACCTTCCCAGAGAAGACGCCATGAATCAATCACAGGTTGTCGAGCCTTCTCTGCAGGGCTCCAAGCTGTGCATTGGCCTAATCGGTTCCGACCGGCCAACTTGGACAAATTTAATGGAACTCAAAACCCATTGGAATTTCTCCAAATATATACCACCGCCATCAGGGCTGCTGGTGGCGATGAGAATGTAATGGCCAACTATTTACCCACCGTGCTCGAAGGGTCTGCCCGGTCGTGGTTGTTAAACCTACCGATCGGATCAATATATACTTGGGAACAACTCTGTGACCTTCTGATTGCCAACTTCCAGGGTACGTACGACCGCCCTGGAAAGGAGGACGATCTCCACAGAATCCGGCAGGGATCTGATGAGACTTTACGTCAATATATCAAAAGGTTCAGCCAGGTTCGTAACTCTATACCCGAAGTCGCAGAGTCCTCTGTTATTCAGGCTTTTAAAACAGGTCTGAGGAATCGGCGGTTTACGGAGGACATAGCAATGAACCCTCCAAGAACAACCGTTGAGCTTTTTGATATGGCGGACAAGTATGCCACCGCTAGCGAAGCAATCGAGTGGTGTGAAGCCATTGATCGGAAAGACAAGATTCCCCAGCCTGGCTTGGACAAACAGGAGAAAAAGAACAAGAAGTCTCTCAAGAAGAAAAAGAACCGCAGACCCGACGACAAAGAAGTCCTCGCCGTTCCAGACAAGTTCAAGAAAGGCAAGAAGGACTATGCCGGTCGAAACAAGGCAAAAGCTCCGACCGAAGGATTCCAGACGAACAAGAGGTGGTGTCCACTTCACCAGCAGGCAGGGCATGATCTACGCACCTGTCGTGTCTGGCAAAAGAAACTAGAGGATTTTTATGCAGGTAAAGGACCATTTCCAGCAATACAGGAACACGGAGAAACGAGCTCCAAAAAGGACAAGGATGGCGACGAGGAGATGGAGTACCAGGATCCCCAACACACAGTCAACATGATTTTTGGAGGATCTTCTTCATACGAGTCCAGACGTCATCGAAGGCCATGGGCGGAGGTCAACCTCGTCGAATCTCCAACTGTAATCAAGCACTCGAAGTGGTCGGACACCGCAATTTCCTTCAGCAAAGACGACTGCACCATCCCATCGACTCGACCGGGTAGGTTCCCTATCGTTGTTGAACCAACCATTAATAATTATCGGGTTAATCGGGTCTTAGTAGATGGGGGTAGTTCCTTGAATATATTATTTGTGGGAGCTTTAGAAGAAATGCAGGTCCCCATGTCAAAGGTGAAACCTGTGAAATATGCTTTTCATGGCATAGTTAGGGTTCTACCGCTAAACCGATAGGACAAGTTTCCTTACGGTTCGTTCGAAAAAACGACAACTTCCGAACAGAAAAGATTCTGTTTGATGTAGTAAACTTCGAATCCGCATACAACGGAATTCTCGGTCAACCAGCATTACAAAATTCTTGATAGCCACGCATTACGGTTATCAAAGTTTGAAAATGCTGGGGCCGAAGGGAGTCATCACAATTCGAGGAGATCAGAAAATGGCTTACGTATGCGATCGGAAATCCTTCGCACTGGTTGATGAACTTCCGACCAGGGAGGTTAACCCGTCTCCCATGCAGGTCAAACACTCGAGGCCAAAGATGACACCCAAACCATCCGACCAGACAAAGGAGGTACCACTCGACAAAAGCGCTTCTCCGGACAGCGTCAAGTCATCACATGGGTCAGGACAACCAGATCCAACCGCCCGCAAGATTTTGGTCGGGGCAAGACTCGACCCTAAATAGGAAGAGTCGCTCGTCTCCTTCCTCCGAGCAAATCAAGACGTGTTTGCTTGGCAAGCGTCCGATATGCCCGAGTCCCCGGGAGGTGATCGAGCACGCGAGCTTGCTCTCACCGACAAAAACCGATCAAGCGAAATTACGACGTTTACTTTTTGATCGGAAGGAAGCTATCGATCGGAGATTGACAAACTTCTCGAGGCGGGATTTATTCGTGAACTCGACCACCCACGGTGGCTTGCCAATCTGTAATGGTTAGGAAAACAATGGGAAATGGCGAATGTGTATCGACTTTACAGATCTTAATAAAGCTTGTCCGAAGGATGACTTTCCCCTTCCGCATTGATCAACTAGTAGATTCTACTTACAGGTGCGAGTTACTAAGTTTTTAGATGCGTATTCGTGGTACCACCAGATTAGTATGTGTAAAGAAGATGAGGAGAAAACTTCCTTCATCACCCCATATGGTACTTCTTGTTATATTAAGATGACATTTGGTCTCAAAAATCTTTGGTGCAACTTTTCAAAGGTTGATGCAAAAACTTTTAGTCCACAAATCGGTCGGAATCTAGAAGCTTATGTTGACGATCCGTCGTAAAGACCACCATTTGGCGACCACATTTCGACTTACAAGAAACTTTTAACAACTTGAGAAGACATAACCTCAAGTTAAATCCGAAAAAGTGTGTGTTCGGAGTTTCTGCTGGAAAACTGCTCGGTTTCCTAGTTTCGGCTAGAGGTATTGAAGCAAATCCAGCAAAAATTGCGGCCATCGACCAGATGCGCCCTCCGACCACGAAGAAGGAAGTCCAAAAACTAACCGGCTGTATGGCAGCGTTAAGTCGTTTCATAGCAAGGTTAGGGGAAAAAGGATTACCTTTCTTTAAACTTCTTCGGAAACATGGGAGTTTCGAGTGGACTAAAGAGGCAAACGATGCCTTTGAGGAACTCAAAAAGTACCTTACGAGTACCCCGGTCTTAGTTTCTCCGAGATCGGGAGAAACATTGCTAATTTACGTGGCAGCAACACCACAGACAGTTAGCGGTGTACTGGTTGTAGAAAGGGATAATATCCAACGACCAGTCTATTACGTGGCGAAGTCTTACATGGACCAAAGGAAAGATACCCACAGTACAAAAGTTGCTTTATGGCCTCCTTATGTCTTCAAGGAAGCTAAGGCACTATTTTCGAGCCCACAAAGTGGTCGTACCTACGGATATCCCTTGGTCAAGTCCTTGAAACAGGAATCATCGGGACGGATAGCCAAATGGGCGGTCGAGCTAAGGCGTTCGATCTCCATTTCATTTCACGAACAACAATCAAGTCCGAGCAATAGCGTAATTCATTGCGAATGGACAAACCCTGAACCCACCCAAGGACCCGAGTACGAACACCACGACAGTGGACAATGTATTCGACGGTTCCTTGATGTTACAAGGATCGGGGTGGAGTGGTCTTGATATCCCTCTTGGCGAACACATCAAGTCGCCATCGGTTAAATTTTCCTACCACCAATAATGTGGCGAATATGAAGGTTTCTTGGCGGGACTCGAGCAGCTCGTTAAGCTCGGGATTCGCAGATTGCTAGTGAAAGCGATTCTCAACTAGTAGCGAATCAAGTGGGGAAAGAGTATCAATGCTCAAGTACCAAGATGTCATCTTATCTGGCGGAAGTACGAAAACTCGAAAAGCACTTCTTGGTTTTCGGATCCAACATATTCCTAGAAAGGAAAACTTTCTGGCGCACCGGTTAGCACGGATGGCCTCCACGAGGTCGGCCGTCCCGCCCGAGTTTTTCTCGAGCAACTCAATTCACCCTCGGTAGTTGAGCCTTCCGAGAACATACATGATTCTTTGCAAGTTGAACAAACCGATCAAGGGAACATGGATGCTCCACAGTCGTGATGGTTGGCGTATCACGATCAAGGTAGAGATCGGATGACATCGATCTACAATTATCTTCAGCATGACACAATTCCAGAAGATGATGTAGAGGCTGATCGTATAGCATGAAAAGCCAAATCATACACTCTAATCGAAAGTACCTTGTATAAACGAGGATCTCATGGAGTGTTGATGAGATGCATATCTCAAACGGATGGCATTAGATTGCTAACCGAAATCCATGAAGGCGTCTGTGGAGCACACCATTCCTACAGAACACTGGTCGGTAAAGCCTTTCGGCAAGGCTATTACTGGCCAACTGCCCTTCATGATGCAAAAGAGCTTGTGACGAAGTGTGTACAATGTCAGTTTCATAGTCGACAAGTACATCACCAAAGACAAGCCTTACAAACAATTCCTCTTTCTTGGCCTTTTGCAACTCGGGATTGGACATTCAGGACCTTTCCCAAGAGCACCGGGGCTTGAATTCCTTTTCGTCATGATTGACACGTTTACAAAATGGATTGAAGCCGAGCGATCGTTAAAATAACAACTGAGGCCGCTAAGAGATTTCTCCTGAAAAATGTGATCACGCGATTTGGTGTACCCATCGTATCATCACGCACAATGGTTCCCGATTCTCCGGTGATCAATTCCGGGAGTTCTGCGATGAACTTAGTGTCAAAGTTCATTTTGCTTCATTGCTCATCCGAGCAACGGAGGCGATTGAGCGGGCTAATGGTATCCTTATGCAGGGGATCAAACGCCGAGTATTCGACCAGTTAATCAAACGGTCAGGAGCTTGGGTTAAAGAACTTCCCTCTGTGTTATGGGCCGTTCGAACCACGACCAGTCGTGCGACCGGTGAAACTCCATTCTTTTTGGTTTATGGTGCTGAAGCCATGCTTCCTCCAGAACTCAAAATTGGCTCTGCTCGAACTGATCGTTTTGACGAAAATGATCGAGAATGAGCAACGACTTCGGCGATGTCGATTTCCTTGAAGAACGACGAAACCAAGCCCTTGTACGATCATCAATCTACCAACAAGCCATGCGAAGGTACCATAGTCGTAAGGTGCAGCCTCGCAGCCTTGCTGTAGGTGATCTGGTTCTCAGAAAAATTCAGAGCCAAACAAATCGCAATAAACTTTCTCCTAAATGGGAAGGTCCTTACACTGTGGTCGAAGTCACCCGACTAGGTTCCGTACGACTAGCTATGTCTGATGGGCAAATTTTGTCAAATTCTTGGAATATCGATCAATTGCGTAAGTTCTATGTTTAATTTTCATTCTTTCCTTTATTTCAATTTCAATTTCAATTTCATTAAAATCATTAATTAATTAAGAAGTGCAACCTTGCTTATATATATACACCTACATTCTGGTCGTTTATTATTGTTAGTCTGGTCGGAGAAGACATTTTTTCTCTCCGATATCCTTTTTAAGGATCTCTGATACTCTATGGTCCTAGTCGTGAGCATTTTCTTCAAATGATTCCCACGCGCGACTACACTCTTTTCTTAAAGAAAATGAGTAATCAGAGTGCCACACAACTAACTATCTCATGAATGATATGCTTACGATTTTGAAGATTATGCTTCATTATTTCAAGATTATGGTCTATTCTTGTTTGGCTACTGGTCGGGACACGGAAAGTCTCCTAGTCGAAGTCTCTCCTTTTTCATGCGTGGTCACCTTAATGGAAGGAGCTTCCTAGCGACGGTTCTTTTCTTACGATCCTCGCTACCAGTCGGATACAGAATTGGAACACGTTTCAAGAAATGTGTCGTATGCCTTCAGGTCTTAGCGTTAGTTCCGACCAGATTATGGGACAATAGATATAAACAAAGTTCACTTATAATCTGTTGCATACATATTTGCATTTCTTCTTATGTCAAGTTCGACAAAGTCTTTTTTCCGACCATATATAGTTTTTTGATTGGTATTTGCCTTGTGACAAACAAAGATCTATAACTAGTCGAAATCATACGCTGGTTCTAACCACATTTGATTTCCTAATCGCAACGATCAGTTTTTGTCTTACATGTCCATACATACCTTCAAAAACTCACATATATGGTTATGACCACTTTTTTGTTTCTCTTTCTTGGCTCACTGCTTGTACAGTAACGTTCTTCTACTATAAAGCAGTCGGGGGCTAGGAAATATACGAGAATTTTAAAAAAAGTCAAACGGGATAAACAAAAGCTTTGTCAATAACATAAAAAGGTAAGTTTTCATAGATATTCAATTATTTTTACACTTGCAGGAACCTACTCTAAGAAATATTCCCAGCCTAATTACTACTTGTCGGAGATTCGATCTCCATCTCCTCTACAACTATATCTCCGAGTGGCCTGAGTTCTTCCATGAACTTGGTCGCCTCCTCAGGTGGGCAGTTGAAGTCATCTTTAACAGCTTGGAGATCAATGGAGGGGTCGGAAGCCTTCAGTTTTGCCAAAGCAAAACTAACTCCACTAGCAACGCTTGTTTTTAGGGTCTGGGTATAATTCGTCCGAGTAGTTTTGTGCAGAACTTTCAGGTCCTCTAGAAGTTGACCCAAATAGTTCATTTTCTCTATTGGATCTCCTAAGGTAGGCAGGCTTGATCCTGATCCCATATCAAAGATCATCTTGTTCAAAGCACGAATCTTTTCATCAATACTTTGAGCAAGAGCCGCCTCCTTATCCTGCTCAAATTTCAGAGTTTTCTGTACTCTGTTTAGCATTTGCGTTTGCTCTGCAAAAGCAAATCAGTTAATGAACACAAGCATAATTGAAGGAAAAATCAAGTTTACGACATATTACCTTTATTTGTTTTGCTAAGTGTTTCATATTTGGTCGTTGCTTCAGTGATCAACCGGTCTTTAGCTGAACTTGCTTTAGCAAATAACTGGTCTTTAGCTTTTATTTCTTCTTCAAGAAGAGCTGTCTTGGCTTTCTCAGCCACAACCTCCTCTTTTATTTTCTCCAGATCTATCGAATACGATAAGGGAGAATAATTGTAGAGGAGCAAAGTATTGAAGAAGAAACAAAAGTTTACAAGGGAAAAGTTCTTACTTTCCAACTCGGAGTGCTTTTGCTCCAAGTCCTTAACTCGCTGGGTCAGTCCTCCGATCATAGCAAAGTTCTCGACCAAATGCTACACAAATAGCGTTCTCTTTCTTAAGTTTCTTATAAACTTTTTAAAGAAGAGTTATGTAACTGGTCGTAGAATACTTACCCGAATTGCCTGGTCATTATAACCAGCAAAAATCAAATCAGGGTGCATCTTGAGTTGAGTGTCCGATACTTTCTGCCACACCTCATCAAGCTCCTTATCCTCGATAAATCGGGGACGAAAAGGGAACTTGTTAGGTTGGGAAAGGTTATCAGCAGTGATCGGAACCTGTTGAGACCTCTCAGAGGCATCTACCTCCACAGAAGGGGTTTCAATCACTAAAGGATCCAACTCAGCCGTTGCACTTGGCACCTGCTCGGGGGCTTCTTCGACCACTACTTCCTCCGGAACCCTGTCCTGAGAAGTGCTCTGGTCGGGAACTTCCTCAGTGCAGTCCTCGAGGAGAACACAGTGGAAGCGACGGAACACCAGAAGACCTATGCAAACCAAAGATGGGAAGTTCAAAGTATCAAATCATCAAGGGATTATTAAAGGTACATACTTATACGACCATTTTCATTTGTACATACCTTGTTAATTTCCGGGATTTGACTTTGAAACGCGCGAGAGAGAAATCTGTGCCGCTACCCTTCCTTTTCCTCTCCTCCAATTCTGCTGGTTCTGGACCAACAGGTTTTGTTGAAATCCTCACATCCTCCAACAAGATGTTGGAAGCTATGTCCTCGACTAGTTCATCAAGGTCTGCATTCCTGACTATCTGGTCGGAGAGAGTGGTTTCATCAACCTCGGATCGATTGTTTGATAACAAGCGCAAGGTCGTGCACGACCACTGGAGGAATCCTGACCTCCTTGATTACATTCTGCGGGCCTTGAACTTATTCACCTAAATCGAGAGAACAAATTTGATTGGGTGAAGAAATCCTTTATCTAAGAAATTCATACATATATGATTCCAAAATGTTCTATTACCTCGAGGATTCATCTCCTTCAAGTGCCTCGAGGCACGACTCGGTCGAGCTAAGGTGGGATGTTGATCCTCACAGATTGTATAATTCGCAATCCGATCCATTTGCAAATATAAACACGATTGGAAATCTGGTGGAATATATGTATATGCATGGTAAAAGGAATTTTTTATTAAATTACCTTCAGCCTTGCCAGTCTCCCTTCAATAGGAGTTGCAGCTAGGATCTTGGGGCATTCAGCCTTTCCTTCAGGCTCCCCCGCACAGATCAGCTTGACTCGTTCTCTAACTTCCCCAGTGGAAAGAGCTTTAACAGAAGGAAGAATAAACAAATTTTAAGGTAATACATTAATCAAATCAAAATACCGATCGGAATTTATCTCAAAGACTTACCACCTCCTGAGGCAACTTCATCACGATCAAGGCACCAGAATAGGGAATGGGTCTGGAGCTTCAATGGGCTAATCTGACGAAAGGTAAAATCCTTTACCACATGCCACGAAGTCAAGCCCTTGACTCGCAAGTCATAGATGGCATCTGCCCATCTCTTGACTATCCCTGTCTTCTTTACGGTTTCCTTCCACTTGGAGTTTTCACTTGCTCTAGTTCCGGCGAAGTAGAGGCCATCGTCTTTCGTAACCGTCATGTAAAACCAGTACTTTTTCCATGACGACCACTAAGATTTCGCGTACATGAAGATGTACTCATCGGCCTTCCCGTCATGAAAACGCAATGTGCATTCCCCAGGAGCTGCTTCAGATTTTGCCACAGATTTTCCCATCACCATGCGGTAAAAATAACTAAAGAGCTTCAAATTCGGTTGTATTCCCAGGTATGCCTCGCACAAATATGCGAAAATACTGATATTTGCGATCGAATTTGGGGCCAAATTCACCAATTCCACCCCGTAATGTTCAAGAACGCGAAGGAGGAATTTGTGTACCGGTAATCTCAGCCCACATTCGATGTAGGCAAGAAAAATAGGGATTTCTCCATCTTCACGGCTCGGAAAATGCTCTCCAGTCGCCGGTCTCCAATTAATCAGATTCCTATCTGGGAGCATTCCCATCTTCTTCAAGGCCTCAAGTTTTTCTTGCCCAATTCAAGGCAACCACTTTGTGTCTGCTCCGACATGGCGAAAATCCTCAAGGATGAGTAATGAAAGTTGGAGACTTTGTGGTCGGAAGAACAGGAAAAGACTTTGGAGGATTTCTTGGCAAGAAGCTAAAGGGGATCGAAAGGGGATTGAGAGGGGATTTTGGAAAGCATAAAATTTCTAAGAGCCCAGCGAGAGGAGATTTTATAAACTTCCGATACTCTCGAAGGTTTCCCACAAAAGTCCAACTGACAAAAAGCCTCTTTTTGTTCAAACGGACAAAGGAATTCTTCGTTTCCCAAGGCAAGTTCTCAACTTTAAAGTGAACACAGACCACTTCGTATACCACGACATTAAATAGGGTCTGCTCGATACGATTTCATCGGGAAAAGGTATATACACGACCAGTTCATTTAAAGTTCGGGGGCTAGCTGACGAGGATTAAAACCTCTATGTATTATTTTAATACATAATAAAAGACCATACGTCTTCATGGTCGTAACCCTAAGACTAACGACCTCCCTGGTCGTTAGTATACCAGAGGTTACTTAATGGGTACCCTGGTCGGATGAGGCTTTTTGCCTAAATCCCCGACCAGATAACCGCTCGTAAAATTACTGAACTGGTATTTCCTATCGTATGATGAATGGAACACGTGCTATGCGTTCCAAACCATGCGATGGTACAACCCTGGGACACTGACTATTAACCACCCTGCGGTTAAGCTTTTTCACAGGCAACCGCAAGGAAGTTAGCACATTGCTAACTGCTCCACCGTTCCGACCAGTCGAAACGCTTCATCAGGGACGTCTTCTCCAGGAGTAACTGCCACCTCTTCAAAAGTTATTTAAAGATGAAGCGCAGAAGACAAGACAAGGGAGAACACAACGTCAACAAAGTACGCAACAACGCACAGAAGCCTAAGCGGTGGAATTAGAGGCTAGACAATCAGTCTTAGACTCATATTCTAAGTCTGATTATTTAGTTAGACATTCCCCCATTCAGTGTAATTCAGGGTAGTACTTAGCCACATCTTGTAAATCCAGTTCATATCAATAAAGAGCGACCCCCATTCCATTCCAGGATATTCCACGTCATTTTCCTTGTTTATTTTCATAAGATCGGCGATTCGATCGTCGACAACTACTTTATCATCCCATCCTCAAATTGAGAGTCCACCAAAAATTTACAACCTCACTACAACAACCACTTTACTCTAGAGGTGATCTACTACACAAATTAAAAAGGTTCTACCAAAACCCTTTCACCAAGGACATGCTATCATCCGACAATTCCACAATCATGTAAACATAAGCCACCTATTAAATCTCATCAGTTCAACTCTTAGTGATGCTCAACACCAAACTTCAACATATGATAATTGCACTCCAACGATCGTTGTTATCAACTGGTTTCATCATGAAATCTAGTTGCTACCTACTTCCCTTTGCAAATCACATGAATATTTACAAACACATATTCAATTGTTCCTCCTCATGTTTACATTTGGGCAAAATCACGCTAAAATTTCAAGAATCAAAATCTTCCATCGATCAAAAGTCTCAACAACACTACAACCAAATTCATCCAACCATTCTAGCTACATTAACTATCCAGAAACTCCTCCTATAAATTCTAGATCCACCGATATTCAACCTCTTCAATCTTTTATACACAATTCCAAGAATTAATCCTGCTAAGGATTATGTAAATCTAGCAATTCTATATGATCACTAAGTATCCACAGAAAAGATAACTCCAAGATTAATATCCACTAAGACAATAATCTAACACCCTCTTAACTTAACCATTCCAAACGGTTAGATTAATCCATTGAGACCCATTAATCCAATTTATCCAAGAAGTTTACTGAATTAAATAATCATAATGATCAGACTAGTTCATCAATGTCCCACACTTCTTAATAACTCCCGGATTCCTAGTAGGTATGGACATACCCTTAATCACAGTTCATCATGTAACTACTCCAAGACAACATCAAATTTATCAACTTCACTTGCAAGGCTCTTGGTTAAGATCGATTATGCACCACGCTACAGACCCAACTTGATAACTCATACATTATTAATTTATCTTCTATGCTTAAAACCTCTCGCTTAACACAACAAAACATTACAAAAGAATTTTGATACCTTCTTTCTCAAAGAAGATGCACTAAACTTCAACATTCCAACTACTCCAAAAGAAATGTGTAGCGTCAAAACTTCATTCAATGAAGTTTATAAAAGATACTTTCTATTATCTAAAACACCAAGCGAATAAACAGGTCATGTTTGTCAACAAGAAGGTAGAACTCTCATGAAAAAGAACAATATTACCAATGACAATGATTACAAGTAGCAAGGAAAGCTCAACAGTCAGAAAAGACAATAATTGCCCTATAAAACAAATACAGACCAACTGAAACCCATCAACTGCATTGTAACCACTCTCAAAAGAAAGTTCATCAACCGCAAGCGGCTGTAATCACAATAACCAAATATAAACTCAAGGAAAACAACAACTTTTACAAGAAACTCATCCCCAACATTTGTAACTAAACTACCCGGGGTAAACACTTCACTTTTCCCATGCCACAAATGGTGGTACAACCTGGCCATGCCTATGGCAATAAGCACAATCTCTACCTCTCGTCATAGCTATCAACCACAATCAACAACACATAATAGGTTCAAAGAACCAATATCAACTCATACATCAGTATAAAAACATATCGAAAGCGTAAGAGCAATACTCGTCCCATTCCCATCCTACTGTGCACTAGTGTGTCAAATTTTAACTTAATTAACCATTAGCAAATTTTAGTTAATTTTACTAGTCCTAAAACAAATTTTAGCAATTTTAATTTACCTAAGTTGTTAATATATTAATCACGGACCTAAAGCCCGCTCTGATACCAACTGTAACACCCTGGCCCAACACTGAGCCCGGAATGCCACCAAACTACCCTAACTACTAATTTTATTAATAAATAACAATGAATTTCAGCAGCCAATTCAATACTAACACCCATCCACGGGTCACAATAACGTATAAATAATGACATGGCAAGTACATATATTTAAACCCTAGATTGTGAGCAGGATAATAGTTCAAGAATCAAGCAATGCCAATCATACAAAGGCACACTCTCAAGCACATATATCTTCTATGCTTAAAACCTCTTGCTTAACACAACAAAACATTACAAAAGAATTTTGATACCTTCTTTCTCAAAGAAGATGCACTAAACTTCAACATTCCAACTACTCCAAAAGAAATGCGTAGCGTCAAAACTTCATTCAATGAAGTTTATAAAAGATACTTTCCATTATCTAAAACACCAAGCGAATAAACAGGTCATGTTTGTCAACAAGAAGGTAGAACTCTCATGAAAAAGAACAATATTACCAATGACAACGATTAGACCAATAATTTCTCTATAAAACAAATATAGACCAACTGAAACCCATCAACTACATTGTAACCACTCTCCAAAGAAAATTCATCAACCGCAAGCGGCTGTAATCATAATAACCAAATAAAAACTCACACTGCTACAAAAAGGCTAATATTGGACGCCTCATCACAGACGGTTAACCAAAACCGTATGTATTACATGCAATCATAGACAGTTTTGGTTTAGAGGCCTTCTGTGTTACTGGCTGCGCTAAAAACCATCTGTGAAGAGGTAATATCATAGATGGTTCATAGCTAAAACCATCTGTGAATTATCACAGACGGTTATTGTTAATAACCATCTGTGATAATTCTACATATCAGAGACGATTTTCAACAAAGAACTATCTGTGAAACATCATAGACGGTTCTTAACAATAACCGTTTGTGATATTACCACATATCACAGACGGTTTTTTTGTTATAACCGTCTGTGATAATATCGCTACAGCTGAAGCCCGATGAGTTTCTTCGTCGCCGATGCGTCTCTTCGTCGCCGATGCGTCTCTTCGTCGCATCCGCTTCGGCTCCCCGATGCGTCTCTTCGTCGCATCGATCCGCTTCGGCTCCCCGATGCATCTCTTCGTCTCACGCTCTGAATTTATTTCTTGTTTTATAAAAAGGATCATCCGCCATCGAAGATGATCATCCCCACATACTTATAAAAAAACAGAAATGGCTGCCTCTTCCTTGTCGCCGGCATTGATGGCATACCTGGACGCACTGTACGAGCACCTCTCTCATTGTACGTTGAACCGTGCTGTGGAAGAACACTGTTTCAACAGTGTCTTCACTCCTCTGTCGGCCGAGAATTTGCTGGAGTAGGTGACGGCCACCTTCCGCCGTCTTGACATCCTCCTCCGCCGCGTCTTTCGGGTGATCTCCCACTTTCGGTGAGTTTACAGCGTCATCGACATGGTCCTCCAAAATGACGTTGCACGTCTCCAAGAGGCTTGCCGTCACTTGGACTGCGTAATCAAGGCGGCAGGCGATCGAGTTGACTAGGCCGAGACCCCTCAAGCAAGGGAAGAGAGCCTATGGGCTCAATTCTTCTTGGTTCAACAGTCTGAGGGTCTTCGGGAGACACTCGAACGAGCGCGTCAGCAGGTGGACGCATTTCAGGCTTCGTTCGCTAATGATCAGTATCCGTCCGACGCCGACGCCGTCGCCTATGAAGTATTGAAGACGGAGATAGCAGCCTACCTCCGCCACTAGAAAAACTTTGTTTATTTATAGGTTTCTACTTTTTTTAATCTTTTGTATATTGTTCAAGCACGCTGTTTGGCCATATGAAAATTCCAAAATGAAAAAAAAGTTTGAAGGTGAAGTTACTATATTAATTATATGTTGAATTATTATATATATATATATATATATATATATATATATATATATATATATATATGTGTGTGTGTGTGTGTGTGTGTGTGTGTGTGTGTGTGTGTGTGTGTGTGTGTGTGTGTGTGTGTGTCTATAGTTAAAGCAAATTTTCAGCAGTATTTAAATGACAAAATTGACATATAAACATGCAATTTCTTCATGTCATGTAAGTGTATATACAAGATAAATATACTTGAGAAAAAACCATATCACGGACGGTTCCATAATAGAACCGTCTGTGATAATTAGTCTCTTTATTAGTAGGAGCCTGGCCGCTAGGGTTTGCGCCCGCCCTAACTCGTCACTCCTCAGCGCACTTACTCTCGTCCGTTGCCCTCCCCACCTCGACGCCACCGCCCGACCCCGTCGCCGCCGGTTGTGACACCATTCTGCACTGCACAAGACACTCGTACGATAGGAGTGTCTTATGTAGTGTCAGGGTCGTGCCA
Source organism: Phyllostachys edulis (assembly GCA_036346405.1). Lineage (NCBI taxonomy): Eukaryota > Viridiplantae > Streptophyta > Magnoliopsida > Poales > Poaceae > Phyllostachys > Phyllostachys edulis. The sequence continues at coordinate 13,007,997 of CM070563.1, forward strand.
CAACTACGGTGACACCGCCACCCAAGCCACTGGGCTTGGCCCCGTGTGTCTCCTGCGCCGCCATGGCTTGGTTCTCCTGCTCGGCCTCCTGCGCTCGGGCCCTGGCCAGGCTTTGCTTCCCCCATCCTCCCTCTATTCTCCTCTAGATCTGTTAGCTTAATGTCTTTTGTTGAGTTTGATTTTTATGCTTGAGCCTTAAGTTGTGTCCTGATGTTTGTGTTATTTACGCAAGGTGAAGGAGATGGATGAGGGTTGTGCTGGTGGTGGGGTCACCGCCGTGGTTATGCTGTACTAAGGTATCACCCTACCTTACTCCCTCTCTGTCTCTACCCCCCTTGCTATGTGATGAAAATGGCTAGTGCTCTACGATGGATGCCGAGGGCTACTACTGGTGTGGTGGGTTTGGACACCCTTGGTCTTGTTGTCTTGCTGTTGAACTGCTCAATGATATTAATAGTCTTATGCTGAAATTGAATTGATAATTAACTCATATTAATAGTCCCCTTGCTCTGTGATGTAATGATGTTAATAGTCTCATGCTAAAATTGAATTGATAATTAGTTCATATTAATAGTCCCCTTGCTCTGTGATGTAATGATGTTAATAGTCTTATGCTGAAATTGAATTGATAATTAGTTCATGTTAATAGTCCCCTTGCTCTGTGATGTAATGATTTTAATAGTCTTATGCTGTCTCTCACCATTCATTTCACCTTTGTCTTTGTATGTGTAACTGTGTTCATGCCGGTCAAGTTCTCCTACCTTGCGTCCCAGATACGTCCTACCATTCCATTCATAATCTCTTCTCTATAAAGTCTCATAGTGGTTTGCTTGTGCCATTAAAACCGGCATCATATATATATATATATATATATATATATATATATATATATATATATATATATGTTAAGTAGTCCTATATAGTATATATATATATATATATATATATATATATATGATGCCGCTTTTAATAGTACCAACGCTAGCTTTATAGAGAAAAGTCATCACAGACGGTTTCAAAGAACAAACCGTCGTGATATATACTTATCACGAAGGTTTCACCACAAACCGTGCATGATATATACTTATCACAGACGGTTTCAGCCACAGACCATCTGTGATAGGTTTCTATCACAAACGGTTCTCAGTTAATAACCGTCTGTGATGACCTGATGTCATCACTGACCCATAAACTCAGACGGCTCACGAAACCGTCTATGATGACGTTTTTGAACCATCTGTGAATACCTTTTCTGTAGTAGTGTCAAGGAAAACAACAACTTTTAAAAGAAACTCATCCCCAACATTTGTAACTAAATTACCCGGGGTAAACACTTCACTTTTCCCATGCCACAAATAGTGGTACAACCTGGCCATGCATATGGCAACAACCATAATCTCTACCTCTCGTCATAGCTATCAACCACAATCAACAACACACAATAGGTTCAAAGAACCAATATCAACTCATACATCAGTATAAAAACATATCGAAAGCTTAAGAGCAATACTCGTCCCATTCCCATCCTACTGTGCACTAGTGTGTCAAATTTTAACTTAATTAACCATTAGCAAATTTTAGTTAATTTTACTAGTCCTAAAACAAATTTTAGCAATTTTAATTTACCTAAGTTGTTAATCTATTAACCACGGACCTAAAGCCCGCTCTAATACCAACTGTAACACCCCGGCCCAACTCTGAGCCCAGAATGCCACCAAACTACCCTAACTACTAATTTTATTAATAAATAACAATGAATTTCAGCAGGCAATTCAATACTAACACTCGTCCACGGGTCACAATAACGTATAAATAACGACATGGCAAGCATAGATATTTAAACCCTCGATTGTAAGCAGGATAATAGTTTAAGAATCAAGCAATGCCAATCATACGAAGGCTATTGAATGAATAAATGAGTTTCAACCAATCATCTAGAATTATTCAATGTCTATCATATCCTAAAGGAATAAACCATCACGCTAAGACAAAGTTTTCTCATGGCAAGTGAGTGTATGCAGTGTACCCTTTCCAAGTGAAGTGTCGTCAACGATCACCTAAAAACAACATTAGAGCAAGGGTGAGTTCACGACTCAGCAAGTACAGTAATAAACAATGAACATTGCTTAAACAGTAGTACACAATATTATCATTAACATCAATTGTTCACTTTTCTTTATTCTCATGCTCAATAATTCAATTCTCTTTCTTTATTCACACACACAATCATCAACTACCTTTCATTCCATGCATCTGTATACTACATGTCCTCATGCACTTCTTTTGCGTATACCGGTATAGCATGAGTGTTCACCCGTCGATGACACACTCTCAAGCCCGTCCTCCCCAAGGATCGGGGACCTCCTCCACTCCCGTGGAGTTGTGATCAAAATGATCACCTTTCAGATGCAATGATGCTTATGAATGCACAATTATTCATAGTTTCCTCAATATTACCATTGTCCAACAATATCATATCCAACCATAAGGAATAAATAATGACCATTAACATTACATGTAATTAAATAAGTAAAAGTACAACAATATAATGGTAATAAATGGTAAAGCACACAGTGCTCAACCAATGAACATTGTCTACCATGCACTTGCCTCTTTTCCTTGTGACACTGAAGAGCGAAACAACGACAATGCACACGAGACCCCACTCCCTGGACAACAATTTCAAAACATATCCCAAAACCTTCACATTACAGCACCAACACCTTACTCTAACCGCCATTGCATGCCTATGCCAAACTAATCCTTTTTAACCCGAAACTACCGGACACGCTACCCACTGTCCCAGTAGTAAAACGGTCATATCTTACTCATCCGAACTCTAAATTTGGTCATCTAAGACTTTATGGAATCCTCACAAAACAACCTACAATTTTCTAGTTATGAAGAAAATTTGATTCTACCGTTTTCTATTCCGTTCCTTTACCCGAAGACCGTTCCAGATTCTGTCAGAACAGTCCATTTCACAATTTTATATCTTTAATTATACAACTTGAACATATATGAATAATATGAGTTTTAGAAACTACACAAGATTTCCTACAATATTCAAGTTGACACAAATATTGAATTTTACCAATTTCTACACGAAATTGACCCAACTACACGAAGTCTGCCAACTACGTTTAGAATCTGGACGGTAGCCTTCCGGAGGACATAACTTTTCGCTCACTACTCCGATTTTAACGATCTAGACCTTTCTAGAAAGCTAACGCGATAATCTACATTTTCTATAATTACACCAAACTCTAATTCGGAGACTAAATATCCCTAATCATCCCCGTAACATTTTACCCTAAAGCTGACGAATCTGGACAGAACAAAAATCCATCTTCCCATTGCCCAAACGATCTGCCGAAAGAACAACAACTAAATTTAGGTGCATCTAAAGGTTTCCAAATCGTTACCCTTGAGGAACACGGAGCCGATCATGAAATCCTTCTCCTCCTCCCTTCTTTTCTTCCCTTCTTCCTTCCTCTTGCTGATCTTCTTCTTTCTGGCTGGCAGCAGTGGAGGGGATGAGGCACTACAGTAACGGTGGTGCTACAGTAACCACATGCTACAGTATACACTTTTAGGGTTTGATGCCCCTTCATAAACCAGCTTCCTACTTGGGCCAAACACCGTGGGCCGAAAGCCCACGACCTAGGTTCTCCAATAAAAGCAAAAATACCCCTCTAAAACCTTCAATTCCTTCTCTAATTCTATTTAATTTCAGTACTAATCACTTATTTGTTTTTATATTTAAACGGGATATTACAATCATAAAGCTAATATTGTAACACCTTAGCCTAACACCGAGCCTAGAATGTCACTTAAACCTTTTACACTCTTAATTTAAACCATGTTTACTAAAAACTTCCATCAAGTAATGCATGGAATAAAACCTACCACAAGTTGTCTTTCAATAACCACAACATTATAAATACATAAATGATTAACATTTACCCCGCTTGGGACCACGCGCTCGAGAATGCTCAGAACCATGTGTCCAAGAACATTGATTAGCAACAACTAAATAAGCAAACAATAATTAAATCAGCCATGTTCCAATCATTAAGCTGTTGATAACCAAGATTATTAATCAACTCTAGATGAAAGCATCATGTCTCTAGATTTAATGATAATAACTAAGTAAAGATTTATTTGTGATTGATAGCATGTTATGCATATGTGCTACTTCCATCTCATATATGTCGCCTTCAATGATCACATAAAAGCAACAACAAAGCAAGAGTAGGTCTAAGACTCAACAAGTACATAATAGAACAATAAACAAACTTATCATTCAAGTAGATCATCATCATCATTCATATTCTCATCCAATATCACCATGTTTCATGTAATCATTTAATATCATCAATTTTTCATGTATGTAATGCTCGGTTATGTTTCATGTCCATATGCATTTTTTTCAGTTCATACCAGTATAGCGGAGTGGTCATCCGTCGATGAACCACTATATTCTCCATCTCGTGGAGTCCCTACCGAAGTAGTATTTTATCTAGAGCTTTCTGGACTAACCATATAGTGTTCTTGATTTCGATTGAAGTAAAAAAAAAACAAGGATTGACAAGGATATACAGGGCAACCAAACATGGCCTGTGACTTCCTTCCCAATTGGGAAAATCCGCTGCTAGCTGCGTTTCTAGGCGGCTTTTCCAAACTCCAGTGGCATCCCTGCACCGTAGGGAAGCAGAAAAAAAATCCTATAAGACTAGGTCTTTTGGTGTATCAACTTAGACCCTCTTCAACTCATGACACGTTGCATCACAAATCTTAATGTCCTCATCCTATTAACTTATCCACTAATTAACGCCTTCTTCCTCCACCTTTCAATCTACAAAACAATGTTGCAAGCTCAAGGCCTGAAGGGCTATCGTTGGGATTCCTATTGGATGCAACAAAGGCGACACCCTGATCATTGGTGGTTCCTCGCAATCATTTGACGTTGTGCCGGCACTGTTGTGGTGGTCGGTGAACCGTCTTGGCTTAGTCGACCTTGGACCCAGGCGCTATGTTCTCCATGGATGTCACTTGATTCCGGCCATGTGAAATAAAAAAAAGATGTATCTTAGTTCGTTCTCGTCGATGAATCACTATTGATCTTATGAAATAAATGTCGGGGACACGGCAAGAAGAGATAATGATGTTTTTTAGACAGGTTCATGGCTTCTCCAAATATAATAATAACCTTACTCATGTATTCTTCTATTGAATGGGCTTATAGAATACAATAAGCCAACAAACTAAGTTTAATGGCTTCTCTCGGACTCTTTTTTTGTTTTTGTTTTTGTCTACCAGCACCGCCCCTTAGATAACGTTTGAAAGGGTGGCAGTTGATGTATGTCAGGAGGCATCTTGACGATTGCTTGAGCATGCTCGTGGATGACAGTTGTTGTCAAGGAGACATCCTCCTGCACGTTCGCCAAACGGTTATTGTCAAAGACAGAGAGAGGCGCGTGCAGTTATGCCAAAGATAATGCATACGTGTGTTAGCTACTATACATAGTCGAGCATAATGTATTAGATACCTAGTTGATAAGGTTCACATATTTGTGGGATTTATTAACCATATGGTGATCATAAGTCGACCTGATCGTAATATACCTTACGACGTCGTAACCTGAACTGATTGTAACCTTCCTTGATCGATGTACACATCAGCGATCAGGGTATCTTCAAGGGCTATTTAGAATACCATTATCCATAATGAACATTACAGATAATTAATTTAATTAATTGTGGATTATTGAATCCTCGTCATATCTAGCACCAAACTTCAAGTGAAAATGACTTACTTGAGAAGATGTCGTAGGATTATAGTCAGAAGGAAAACTTTTTCGACAAATATTTCCTTTAACCAGAAGTTGATATGATCAAGGAAGATATTTTTTATTTGAGTTGTAAAAATAATATCCTTTTTACCGATTGGGTGGGAAATAGAATATGAACGTCCTCCCACGATTCTAAAAATGACAATTTCTAGTCTACGTGATCTAGGCATTTCATAGCATTCCTAATGCCCTCAATTTCTTGTGCTTACTGCTCACGCAACAATCAAATTGCTGCTGGACTTAGGAAACAGAAACAATTTCTTAATATATCGATCTATGCAATCAGCTATTATTCAAGGCCTATCCAAACAATTGTTTAATGGTTGATTTGCTTGGAAAGGGAAGAAGAAGGGTGGGTTAGTGGGGAAGTTAATGGGATGGGGGGCTTCAAAAGTAGTGTTGCCAGATGTCATGAGTTGAAGAGGGTCTAGGTTGATAAACCAAAAGGCTTGGTCTTATAGGATTTTTTCTTTCCCGCAGGGAAGCACTAGTCAGCTTCAGTACTGGAAAACAAAACTTACAAACTAAGGCATGCTTATGGTCCGAGTCAAGCATTGACGGTTTGGCACAGTCCTAGTCAAATTACAGTAAATTATTTATGTAATCACCACCAGAAACTGTTTATTTCCCGAGAGCCTATATGTTCACCGAGTGTTTGGACGAAAACACCCGAAAAGATCCCGAATGTTTTATAAGACACTCGGGATAGTAAGTTAGCACTCGGTAGAAATAACTTTCTCGAGTGCTTACCGTAACACTTGGGAGACCAAGACGGGAAGCAACAATCATACACATGAAAATGGGATCTCAATGCGGTCTGAACGGGATGAAATATAATTCCAAGTGTATATGTCTTACACTAGAGAGAGAAAGAGCAGTGCCGCGCCCTTTTGTTCCGTACCGCGCACCTTTTTTCCCGTGTCGCGCCCTTTCTTTCACTGCTAACCCTACACATCCCCAATCCCCACAGCCGCGTCCCATGACCCCATCCTCCTCTCCCTTCACCCTTGCCACCGGCACCGCCTCCCTGTCCTCCTTCTCCCTCCTCCACTGCCTCCTCCTAGTCTCCCACCGCCGGACCCGACCCCACCGTCCCCCTCCTCATTTGCTTCTTCCCCGTTCTATTTCTCCCTCCCCTCGTTCTTTCTCTCCTCTGGAGCTTTTTTATTTGACCCAAAATTCTCCTGGTGCCGCCTCCCCCCGGTTCCCCTCGTGCTCCTACGGGCGCGCTGCCCGTGCTCCTCCCCGCACCCAGCTCCCTTGGCCCTCCATGGTGCCGCCGCCTCTAGCCGCCCAGTACTGGCTCGGCTCGGCCCCGCCGTTTGTGCCTAGCTGACGGCTCGCCCGACCGTCCGGCCGCTCGCCTCCCCTACAAATTTCTCCAGAGGCGGCATTTTGCGAGCAACCTTTCGCCGCCGCGGCCACCCAGTGCCCATCGCTTCGTCGGCCACCGTCGAGTCCAGGTCACACCGCTGTCGAGTCCAGCTACTACTAGCGTCTGCCACAACCTCTGAGCCCCCAAAGCTGCTTGCTTCTTGTGCCAATTTCTCCTAGAGGAGCTCGTGGAGTGCTGTCCTGGGGATGGGCGGTGGGAGCTGCGATGTGTGCTAGGAGGCGCTGTCCAAGTACAAGTGCCCCTCTTGCCGCACGCCCTAGTAAGTTGAACCATCATCCTTCTCCATCCTTCTGTGTTATGCGGGTCTTGCAGAAGGATAGCATTGAGGTGTCGCCTGGCATGTCGGTGTATGATCAACTCCTTTTGCTATATCGATTATATTTCTTGGTGTTCACTCATGATCCTTAGCTAAATGAGAAAACAGAAACTATTGGTATCGTGATCTTAGTGCAATTTCTTTGTTGAGGATCATGGATTAGCTTATTGCTTGGAAAAAAAAAGAGGAACATGGGTTAGCTAGGGTTAATGAAACAAATTGATGTGGCATGGTTGGTTGGAAAGAATAGAGCTTCTTTTACAATATTATTCCAGTGAGGTAAAACCGTAAAACTGCATTAGCATGTAGGACTTGGAATTTTTTGATAGCTTCTGGGTTTCAGTTGGTAGCTTGCTGGTGCAGAAGCAAAGATGCAAAACGAGATATGTTAATATGGTAGGATAACAAACAAGTCTTTCTCTTGATATCTGGTGCCTACGGTAGTTGCAGCACCAGGCTCTTTTGATTTATTAGTATCAATAGTGGTTAGCTGCCTAATAGCTATCTTGTATTTTAGAGGCAGAAGTCAATTACTCACCATGGTGTACCACTTTATCCCTTCTCTTGCGTGATTGTTTAATCAGGACCTAATCTTTGGGATTACGAAATATAAATTTCACAAAGCAACCCTTTTCTTTATCCTTAGATGAATGTGTAATATAATCTGGTAGTAAGTTGTCGGGACCCCGAATGTGCAACTCCAGGACCCTCTATGTATTCTGAACTAGTCTCATGATCAGTAGCTAGCTCATACAGTTGCAACATTGGTGTAATCACAACCGTACAACAAACTATAGATGAAGCAGACAAATTAATATTTAATAGCAAAATGACCTTATGGTCAAGTTTTACAGAGTTTGCCACGCAGGGCTAAAGATAACAGAGTAAACTGAAGCGGAGAATAAACAAACTCGTGGTAGCCATCCGACATGCCCACAGGCAATCGAGTGGAGAACGCATCCTAGTTCACATGGTCTTCAAAGTATTCCTCATCTTAGATCTCTGTATTCTCTGGTTCTTCCTCTGCGACTGTTCAACAATGGCGCAAAGCCATGAGTACTTTAAAGTACTCAGCAAGTCATAGGGAAATGTATGCAAATATTATTCATACAAGGCTTGATAAGGATAGCTTTATGGCTATTTTGCAGAAAGCAGTATTAACAGTAAATACTGTAATTAGCTTGAAAAGCATAATTTGAAAGATTACTACATAAGTAAACAAGTTTCTTTAAAACAACAAGTGAACACCCTGTTCATTTCCCAACCATCAACCAACACCAACTACTCACATCCATCCAACCCATTTCAACATTTTTGAGAAAATCTACCCCTCGTGTGAAATCACCAGGCATTGTCCATAACCGGGGACACAGCTATTCGAATAGTTTTACACTCTGCAGAGGTTGTACAGCTTGACCCATAAGAGATAATCAGTTTATACTGTCCGTCTGACACACTTCCAAAGGTGTGTGACTAAACGATTATCACAAGGCTTTTACAAAGCTCTGTTTTGACTCGGTTCTGCTCGCTGAGGTTTCGCCATTCTGGGCCCCCTCTTGCACCACTTATCAACCCTTAGCAGAACTGAATCAAACCATTGCTAATTAGTCGGCCAGGTCCACCCCATAAATGGACTTATGGTTGCATGGTATGGCCCAGATCAATGCCGCACAAAGTTAAGTCATTAGTGGCTGCTCAAACGAGACTTTCCGCATCCCAATGTGAATCCACACCCACCTTCACCACCGCCCACTCGCCCGAGCATAAATCATTTTCGTTCAACCCGGTCAAATGACAACCCTTGTCATAGCATAACAAATTTTATCAATAGTGGCTTCGCACCACAATTCCATATATCATTAAGTCAAATTCATTCTTTCTTTGAGTAAGTGATCGTGAATCCATCGCGACTAAGCAAGGCTAAGCATAATATGCACCCATGTTTGTATTACAATAATGTCCAACTAATAATTAACCATCCTATGGTGTCCAAGGATTTATGCCATTCAAGGGTACATGTCATTTACAATTTATCAAGGAGGCATAATGACAATTAGGTAATTAACTATTCCCGAAACCATTTATTATAAACTTGGCAATGCATGTTTATATCAAACAATATACTTTTATAAAATGGGTTCAATATGATCAAAGGTCTACAACTTGCCTTCGTTGAAGACTTGAAATGCTTCGGTCGTCGGTTCCAAGAATTCTTCCGAAACGCCGAAATCTATACATGCGAACAAAGCCAAATAAATAAAATAATTCCAAATAAAAATCCAAAAATTACAAAATAAATACCAAAAGGAAGATACTGCCTTTAGATGAATTTAGGAACAAGAATCGACGGAATCGGACTTCGTATGAAGGAGAACGGATGTCCGAAAAGTTCGAAAATCACATGAAATGATAGAAATAGAAACTGATTAGAATATTTGGAATTTGATTTTTCTGGAATGGATTGCAATAAAGTGGCTAATTTGCGGACACCACATGGAGGTGAGAGAGTTGGAAATAGAGAAGGTGGGTGGTGGTGTATGCCAAGTGGTCCCAAAGGGTATAGAATCAAAATAGAATAAATAAAAATAAAAAAGAGAAAAGGGGGGCTTCTTCTTCATCAAAACCGAAGGGGGAGGGCTCTAGGAGCGGCTTTGCAAAGGTGTCGTGAGGGCGGTGAGGAAGCGCCACGAGGAGGAAAATGGGTCGCCTCGGAGCTGAGGAAGGGAGGGAAGTGGTGGCATGGTGGTCGGAGGCGGCACAAGATGGGAGGAGGCGCACTGGCGGCGACGGGCGCTCGGGGAGCGTTGGGTCATGGGGAAGCTGGAGAAGCAGTCAGGGAGGCAGCTCCACGGCAGCCATGGCCGACGGGGAGGAGCTCGCGGCGACATGGCTCTACGGCGAGCGACCGGCCGGGGCAAGTGGGGGGGGAGAGAAGAGGAGGAGAGACGCCGTGACGCGGTCGGGAGGGCAAGGGGCTGATCGGATGTGGAGATGGCGAAGGGGTGGCGTACCGGTCGGCAAGGGAGAAGAAAGGGGAGCTCGGTGGGAGCTTGGTTTGAGCAAGCTCAAGGAGGGAGGGGAGGGGAGGAGAGTCTTGCCACGGCTTCTGACCAGAATGGGGGTCGAGGCGGGGGCTCGGCATGGGGGAGGTCCAGGCGCAACGGTTGGCCGGCGTGGGCACGACATGGGGGCGGCTCGGGTGGCAGGCTAGGGAATGGGGAAGCAAAGAGGCGGTGAGGCGGTGTGGGGAGCCGGTCAAGGGGTGGCAGGCGGCGGGGCATGGGGTCAAGAATCTAGGAGATGGGCGCCCAATGGCTCCAACAGGAAGAAGGCACGACCGGCATGGGGAGGAAGAAGAATAGGAAAAGAAAGAGAGGAGAGAGAAAAAGAAAAGAATTACGAAAAATCCGAAAATGCAAGAAAATTTTATAAAATACTTTGGAAATTGAATAGATCAACTAAAATAGTTTTTTTTTTGAAGTTTATTTTGGCCAATTAAAATATTTTTCCTTCAGAAATTAAATTTTAAGCTTTAAATTAAATCGAATAAAATTCAAATGATTATTTTTATTTTTAAAGCTTCAAAAGGCTTTGGAAATAGAATAAAACAATTTTTATTTAATTGGAGTTTATTTTACTCATGTTTAAATTATTTTTATTTTTGAAATCTCAAATTAAGCTTTAATGAATCAAGAGAAATCAAATGGTGATTTTATTTGGAAAACTTGAAAAGGCCTGAAAATCAAATAAATTAGTTTTGAAATAATTAAAATTACTTCCAACTTAAAGTTGGCTTTTTATTTCGCACATAACTATTTTTAGTTTTTGAAAGACAGGAAAAACCATTTTTAAAATCCAAAAATCAAGAAATTAATTTAGTTTTTTTTCTTTTTAACTTTAAATCCAAGAAAATCTCAGAAACTCAATAAATTTTATTTTTGACTTTTAAAACTCAAGAAAACCAATAAAATACTTAAAATAATATTTTTGATTTTAAATTCAAATAAAATCCAAAAACTTAAATAAACCAACTTTTGAATTAATTGAAGTTTAATTAATTCAAATTAAATTGCTTTTAATTCTAAAATTTCAAGTTAAGCTTTAGCAAATTAATAAAATCAAATGGTTACTTTTAAATTTTCAAAAAGCCCAGAAAATTGGAATGTGACATAAGTAACTAAGTATTGTGCTATCTATATATCTATAAACAACAAGTGGGATTCAAGGCACCCCTTCGCTTTGAGAGCTAGAAATTCTCACATTAATTTGTAAAAAATAAAAATTGAAGCTTAATAGTTAGCGAAGGCATGCTGATGCAAAAAAAACTATTTTTCATGGAACATACAAGTTGATGTTTAATTCTTGATTATTAGCTTACAGTTGTCGGTTGGTGGAGATTTAGAAAGAATTGATGGGCATACAAAATGATATAAATCCAACAAGTAAAAACCTGCAATTATTCCCAGATCATATACATGGGAATGAGGCCATTATCTGCGAGATATAAAGTTGAATTTCGAATCGATATCACAAAAAAATTTAGCTCGTGTTGCTACCGTAGTACCGATGGCTTATGCCAATCAATAGCATTGCTTGAGAATTTTGAGCTCATAAGTCATAACCTAAGGAAATGTTTGAGCACGAGAACTTACGGACGAATCTTGAATATGTCGTAATTATATGCAATTCATCATCCTTGTTTTGAGCTCATTTTAAGTTTTTCGGACACCCTAAAAGAGCTATACCAAAGAAATCTACATGAATGTTTCATATGTTGTTGCTGTTAAGTGGTACATCAAGGTTGAACTTGTTGAATGTATCTTGTAGAATAATGGAAAGCATGAGTGTAACTTTTTTTGCCTCCTTTTCTCCTTTATGAAACATATCTAATATACTCTCATTATCCCTTGCGGTTGCTCTGTGACATGCTTTAAAAATCACAAAGGTATTTCAGCGGTTGGTTGCTAAGGGGTGTGATTATTAGTGTTGTGCTAACTAGTCAAGCAATTTTCAATGGATCTTGTAATTACTCGTAAGTCATTTCTGCAGATTCTTTTCATTTCTATGTTCATTTGCTTTTCAGTGTTTTCCAAGTTTTTTTTTTTTGTGCTTGCAGATCTATGATGTCTCAATTACAATCCGTATTGTGGTAAGTCTTTGTTCCTTTATGTTCTACTGTTTGCTAAATCATGTCTTATCTGTTTATTGACAAATTGGACAAATAATTCATTTTATCTCTACACATTCATTTATATGACTTGGTTTTATGCTTCTTGCGCTGATTTGGAAGTTTGACTTCCCACCATTTATGGTCCTAAACTCCTAATCATTGCCATCCTCAATGATGGTGAGTCTCTTTTTAGCTAATTCACGACAAGAGTAATCCTACAGTTGATCAATCTTTTGTCTTGCTCATATTCACATACATCTCAAGTCTAATTATCACATTAGGTTACCTAACAACCAATACCTTTTGACATGAACAGTGTGGTGATAATTTCTCATCCTTGGAATTGTTTGCTAATTTTCAGCATGTATTTCACGTTCTTGCCGGGGTGACTTTCGAAGCTTGCCTCGAAATGATGAGACCATAAGATTGTGAAATATAATCGATATCAAGAGTATCATCGATGTGGTTATTACTAATTCTTGAAATATGTGCTCTCTGGTTTTGGAATGATCTAATTAATTTGTATCCTACTCAAATAACTCATTATCGATAGTTATACTACATGCTCTGCATTAGTTGCTTCTATTTACTAATTTACATTTCTTTTGCAAACTTTCGTGGAATGTCCATACACAATTGACAATTTTCTTGGGTACAACCGTACGCAGATGTGGTTCCTTTTCTCCTTGAGCGGTTTTGGATGGGACATGCTAAAGCTTGTATTGCATCTCAAGATTGATCTGAATATAGTAGTATGAGTGATAGATGCACTTATTCTCAATGTGTGCATATATTATGATGAGTGACAGATGCACTATTCTCAATGTATATATGAATACTACACTTGTGCATTTTAGATCATGATCTAGTGAGTTATGAGTTGGCAATCAGTGTATCCTTTTGGCCTGTTATTTTATTGTTCTGCGTTTGTATTGCCAAAAAGGAAAGGTATATGGAAAGACAACATGTTCTTATTTCATAACAAAACATGTATACATCATACGGCCTCTGTTCCACCTTTTCGGCTCAACATATTTATTATTTACAACAGCTGAATTGCTATTACTTGCCTGAGCTTGTTAATTGATCAATGATTCTGTACTATTGAAAAATAAAGTATGATTCCTTTTTGGTCCGGTATATTATTTGTGATGAACCAAAATGTGCTTTATGTTCTTCGAAATTTTGTTGAAAATATAACTAGCTAAATAGCAGAGGCTAATAATGTCAATGATTTGGTTCTCCTGTAGAAGAAATAAAATACAAGACGACGAAAGCCTGAAGAACATCATAGTAGCAGAAAGATGAAAGATAGAAAGGTATTAACATCCTTTTTCTATTTGATGAACTTTGTTTCTCTTCACATCCTTTTTTTACCACCAATAATTAGAGAAAAAATAAGAAATATTTCACTTTGGAATGTTTTAAAGGTATTTTTCAAAAGAGAAGTTTCTAAGGGGAGGAAAAGTATACTGTATATGAATATACCTAATTATTTAGTATTACCGTGCATATCACACTTTTATGTGCATATGTTTTGACTGGTGCTACTAATGGTTATTTCTCAGGATAAAATGGTAGAGCCTTCATCAAGGGGTACCAACCAGGGATTAAAGAACCGGACCCGGGCTATTTCATTGGTTTGGGACCCGTAATCGCCGATTCGGTCAAACCGTTTTTCCCGGATGAAATTCGTTCAAATTTGATTAAAAACCATTTAAAATCTGAAATTTAGAATTTGAATTTGAAAAACCCGGGATCCCGTATTTCCCCCCTCTCCGAAGCGATTCTTGTCGGGATTTTAATCCCTGGTACCAACCATCTTGTTCACACGGACATAAGAGTCTCTTCCTTTGTCACATAATGCCATTCAAAACAATCAATTTCTATCTGGAGGTTGGTACGTTACTTGAGTATCATGCCCTTATTTTAGAATGTATCAGGTCCAATGCCATAAAGCCCAGCTGCTAGCTCAGCTTCCAATGTCAATGCTTTGCATGTAGTGTTGTAGTGTAGTACTAGCATGGCGATTTGTTGGTGAGTTAAAGAACCGATCTATGGTCATCATCTTTGCAGTTGATCAGCACTAGGAGCGATAAGTTGAGGTTAACTCATGCAGCTCGATAATTAATGTACCAAACATTCACTTCGTGAAATTATACTACTTGGATGCCGGATCTATATATATCAATGTTGTATTACTTGGATGTCGGATCTATATATGTGAATATTGTATTACTTGGATGTCGAATCTATATATGTGAATATTGTATTACTTGGATGTCGAATCTATATATGTGAACGTTGTATTGTGAACTTGAACATTATGTCAATATTGTTGTCAAATCTATGTATGTAATAATTTGTGCATTGGTGATACCTTGTGGTGGAATATGCATCATATGAAATGAGCATTGTATGTATAAAATTGAGCTGCATTCGCTGAAAAGTATGTTTCCTGTGTGGCTGACAACCTATTTCGCGAGTGTCATTCGTTGAAAAACACTTGGGACTGAAACTTGATTCCCGAGTGTTAACACTCGGGGTAATTTCAGGGCACCGTCGGGGAAAAATAGACACGTGGCGCTTATTCCCGAGTGCCAACACTCGGGGAACTATTCTGTTACAGTTGGCTAGAAGTGTTACGCAAAAAATCTCTCGAGTGTTTCATGTTTCCCGAGTGTAAATCCGAACACACTGCGAATGTATAATTACTGAGTGTCACTCTCAAGAAAATAGTTTTTACCCGACTAAACTATCTCGAGTATTTTGTCCTGACTGCTGACCGTCAGGAGACATAATACCGGGTGTTTTACCTTTTTTCCCGAGTGTATTAGAAACTTGGGAAATAGCTTTGTCCTAGTGGTGAATTTTGGTTCTTGGTCACTGTAATTATTTTTGAAAGTCTTAATAACTCATATTTCCATCACATGATTCAAAATCTCACATGTACTTTGAGAGGTTGAGCAAAAACAAAGACAAAAAAAATTATATACCAACAAAATACGGCAATGTGGTGAACCCGTTTTGTTCTTCGCATGTACTTTGAGAGATTGAGCAAAAACAAAGACAAAAAATAAAATTATATACAAACAAAATATGGCAATGTGATGAACCCGTTATGTTCCGAATAAAAACTCATAATAAATTCGGACCCAATTCATCAGATGGGAAAAAAGTGCAAATCTCAAAGCATATCGGACGAATGAAAATTCAACTATTATGATTTTTTTTCTTACAGCATATCAACAATATGAATCTTATAGCACATCTAACAAACAGATAAGTGACAGTTTTGGCTTCCAAAAACTGTCGAAAGTTATATAGCAATTCCCATAAAGGGTCTGTCTATACAAGATTCGACTGTTTTCTCAGCCCAAAATAGTCAAATTTTAGTTCATTTATAACTTCATTATACATAAATTACAGTAAATTATTTATGTAATTTTTGTTCATGGTCACTGTATGTGAGAGTCCCGAAGATATTTAGCTTGTAATGCTTAACCTCTCCATTGGTCCTAGCATTACAAATCAATTTCTCCGCTCTCGGTGTAATACGTACCTCCCAGGACAGCGGTACGCATACACCCTCACCAAACGTAACATCAACGCCATACAAGATTGTAACACCCCAGCTCAACATGAGCCTGGAATGCTACTAAAATAACAGACTAACAAAACAAAACTAAGACTTTTTACTAGATTTCGGCAGAACCTCCTTTGTATAGTTAACCATACCGGAGGTTCTAACATATATTTATACATAATTCAATAATCCAACATCCAATGTATAGCATAATCAAAAGGCATCCATAATATGCTAATAAACTAAAGCATAATAAAAAAACATCCACAATAGGCTAACCAACTCTATTACAAATTATCCAAAGTATAAGGCATAATTATAATAAATCCCTTAAACAGTTTATTCAAATACTAAATCATCATTCAATTTATTCAACTGTGAATGGTTCGTGGCAGTGTGCAACCAATCTTATGTCTATTCCCTCCCATGCGTGTCATTCACGTAAGGGGTACCTAAAAACACAAACAACAGCAAGAGTGAGTCCAAGACTCAGCAAAGTACAATTAATAAGACAATATATTACACAACCATATCATCATCATCCAACCACAATTCTCTATAAATAGCCAATTTACATGCTCTTGCAATGCAAATGCACAAATGCATCTTTTCTTTTCTCTTTGCATATACCAGTAATGCGGAGTATGCATCTGTCGATGCATACCCATGCATGTGCCTTCTAGCATAGGGACCATAAACCTACACTCCATGAGTGTGGGGACCACAAGCCCATCTATTACATGACAAAGACCTCAAATCAATGCTTGGTCACCACGTGACCAAGCCTCAAAGATGATCATGATGCATATGAATCAATACTTTTATCCAACATAAACATGTATTAGCAACATACACGAATAAAGAGCATACTCATACTTCTAGCATTCATGAACAGTGACATGCACATCATTCTAGCATCCATGAGTAGAGAATAAACACATAATTCCAGCAAGCATGAACAATCATCCTTAATTATCATATTACTAACTGTACTTGCCTCAACCGTGCGAAGGTGGATGATGCGAAGAGGGCGCTGCCCCCGGAACCAAACCCCCACCTGATTAATTTAAACAAACACTCTAAGATAACAATTCTGGACTAAACATTGCTACAAACAAGTATATAACTCACTATGCTCCCTAGCACAACCCAAAACTCCTAATCCCAAAATATCGATCTGTCTCCAAAGTAGACAGTCATCTTCTAAAATTCATAACTTTTCGTATAGAGATCAAAAAGGGGTGATCTCTGACTTTCTGGAAATCTTATTACATGGCCTACATAAACTTATTTGGTGAGCTTCCCAGATTTAGCCATCTTCTATCCTTACCAAATAGATCAATAGAACAACAAAATCTCATAAGGGGTTCTGGATAGTGAGACTAAAACTGACATATCTTACAGTACAGTTATCCAAAATTTGTGTTCTTTAGCTTTATGTAAAGATAATAAAAATACCTACAACTTTCGTTATGGGGAGATCTTCTAAATAATCCATTAACTATTTTCTAATGACCGATTAATATTAACTGTCAGAATTATGACAGAACCATAGAACAGCGACGCTACGAAATTCATATCTCCTGATTCGCTCATCCAAACGACCTGATCCAAGACTCTAAGGAAAGCTAGCAGTGTATCCCACAACACTCTAGGAGACGGCCAGGTTAGAATCCGCAATTATCAACCTCAAATCTGTCGGCCACTACAGACTACCCTAAACCGATCTAATACTGACATTGCCTAAATACAAGATTACACTACTATTCGAATAAGATCAGGGGTTACCCTTGGAGAACCGCTGAAGAACACGAACACCATCCCACGATCTCTCTCCTTCCCTTCTCCCTCATTCTCCTTCCTCTTCTTGGCCAACCAATCACCCGGGTGACCTTTCCTTCTTCCTCCAAGTGGCCGGCAACACCAGGGGCTTCCTTCACCAGCAGTAGGAGGTCTCACCGGAGGGAAAGGTGCTGCTGGAGGTGCTGGGGTGCAGGGGAGGTGGTGGTCAAGGGTGAAGGGGATGAGGGGGGTGGCGGCCACAATGGGGGAGAGGGGGAATAGGGGGTGGTGGCTAGGGTTTTGGGGAGGGTGGCGCCTCCCCCCCTGGCCGGCCACTACAAGGGCTCTTGGGCCAAGGCCCAAGCCCAGGTTGTCTACTCTTTGTGGAAAATCCCTCTAATCCTTCTGTTAAATCACTTTGCTAACTAGTCCTTCTCTCTAATTTATTTATTCTCTCTCGAATTTAAATTGGAGTATTACAAAGATTATTATAATACCGATAACACATAGATTACAACGCCAAAAGACATACAAAGTTTAGAGTTATTACAAAAGGGCCGACCAGCCAAATAGCATAACGAAGTAAAGAGTTTGCAACAGAAATACAAACCATAAGATGGCAACAACAAAAGCCCCGGTACTACCAATTTTTGCTCAACGGTCGGAAAGGCCGGTACTACTGTTCCACGGTAGTACTACCCTTCTCGGGCGGTATTACCGCAAGCCAATTTCAGCACAGACGACACTCGGAAAAAAAGGTCATAACTTTTGACTCCAATATCAAAATTAAGTGATCTTAGACTCTATGAAAAGCTTATTCAGAGGGCTACACAACCCACCTATTCGATTGATCTCAAACGTATTTGGTCAAATCAAAAAACACAACTCCAAAGAGCCACTACCATGGTCTAAGTCCAATGAAATAGCAACAAGAAATCTTAGACCATGCCAAGGGAAAATGCATGAATCCCAATAATTTTCAAACACATTTGCAAACTTAGATCATGCCACAAGGAGTAGGTACATGGACTTCAACCATTTGCAAAACACATTTGCAAAGTATAGTCACATGCTATAAGGATTAAATGCATGAGTCTCGGCTATTTGCAAAACACATTCGCAAATAATAGCATCAAACCACGGAGAGCTAGAGCAAGCAAGATTGACCTATCAACACATGATGAGACTCAAGCTACTAGACAAGACCGCTCTTAATAGTACAGCAATCCTATACTAGCAATCAAGTCTTCTAACCAAACACCAAGACCGGTAAAAGACTAGGAACATATCCTTGGCCCTAGCTAGTCATACCTTTTCCTTAAGCATCCTCTTGAAGTTTGATGACGCACATCTTCACTTCAAGTCCGGGTCATTGTCTTGATATGCATCAACCCATGATGCATCCTTCACGTGACCTCCATCAACACATGATGAGTCTTCTCTTGACTTGATGATCAACTCATGATCATCTCCTCTTCAAGATCTTGATATGCATCAACACATGATGCATTGTCTTCTTGAACCTTGACTTGATGACGATCAACTCATGATGCCATCCAAAGTCTCTATTACTATGGAACATAACCTATTCATCCAACTCATGAAAATGTTAGTCCCACAATGTGATTCACATTAATTACCAAGATATACCTGCATCAAATGCTTCTTAACAAGCCATTCCAGAAAGGTGCGGTACTACCGGCGTTGATCATGCGGTAGTACCGCTCTCCGGTAGTTCCGATCACAAGGGCAACACGATCGCTTCCCTTCGAGGTCTATAATAGGCCCTGGTAGAAAATAATGTGCCGCTGATTAGTTTTCAGAAATACTGGGTTGCGGTAGTTCCGCTCAGGATTTGTGATCATACCGCGACACAGTAGTTCCACCAAGTGATCTTCGATACTACCGCTTCTCAAGTCCGACCGGACCACTTGGTCCGACCTGACCAACTCACCCGATCGGACCACACGATTCGGACCATTCGGACGGTCCGAACGTTCACCCGACTTGCGGTAGTTCCGCCAAGGATATGCGGTCATACCACAACGTGGTAGTTCCACCGAATGAACTCTGGTACTACCGCCTTCCATAAACAGGGACTAAGCCTTTAAAACAACTTAGCACACACATTAGTCCCACAACACAATTGCAAATAATTGAATGTGAAGCAATATGAGTATATATGAACTACACAAGTTTTGTGCACTCAAATGATATGTTTCAAAGTAGAGATCCCCAATATATGTGGATAAAGAAATATGGATCAATACTAATGAAACCACAAAACATAGAGTGAACTCCCCTAAATGTGTGCATACACGAATGTGAAATAAAAACATATGCACATATTCAAGTTAGACTTTTAGTAGAGTTCAACCTATATTTTGGATCCGAGGAATGCAACAAGATATAGGAATATTATATTGAATGCATACCTCTTTGATTTTTACATTTTTATCCAAATAAGACTACACAATAGGTATATCAATAAAAGTGTTAGTCTCATAAATAGATTTGTCATTAATCACAAAAATACTCCATTAATTCATAATGGTGGGTCTAGATTCTTCAACCGGCTGCCCTTACCTATAAGGCAACCGAAAGAAAACGACGAGCTAGTCGTTCCACTCGAAGTCGATCTAGCAATAGTTGATCCCTTGTGGATCAACCTCCTCTGGACAAGTGGATAATTCGGTTAAGTACAAAGTTGTACTCGCAAGTCTTACAAACAACAAAATAGATAGATGCATTCATGTATCAAAGAAATTAAGGGTACTACACTAAGCAGATTTCAGCATAAAGTACTTTTCTTTGCAATAGAGTAATAGATTGTAAAGCATTTGCTCAAATCGATTTTTATTTGTTTAAATAACAGTGAGACAATATTTATCAACATAAGTATAATCCTAGAGGTGATTTCCCAATAGCCACCACAACATAGCACGAATTACCCATTCGTACCACCTGATTTCAAGTTTTATCGAAAACGTAGAGTCTAATTCTTGTGGGAAATAACCAAGCGTTGTCATAACCAAGAATGTGGCTACTCAAGTAGATTAAACCCTACAGGGGTGTACAACTTTAACCACATGCCAGACCGCTCCTTTGGCAAGCTATCGAGCACACTTTTGTAGGTATGCCAGTAGAGCTAAGTCCTACGAGACGCTTTCCAACGGTGTGTATTAAATAAGAGTCACACGTATGGGGGTTAACCCTCCGCAAACCGACCATCCCGAGCTCCCATGGACGACCCATATGTTGTGTCGGAGTCGTCGGCCCATCCTCAGCAACTGCCGATGCTCCTCAGGTGAGGGAACCTTCCCGGAACCCACCCCGCACAATCCCAACAACAACAGAATAACAGAACATTTTTCTCCTAACATCTACCACTTATGACTCATTAATTAACATACCTAACCGACAGTCTGGACATCAGCCTTAAAATAGCTATAACTTTCACTAGGATGATCCAAAAATTGTGTTCTTTAACATTCTGGAAAGCTAAGAGAATTTACTACAAAAATCATGTTGGTGTACAATTCTGATGCATCCATTAACAAGTTCTAATCTGCCAGTAACTACGACTGCTATAATGTAACATCCCAAAGTGTTGTTACCAAAATAAAAATAAATAAAGTTATTATTTTGTTGGATTTTCTGAATTTGAAAGAGTTTGATTGCTTTATTTGAATTTATAAAGTTTTAAAAGTCAAAATTAAAATTTCTTTAAATTTTTGAAGTTTTATTTGAGTTAAAGTTGAAAAATAAAATTTTAATTAATTTCGGAATTTTAAAAGCTTTTCCTAAATATTTTAAAGCCAAAATAATTTATTTGTAAAATTAAAAGCCAACTTTAAGTTGGAAATATTTTATTTAAATCCAAAATAACTCTAGAGATTTCTGTGAATTTTTCTGGAATTTTTGGATTTTATTTGCTATTTTCTAAAGCCCTTTTTATTTAATCGGTTTAATTTAATTGGAAAATCAATTAAAACTCGGTGAACAGTAACTGGGCCGAAACCTCTCTGGCCCAGCTTCGCACGCACGCACGTGCAGCCCAAGTCGGCCTGCACCGCACCACATCACCCCTCCCTTCACCGCGCCAAATGTTGGTCGTTGGATCTAAATCCAACGGTCCCGCTTTCCCCTCTCTCACCCGTCACCGCTAGGTGGGTCCGCCGACCTGTCTTCCACCTCACCTCCTTCTTCGTGTAGCCCCAACCGAGCCACCGCCATTGATGCTTCATGGAGCTCCGCCTCCGTCGCGTTTCCTCTCCCCTCTTCACACGCATTCAATCCTCCTAACTCCACCGCCCTCACTCCGACCGTTACCCCCCTTCATGGTGCACGATTTCGCCGGTTGAGTAACTCCGCCACCGCACCTTCCGCACCATGATCTCCTCCCCCGGTGCCCCTTGGCCTCTATAAAAGGGAGCCTCCGGTGCCCCGTTCTCCCCTCATTTCGCTCCCCTCATCCACTTCTCCTCTCTCGCGCCCGCCTCACCAGAATTGGAGTTTTGGTCGCCGTCGGCCGCAAGCTCTCCGTCGCCCCTAGCGCCACCACCGTCGACGCCGCGTCCTCGCCACCGCCACCATTGGATTTGCCACATCGCCGTGAAGCTGGTGCTCGCCTTCGCCTCGCCGGAGCCCCACCAGAGCGCCCCTTCGCCGTTGACCCGCACCGCGCCACCCCTTCTTCCTCGTCGCCGGCCGCCTCCGTCCTCTTCTCGCCGAGTGGGTGAGCGCACCATTATCCCTGCGATCCCCTCTCTCTTTTGCGCACTTCGTCGCCCACCGCCGCGCAGCGTAGCGCTAGTGACCCTTGGTCCCAACGCCGGCGCCGCCCTTGCCAGCGTGGCACCGCCACGTGCGTGCCACTGCGACGCCACATCAACGCCACGTGCGCGTCCTCACTGAGTCAGCGCCTACGTGGCGCCACATCTGCGCAACCCTCCCAAGCCAAAGTCCCGTGGACTTAGTCCATGTGGACCATGTCTATGACACGTGAGGCCCGCACGTCAGAAATTCATTTTAATTCTTTTAAATCCTGAAAATCACAGGGCTGACATCAGCCTTGCACAATAAATGGATTTTCCTTTCGAAACATAATTCGGGAAATTCATTTAATTGCATATTTGGGGTTTAAACTTCTAAAATCCATATCTTTTGCATCCAAACTCCAAATTGGGTGTTTCAAATTCCTAAATTCATATAAATTCAAGATCTAGCTAACTAAACAAAAATTATTTAATTTAAAATTCATTTGAATCTTTATTTAAATTTTGTTTGAATTTGGCTTTTTTCGCGTATAGATTTCGACAACTTCGGAGAGTCAGATTTCGACGTCGTTTGAGAACAACTAATCAAGCAAGGCAAGTTATACTTTTGATCATATTTGCACCCATTATTTAAAATTATTTATATTCTGTTATAAATTATTACTGCATGCTTATTTGTATTCAGCAATTTAAATTCCTGTTTTAAATTTATAGTTATGCCTAAAATCCTTTGTATGGCCAATTTTGATAATTGAATCAAACATATTATCACCCTAGATAAAACCTAGTTGATATGACAATATGAACTGGGAGTATTTTCAGAAAAATTATGCTTAGCGATGCTTAGACCCAAAAATGTTTGATTTGGGAACTTTCAGCCAAAAATCAAATGATGTTTTAAAATCTATGGCATTGGTTTGTCATGGAAGATTTTTGTAAATGAATTTGAAAAATGAAATAAAATGATGGTTTGTACTTGGGCGAAATGGTGGTTTGGATGGTGCATGTTGATGCACGGGATCGAATCATTTCTATGATCGAGGCCCAGGGTTTTTATTGGAAGTCGCCCAAGTCAGTTAAGGACCGGCCTGAGAGCTGCTTTTGCTAAGCCACAATCGTACTACCACAAGTCCTGTGTGGGCAGGACCTGGCCAACTAATCTGCAATGTTCTACCGTGGTTTCTCCCTTCCGTTGTGGTGGG
Source organism: Phyllostachys edulis (assembly GCA_036346405.1). NCBI lineage: Eukaryota > Viridiplantae > Streptophyta > Magnoliopsida > Poales > Poaceae > Phyllostachys > Phyllostachys edulis. The sequence continues at coordinate 13,032,082 of CM070563.1, forward strand.
TAGTCATGTTATGACCTACGTTAGTCCCACCTGGCGCAAGAGGGGGCCACAAACCCCACGGATTTCTATCCAAAGGGGGCGAAACCTTAGCGAGGGATGACTACGGTGGAATGGCGCATTGTAAAGGCCTTGACACGTGCTTTAGACTGCTTATTTAAGGTAGTGAGTGGTTGTATCGATGGATGCCAGACAAACTAGAGAATTCATGTCATGTGGCTAAAGCTGTACAACCTCTACAGAATGTAAAACTATTCGAATAGCTGTGTCCACGGTCATAGACATGTTTAGCATTTGCCACTCAAAGTTAGACTTTGGTTTTGATTTCAAAATGGATTAGACACAAATGGTTTATCAAATTGGGAATTTGGGCAGGAAGCCATGTGATAGGAGGGTATCCTTCACCATTCTTGTGTGAATGTTATCTGACTATAAAATTAAGAATTTATAAAATGAATTTTAATTATAAAATAACTGCTTTGGAACTTAGTACAAGTATTTCAAGAAAATGTTGCTTTATGCAAATTCAACCAATAAGCCTTCCTTTGAGATACCCTTATATGCATGCATTCAATCTGTTACTTGACGGGTGTAACTTGCGAGCACGGTAGTTGTGCTCATACTTGCTTTATGCAAACAAATTTCAGAGGAGAAGGACTTTGCTACCGGTGTGGATCTCGACGACTAGGCCGCTACTCCAATCGATTGCCTGTGGCAGATCAGCTGGACTCCACTACTTCTTCGTCTTCCGCTGTGTTCTTTATTGTTAGCTTGTAAGTCTCTTTTGTAATAAACTCTGTTGATTATTAATAATATTGTGCGATTTATGGATGTTACCATATCTGTTTATTGTGTGAACTAGCTACTGATCATGGGACTAGTTAAGAAATGCACAGAGGATTTGGGGTGTTAATCTCGGGTCTGACATATAACTTGACGGGGTTTCTGGACAACAACATTGTGAATATCATAACTCACAAACTACAACTCCAAATACTATGAACTCAAATCCTACAGAAACATAACGAAATAGCCCACAATTCTTTAGAAGACCCAATACCCTAATTTCGTATTGATCTAATCCAAAACTACCGAACAACAGACTACAGATTCATGAACCAATACAGCACGGACACTAATACGATAATCAACAACAATCGCATGGAGAAGAATTAAACAAAACAACAAGGAGTTAATGGTTCACCCTTGAAGATCTGAAGGAACCCGCTGAAACTCCCACGAGGATCTCCTCTCTTTTTTCTTCTCCCTCTCCTCCACCTTTCTCCTTGGCCGACAGCAATGGGGAGTACCACCAACGGGAAGGAGGATAGCAATGGAGTGCAAGGAGGAGGAGGTTCTTGTGAGAGCGACTCCACTTACATCAGCATATGGAGGGCATCAGAGCATAGGCATGCTACAGTAGCACCTAGTGTTTTGGATGCCCCTAATGGGCCAACGCTATGGGCCTTTGGCCCAAGACTTAATCCCTCTTTAAGAGAAATTCTGAAATCCCTTTTTAAATCCTGATAAAAAAAGTTTGAAATTCAATTATAGTTCTAAATATTGAACGGGGTATTACATTCGACCTCCCCTTAAACAGGATTTGTCCCCGAATCTTCACACCAATCTACGCGAAAGAAAAATTACGACTAGAAATTAACAACAGTAAACACGTACCCGCCGTGAACAAATCCGAATACTGCTCGCGCATGCGAGCCTCCAACTCGCAGGTCGCCTCTCGCTTAGACTGATGAGACAAAAGCACCTTGATACATAACAACGACTAGTGCCTCAACACTCGCTTTGACCTCCCAAGAATACGCACAGGATGCAACTCAAAGGTCAGCGGCTCCCATGAAGCCTCAAACTTTGGACCTCTCGGATACTCACTCAGCACCGAAATATACAAGTCGTTGCATACCGCGCGTATGGACTTGAGACGGTCCTAGCGATACGCCAACTTCCTAATTCCCGCAACTGTCGAAAACAAACCAAACAACCTTGGGCCAACTACCCCTTTGATACCAAAGCACACAACATGCACATAACGCACAGAACTCTTGTCCCATTTCTCAATCGATCTCTTCCTCTTAACAGGGAGTTCCTCCTTTAACCAGGGACACACAACAGAACTCGCTTTAAATAGACTCTTTTACAGACTTAGCCCAACTTAAAATAAGGATTCTCGTCGCAACTACGCATTGCCAATTCGGTACAAAAGAGTCAAATCCAGAATAGAAGATTCATCATGAAACCTTTCCACCTTCCAATTAGGCAGTTTGCAAATAAACACCACTTCAACCAAATGAGAAACCACTCGAATGACCAAATCATACACTTTCATTATTTTCCTGAACCGGAAAGAACCACACGCACCAACATAAAGGCAAACTCAATTTACGACAGACATCCGTCCTAAACACATAGCTCAAATAAAAATCAAGGGAGCATTTCACTACCCGAGAAAATATTCTTTTTTTCTTAGGAATAAACTTTCTCTCAATTCATGGAATTCCAAATCATCTCACTAACTCATTTCTTTTAAATTTGCAGCCACAACTCTATGCTCAAACCGAAAACAATAACCACATTCATCTAGAGGAACTCTACTAGACCACAAAAAAATACTCTAGTCCACTCCTCTGTCAAAGGAATTATTTTGACAAATGATGACCAACACCTTGATAAAAATTTTCACCCACATAACATCAATCCTTTAAGGATAATCAACTTGAAATTCTCAGCGCACACACTCATTTACTGCAACCAAAGGATTCTATCAATGATCATCACACTGTTCGTAATCTACTTTTTATTCTACCACTTCTACACATAGTCATTGGGAAACCAAGGTTCTAGCATAGAACACCAAATCCAATTTCCATCTCCAAGACTCCTATAAATGTATTTCTGTGTAACTGATACGAAAACTCTCAAATCCGTTGACTAAGATTCCCACCATCCGAACATACTCAATCCTTAACAGCAACATGTACACATATTCTCGACCAAATCATCTTGAAAGGAATTCTAACTCCTAGAGGGTTACTCATTGAAGCCAAGTCATACTTGACAACAATCCATCGATCCCGGCTATCTCATTATTTGCTTTAAAGTTTAAATTACTTCACTAATCTTATTCTCATTACTCTACACCATCATTGACGAGGATTAAAACCTCTATATATTACTTTAATACATAATAAAAGACCATACGTCTTCATGGTCGTAACCCCTAAGGCTAATGACCTCACTGGTCGTAAGGATTCCAGAGGTTACATAAGGGGTACCCTGGTCGGACAAGGTCCTCTACCTAGTCTCCGACCAGGTAGCTGCTCGGAAAAGCTATGAACTAGTGTATAGATATGATTCCAGGTATATCCTTTACCGTGTGATGAATGGAACACATGCTACGTACTCCAAACCACGCGATGTTACACAGTCCTAAGACACTGACAACAACCACCATACGGTTGAGTGTCTCACAGACACTTAACCGCAGAGCAGTTGACACATTATCAACTGACGCTTCGCTCCGACCAGTCGTGACACTTCACCAGGGACACCTTCTCTAGGAGTAACTGCCACCTCTTCAGAAGTTATTTAAGGGTGGAGCGCAAAAGACCAAAGGGCGATCAAAGACAAGCAAGATAGCATCATCAGATTAGAGCATTACAATCAGCCTTAGATTTGTGCTTTAAGTCTGATTGGTTAGCATAGCAATCTTCACACTTAGTGTAATTAGGATTAGTCCCTAGTCGAGTCATAAGCACCCCTTGTAAATCCAGATCATATCAATAAAGAGTGGCCCCATTCTCTCCTAAGAAATATCGTGTCATTTTCCTCTTTTATTTCGTAAGATCGGCGACTCAATCGTCGACAACTGGCACCGTCCGTGGGGAAGACAGACGTAAGTTTCCTGAAGAAACTCTTCACTCATCAAATTCTCGCTCACTCCTCATAATCGCTCATGCGACTATGGCCGGAGTTTGGTACGAGGAGAATTGGTTCGACTTGGCGGACTACTCCAACCTCGATATGGAAGGATGCATCCGTGCCATGCAAGAGAACGGCTTGTCATCCTCCTCCTCCTCCTTCACCGGTTCGCACGTCGCCGATGTTAGCAAAATCGACCGGATGGATGAGGATCCACCAGTACGACAAGTGGCGCTTTCAGCCATTCCGGCCAGCTCGAAATGTCCAGAGAACGCTCCAAGCCCAGTCTTTCTGACAAGCGAAACAGGTGAAGAAGATTCGGCACCGCCACTCAAGAATCTCTGTACGCTCGATGAAATCATGGCTGAAAGGTACTCACCTATGGCTTCTGGCAATTCTAGGAGCCAACCAACACCTGGTAACAATGTCGATGAAACCTCCACTGGTCGTAGGCCAAGTGGGGATGATAAGACTCAGTATACGTTCGGTAATTCGCCGGATCAGGCTGAGTCCACCAAGAAGACCTCAGGAGGTGCTCATCTCCGACCGCTCTCCGTCGTGAAAACTCCTAGTAGAAGCACTAGAAGGCTCTCCATTAGTTACAATGGAAGCTCGTCGGAAGATCACTACTGGAGGCACGAGGTCAATGCGATCGGATATGCAAATCAAGATGCCTTGCACGGTCCTACACACTCTGCCACGCCACCACGTGCTGGTGGAAATGATACGGGCCATCAGGCACCAACTTCCGGAGGCAACAGAGCTAATCGACGTCCATCAGTTAGCTCACTTGGCACTGCCCCACCAAGAGTAGCTGGTCGGACGGAACAAATCCGGAGGTTGGGGGAAGGTTCAGACCTGCGTACGCCTACTACTAGTATGAACCCCCCCCCCCCCGAGACCTTCGGTAACTGTATGAAACCTGCAATGTGTTCAGGATATATTGAATAATTCTAACCATGTTCTAGCAGAAACCCCAGGTTTTGTACAGCTCGTAGGCCAAGTATCGGAGATTCTGCAACAGACCATGCAACGAACGGAAGCGTATCAGGAACAGAGGAATTCAGGAAGTCAAACCATGACTTCATCTCAATGTTCCTCCCTCAGTAGAGGGCAGCATGGTCGTGTTGGGGAACAATCAATACCAAGGCCTCCTCGATGATTCTGACCAAGGAGTCACGAGGGAAGAAGGCTATTCCAGGTAGCCACTCCCTCACCACGTCGAGAAGAATAATCGCTTGGACCTGACGATCTCCGACATCGTCTAAATCAAGTAGGCGGTCGAAGGCATCATACCAATGTCTACGACCGGATCGGCACACCAGAGCTCTAGCGTTCCAATCTTAGGAACCGGTTTCCGACCGATTATAATCCGGCACCTTTCCATGTATCGATCACAAGTTGTCGAGCCTTCTCTGCAGGGCTCCAAGCTGTGCGTTGGCCAAACAGGTTTCGACCAGCCAACCTGGACAAGTTAAATGGGACTCAGAACCTATTGGAATTTCTCTAAATATATACCATCACCATCAGAGCTGCTGGTAGTGACGAAAATGTGATGGCGAACTATCTGCCCACAGTGCTCGAAGGGTCTGCCCGGTCGTGGTTACTTAACCTACTGGTCGGATCAATCTATACTTGGGAGTAACTCTGCAAATTTCCAAGGCACGTACGACCACCTTGGAAAGGAGGACAACCTCCACCGAATCTGGCAAGGCTCTGATGAGACTCTCCGTCAATACATCAAGAGATTCAGCCAGGTTCGTAATTCTATACCAGTGGTTGCAGAATCATCTGTTATCCAAGCCTTCAAAACAGGTCTAAAAAGTCGACGATTTACGGAGAACATAGCAATGAACCCTCCACGAACGACCGTCGAACTTTTCGACATGGCCGACAAATACGCCACCGCTAACAAAGTGATTGAGTGGTGTGAGGCCATTGATCGGAATGATAAGATCCCTCAACCTGACTTGGACAAACCAGAGAAGAGGAATAAGAAAGCTCTCAAGGAGAAGAAGAACCGCCGACCCGACGATAAAGAAGTTCTGGCTATCCCTGAAAAGTTTACAAAGGGAAAGAAGGACTATACTGGTCGAGGCAAAGCGAAGGCTCCGACCGAAGGATATAAGAAAAATAAGAAGTGGTGTCCACTTCACGGTGAGCAGTGGCATGGCCTCCACTTTGTCGAGCTGGCGAAAAAATTTGGAGGATTACTATGCAGGTAATGGACCACTCCCCGCAATACAGGAGCTCGGAGAGATGAGTTCCAAAAAGGACAAAGATGGTGACGAAGAGATGGAGTACCAGGAGCCTCAACATACGGTCAACATGATCTTCGGTGGGTCTTCTTCATACGAGTCGAGGCATCATCTGAAAGCCATGGAGTGGGAGGTCAACCTCGTCGAGCCTCCGACCATCATCAAGCCAACAAAGTGGTCGGACACGACAATCTCCTTCAGCAAAGAAGACTGCCCCATCCCTTCGACTTGACCAGGTAGGTTCCCTATTGTTGTTGAACCTACTATTAATAACTGTAGGGTTAATCGAGTCTTGATAGATGGTGGTAGTTCTTTGAACATTTTATTTGCGGGAGCTTTAGAAGACATGCAAGTTCCCAAGTCCAAGGTGAAACCAGTGAAATATGCCTTTCACGGTATAATCCCTGGTTCCACCACTAAACCGATAGGACAAATCTCCTTACCGGTCACGTTCGGAAGACCTGACAACTTCCAAACAAAAAAGATTATGTCTGATGTGGTTGATTTTGAGTCTGCATACAACGGAATCCTAGGTCGTCTGGCTTTAGCAAAATTCTTGATAGCCACGCACTACGGTTATCAAAGTTTGAGAATGTCGGGACCTAAGGGAGTCATCACGGTTCGAGGAGATTAGAAAATGGCTTACGTATGTGATCGGAAATCCGTAGAACTGGTCGATGAACTTCCAACCATAGAGACTAATCCATCTACTGTGCAGGTCAAGCACTCGAGGCCAAAGATGACACCAAAGCCATCCGACCAGACAAAAGAGGTACCACTCGACAAAGGCACTTCTCCGGACAGCGCCAAGTCACCACCTGGGTTAGGAAACACTGACTCATCTACTCACAAGATTCTGGTCAGGGCAAGACTCGACCCCAAATAGGAAGAGTCACTCGTCTCCTTCCTCCGAGCAAATCAGGACGTATTCGCTTGGTAGGCATCCGATATGCCCGGAGTCCCCCGGGAGGTGATCGAGCACAGGCTAGCTCTCCAGCCTGACAAAAAACCGACCAAGCAGAAGATGCGGCGTTTTGCACCTGATCGGAAGGAGGTAATCCAGTCGGAGATTGACAAGCTCATCAGGGCTGGGTTTATTCGTGAAGTCGACCGCCCTCAGTGGCTCGTCAATCCTGTAATGGTTAGGAAAAATAATGGCAAATGGCAAATGTGTATTGACTTTACAGATCTTAATAAATCTTGCCCGAAGGATGACTTTCCCCTTCCACGCATTGACCAACTTGTGGACTCTACTTCCGGGTGTGAGTTACTAAGTTTTTTAAACGCGTATTTAGGGTACCACCAGATTAATATGTGTAAAGAAGATGAAAAGAAAACTTCCTTCATCACCCCATATAGCACTTACTGCTATGATAAGATGCCATTTGGTCTCAAAAATGCTGGTGCAACTTTTCAAAGGTTGATGCGGAAAACCTTTAATCCACAAATAGGTCGGAATCTAGAAGCCTACGTTGATGATCTGATTGTAAAGAGTGTCAACACTGGTGATCACGTTCACGACCTACAAGAAACTTTCAATAACTTGAGAAGGCATAACCTCAAGTTGAATCCGAAAAAGTGTGTGTTCGGAGTTTCTGCTGGAAAACTGCTCGGTTTCCTAGTCTCGGCTAGAGGTATTGAAGCAAATCCAGTAAAAATAGCGGCCATCGACAAGATGCGTCCTCCGACCACGAAGAAAGAGGTCCAGAAACTAACTGGTTGTATGGCAGCGCTAAGTCATTTCATAGCAAGGTTAGGAGAAAAAGGATTACATTTCTTTAAGCTTCTTCAAAAACATGGAAGTTTCGAGTGGACTAAAGAGGCAAACAATGCCTTTGAAGAACTTAAGAAGTACCTTACCAGCCCCCCGATCTTAGTCTCTCCAAGATCAAGAGAAACATTGCTAATTTACGTGGCTGCAATGCCACAAACAGTTAGCGGTGTACTGGTCGTAGAACGGGATAACATCCAATGACCAGTGTATTACGTAAGCGAAGTCTTACATGGACCAAAGGAAAGATACCCACAGGTACAAAAGTTGCTCTATGGTCTCCTTATGTCTTCAAGGAAACTAAGGCATTACTTTCAGGCCCACAAAGTGGTCGTACCAACCGGATATCCCCTTGGTCAAGTCCTTGGAAATAGGGAATCATCAGGACAAATAGCAAAATGGGCGGTTGAGCTAGGGGCGTTCGAACTCCATTTCATCTCACGAACAGCAATCAAGTCCCAGGCAATAACAGAATTCAGTGCCGAATGGACAAACCATGAACCCACCCAAGGGCCCGAGTACGAACACCACGACGAGTGGATAATATACTTTGACGGTTCCTTGATGCTAAAAGGCTCGGGGCTGGAGTTGTCTTGATATACCCTACTGGCGAACACATCAAGTACGCCATCCAGTTAAATTTTCCTGTCACGAACAACGTGGCAGAATATGAAGGTTTACTGGCAGGACTCTGAGCAGCTTGTTCGCTCGGGATTCGTAGATTACTAGTGAAAGGCGATTCTCAACTAATAGTGAATCAAGTGGGGAAAGAGTATCAATGCTCGAGTACCAAGATGTCATCTTATCTGGCGGAAGTACGAAAACTCGAAAATCACTTCTTCGGTTTCCAAATCCAACATATTCCTAGAAATGAAAACTTTCTGGAAGACCAGTTGGCACGGATGGCCTCCACGAGGTCGACCATCCCACCCGGAGTTTTTCTCGAGCAACTCGATTCGCCCTCGGTGGTCAAGCCTTCCGAGAACATGCATGATTCCTTACAGGTCGTACAAACTGATCGTGTGAACATGGATCGTTGACGGTTGGCGCTATCACGATCAGGGTAGAGATTGGATGACATCGATATCTACAATTATCTTCGGCATGACATAATTCCAGAAGATGATGTAGAGGCTGATCGTCTAGCACGAAAAGCCAAATCATACACTCTGATCAAACGTACCTTGTATAAACGAGGATCTCACGGAGTGTTGATGTGATGCATATCTCAAATAGATGACATTAAGTTGCTAACCGAAATCCATGAAGGAGTCTGTGGAGCACATCATTCCTCTGAGAACAACGGGTCGATAAAGCCTTGAGCAAGGATACTCTTGACCATGCGCCCTTCATGATGCAAAAGAGCTCGTGACGAAGTGCGTACAATGTCAGTTTCATAGCTGACAAGTACATCAGCCAGCACAAGCCTTACAAACAATTCCTCTTTCTTGGCCTTTTGCAACCTGGGGACTGGACATTCTGGGACCTTTCCCAAGAGCACCCGAGAGCTTCGAATTCCTTTGCGTCATGATTGACACATTTACAAAATGGATCGAAGTCGAGCCTATTGTTAAAACAACAACTGAGACCGCCAAGAGATTTCTCACAAAAAATGTGATCACACGTTTGGTGTACCTAGTCGTATAATCACAGACAACGGTGTCCAGTTCTCAAGCAGTCAATTCCAGGAATTCTGCGATGAACTTGGTATCAAGGTTCATTTTACTTTAGTTGCTTATCCACAGAGCAACGGAGCAGTTGAGTGAGCCAATGGTATCATAATGCAGGGGATCAAACACTGAGTGTTTGACCAGTTAATCAAACGGTTAGGAGCTTGGGTTCAAGAACTCCCGTCTGTATTATGGGCCGTTCGAACCACGACCAGTCGTGTGACCAGTGAAACGCCATTCTTCTTGGTTTATGGTGCTGAAGCCATGCTTCTGCGAGAACTAAAACAGCTCTGCTTTCGAATGATTGTTTCAACGAAGCGATCGAGAATGAACGACGACTTGACGACATCAATTTCCTTGAAGAACGACGAAATCAAGCCTTGGTATGATCAGCAGTCTATCAACAAGCCACGTGAAGGTACCATAGTTGTAAGGTACAACCTCGCAACCTCGTTGTAGGTGATCTGGTTCTCAAAAAAATTCAGAACCAAGCAAATCGAAACAAGCTTTCTCCCAAGTGAGAAGGTCCTTACACTGTGGTCAAAGTCACCCGACCAGGTTCTGTACGACTAGCCATGTCGGACGGGCAAGTTTTGTCAAATTCTTGGAAAAATGATCAATTGCGTAAGTTCTATGTCTAATTATTTTTGTACATTATTTCAATTCTTTTGTCATTTCATTAGTACTTTCATTTATTTCTTTTCGACAAGTGATATGGTTTATATATCTATACCTATATTCTGGTCACCTACTATTGTTGTTTGAGATGGTTGGAGAAGACACTTTTTCTCTCCGGTATCCTTTATCAGGATCACTATTACTCTTTGGCAATGACATTTGTGTCATACGCTATATAGGTCCTAGTTGTGATCATTCCATGAATGATTTCCACGCGCGACCATACGAGTAAACAGAGCATAATACAAATAACTTCATGTAGTGCCTTATACTATTAAGATTATGAAGACTATATTTCTTCATTTCAAAATTCTCTTCTACTCTCGTTTGGCTACTAGTCGGGACACAGAAAGCCTCCTAGTCGAAGTCTCTCCTTTTTCGCACATAGTCCTGCCCACTAGAAGGAGCTTCCTAGCGACGGTTCTTTTCTTACAATCCTCGCTGCCAATCAGACTTGAGCCTGAGCACGTTTTGCAAAATGTTTTTCTATATCTTATGTTCTTAGCAGTTTTTTTCCGACCAGTTTTGGGTCATATATATAAATACGATCACTTATCTTTTTGCATACATTCTTGCATTTCCATTTTTGTCAACACAACAAATCTTTTTTCCGACCATATACAATTTTATTTGGTATTTCGATTATGACAAACAAAGATCAATAACTAGTCAAAATCATACACTGGTTGCGACCAAAATAATTTCCTAGTATTGTTACGATCAGTTTTGTCTTATGATTAGTATATGCCTTCAAAACAATGGTTTCGACTTTCATTCTCTTTCTTGGCTAACTGCTTATCTGGTAAGGCTCTTCTACTACAAAGCAGTCGGGGGCTAGGGAGTATACGAGAATTTCAAAAAGTCAACGGGATAAACAAAAGAATTGTTGATGACATAAAGGTAAGTTTTGTATATAATTCTTATATTACAATGTCCTATTCCAGAATGTCACCAGACTAATTACTGCTTGATGGAGATCCGACCTCCATCTCCTCTACAACTTTGTCTCCAACTGGCCTAAGTTCTTTCATAAACTTGGTCACCTCATTAGGCAGGCAGTTGAAGTCATCTTCAACGGCTTGGAGATCAATGGAGGGGTCGGAAGCCTTCAGTTTTACCAGCGTAAAACTAACTCCATTGGCAACGCCTTCTTTTATAGTCTAGGTATAATTCTCTCGAGTATCTTGAGCAGACCACTGAGATCTTCTAGAAGTTGGCCCAAGTAGTTCAATTTCTCTATTGGTTCTCTTAAGTCAGGCACGCTTGATCCTGATCCCATATCAAAGATCATCTTGTTTAAAGCATGAATATTTTCATTAAGATTTTGCACAAGAGCTGCCTCCTTATCCTGCTCAAATTCTAGAGCCTTCTCTACTCTATTATGCGCTTGCGTTTGCTCTACACGAGTAGAACAAGTAATAAGTACAACATGATTAGAGAAGGATAATAAGTCAAGTCTATGACTTATTACCTTCAATTTTCTTGTTAAGAGTTTCATTTCTGGTCATCGCCTCCGCAATCGACCGGTCCTTAGCCTGATTTTCTTCCTCAAGCTGGGTTATTCTGGCTTTATCACCCACAACCTCTTCTTTTATTTTCTCCAGATCTATCGAATATGATAAGGGAGAATAATTAGAGAAGAACAAAGTATTGAAGAAGAAACGAGGTTAAAAAGAAAGTTCTTACTTTTCAATTCGGAGTGTTTCCGCTCCAAGTCCTTAATTCGCTGGGTTAGTCCTCTGACCACAGCAAAATTCTCAACCATGTGCTACACAAATAGCATTTCCTCTTTAAGTTTCCTGTAAACTTTTAAAAGAGAAATTATGAAACAGATCACCACATCATTATAATCAGCAAAGATGAAATAAGGACTTATCTTGACTTGACAATCCGTTATTTTTCCCCATGCCTCGTCAAGCTCCTTATCGTCGATAAATCGGAGACGAAAAGAGAACTTGTCAGGTTGAGAGGGATTACCAACAGTGGTCGGAACCTGTTGAGGGCCTTTAGGGGCATCTACCTTCGCAGAAGGAGTTAGAACCACCACTGGATCCAGCTCAATCGTTGGCCTTGACACCTGCTTGGGGGCTTCTTCGACCACTTTGTCCTCAGGAACTCTGTCCTGGGAAGTGCTTTGGTCGAGGACTTCCACGGGTGCCTGGTCCTCAGGAAGATTCTGGTCGAAAACAACCAGAACACCAGAAGACCTATATAAGACAAAGAAGGGAAGTTCAAAACACTAAATCATCAAAAACTATTAAAGGTATGCACTCATACGACCCTTTTCATTTGTACATACCTAGTTGATTTTTTGGTTTTGACTTTGAAACGCGGTAGAGTAAACTCTGTACCACTAGCCTTCCTTTTCTTTTCAACCAATTTCGCCGGTTCTGAACCGACAGGGTTGGTTAAACCCCTCACATCCTCCAACATGAGGTCGGAAGCCATATCCTCGACCAACTGGTCGAGGGTAGCATTCATGACCATCGGGTCGGAAGGTGTGGTTTCATCAACCTCCAGATCAGTTGTTTCAGTAACAACTATTAGGTTGTAAACGACCACTCTGGGGCCTACGATTTCCGCAGCTCTACTCTGCGGAACTTCGATTTTTTTCCACCTAAATCAAAAAACAGGTTTGATTAAGGTGATAAGATTTTCTATCTAAAATATATATACTTTTCTCCAAAGCTCTTTTTTAGCTCAGAAGAATCATCTTCTTCCAACGCCTCTAGGCAGGAGTCGGTCGGGACCACGGTAGGATCATCATCCTCACCAAGTTGCATGACTCTTAATCCGACCGCCTACAAAATTAGAGCAAGATCAATAAACTGATTAGAGAATATATATATATATATATAAAAGATAAGAAACAATTGATTATATACCTTAAGTCTCGTTAATCTCTCCTCAGCAGAGACTATCGCCAATATGTCAGGAAATGCAGCCTTCTCGCTAGGCTCCCCGGCGCAGATCATTCTGATTCGCTCCCTGATCTCGTCAGGAGAGAGGGCTTCAAAAAAGGCAAAAGAGATTCTAAGGTATTTTGCGATAATCAGTTAATAAACTATACTGGTCAGAGCTTCTTCAAAGACTTACCATCTCGTGAGTCCGTGATTGCTTCATCACGACCAATGAACCAAAGCAAGGATTGTATTCGGAGCTTTAGAGGACTAATTCGGCGTAAGGTGAAATCTCTCACCACATGCCAGGAAGTTAAGCCCTTGTTCTTTAGATCTTGAATGGCATTCACCCATCTCCCGACCATCCCTGTCTTCTCCACGGTCCTCCTCCATTTAGGATTCTCGTTCACCCTAATTCCGGCGAAGTAGAGGCCATCATTGTCGACGATCGAATCGCTGATCTTATGAAATTAAACGAGGAAAATGGCGTAGAATATCCTGGAATGGAATGGGGGTCGCTCTTTATTGATACGAACTGGATTTACAAGATGTGGCTAAGTACTACCCTGAATTACACTGAATGGGGAGAATGTCTAACTAAATAATCTGACTATGAATATGAGTCTGATTATCTAGCCTCTAATTCCACCGCTTCGTCTTCTATGCGTTGTTGTTCTGTTGTGTTGTCTTGTGTTCTGTGTTTCTCTGTTTCTCTTGTCCCTTCGTCTTCTGCGCTTCACCTTTAAATAACTTCCGAAGAGGTGGCAGTTACTCCTGGAGAAGACGTCCCTGGTGAAACGTTACGAGTCGGAGCGGTGGAAGCGATTAACAACGTGCTAACTTCCTTGCGGTTACTGTGAAAAGCTTAACCGTAGGGTGGTTAATAGTCGATGTCTCGAGGTTGTACCATCGCATGGTTTGGAGCATTATAGCACGTGGCCCATTCATCATACGATAAGAAATACCGGTTCGGTAATTTTACGGCGGTTATCGGTCGGGATTAGGCACAAAGCCTCATCAGGCCAGTGGTACCCATTAAGTAACCTCTGGTACACTAATGACCAGGGAGGTCGTTAGTCTTAGGGGTTACGACCATGAAGACGTATGGTCTTTTGTTATGTATTAAAATAATACATAGAGGTTTTAATCCTCGTCAGCTAGCCCCCGAACTTTAAATGAACTGGTCGTGTATATACCTTTTCCCGATGAAATCGTATCGAGCAGACCCCATTTAATGTTGTGGTATACGATGTGGTCTGTGTTCACTTTAAAGTTGAGAACTTGCCTTGGGAAACGAAGAGTTCCTCTGTCCGTTTGAACAAAAAAGAGGCTTTTTGTCAGTTGGACTTTTGTGGGAAACCTTCGAGAGTATCGGAAGTTTATAAAATCTCCTCTCGCTGGGCTCTTAGAAATTTTATGCTTTCCAAAATCCCCATTCAATCCCCTTTCGATCCCCTTTCGATCCCCTTTAGCTTCTCGTCAAGAAATCCTCCAAAGTCTTTTCCTGTTCTTCCGACCACAAAGTCTCCAACTTTCATTACTCATCCGTGAGGATTTTCGCTATGTCGGAGCAGATTACAAAGTGGTTGCCTTCGGAATTAGGCAAGAAAAAACTTGAGTCTTTGAAGAAGATGGGAATGCTCCCAGATAGGAATCTGATCAATTGGAGACCGGCGACTAGAGAGCATTTTCCGAGCCGTGAAGATGGGGAAATCCCTGTTTTTCTCGCCTACATCGAATGCGGGCTGAGATTACCGGTACATAAATTCCTCCTTCGCGTTCTTGAACATTACGGGGTGGAATTGGTGAATTTGGCCCCAAATTCGATCGCAAATATCAGTATTTTCGCATACTTATGCGAGGCATACCTGGGAATACAACCGAACTTGAAGCTCTTTAGTTATTTTTACCGCATGGTGATGGGAAAATCTGCGGCAAAATCTGAAGCAGCTCCTGGGGAATGCACATTGCGTCTTCATGACGGGAAAGCCGAGGAGTACATCTTTATGTACGCGAAATCTTCGTGGTCGTCATGGAAAAAGTCTTGGTTTTATATGACGATTCTGAAGACGATGGCCTCTACTTGGCGGAACTAGAGCAAGAGAAAACCCCAAGTGGAAGGAAACCGTAAAGAAGACAGGGATAGTCAAGAGATGGGCGGATGCCATCTATGACTTGCGAGTCAGGGGCTTGACTTCGTGGCATGTGGTGAAGGATTTCACCTCTCCCCAGATTAGCCCATTGAAGCTCCGGACTCGTTCCCTGCTCTGGTGCCTTGATCGTGATGAAGTTGCCTCAGGAGGTGGTAAGTCTTTGAGATAAATTCCGATCGGTATTTTGATTTGATTAATGTATTACCTTAAAATTTGTTTATTCTTCCTTCTGTTAAAGCTCTTTCCACTGGGGAAGTTAGAGAACGAGTCAAGCTGATCTGTGCGGGGGAGCCTGAAGAAAAGGCTGAACACCCCAAGATCTTAGCCGCAACTCCTATTGAAGGGAGACTGGCAAGGCTTAAGGTAACTTAATCAAAAAAAATCCTTTTATCATGCATATACATATATTCCGACCAGATTTCCAATCGTGCTCTATATTTGCAGTCGGTCGGATTGTGAATTATACAGTCTGGTGAGGATCAACATCCCACCTTAGCTCCGACCGAGTCGTGCCCTGAGGCATTTGAAGGAGATGAATCCTTCGAGGTAATAGAACATTTTGGAATCATATATGTATGAATTTCTTGGATAAGAGGATTTCTTCACCCAATCAAATTTGTTCTCTGATTTAGGTGAATAAGCCTGAAGGCCCGCAGAATGTAACTGTGGAGGCTGTGGACTCTAGAGTGGTCGTGGACGACCTTGCAGTTGTTACTGAAACAACTGATCTGGAGGTTGATGAAACCACTCTCTCCAGGCCGGATAGTCGAATCTGAGACCTTGATGAACTGGTCGAGGACATAGCTTCCGACATCTTGTTGGAGGATGTGAGGATTTCAACAAAACCTGTTAGTCCAGAACCAGCAGAATTGGAGGAGAGGAAAAGGAAGGCTAGCGGCACAGATTTCTCTCTCGCGCGTTTCAAAGTTAAATCTCGGAAATTAACAAGGTATGTACAAATGAAAATGGTCGTATAAGTATGTACCTTTAATAATCCCTTGATGATTTGATACTTTGAACTTCCCATCTTTGGTTTGCATAGGTCTTCTGGTGTTCCGGTCGTTTCCGACCAGGTTCTCCCTGAGGACCGGGCACCTGAGGAAGTTCAGGCGAGCACTTCTCAGACGGGGTTAGGAGGAAGTAGTGGTCGAAGAAGCCCCGGCGGTGCCAAGTGCAGCGGTGAGTTGGATCCTTTAGTGATTGAAACCCCTTACGTGGAGGTAGATGCCTCGAGAGGTCTCAACGAGTTCGATCGGCTGGCGATAACCTTTCCCAACCTAACAAGTTCCCTTTTCGTCCCCGATTTATCGAGGATAAGGAGCTTGATGAGGCGTGGCAGAAAGTATCGGACACTCAACTCAAGATGCACCCTGATTTGATTTTTGCTGGTTATAATGACCAGGCAATTCGGGTAAGTATTCTACGACCAGTTACATAATTCTTCTTTAAAAAGTTTATAAGAAACTTAAGAAAGAGAACGCTATTTGTGTAGCATTTGGTCGAGAACTTTGCTGTGATCGGAGGACTGACCCAGCGAGTTAAGGACTTGGAGCAAAAGCACTCCGAGTTGGAAAGTAAGAACTTTTCCCTTGTAAACTTTTGTTTCTTCTTCAATACTTTGCTCCTCTACAATTATTCTCCCTTATCGTATTCGATAGATCTGGAGAAAATAAAAGAGGAGGTTGTGGCTGAGAAAGCCAAGACGGCTCTTCTTGAAGAAGAAATAAAAGCTAAAGACGATTATTCTTTGAAGCAAGTTGACCAAAAGACCGGTTGATCATTGAAACAACGACGAGATATGAAACACTTAGCAAAACAAATAAAGGTAATATGTCGTAAACTTGATTATTCCTTCAATTATGCTTGTGTTCATTAAGCGATTTGCTTTTGCAGAGCAAATGCAAATGTTAAGCAATCTGAAAACTCGAAATTTGAGCAGGATAAGGAGGCGGTTCTTGCTCAAAGTATTGATGAAAAGATTAGTGCTTTGAACAAGATGATCTTTGATATGGGATCGAGGATCAAGCACGCCTACCTTAGGAGATCCAATAGAAAATGAACTATTTGGGTCAACTTCTAGAGGACTGAAAGGTCTGCACAAAACTACTTTCGGACGAATTATACCGGGCCTAAAAACAAGCGTTGCTAGTGGAGTTAGTTTTGCTTTGGCAAAAGCTGAAGGCTTCCGACCCTCCATTGATCTCCAAGTCTGTTAAAGATGACTTCAAGCGCCCACTGAGGAGGCGACCAAGTTCATGGAAGAACTCGGGCCACTCGGAGATATAGTTGTAGAGGAGATGGAGATCGAATCTCCGCCAATCAAGCGATAATTAAATTTGGGAATATTTCTTAGAGTAGGTTCCTGCAAGTGTAAAAATAATTGAATATTTATCAAAACTCACCTTTTATGTCATTGACAAAGCTTTTGTTTATCCTGTTTGACTTTTAAAATTCTCGTATATTTCCTAGCCCCCGACTGCTTTATAGTAGAAGAACGTTACTGTACAAGCAGTGAGCCAAGAAAGAGAATAAAAAAGAGGTCGTAACCATGTATGTGAGTTTTTGAAGGTATGTTTGGACATATAAGACAAAACTGATCGTTGTAGTACTAGGAAATCAAATGTGATCAGGATCAGCGTATGATTTCGACTAGTTATAGATATTTGTTTGTCACAATGGAAATACCAATCAAAAAACTATATATGGTCGGAAAAAAGACTTTGCCAAACTTGACATAAGAAGAAATGCAAAGATGTATGCAGCAGTTATAAGTGAACTTTGTTTATATCTATTGTCCCATAGTGCAGTGGAACTAATGCTAAGACACGAAGGCATCGACATATCTCTTGAAAGCGTGTTGAATTACGTATCCGATCGTAGCGAGGATCGTAAGAAAAGAACCGGCGCTAGGAAGCTCCTTCGATTAGGCGGGACCACGTCGTAAAAGGAGAGACTTCGACTAGGAGGCTTTCCGTGTCGACCGAGAGCTGGACAAGAATACACGGGATCTTGAAATAATGAAGCATAATCTTCAAAATCGTAAGCATATCATTCATGAGATAGTTAGTTGTGTGGTGCTCTGATTACTCATTTTCTTTAAGAAAAGAGTGTAGTCACGCGTGGGAATCATTTGAAAAAAAAATGCTCACGACTAGGACCATAGAGTATCAGAGATCCTTAAAAAAGGATATCGGAAAGAAAAATGTCTTCTCCGACCAGACTAACAATAATAAACGACCAGAATGTAGGTGTATATATATAAGCAAGGTTGCACTTCTTAATTAATTAATGATTTGAATGAAATTGAAATAAAGGAAAGAATGAAAATTAAACATAGAACTTACGCAATTGATCAATATTCCAAGAATTTGACAAAATTTGCCCATCAGACATAGCTAGTCGTACGGAACCTGGTCGGGTGGCTTCGACCACAGTGTAAGGACCTTCCCATTTAGGAGAAAGTTTATTGCGATTTGTTTGGCTCTGAATTTTTACGAGAACGGATCACCTCTGACAAAGGCTGCGAGGTTGCACCTTACGACTATGGTACCTCCGCATGGCTTGTTGGTAGGCCGCCGATCGTATAAGGGCTTGGTTTAAATGTTCTTCAAGGAAATCGACATCGTCGAAGTCGTGTTCATTTCGATCATTTTCGTCAAAACGATCAGTTCGAGCAGAGCCAATTTTGAGTTCAGGAGGAAGCATGGCTTCAGCACCATAAACCAAAAAGAATGGAGTTTCACCGGTCGCACGACTGGTCGTGGTTCGAACAGCCCATAACACTGAGGGAAGTTCTTTAACCCAAGCTCCTGACCATTTGATTAACTGGTCGAATACTCGGCGTTTGATCCCCTACATAAGGATACCATTAGCTCGCTCAACTGCTCCGTTACTTTGCGGATGAGCAACAGAAGCAAAATGAATTTTGATACTAAGTTCACCGCAGAACTCCTGGAATTGACTGTTGGAGGCGGGAACCATTATGCTGTGATGATCTGTTGGGTACACCAAATCGTGTGATCACATTTTTCAGGAGAAATCTCTTAGCGGCCTCAGTTGTTATTTTAACGACTGGCTCGGCTTCAATCCATTTTGTAAACGTGTCAATCATGACGAAAAGGAATTCGAAGCCCCCGGGTGCTCTTGGAAAAAGGACCCAGAATGTCTAGTCCCCAGGTTGCAAAAGGCCAAGAAAGAGGAATTGTTTGTAAAGCTTGTGCTGGCTGATGTACTTGTCGACTATGAAACTGACATTGTACACACTTCGTCACAAGCTCTTTTGCATCATGAAGGGCAGTTGGCCAGTAATAGCCTTGCCGAAAGGCTTTACCAACTAGTGTTCTGTAGGAATGGTGTGCTCCACAGACGCCTTCATGGATTTCGGTTAGCAATCTAATGCCATCCGTTTGAGATATGCATCTCATCAACACTCCATGAGATCCTCGTTTATACAAGGTACTTTCGATTAGAGTGTATGATTTGGCTTTTCGTGCTATACGATCAGCCTCTACATCATCTTCTGGAATTGTGTCATCTTTGAAGATAATTGTAGATCGATGTCATCCGATCTCTACCTTGGTCGTGACAGCGCCAACCGTCAACGACCTGTGGAGCATCCATGTTCCCTTGATCAGTTTGTGCAACTTGCAAAGAATCATGTATGTTCTCGGAAGGCTCAACTATCGAGGGTGAATTGAGTTGCTCAAGAAAAACTCCGGGCGGGACGGTCGACCTCGTGGAGGCCATCCGTGCCAACTGGTCTGCTAGAAAGTTTTCATTTCTAGGAATATGTTGGATCTGAAAACCGAAGAAGTGCTTTTCGAGTTTTCATACTTCCGCAAGATAAGATGACATCTTGGTACTCGAGCATTGATACTCTTTCCCCACTTGATTCGCTACTAGTTGAGAATCGCCTTTCACTAGCAATCTGCGAATCCCGAGCGAACGAAGCCGCTCGAGTCTGCCGATAAACCTTCATATTCTCGCCGCATTATTGGTGGCGGAAAATTTCTTGGATGGCGACTTAATGTGTTCGCCGAAGGGATATCAAGACCACTCCGGCCCCCGATCCTTGTAACATCAAGGAACCGTCGAAATACATTGTCCACTCGTCGTGGTGTGCGTACTCGGGTCCTTGGGTGGGTTCAGGGTTTGTCCATTCGGCAATGAATTCTGCTATTGCACAGGACTTGATTCTTTGTTCGTGAAATGAAATGGAGATCGAACGCCCCTAGCTCGACCGCCCATTTGGCTATTCGTCCTGATGATTCCCTGTTTCCAAGGACTTGACCAAGGGGATATCCGGTAGGTACGACCACTTTGTGGGCCTGAAAGTAGTGCCTTAGCTTCCTTGAAGACATAAGGAGGCCATAGAGCAACTTTTGTACCTGTGGGTATCTTTCCTTTGGTCCATGTAAGACTTAACTACGTAATAGACCGGTCGTTGGATATTATCCTTTCTACAACCGAGACACCGCTAGCTATGCGTGGTGTTGCCGCCACGTAAATTAGCAATGTTTCTCCGATCTCGGAGAAACTAAGACCGGTACTCGTAAGGTACTTTTGAGTTCCTCAAAGGCATCATTGCCTCTTTAGTCCATTCGAAACTCCCATGTTTCGAAGAAGTTTAAAGAAAGGTAATCCTTTTTCCCTAATCTTGCTATGAAAAGCGACTTAACGCCGCCATACTGACCGGTTAGTTTTGGACTTCCTTCTTCGTGGTCGGGGGCGATCTCGTCGATGGCGCAATTTTTCTTTGGATTTGCTTCAATACCTCTAGCGAAACTAGGAAACCGAGCGCTTTTCCAGCGAAACTCGAACACACACTTTTCCGGATTTAACTTGAGGTTATGTCTTCTCAAGTTGTTAAAGGTTTCATGTAAGTCGGGAATGTGCTTGGCGTTGGTGGTCTTTACGACCGGATCGTCAACATAAGCTTCTAGATTCCGACCGATTTGTGGACTAAAAGTTTTTGCATCAACCTTTGAAAAGTTGCACGGCATTTTGAGACCAAATGGCATCTTAATATAATGAGAAGTACCATATGGGGTGATGAAGGAAGTTTTCTCCTCATCTTCTTTACACATACTAATCTGGTGGTACCACGAATCGCATCTAAAAACTTAGTAACTCGCACCCGTAAGTAGAGTCTACTAGTTGATCAATGCGGGAAGGGAAAGTCATCCTTCGGACAAGCTTTATTAAGATCGTAAAATCGATACACATTCGCCATTTCCATTGTTTTTCCTAACCATTACAGATTGGCAAGCCCTTTGTGGGTGGTCGACTTCACGAATAAATCCTGCTGGAGAAGCTTGTCAATCTCCATTGGATTGCTTCCTTCCGATCGGTAAGCGTCGTAATTTCGCTTGATCGGTTTTTGTCGCCGAGAGCTAGCTCGTGCTCGATCACCTCGGGGACTCGGGCATATCGGACGCTTGCCAAGCAAACACGTCTTGATTTGCTCGGAGGAAGGAGACGAGCGACTCTTCCTATTTAGGGTCGAGTCTTGCCCGACCGAGAATCTTTGCGGCGGTTGGATCTGGTTGTCTGACCCATTCGGCGACTTGATTTGTCCGAGAAGCGCTTTTGTCGAGTGGTACCTCCTTTGTCCAGTCGGATGGTTTGGGTGTCATCTTTGGCCTCGAGTGCTTGACACGCATGGGAGGCGGGTTAACTTCTCTCAGTGGAAGTTCATCAACCAGTCTGAAGGATTTCGATCACATCGTAAGCCATTTTCGATCTCCTCGGTGTAATGACTCCTTTGGCCCGGCATTTTCAAACTTTGATAACCGTAATGCGTGGCTATCAAGAATTTTGCTAATCTTTGGTCGATCGAGAATCCGTTGTATCTTGATTAAAGTTTACTACATCAAGCGGAATCTTCTCTGTTCGAAATTGTCGTTTTCAAACGTAACGTAAGGAAACTTGTCCTATCGGTTTAGCGGTAGAACCGGAACTATGCCGTGAAAAGCATATTTCCTGTGTTTCACTTTTGACATGGGGACTGCATTTCTTCTAAAGCTCCCACAAATAATATATTCAAGGAACTACCCCATCCACTAAGACCCGATTAACCCGAGCAATTATTAATGGTTGGTTCAACAACGATAGGGAACCTACCCGGTCGAGTCGATGGGATGGTGCGATCGTCTTCTTGAAGAAATTGCGGTGTCCGACCACTCGAGTGCTTGATTACGGTTGGAGATTCGACGAGGTTGACCTCCGCTCCATGGCCTTGGATGGCGTCTCGGACTCGTATGAAGAAGATCCTCCAAAAATCATGTTGGTGTGTGTTGGGGATCACGGTACTCCATCTCCTCGTCGTCATCCTTGTCCTTTTGGAGCTCGTTTCTCCATGTTCTGTATTCTTCGAAATGGTCCTTTACGTATAATAATCCTCCAGTTTCTTTTGCCAGACCACGACAGTCTTGCAGATCATGCCACGCTCACTTTGGTGAAGTGGACACCACTTTTTGTTAAATGCAGAATCCTTGGTCGGAGCTTTTGCCTTGTTTCGACCGGCATAATCCTTCTTGCCTTTCTTGAACTTATGCAGGCAGCGAGGACTTCTTTGTCATCGGTTTGCGGTTCTTTTTCTTCTTGAGAGACTTCTTGTTCTTTTTCTCTGTTTGTCCAAGCGGTGGGAATCTTGTCTTCCGATCAATGGCTTCACACCACTCGATTGCTTCACTAGCGGTGGCATACTTGTCCGCCATATCGAAAAGCTCAACGGTTGTTCTTGGAGGGTTCATTGCTATGTCCTCCGTAAACCGCCGATTCCTCAGACCTGTTTTAAAAGCCTGAATAACAGAGGATTCTGCGACTTCGGGTATAGAGTTACAAACCTGGCTGAACCTTTTGATATATTGACGTAAAGTTTCATCAGATCCCTGCCGGATTCTGTGGAGATCGTCCTCCTTTCCAGGGCGGTCGTACGTACCCTGGAAGTTGGCAATCAGAAGGTCGCAGAGTTGTTCCCAAGTATATATTGATCCGATCGGTAGGTTTAACAACCACGACCGGGCAGACCCTTCGAGCACGGTGGGTAAATAGTTGGCCATTACATTCTCATCGCCACCAGCAGCCCTGATGGCGGTGGTATATATTTGGAGAAATTCCAATGGGTTTTGAGTTCCATTAAATTTGTCCAAGTTGGCGGTCGGAACGGTTAGGCTAGCGCCTGACTTGGAGCCCTGCGAGAAGGCTCGACAACTGTGATTGATTCATGGCGTCTTCTGCAGGAAGGTGCGATTATGTCGATCGGAGACCGATCCCTAGGATTGGGAAGCTGGAACTCCGGTGTACCGATCTGGTCGTGGATATCGATATGATGCCTCCGACCGCCCACTCGGTTCAAACGATGTCGGAGATCGTTAGGTCCGAGTGGTGGTTCTTCTCGACGCAATGGGGGAGTAGCCTCTTGAAATAGCCTTCTCCCCTCGTGACTCCTTGGTCGGAATCGTCGAGGAGGTCTCGGTATTGACTGCTCTCTGGTGTGACCGTGCTGTCCCCTGCTAAGGGAGGAGCGTTGGGACGAAGTCATAGTCTGACTTCCTAAAACCCTATGTTCCCGATCGCTTGATTCGTTGCATGGTGCATTGGAGAATTTGGATACGACCTAAGAGTTGTACAAAACTAGGAGTTTACGCTAAAGCGAGATCGAATTATTTAACATGTTTTGAACACGCCGCAAGTTTTGTACGATTCTGAAGGTCTCGGGGTTCATCTTGGTCGAGGTGTATGCCCTGTCGAACCTTCCCGACCTTCGGATTTGTTCGACCCCATCGGTCACTCTGGGTGGTGCGGTGCGAGCGAGTTAAGCGATTGGCGTCGATTAGTTCCGTTGCCTCCGGAAGTTGGTGCCTGATGGCCCGGATCATCTCTAACAACACGTGATGGCGTGGTAGAGAGTGTAGGACCGTGCAGGGCATCTTGATCTTCATCTCCGATCGCGTTGACCTCGTGCTTCCAGCATTGATCTTCCGATGAGCTTCCATCGTAACTAATGGAGAGCTTGTCAGTGCTTCTGCCAGAATCTTCCACGATGGAGACCGGTCGGAGATAAGCACTTCCTGAGGTCTTCTCAGCCTGATCCGGCGAACCGCCGATCGTATGCTGAGCGTGATCATCCCCACACGGCCCACGACCAGTGGAGGTTTCATCGACACCGTTACCAGGTGTCGGTTGACTCCTGGAATTGCCAGAAGCCGTAGGAGAGTATCTTTCAGCCATAATTTCATCAATGGTATAGAGTTTTCCGGGTGATGGGGCTGAAATTTCTTCACCTGTTTCGCCGGTCGAGAAAACCGGGCTTGAAAAGATCCTCTGGCGTTCGAATCGGTGGAGCGGCGGTTCTCTGGTTGTGCCACGGTAGTGGCGGCGCATCTTCATCCATCCGGTCGACCTCGGCGGCGTCGGCGACGCGGCTTGGCGGAGGAGGAAGAGGATGATGACCTGCCATTTTCTTCCATGGCGCGGATACATCCTTCCATGTCGAGGTTGGCGTAATCCGCCAAATCGAACCAGTTTTCCTCATCCCAAACTCCGGGCATAGTCACATGAGCGATTGCAGAGATTTTGAGCGAGGATTTGCTTGAGCGAAGAATTTTCTTCAGGAAACTTTACGCCTTCGTCCCCACGGACGGCGCCAGCTGTCGACGATCGAATCGCCGATCTTATGAAATTAAACGAGGAAAATGGCGTAGAATATCCTGGAATGGAATGGGGGTCGCTCTTTATTGATCTGTTGGATTTACAAGATGTGGCTAAGTACTACCCTGAATTACACTGAATGGGGAGAATGTCTAACTAAATAATCTGACTATGAATATGAGTCTGATTATCTAGCCTCTAATTCCACCGCTTTGTCTTCTATGCGTTGTTGTTCTGTTGTGTTGTCTTGTGTTCTGTGTTTCTCTTGTCCCTTCGTCTTCTGCGCTTCACCTTTAAATAACTTCCGAAGAGGTGGCAGTTACTCCTGGAGAAGATGTCCTCGTGAAAGCGTTACGATTGGTCGGAACGGTGGAAGCGATTAACAACGTGCTAACTTCCTTACGGTTGCCTGTGAAAAGCTTAACCGTAGGGTGGTTAATAGTCGGTGTCTCGAGGTTGTACCATCGCATGGTTTGGAGCATTATAGCACGTGTCCCATTCATCATACGATAAGAAATACCAGTTCGGTAATTTTACGAGCGGTTATCTGGTCGGGGATTAGGCACAAAGCCTCATCCGACCAGGGTACCCATTAAGTAACCTCTGGTACACTAATGACCAGGGAGGTCGTTAGTCTTAGGGGTTACGACCATGAAGACGTATGGTCTTTTGTTATGTATTAAAATAATACATAGAGGTTTTAATCCTCGTCAATCATCCCTCATAACTGTCATGTAAAACTAGTTCTTTTTCCATGACGACCACGAGGACTTCGAGTACATTTGGATGTACTCATCGGCCTTCCCGTCATGAACGCGCAGCGTGCATTCTCCGGGAGCCCCCGTGGATCTTCCTGACATCGCCATCCGATAGAAGTACCTGAAGAGCTTCAAATTTGGACGCACTCCCAAGTACGCCTCACATAAGTAGGTAAAAATGCTAATGTTGGCGATGGAATTCGGAGCCAAATTCACCAACTCCACCCCATAGTACTCCAGAACGCAGGGGAGGAATTTGTGAACCGGAACACTCAGCCCGCACTCGATGTAGGCGAGGAAAACTGGAATTTCTCCATCTTCGCGGCTCGGAAAGTGTTCTCCGGCCGCTGACCTCCATCTGATCAGACTCTTGTCTGGGAGCATTCCGGTCTTCTCCAGCGCCTCAAGCTTCTTTACACTTAGATCTGAAGCCACCCACTTTGTGATTTGATCCGACATGGTGAAAATTCTCAAAGGGATGAGTAGTGGTCGGAGGAGGCTTTAAGGTTGGAAGAACAAAAAGAGGTCGGAAAGGCTTTTTGGCAAAGGAACTGAAGGGGATTGAAGGGAAATCTGAGAGCGTAAGAGTTCTAAAAACCTAGCAATAGGGATTTTATAGCTTTAGATCTTTTAACTGCAAACGGGAGTTATCTAAAAAGTCTAACGGACAAAAGCCTTCTTTGTCCAACGGACAGAAAAACTCTTAGGTTCCCAAGGCAAATTCTCAACTTTAAAGTGAACACAGACCACTTCGTATATCATGACATTAAATGAGGTTTGCCCGATACGACTTCATCGGAAGAAAATTGTTCACATGACCTGTTCATTTAAAGTTCGGGGGCTAACTGACAAGGATTAAAATCTCTATATATTACTTAAATACATAATAAAAGACCATATGTCTTCATGGTCGTAACCCTTAAGGCTAACGACCTCACTGGTCATAAGGATTCCAGAGGTTACATAAAGGGTACCCTGGTCGGACAAGGTCATGTGCCTAGTCTCCGACCAGGTAGCTGCTCGGAAAAGCTATGAACTAGTGTATAGATATGATTCCAGGTATATCCTTTACAGCATGATGAATGGAACAAGTGCTACGTGCTCCAAACCGCGCGATGTTACACAGTCCTAAGACACTGACAACAACCACCATACGGTTGAGTGACTCACAGACACTTAACCGCAGAGCAGTTGACACATTATCAACTGACGCTTCGCTCCGACCAGTCGCGGCGCTTCACCAGGGATGCCTTCTCCAGAAGTAACTGCCACCTCTTCGGAAGTTATTGAAGGGTGGAGCGCAGAAGACCAAAGGGCGATCAGAGATAAGCAAGATAGCATCATCAGATTAGAGCATTACAATCAGCCTTAGATTTGTGCTTTAAGTCTGATTGGTTAGCATAGCAATCTTCACACTCAGTGTAATTAGGATTAACCCCTAGTCGGGTCATAAGCATCCCCTGTAAATCTAGTTCATATCAATAAAGAGCGGCCCCATTCTCTCCCAGGAAATATCGTGTCATTTTCCTCTTTTATTTCTTAAGATCGGCGACTCGATCGTCAACAGTCATATTTCACCTACACAACCTTCCAAATTACTCAACCCCGATACTCCAGTAGGTTGATCAAGATTCCCACACCTTTTTGAAAATCCCAACATCCCAACATGAAATAAAATTCTTTGATTACAATTCAATATAGGTTCTACTAATTGCACAATGCAATCAGTTTAGCCCTAAAGACAAACGTTCTGTTTAAATAAAATTCTCTCAAAGAGTTATATCACGAAATCCATTCATTCTCCAATTCTCCTCAAATAACTTGCAACCCAAGGTCTAACAACAACAATTAGTAAACGCTTTGAAAGACCCCTGTGAAATGAATCGGTTGATCCTTTCTTAAAAGAAAAGGCAAATGAAAGCAATTTTCACCACCTAGAAAAACATTTACCACTCGCAGTAAACACAGGACCAAGGGAAATAGTCAATTAGGCAATGAACTCAGAAAACATAAGGGGAGTCCACAGTTGGGGGCATAAGTCCCGCATGAAGAGAATATCAAACCTTAAATGAGAATAATGTATTGCATTTGAAAATCGAGAAACTCTTATGGGCCAAAAGCAAAAGGTTTAGGCACACTCAAATAAACTGCAAGTTACAAAACTTGACTTCAATCTCAAATACTTCGACTTCACTCCTTCCTTTAACAAGGAAGGTTATTTTCTATGATTACTACATCACTTTGCCATCTCAAACAAGATAAGCTCTTAAGACCACTCACATGAACCACTTAAGAACCAATAAAATCTTTCAACACGTCACTTTGCTCGAAACAGTTTCAACTACCACATAAGTCACGAGGTCCAAATGATCAGAAACGCAAAACTCGAAACATTTTCGTTAAATCAATATCACGCAAGCGATCAAATTCTTTTACTTATAAAACATTCAACATTATCATCACAACCACATACTGACAATCATACTAACATCAAGAACAATACACTCTTAACAAGAATTGTTATCGTCTACTCTTCCATTATAAAACCCCCCCTAAAAGCTCACCAAATTGTTTCATACTACTTTATCATCCCATCTTCAAATTGAGAGTACACCAAAATCTTACAACCTCACTACAACAACTACTTTATTTTACAAGGGATCTACTACACAATTTAAAATGTTATACCAAACCCTTTCATCAAAGATATACTATTATTTGATAATTCCACCATCATATAAATATACATCACCTATTAAATCCCATCATTTCATCTCTTAGTGATGCTCAACACCAAACTTCAGTACCCTATAATTGCACCTAGCAATTACATATAATCACTAAGTATCCTCAAAAGATAACGCCAAGATTAATATTGTAACACCCTAGCTATTCGGAAGCCAAGATGTCACCTAAATAATCTAACATACAACCATAATGCAGAAGAATTAGAACAACATCTCATCTACTGACAAAAAGAGATCAATATTCAATAGGACCATGTCATGAATATAGTTCGAACCTAAGCAATAACTATCGAAGGAATAATCAAAGATCACAAGTACTACTGAATTAACCATAACATAGCAATAGGTATCATTCATCATCTAAATTTATTTATTACAGTTCATCAATAACGAATGAAAGATAGAACTAAATCATAATCTTGGACTTGAATAGGGTGAAGTGAATGAGTAGTGCGTGTCTACTCCCTACCAATAGAGCCAACATCAATGATCACCTAAAATAAATAAACAACGCAAGAATGAGTCCGAGACTCAGCAAGTACAGTGAATAAATGGGACATACAACAAACATGATCAAGCCAACATCATTGAAGAATATGAATAAATCACGTAATCTAATATTTGAATGAATGGATTGAATGAAATGAAGGGACTACACACATGCATATACCGGTATTGCTAGTGACACACCCGTCGGTGTTCACCTAAGCCCGCATTTAACAAAATGCGGGGATCCAAGTCCCGTATGAAGAACATTTCATACGGGTGTCCCAATCTGCCCACATTGGAATGGTGGGCCTTACGTGCCCATACTGGAATTGATGGGTCTTTTTAATCCACTCCCGTGGATGAAACATAAATAATGGATGCGTGGAATGCAATATGTATATTGAAAAGACATGCTCTCTAATCATAGAGATAACACATATGGAAGGAACATGAACATTAAATATTATCATGGATCTTAGAAAAACACAATATCAACATCAAACATTCAACATTTTCTAGTTATCAGAACATCAAAGTACTTGCCTTCCACGATGCGACGCGTTAGGCAATGGCGGTGCTCCTAAACCTGAAGCCTCTCCGCCTACACAATATACACTCCAAATAAGAACAACATATAACAGGACACTTCCATTAAAGTTCTACAACGCCTACCCGACAACCCACAATTAACTAATTAGATCTAATCTGAAAACAGACGACACAATCATGGAACTGATTCTGGACAGCAACACGGAACCACTCATATCTAACGATTTGGGACTCGAAACAAGGTGAGCCCAGATCCTATGGAAACTTAACGAACATATCTACAAAAACCTAGTTGGTGAGATAACCCAATTCGGCCAAAATCAATATACTACAGGCAGATGAACTTGAAAGACAGAATCTGTCCCGACGAAACGGGCAGCAGTAAAGAAAATAACACAACTTTTGATCTACAACTCCGATTAAGGCATTCTTTATCATTCTGGAAAGGTTATAAAAATTTCTACAATAACCTAGTTGGGTGAAAACCCTGAGTCTGCCAATAACATAATCATAATTTAGGAGACAACTTGACAGTTCACTCTCGTCAGGATTTCAGGACAGCGGTAAAGATCAGACCATAACTTTTTATCTGTACATCGGAATTACATGTTCTTCGCGGCTACGAAAAGCTAAGAACATTATCTAAAAATCTCTGGGTGATGGACACCTCCAAATCGGCCTCTAAGAATCCGAAATATGCCACGTAAGCTACTGGACAGAACTGAACTTACAACCGAACGAATTCGATCCAAACTAAATAATCTAATTTCGCATCTAATCAACATTAAATAGCGGGGAAACATCTCGTTACCCTTGAAGAACCCCGGAGAATGATGAACGATCCTTGGAGAAGATGATCCCTTCTCTTCTCCTCCTTTCTTTTCCTTTCTTCTTCTTCCTTCCTCTCCTCCCTTTCTCCTATTGGCATAGCAGTAGGGGGATTGCTACAGTGCGGTGCTACAGTACCAGAGGCGGCGGTACTGTAGCATCTAGGGTTTTTCCCCCTCCTTTTATTGGTGGCCAGCCCCTCATGGGCCTCCTGGGCCAAGGCCCAAGGCCCAGGTTGCCGAAAAAATACAGAAATCTCCTTTTTCTTATTCCTAATTTCCCTTTTGAACGCTTTCTTTTATAGAATAAATCGAAGTATTACAAATATCCACTAAAATAATAATCTAACACCTTCTGAACTTAACTATCCCAAATGGTTAGATTAATCCATTGAGACCCGTTAATCCAATTTACCCAAGATGTTTACTAAATTTATCACTCTTAACGATCAAACCAGCTCATCAATGTTTCACACCTCTTAATAACTCTATTAATTCCAATTAGGTATAGTCATACTCATAATCACAGTTCATCAAGAACAACTAGAAGACAATATCAACCTAATCGATTTCACTTCCAGGGATACTAGTTATGATTAATTATGCACCACGCCATTGACCCAACTTGATACCCATACCATATCAATTTATTTGATTACAATCTCTGACTTAACCATAACAGGACATTGCGAAAATGGTTTTAATGCTTTCTTTCATAAAAGAGAAGTATTAAACTTCATACTCAAATTACCCCCAAAAGAAATACATAGGGTTTGTTTCCTAACAAGAAAAGTGGAACTCCATTAACCAAATGAAACCAAAGTATCAAGTGATTAAATGAGTCATGTTTCCTAACAAGAAAAGTGGAACTCCTCAGTAACAGATCAACCTTGTAAATCAACCACGTTTAGAAGCAGCAAAACAACTCGGCAGTCAGGAAAACAAATGATTAATTCATGAACCAATAATGACCAATGAAAACCCATCAACTGCATTGTAACCACTAATCCAAGAAAATTCATCAATTGCAACTATAACAAGAATAACCAATCCAAACTCAAGGAAGACCTGAAACCCATCCTCAACACTTGAAACTAGTTTACCCAAGGTAAACACTCCAGTTGTAATATTCCAAACTAAGGTTTGTATTTCAAATGTATAAAAATGAGGATAATTTAAAACTTTGTTGCATCATGTTGTTATTTGAATTTTCTAGAAATTCTTTCTAAGGAATTGTTAATTTCAAAAACTTAATGCTTTAATTGATTACAAGCATAATCCTTTAAAACTTTTAAAAAAATCTTGTGATAATCCTCTAGAAATATTTTTCCTAGGTTCTAGATCATCATAGTGACTCCTCTGAAAAATTTCAAAAATTTTAGATTTTATTTGCTATTTTTCAAAGGTCAGTCAAACCCTAGGGCAAAACCTTAAGAAATTTTTAGAGAAAAATGAAATGAATTAAAACCACTGCAAATTTTATACAAGGTTAATCTTAGAGTCAGGAACCTCCTGTAAATTTTTTGGAATTTGTGGAGTTGTGCAACTCTATCTAAAAATTCCTAGAACTCTCAGTCTTATTGTAAAACCCAGCCTAGCACTGTTCCTCGGGCCCGAACCCAAGCCTTTTGGTTGAACCCAACCAATTCGCACACGATCGGACCTGATCCAAACTAACACAAACCATTTTGGACCGTACGATTTGATATCAACCGTCCGGATTGATTGGTGTCGTTCGGACCATCCGAACGAACGCACGATCTGGACTGTTCAAACTCGATCAGACCGTCCGAATCACTTGGGAACGTTCGGACCGTCTGAACGATCATCTCAATCAGAACCGTCCAATTTCAATCAGACCGCCCAAACGTTCTGACCTGGATCTTTTGACTCAATCCAACCCGTTCGCTAAAACCCCGACCTAGCCACTTCCTTTTGTTCTACTGGCGTGTGGGCCCCGCTGCACAGCCCTTCATGTCCACGTCGTGAGCGGCGTTGTGCCAGCTCGCCGAGAGAGCTCCATGGTAGCTCCACCCGTGCGTGATCTTCAACTACCCACACCTGGTTTTTGATGCACGCCCATGGTTTGGTCGCATTGACCATGCTCGCCCATGCCCCAGTCACCTCGCCATCGCACCACTGTCGCTCGTGGCAGGGCCACGAACTGAGTTCACCATGGAGCTCCCTTCTCATGTTTATCCGCCACAGAGCTTATAAAAGCTCCTCAATGGCCTCATTATCTTCTTTTCCGTCACTTCCGAACCTCCCTGGTACCCTTCTTCCTCAGAGCCGAGAGCAAGCGTGAAGCTCTAGATCTAGCTCTAGCCTGAAGCACCGCCATCGTCCTCAACGACGTTCCAGCGGCATATGGGTTCATTTCCATTTCTCTTTGCGTCATGTCGCGTTCTAGGATCTAAGGAGCGTAACCCCTAACTCAATTTCATCCTTCCTCATAAAGAATCATTGGATTTGGAAATTTCATTTTGTCGGCCGCAAGCCTTCTTCTTCTTCCTTTGCTCTGGTAGGGTGAGTTTCTTGTAAATTCCTCGTGGTATTGCCGTCTACTGACATCGTTTGAGCTACTCCTACCTCTTTTATCCTCCCTCTTCGATCAGGGGAAGCTCCCCACGCTAAAGCTCCATCGCCGCCGCTGTTGATCGCTGCCGGCATGACTCCGACTAGCTTATCTTCCCTTATCCACTATGGTATGCTCCTAGCCCTTCTCTGGTGCTAGTGCGCATGTTGGTTTGCCTTTGGCGCCATCACTCCGCATTATGCTTTGTTGGTCGTAGCTCTCCGCCGCCGTAGCTCGTTGCGCCGCCACTTGAGTCCATCTCCGGTGATTCTTCGGCCACCGTCTGGTGCGCAATAGTATGAGGATTCCATTTTGGCCCTTGGCCGGCACCGCCATGGGCTCCTTCGCCGACGATATGCTGGAGAAGATCGCGGCTGGATGCATTGTGTTGTCAGACGTGGACCAGCACTGTAGCTCCATGATTAGGGCTAATCTTGGTCGTTAGGATAGTTAATGCTTAGTTTAATTCAATGACCGGTTAGATTTTGTAATGAGTCGTTGACGCATGGGCCCTTGAATAGAAAATGAGAGGGTTAAATGTCGGTCAAAGCTAAAGTCTTTGACGTGTAGGACCCACCCGTCAGCTCGCTTGAGTCAGAGTGATGTTCGGACCAGTCCGAACGAACCCTATTGTTTGGACCGTCCGATTTGATCTCAAGAGCCCGAGTTGAACGGAGCCATTCGGACCGTCCGAACGTAACCTATCACATGGATCGTCTGATTAGATCTCAACCGTCCGAACGTTCTCAGCTGAAGAAAATCCATGAAACAATTATTGTGTACTAAAAATTCGAGTAACTTAAAAAATGCATAAGTATTTCTCTGTAAAACCATTTTGAATGAACTCAAGCTTGTTGGTTTCCTCTGTTAGTGTACTTTATTTTAGAATAGGTTTTGAGTATGTTCCTGTCATTGAAACACTTGATTTTCAAATTATTTGTGCACTACTTTCATGACTCCAAATGAGGTGAATCAAATTTCATTGTTCATGTCATATGGTGCTCTATTTACAATAAAATTTTCAAAGTCACCACCCTTCTAGAAATTTTCACAAAAAGTTAGGTTTCGGATGAACAGTACCCGAGCCCTAATTTTTCCTGATTTTTATTTTCCAACAGAATTGTTTTGGTTATATCTTTTGCATGCAATGTCCAAATTGAATGATTTTTATTTATAAATTCATTTAAAATCATGCTCTATCTTATGTGTAAATTTCATGATTTTTGGATGACTTTAAATTTTAGAGTTTATTCAGCGTTATTTGTTCGTATTGGTTCTTTTCGCTCTTTCGATAGATTTCGACGAATTCGTTGAGTGCGAGAGTGATCCTCTGCAGCAAGCAAGTTATATCCAGAAAGGCAAGAAGTTCTTCTTTTGATGCACGTTGATCCTATTATGTTCGCATGCTAATATTTCAATTTCAACTGTATTTATGCATGCTATGTTAACAAGTATTTTCTCACTTCGCGATAGTTTACCTGATTAGTTACATGAATTGTAGGTAAACATCCATCCTTTACCACTGAGCCTAAGTTTGTATCCACTGTGATTTAGAGCTCGATGGATAAGCTCTAGTCACTTTATACTTAGTATGCGAGTTGTTGTCGCTTAGCCATGCCTAGAACGGTAGTCTGGGGATCATTGTTTCAGTGATGGTCAGTCTATCATCACTATAAATACTTGGGTCAGGGTACTCATGTGTATAATGTATTTGGAAAAATTAAAACTGAAAACAAAATGTTTTAGACTTGGGCACATTGGTTGGATGGTGTGCTGTTGAGTGTGTGCTTGGTGCCCGAGTCAACAAGGACCGAATTACTTGTGCCATTGATCCAAGCACCTTTGCATGCAACCACATGAGGCCATATGGGAACCCTCTTGACTTAGTACTTTGGGAGGTGTTAATTAATGAGTCGCCGGTGGTAGATTAGGAGAAAAATGTTCTGTTATTCTGTTGTTGTTGGGCATGTGCGGGGTGGGTTCCGAATTTAGGTTCCCTCGCCCGAGGAGCATCGGCAGTGGCTAAGGCTGGGCCGATGTGTCCGACACAATGTATGGGTCCTCTGTGAGAGCCCGGGATGGGCGGTTCGCAGAGGGTTAACTCTCATACGTGCGACTCTTAATTAATTCTTTCCACTAGAAAACGTCTCGTAGGACTTAACCTTGCTGGCATACCTAAGGAAGTGTGCTCTATAGCTTGGCAAAAAGATGGTCTAACATGTGGATAAAGTTGTACACCCCTGCAGGGTATAAACTATTCGAATAGCCTCGTCCTAGGTTATGGACACGCTTGGTTATTTCCCGCAAGAATTAGACTATAATATTTTCGATAAAACTTGAAATCGGGTGGTACGAATAGGTAATTCGTGCTATGTTGTGGTGGCTATTGGAAAGTCACCTCCAGGATGTTAATTATGATTATATTGGTGTCTCGCTGTTATTTAAATGAATAAAAACAATTTTGTTAAATTGCCTTCAATCTATTACACTATTGCAAATGAAATATTGCTTTGTGCTTAAAATGAACCATATGGCCTTCTCCTTTGATTCAGCTTGCATGTAGCTATGTATAGGTTTGTTATTCGTAAATCTTGCGAGTACAAGTTTTGTACTCAGTTGCATTGTTTAATTGCTGCAGAGGAGGTTGATCCCCAAGGGATCGACTATTGTGAGACCGATTTTGTGCAGGACGACTAGCTTGGCGGCCTGGTCAGTTGCCCTGTGGGTAAGGGCAAACCGGTCGTCTTTTCTTTTGGTGCCATCTTATGGCAATGTTTCCGCTACAACTTTTAGTATTTTGGACTGTTATATTTGGCCGGTCAGCCCTTCTATGTATGTCGAACTTGTATGTCTTTTGTGTTGTAAATTATGAAGACTCGGTATGGTAATGACTTGTGTATGGAATTGATGCTTCAAATTTTGTGATGTGTATGTGTACCGCTCCTGGGAGGTACATGTTACACCGAGAGTTGGGATATTTGATTTCTAATGCTAGGACCAATTGGATGGTTAAGTATTACATGTTAAATACTCCGGGGGCTCTCACAAAAGCTTGGTATCAGAGCCATACTGACCGTAGAAACCCCTAGCTTGGTCGTTAGTAGGATGATTTGAAAAACTTATTTTGAAAATATCAAATATCTTGTGAAATCTAAGTAAGTTCTCATATTTTACTTCTTACCTATCTTAGATTGCTCATCTCACTTTGATCTTGTTTGAGTTTCGAAAAGTTGATTTCCTCTCATCTTCCTTCAAAAGATAGTTGATTACCGTTTAAATTCAGTTTTGGGAAACAATGAGAGTAAAAATATGAAGTATTGGCTGTCCTTTGGTAAAGGTTAGAAGCACTTGGAGTTGAAAAATTCAGTTTGGAGCTCGATTACAAAATCTGGACAGCAAGCGCAAGTTTTGGACAGCAGGCACTTAGTTCGTCGTTAGGACTGAAAATGAGAGGATAATTCAACTAAAATTGATGGGGTTTGAAAGGGTAAGATGTGATGATTAGTTGGCTAGTGCCTAATACACCCCTAGATGGTTTTTACCATGCTCGTTAGATGCGATAGGTCTTGAGTTGTATTCTGAAATTAAATACTACGGGGGCTCTCACACCAGTATTCTCATACCACGAACGGTGGTGTAACCTGGCAAAGCCCAGGGCTACAACCACGACCTCTACCTCTCAACAGCAACTATCATCACATATAACATTTATAATAATCAAATCATAAGCGTTCATAATCAATTCATAACAGCAATGATCAATGTGACATAACGGAAACATAAATGAAATGCTTTGCCCATTCCCATACTACTGTGCACCAATGTGTAAAAATTTAAATTGATTAGCCATTAGCATTTTTTTAAAATTAATCTAATCACCATGGACCTAAAGCCCGTTCTGATACCAACTGTAACACCCTGGCTATGCGGAAGCCAAGATGTAACTAAGACTTACAAATCCAAACCTGAAACTACAATTAACTTCATTAAATCAACAATGAATGATAGCTAGACATCGATTAAACATCTCTACTAACAGTACTAACATATAAATTTCAGCAAGAGACTAAACTCAAAGCCACAGTCAAAACATCACCAGCAAGGTCATAAGCATTATGAATAAGATCCAACATGAAAGAAGTATCATCTAATATTTGAAACTATGAAAGAACCAATTGAAGTACCAACAGGCCAATTATTACAATAATTGATTCTCATTGAAATAAGGTAATAGAAACATTATTTTGGTAATGGATGTGTGCAACAATGTGATATGCAACCGTGAGCTAAATTCCCCCAACGAATATCATCTTCGACGGTCACCTAAACAATAAAAAGTAAGAGTGAGTCTAAGACTCAGCAAATACAATTGAATATTACAGGAAACATCAAATCAAAGACAGTTCATCCTCAATATATCGAATACATAAGAAAATACTATGCAATTGATGCAAATATGAATATGACATCCACTTTTCTTCTGCATATACCGGTATAGCCAGTGAGACACCCGTCGGTGTTCACTTAGGCCCGCATTATCAAAATGCGTGGATCCAAGGCTCATATGAAGAATCTTTCATATGAGGATCTATTTGCCAATATTGGAATGATGTGACTTATTTGCCCCTATTAGAATGATGGGACTTATTTGCCCATATTAGAATGATGGGACTTTCAACACCCACTCCCGTGGGTGAGGCATGAATGATTGAAATGAAATGAATGCATTCTCTCATGGTAACAATTTTGTTATCACCAATGAACAGAATCATGTAAAGGAAGGAAAATACTCATAGTTCACAAGAATTACTCATGTCATAATCATATAGCCAGATTGAACAACAACCATACAAGACGATCCAATTTGTACTTGCTTTTCGCGTTGCAACACGTTGGATGGTAAAGAAGGTGCAACTAATCCCAAAACCACTCCTCCTACAAGAAGTAATTTACTCAAAAACGAGTTCTTGAAAAAAGGAAACAACGCTAAACGCAATGCTCTCATCCGCACTCCCAAAACCCATACTTCAAATAATTAATCTACTCAAGCGAAACGACAACCTAATAGTAACTCAAAACTGGATAGCGATCTTCTAAAATACGTATCTCGCAATTTGTTTATCATAAAAATCCATTTTAGTCTCTCTAGAAATATTATGACTTGGTCTAAAAAAGTTTAGTTGGCAAGATGCCTTAATTCTACCTTTAACTAAATTTAACAAGCAGATGAATAACCAATGACAGAAACTGACCGACAGTCTGGACAGCATCTTTAAAATAGCTATAACTTTCACTAGGATGATCCAAAAATTGTGTTCTTTAACATTCCGAAAAGCTAAGAGAATTTAATACAAAAGTTATGTTGGTGGACAATCCTGATTCGGCCATTAACAAGTTATAATCTGCTAGTAACTACAACTGCTATAACTTGACGGGGTTTCTGGACAGCAACATTGTGAATGTCATAACTCACAAACTACAACTCTAAATACTATGAACTCAGATCCTATAGAAATATAACGAAATAACCCACAATTCTTTAGGAGACCAAAAACCCTAATTTTGCATTGATCTAATCCAAAACTATCGAACAACATAATACAGATTCATGAACCAATACAGCAGGAACACTAATACGATAATCAACAACAATCGCATGGAGGAGAATTAAACAAAACAACAAGGAGTCGATGGTTCACCCTTGAAGATGCGAAGGAACGCGCTGAAACTCCCACGAGGATCTCCTCACCACTTTCTTCTCCCTCTCCTCCACCTTTCTCCATAGCCCTAGCTAGTCGTACCTTTGCCTTAAGCATCCTATTGAAGTTTGAAGACGCACATCTTCACTTCAAGTCCGGGTCATTGTCTTGATATGCATCAACCCATGATGCATCCTTCACGTGACCTCCATCAACACATGATGGGTCTTCTCTTGACTTGATGATCAACTCATGATCATCTCCTCTTCGAGATCTTGATGTGCATCAACACATGATGCATCCTCTTCTTGAACCTTGACTTGATGATGATCAACTCATGATGCCATCCAAAATCTTTATTACTAGGGAACATAAGATATTCATCCAACTCATGAAAATGTTAGTCCCACAATGTGATTGACATTAATTACCAAGATATACCTGCATCAAATACTTCTTAACAATTGTTGCAGAAAGGCGCGGTACTACCGGCGTTGATCATGCAGTAGTTCCGCTCTCCGGTACTTCCAATCACAAGGGCAGTACGACCGCTTCCCTTGAGGTCTATAATAGGCCCTGTCTGAAAATAACGTACCGCCAACTAGTTTTCGGTAAGACCGTGCTGCGGTAGTTCCGCTCAGGATTTGCGATCATACCGCGACGCGGTAGTTCCGCCAAATGATATCTAATACTACCGCTTCTCAAGTTCGACCGGACCACTTGGTCCAACCTGACCAGCTCACCCGATCGGACCACTCGATCGGACCATACATTTGGATGGTCCGAACGTTCACCCGACTTGCGGTAGTTCCACCAACGATATGCAATCATACCGCGATGCGGTAGTTCCGCCAAATGAACTCTGGTACTCCCGCCTTCCATAAACAGGGACTAAGCCTTTAAAACAACTTAGCGCACTCATTAGTCCCACAACACAATTGCAAATAATTGAATATGAAGCAATATGAGTATATATGAACTACACAAGTTTTATGTACTCAAATAGTATGTTTCAAAGTAGAGATCCCCAATATATGTGGATAAAGAAATATGGATCAATACTAATAAAACCACAAAACATAAAAGTGAACTCCCCCTAAATGTGTGCATACACGAATGTGTAATAAAAACATATACACACATTCAAGTTAGACTTTTAGTGGAGTTCAACCCATATTTTGGATCCGAGGAATGCGACAAGATATAGGAATATGATGTCGAATGCATACCTCTTTGATTTTTACCTTTTTATCCAAATAAGACTATACAATTGGTATATCAATAAAAGTGTTAGTCTCACAAATAGATTTGTCATTAATCACCAAAATACTCCATTAACTCATAATGGCGGGTCGAGATTCTTCAACCGGTTGCCCTTACCTACAAGGCAACCGAAAGAAAATGCCAAGCTAGTCGTCCTGCTCGAAGTCGGTCTGACAATAGTTGATCCCTTGCGGATCAACCTCCTCTGAACAAGTGGACAATCCGGTTACGTACAAAGTTGTACTCGCAAGTCTTACAAACAATAGAATAGATAGATGCATTCATGTATCCAAGAAAGGGT
The DNA here is from genome assembly GCA_036346405.1 of Phyllostachys edulis. Lineage (NCBI taxonomy): Eukaryota > Viridiplantae > Streptophyta > Magnoliopsida > Poales > Poaceae > Phyllostachys > Phyllostachys edulis. Next base: position 13,072,307 of record CM070563.1, read on the forward strand.
ACTACACTAAGCAGATTTCAGCATAAAGTAGTTTCCTTTGCAATAGAGTAATAAATTGTAAAGCATTTGCTCAAATCTATTTTTATTTATTTAAATAACAGCGAGACAATATTTATCAATATAAGTACCATCTTAGAGGTGACTTCCCAACAGCCACCACAACATAGCACGAATTACCCATTCGTACCATCCGATTTCAAGTTTTATCAAAAACGTAGAGTCTAATTCTTGCGGGAAATAACCAAGCATTGTCATAACCAAGAACGTGGCTACTCGAGTAGATTAAACTCTGCAGGGGTGTACAACTTTAACCACATGCCAGACCGCTCCTTTGCCAAGCTATCGAGCACACTTTCTTAGGTATCCCAGCAGAGCTAAGTCCTACGAGATGCTTTCCAACGGTGTGTATTAACTAAGAGTCACACGTATGGGGGTTAACCCTCTGCGAACTGACCATCCTGAGCTCCCACAGACGACCCATATGTTGTGTTGGAGTCGTTGGCCTAGCCTCAGCAACTGTCGATGCTCCTCAGGTGAGGGAACCTTCTCGGAACCCACCCTGCACAATCCCAACAACAATAGAACAACAGAACATTTTTCTCCTAACATCTGCCACCTGTGACTCATTAATTAACACACCTGACCGACAATCTAGACAGCATCCTTAAAATAGCTATAACTTTCACTAGGATGATCCAAAAATTGTATTCTTTAACATTCTGGAAAGCTAAGAGAATTTACTACAAAAGTCATGTTGGTGGACAATTCTGATGCAGCAATTAGCAAGTTCTAATCTTTCAGTAACTATGGCTGCTATAACTTGACGGGGTTTCTGGACAGCAACATTGCGAATGTCATAACTCACAAACTACAACTCCATATACTATGAACTCAGATCCTACAAAAAACATAACGAAATAACCCACAATTCTTTAGAATACCCAAAACCCTAATTTCTCATTGATCTAATCCAAAACTGCCGAACAACAGACTACAGATTCATGAACCAATACAGCACGGACACTATTACGATAATCAACAACAATCGCATGGAGGAGAATTAAACAAAACAACAAGGAGTTGATGGTTCACCCTTGAAGATGCTAAGGAACCCGCTGAAACTCCCACGAGGATCTCCTCTCCCCTTTCTTCTCCCTCTCCTCCACCTTTCTCCTTGGTCGACAGCAATGGGGAGCACCACCAATGAGAAGGAGAAAATCAATGGAGTGCAAGGAAGAGGAGGTTATCAGAGACGACTCAAGATCAGATCATATGAGCGGTGGCATCAGAGCATAGGCGTGCTACAGTAGAACCTAGGGTTTTGGATGCCCCTAATGGGCCAAGGCTATGGGCCTTTGACCCAAGATTTAATCCCCCTTCAAGAGAAATTCTGAAATCCCTTTTTAAATCCTGATAAAAAGGTTTGAAATTCAATTATAGTTCTAAAGATTGAACAGGGTATTATAGTTTAAATCTCGGTTTCTTTTGGAAAAGTCTGGTCGTGATTTATATTAGTTTTATTTGCAAGGCCGGACTGACCGTCGTTGATGGTCCGTACTGACCGGATCCCCTGATCAACCCAGCGGTCAGCGTTTTCCAGAGAGCTCCTTTGCGGCGTTTTCAATGACTAGACTGACCGGACCTTCGGGTCGAGTGTCCCGGTCAGATTTTTCTAGAGAAGAGAGTTTTTTGTCTTTTTAATGGACGGACTAACCGCACATATTAGTCCGGACTGACTGGACCTCCGGGTCAAATGACCCGGTCAGCTTTTTCTAGCGGAGAAAACAAGAGAGGAGCTCTCAGGTGCTGATGCGAGGGCGAGGAGACGAGTGAGGTAATGCGGGCAGGTGAGGGCGATGCGGTGAGGAGCGCCAAACCGCGTGCGCATGTCAAAAACCAGGGGCGATGCCGTTGGGCACTGACGCGGCGAGGTGGGGCCATGGTGCTCCCTCGGCGAGCTGCGGCAGACGCGTTGGCCGCGTGGAGAAGATGCACTACAGCTAGGGCCCACTCGCCAACGACCCAGGTAAGGTCGAGTCGGTTGGGGTTTGGCTTGGTCGAGTCAGACCGAGTCAACTCAGTTGGTTTGACTGAGTTGAATTCAAAAAGCTGTGAGGGTTTACCAATTTTCAGACCTAGGAGTTTAACTGTAAAATTCATGAAAATTTTATGGTAGGTTACTGACACTATGTAAAACATTGTATCATTTTTGTGGGGTTTTCATGTAATGCATTTTTCTCTAGAAATGTTTCAAGGCTCTGCTCTAGTTATTTGACTTTCAAAACTCAACTTTGACTGGCTTTCTAAGATTTATGAAATTTTATAAATTATGAAATTTTTCAGGTCAGTCACTTAGGTTTTCCAGAACCTAGGAAAAATATTTTAAGGGATTGTTTATAGGATTTATGTTGTGCATCCATTAGGGTTATTATTTCCAGGAATTGATGTTTTAGGTTTTCAAAATGCACAAAACCTTTGAATGAATTTTCAGAAAATTCAAATGACAAAGCATGCATTCAAAAGTTGTAAGAAGTCCGTGTTTTTATACATTTGAAACACAAACCCTTACTTGGGATGTTACACTATAATTATTCTCAAAAATCTTAATAACTCATATTTCCATCACATGATTCAAAATATAACATATACTTTAAGAGATTGAGCAAAAACAAAGACAAAAAAATGAAATTCTATACCGACAAAATGTGGCAATGTGGTGAACCTGTTATGTTTTGAACAAAAAAAATCATAATAAATTCGGACCCAATTCATCGTATGATAAAAAGTGCAAATCTCAAAGCATATCAGACGGATGAAAATTCGACTATTTTGACAAAGAAAATAGTCGAATGTTGTTTAGCAAAACTGTATATATAATTAGACCCTAGCTAGCTTATTGGCATAGCACGTACATAGCATATGCAGCTGATCAAGATGAAGCTTCCTGTGGCGCTAGTGTCCTCCCTCCTGGTCCCGGCTGCCACGACTGACGTCGTGAAGTTCGACGCAACAAACGCGGTGCCCCAAAGACCCCTGGTGGTGCGAAATTCGACCCTGCCGTCGGCGTGGACTACGCCAAGCAGGTGCTCTCCAAGGCCTTGTCCTTCATTTGGGACACTTTCAACCAGCCCAACACTAGCGACCGCAGGCCATTTGACTCCGTCATCGGCAACGTCACCAACCCCATTATTGCGGCACTGACCAGAAACAACGCCATCAAGTTCAACGACAAATACGTCGCCAACTGGAAAGACAGCCCTGACCAGCAACAACGCCATCAAGTTCAACGACAAATACGTCACCAACTGGAAAGACGACGTTAAGAAAGAGGTTTGCATCGCCATCAATCTCCTGTATAGAGAGATTGGTGTCACAAGAAGTTTCTAACAACTGTATTGATTTGTAGGTGACCGGCATACTGTACCATGAGGTGACGCATGTGTGGCAATGGAATGGGCAGGGCGTAGACAAACTCGAGCTTGTTTAATATGTGCTTTATTATGCAGTTACTAAAGAGTAATTGTCCCGACCTTTAAAAGATATACAGACGTCCAGATCTAAGATTTTCACTTCCATTTTCTTCTTCTTCCTCTCTGCTCTACTGTGCTAGAGAGTTGTGCTGTCGAACTAAGCTGTCCCTTCTCCTCGGCGTGCACCGGGGTATCTCCGAACCATTATCACAGAGTTCACCTGCACGGGGCGGCAATAATGTTTCTAGGCGGCGCATCTGCGCAACCGCTCGCTGCGCTTCTTTATCTACGTCCTGCACTGCTTCGAGTCTACGTTGTTTCTTATTCTTCATCACGTCTGACTGTAAGTTGGTTGCACAATCAAAGTGTATGTTTAGAAGTGCAATGAGTTGTCTGTTGTTAGTATCGTTTTATGCATCTCTAGTTTTATGCGATCTTTGTCTCGTAATAAAATCTGGAATTAAAATACTGGTCATATTTTCAACACCATGAATGTGCCTGCATCGCACTCCGAGTTGGGGCACTCGCTGCGTAGTCTCTCAAATTTTTGGCCTAAATGACACTATTTGAAACGAGATTAGCAAAAATAATGCCCGCACAGCCGTAATTACAAAAATAGCCGCTCTCGTCCAGCCAGCCACAGGACGGACAAGCTGTGGCACGACACATAGCACCTCGTCCATCCGGCTACGAGATGGACAAGCTGTGGTGCGATACGTAGCACCTCGTCCGGCCGGCCACAGAACGGACAATAGCGTTATTTTTGCTATTCTCGCTTCAAAGAGCGCTATTTACGGGGAAAAAACTCCGGTCTCTCCACCTTACCCATCCCCTCGTCCACCCAGTAGTACTCGAGCACCGCGAGCTCCATCTTCTTGTGCTCGTGCTTGCCCTTCTTGAGCGTCGCGTACGTCTTCTTCTTGCGCTTCTTAGCGCCGCCACGAAGGCAGAGGACGAGGTGCAGCGTAGACTCCTTCTGGATGCTGTAGTCAGCCAGCGTGCGTCCGTCCTCCAGCTGCTTCCCAGCGAAGATGAGCTGCTTTAAGTCCAACGGAATACCCTCCTTGTCCTGAATCTTGGCCTTCACGTTCTCCACCGTGTCCGAGGACTCCACCTCCAGGGTGATCGTCTTTCCGGTGAGTGTCTTCACGAAGATCTGCATCTTTCTCGTGACCTCTTCCTCGTTCATCGGTGCCGCCGCTGTTGCGTCAAGGGCTTCACGAGTTGGTGGATGGATTCATTTGCGCGTCGTGGGATTGGTTATTGTTGGGCCATGTGGGTCGGTGGCGGCACCCGTGTTACCATCCGATCAACGACGTGCAGCTAGGATTGAGTTTTGTGCTTGACGGACGGGTCAAGGACGAATCCGAGTTTGGTACGGCTCGGTGAACCCACCAAACCGACTCGGCATAGGAGTGAGGAGTCCATAATGCTCAGGTTCTGATTTCTAAAATCTCGTGGAACAAAACAGTGGGGAAAAGGAGAGGGGGCAGCGCTGGTGCCTGAGGGCTGGGATCGAGGAGAAGAGGTGGCGATGGTGGGCATCGGCTCCTCCAACATCGGCTTCTAGGTCCGTCCATCTGCACCATCATCCCCTGCCCATCCGTCCTTCACTTGGTTGCTTCTAGGGTTTGATTCAGTGTGCATTCTTGGATTGCTGCAGCTGCTAAAGAAGACTGGGTGGAAGGAGGGCACCGGCCTCAGGTTCTTCTTTCCATTTCCTCAACAACAAAAAAAAGTCGATTTTAGGGGTAATTGTCTTAGTTGTAGCATCGGATTTGCACATGAGGCTTTATTCAGTGTGATTATCTAGTGTTAATGATAGGGTTTAAATTATGGGATGGATTGCAAATTGAAAGGACCCTATTTGTGTAGATCGACAAAGAGGATAAAAGGGCATGCGGAAATGAGTTTGATTTCAGGGTCATGATCACTGTAGGAGAAGTAGAGCCAATTACATGGATTTTATAGCCAAGTGCCTTACCTTAGTTAGCTGTTGACTCCAAAAGGCCAGAAGGATATGAAGTTAGCTAAACAGTTTGTATGGTTTTAACTGGAATAATTATCCTGCACATTCACTGCTGTTAATTAAGAGCTGTTGTTTGGCAGCCCTATATAATGTAGGAAAAAGTCTATTTTCCAACCTCGAACTTTTCAAAAAGTCTGGAAAACAACTTTGAAGTCAAAAACCAGACAACATAGGACATCAACATTTGCAAACTAGACAAAATACCCCCCCCCCCGGCGCCGATTCCACTCTAGTTTTGTGCGGACGTGGAGGTCCACCTGGCACCCACACACGGCTTTTTATAACACGGGGTCGGTACACCTTCCCCCTTCGCACAAGCATTTGTGAAAGAGGAAATCCCCTTCGTCCTCCCGAGAAACCCCAGGTTAAGAAAGTGCATCGGCACTGTGCATGGCAACCTCTGGGAGCTCAACCACGTCGCGGTGGTTAGTTGATTCCTCAGAGATCAGCGTCGGCGATGGGAAGTTTTCCTCCATGGTAAGGTACAGGGAGGGTCCACTTGATTATGAGCGAGCCGGCCATCCGTTGCAATTGTGGGCAGAAGTCAACTAGATGGGTCTCTTGGAGTGACGCGAACCCTGGGAGGAGGTACTTTACTTGCGCGAAGGCTCGGGTGAGTGTTCTTGTGGTCAGCGTAGTGTGCTCTTGTGGTCGGTGTAGTGTGCTCTTATGGTCGGTGTTCTTGTGGGTTTGTGTTCTTGTGTTCTTCTGCAGGCTGTTTGATTTGTTCTCAATTTGGGGCCATTGCGGTCATCCTGCCACTTGTTTGATTTGTTATCAATTTGTGTAGGTGAGTGGTTGCAATTTTTGGAGATGGTATGATCCCGAAGCCAGTGATTTTGTTAACCAGAACTTATTGGATTTGCGCAACTGTGTAAGGGCTTTGAGGAAGGAAAACAAGGAATTGAAAGCATCGGCTAGCGATGAACAAGGCAAGGAGGAGGCATGTGCTAAACTGAGGAGATTGTTGGTTGCAAAATCAGAGGAGTGTGCTGAGTTGAGGAGAATTGTGGTCCAAAATGAGGCTGCAATTGTTCATCTTAGTGATAGGGTCAAAATGGTAGAAAATAATAGAATGTTGATCATCTTAGTGTTTGCATGTACTGTCTTTGTTGTAGTTGGCTTCATGTTCTGGTAGAAATATTGTTAGTTTGTTGATGTAAGTTGTGAAACTAAATGCTCACTAGAATGAAAATATCATTTTGGTGAATTCGGTCGCCGTTTTGGTGAATTTGTGGAATGAATCTGATCAAGCTGTGAACTGTGGGAATTGTTGTGATATGTGTAATGCCTGAAGGTATGATATGGTGAATTGTCTGATAACCTCATATCATCACTGTAGAGTTATCTTATTCATTCTCTGATGTAGGTCAGCAAAGAGAGAACAACTTATCAGGATATTCATATCAGTGCTAAATTCATGCTTAACTGCATATAGTAGGTTTGGATTAGAGACAAGTCCAAACACAACAAATTGTTAGTATAAATCATTTCATTAAAATTTAGCAACACTACATGAACCATCATATGAACTTGCAGAACAGAAGAAGAGAAGTAAAAAGACCTGAACTTGAGGTGCCTCCGCACTTGCTATCTCGAGGCTCATGATAACTGAGTTCACCTGCGCCTAATCAAAATGGTTTTTAGAATGGACAACGCTGCAAAGAGTCGTATGCAATATTGATTTAGAAATCGGGATTCAAAAGCGCTGAAACTAAAATAGCACTGCAAGATTTTGTCTGAGAAAAAGAAGTAGATGTCTGAGGAAAACTTCTCCATGGCAACACAGTTTGTAGCGAGATGACACTTGTAAGTAAGAAGCTAATCATGGTGCCTTACTTTAAAAGGGGACCAAGGCGCATAAGCGTCCAAATCCAAGAGCCCAATGCGTTTGGTAGATTGAAACTTACAATAGAAAGTTTGATACAGTCAAGTTCACTGCCATTGTTGGCTACAAACAAGTTGCAAATGCATAAAAGTTCACATCAAATACACACACATTGCTAGTACAGACTTTCACTACTTGTTGTCGTTGACATCACTGGTGGACATCAGGAGCTTCGGCAGAGTTGTTGTCCTCTTTTTTGGAGGTTTCTTCCTTGGTGGCTCTTTAGCACTGACATTAGCTGAAGCATGACCAGAGGAGAGTTGAATTGTGGCACATGAACTGGCCTGAGAAGTAGGGACAGTAGCATCTAGCCTTATAGATGCAGAACCACCTTTTAATGTTGTCACACTAGTCTTAGCAAATGACTTGATGATCATTTCATTTGACACACCATACTACAACAACACATGAACAATGCTAAGTCTTAGAACTGAGCAGGGTCAAATATATGTAGTAAACTTGAAGATGCTTACAAGTTGGATTGTAGTTGCATAATTTTATGAGTACACAACCCCAGTGCACTTCTTCTTGCCCTTTGAGTTGGCAGGTAGGCTTGCCCTTTTTTACCAACACTTGTAGAGCTCACAGATCCTTGCATCATTACCTGAGGACAATTTACAATGTTAGAAGAAGATATGTTCTGGTGCATTAGTGAAGCAAGAGTGACACATTACCATGGCAGATGGTGCTGTAGGAGGGATATCTTCTGGTACAGCCCTTGCACTTGTATTAGATGCACCCAATGTTTCTTTCCTCTTTGAGCAAGAAGATATGTTGTGGACTGTCCCTTTGCAAAATCTGCACCTAATGATAGTTCCCACTTTTGAGACTCTTGTGGCCTTGGGCTTCTCATGAGGCTCTCTTTTCCTTTCCTTATTTGGCCTGCCTGGTATCCTAACATATTTTGGGGCTTGTGGTTGTGGCTTCTCAGATGTGGGCCAACTATGCATACCCTCCACGGGCTCTAGGAAGTGCTCATATGTCTTGTTGAACTCATCAACTGAGTAACAGGAGGCTATGTAATCATCTAGCCTGTTGGTGTTGTAGTATATGCATGATATGGCATGACAACATGGCAATCCTAACAATTGCCAATATCTACAAAAGCATGTTTTGTTTTGAAGGTTTACTGTAAATCTGTGATCACGATGCCTGACTTCAAATGAATCCTTTCCATTGAATATTGCATGGCAATACCCAGATTCATTTATATATACATTGAGTTTCTTCAAAATGTTGGGGCATATGATGCCTTGCCACTTGTCTACTTTTGTTCTATTCAATTGGATTCTAACCATGACCTTACACATAATGGCCTCTAGCATACTAATTATTGGCAGAAACCTTGCCTCAACTATCCATTTGTTGAAAGATTCACACATGTTGTTATCCACAGAATCACAGTTAGAACCTAACCTGAACCAAGCCCTGCTCCAATGGTGTGGGTCAGTGTTCATCAAGGCTTGAGCCCCTTCACGCGTGCATTGGGCCAATTTTGCCCTGGCCAAGTTGAAAAGGCTTATGCAAGGTGCCTTGGCACATCTCCCGAACTTTCTCTGCCACACCCTATCCTTGAATTTCTTCCTCCAGTTGGCATAGATATGTCTAGCACAATTCCTGTTCTCGGCATTAGGAGCCCAGGTTTGAACAGCATTCAAAAGTCCCTGCAATTAGTTAGTTAGCAACACATTATGTAGTACATAAGTAATGAACATGCAATTAGTTTGACAATTTCACTAACCTTTTGCTGATCAGAGATGATCACCCATCTCTCACCATCCATAACCCTTAGATCTTTGAAAAGCAGATAACAAAACCAGTCCCAACTATCAGTTGTCTCCTTCTCCACAACTGCTCGGGCGATGGGATACATTTGGTTGTTTACATCCCTTCCCATAGCACAAAGGAGTTCACCATTGGTAGCTCCTTTGAAGAAGCAACCATCTAGTCTAATGACCTTCCTACACCCAGCTATAAAGCCCTTCTTGCATGCTTCAAGACAGATGTACATTCTTTGGAATGTGGGGATCTCAACATCATTGCCAAGCTTCACCACTACTGTGTTGCCTGGGTTGCTCCTCAACAGTTCTAGCTGATAGTCAAATAGTCTAGAGTATTCATCTTTGGTTGCATCTAGGATCCTTTGCATTACTGTGTGCTTGGCTCTCTTGCATTTTGGGATGCTGACATCTACAAACATTTCCTCATGTACTGTGGCTTTCATGCTCTGCACACTCCATGTAGGGTTTGCTCTAATCAAATTCTCATATTTGTCAGCAATCCTTCCTACAGTTACAAGCTTGTTGTCTCTTCTTGGAGGAAATTTGTGCACATCATTGAAGCTGGTGATTTGTCAGCTAGTACTTCTGGTGTTAGTTGCCAACAGACAAAACCAGGGACAATGTTCCTAGTCACACTTTGCTCTTACTCTGTCACCCTCATCCTTTACAAACTTAATTAACTTTCAGTGGGCCAAACCATATTTGATGATTGCTTCCTTGAACAACCGCTTGTCTCCAAATTTTATTCCTAGGGAGAATGTTGGCACATGCCTCTTTGGGTCAAACCTAGGGTATTTAGACTCCTTCCTCACCGACTCTCGTCCACTGTCTACCTCATCAAATGAGTCATCATCTTAACTACTGTCAACATAAGGAGCTTCATTACCTTCCTCTTCTACTTGTCCCCCATCTGCACATCTTGACTGTATAGGGGGACCTTCGAAGGGCATATCATCAAGATTAGCTATTTCACCAGCCTTCATCTTCTTCTTGAACTCTTTGAATTGCTTCATGATATCTAATGCTTCCTTATCTTCCTCTGATGTACAATAGTCACTAGGAATATAGTCACTGTCAGAGCTCTCACCATCCTGTTGCCTCTACATCCTCTCCACTACATCTAATTCCATCATTTTCTGCTCTGGTGTTCCAGTCAAAATGCTTACTTCCTTGGAGCCAGCAATGGTGCAGTCATCGTCATCCTCTGCTCCTAGAGACATTGCCTCAATCTCATCCTCGTAGTCACTATCTTCCTTCTCAGCTTCATCTTCAGAATCCTCTACAGCTATTGGTGTTTCCACGTTTATTTCGGCAACACCTCCTTCCACAATACAATCAGATATTGTCTGGCATGCCTTGTCGTCCACCAAAACCCTCAACCCATTGCCCAAATCTTTCCTTGGGAACAACCAATGCAGTAACATCCCTTCAACAACATCACAGTGCTCCTTGAGGTGTCCATTGATCTCTGGTAATGACATCTTATCACGTTCTATGTAAGACATTCCCTCCGACCCACCGTAATAATGCAAGTCCTTACCATCATGTATAAACTCGCCATTGAAGTGAAATCTAAACGGGAGAGTGTCCACAACATACATCCCTACATGCATGCAACTAGCAAATTACCACAAGATAAACTCTACTTGTTCTTGTAAGCAGAAATACATGTCGGAACTAATTAGTAAGATCCATTCGAAATCTCTAATCTAGTATAGTAACTACTGACTGCATAATGATGTAAATACCCAAATCCCCACGAACCCTAAAATCCCTAAATCCCCACGAACCCTAAAATCCCTAAATCCCCAGAACCCTAAAATCCCTAAATCCCGAAATGCATCAACACTCACCTTCATGATTTTGCTGCAGATCTGCGATGGCCTTGCGCTATTGAATCATCAACTCCCTCCAATCGACCGTCGCCGCCCTCAGCGCAACTCCAGTCGGTGCCTCCCGACTCGCGCCTCCACTAGAGCCCAGTTTAGATGAGAGGGAGCGCGAGAGTGAGGGACTTGTGTGCGAAGGGGCTGGGCCGCACGTGTGTTATACATGCCTTGTCAGCATAAGGGTGCTAGGTGAACCTCCACGTCAGCACAAAACCAGGGTGGAATCACCGGGGGGGGGGGGTATTTTGTCCGGTTTGCAAACGTCGAGGTCCTATGCTGTCTGGTTTTCGACTTCAAGGTTGTTTTCCAGACTTTTTGAAAAGTTCAAGGTTGGAAAATAGACTTTTTCCTATAATGTAATAGATTGTGATTACACGGCACTTGGATGAAGCCAAAGCTTATGGCTTATATTTGCCTAGTTGCCTTTTCTTTTTGTTTCTGTTTGTGCACTAACTAGTCCCAATTGCTTGTGGAACAGGGGAGGTTGGAACTGATAGAGACTCGTGTTAAGAACAACAAGCGTGGTCTAGGTTCCAAAGAACCAAAGCTAAAGCCAAAGCCAAAGGTCGAGGATGACGTTGAAAAATATCCTAAAAAGCCCAAGGTGAGCAAAGGATGAGATTCTTTTAATGCATTCATGATTCTCATACAACATTAAATTGCTTGCTGTAGCACTTGTAATCTTGATTCCGATCGTAATATTGTAATTCACAAGTATCGTCAGTTTTACACACAAAAAAAAATTGTACTATTTACTATTTGTGTAGTGTAGTTAAAAAAAGGTACATGTGTTTACAGATAGATAAACATAGCTCCTTGCATCGGATGCACATCACTACATCAGTTATTCTTTCTGCTGAATGTTAGTTCGATTTAGTAGATAGTACTAGTGTGTTCTTCCTTGCACAATCTTCAACCAGTTACTTTTAGTCATCACTTCCACTGAAGGGATTCTAACTGAAAGTGTTTCAAACATGTTGCCATTGCCAGCAGGATGTGCCGCAAAAGAAGAGGGCAAAGTTGGCTGCGAAGAGGTTACAGAAGATGAAAGAAGAGGAGAAGCGATTACAAGAGAGGGACATTGAAATGGCTTTCTTCAGGGAATTTTGGCCTAATAATGTATAAAACAACAAGCTTAACCACGTTGCACCTGCTGGCCTCAGCTGATAACGCCATTGTAGTATTGTACTGCACTACACAGCTTGAGCAGCACGGCAGGCCAGGCGAGTACGGAACCAAGTGGCGCGGCGCGGAAGGTGGTAGGCCCAGTCTGGTTCCACACCACCGGAGCGGTAGGCCAGGCAGGTGCGGAACCAAGCGGTGTGGCGCGCAAGGTGGCGGGCCTAGCCCGGTTCCGCGCCACTTCAGCGCATGAAGTCAACATTCCGCGCCACTTGAGCGCAGAAGGCCAGCATTAATTCCACCCAAGCGCTAATGAGCTTCATGCGTTAGCATTAATTGCATGCAAATGAGCTTCATGCGTTTCGGCACCGCGGATCCGGTGGTGCGGAAGGCGGCCGGGCCCGCCATCTTCCGCACCGCTTGGCTTTGTGCCCGCCCAGCCTCCCTCGTTGGCCCCTTGCTTTCTGCGCTCCCCGACGTGGAATGCGCCACGTGTCGGTGTCCGGTAATGTCGCACTCAGCAGGGGACCAGATTCACAATTTTCGTGTCAAATAGGCTATTTTTGTAATTAAGGTGGTAGCACGGGGCCATTTTTTAAAAAAAAATCCTAACATGCTGCCGTTTCTGTCCTGCTCTTGCCTAAATGTTACCACTGATTCTGTGGATGTTTCTACAGAGATGTGATGTTGTAATACAAATTTACATTTGGTTGTTGGTTGGTGAAAAGATCACTTAGAATTGCTAAACATGGCCCTCCTACGCTTTTCCAGCCGGGGTATTACTTCTATGCTGTTTCAACTCTTCTGGTCTTCTTTACAAATTTACATTTGGCTGTTGATATCAGTGAGTTTCTCCCTGGTCGTCTTTTATGCCGTTTCAACTCCGCTGGAACGATCTGATTTGGCCCCTAAACATGGCCCTTCTACACTTTTCCAGCCGGGGTATGACTTTCATTTTTTCAGTTATGAAAAACACACTAGAAAATGGCATAAAAGCGCCGTGCCTTAGTCTACAAAGGCTGCTTCGTTGCATCGGTATTCGGTAGTATTTGCTATTTGCATTTCAGCACGTAAGTAAATCTGAAGATAAATTGGTTGCTGAAATATACTTGCTACAAGGAGAAATATACAGATTGTCAGTCGTACACTCGACTACATACTTGGCACCTGAGATTTATGACCAGGGGCTTGCAGTGGCAACTGTGAGTCTGTGATACATGATGAAAAGGGGGCAAGGAGAAACAGAAAATGTTTTCAGTATGGTCTGAAAAGAATGCAGCAGAAATGATTTTCACCACATTTTGGTGTCAATTCCGTCTATACAAATAATTATGCATGTCAGGATTATGCGCTGTTTCTCAAAACCATGCCTAGCTACAATCGCAGCTGTTGGCGCCGCAGCACCACATCGGGCAGGAACTCAGCTCTGCTGGCTACCTACCAAAAAAGTTTTCCGTTCCCATCCTCTTAGAACGCCAATTCTTCTTCGTCTGAGACTGCAATTGGCAGTGTGCCTTCTTCTGCGGCATCCCCAAGCTGGGAAGCCTTCTCGTCGCTTATGTTGAGCAAGTACTGCAACCTTGATAGTTTCTCAGGCTTCGGAATACTCTTCATATAAGAGTTTTTGCCGATATTAGCGTAATTTCGTTTCGTATTTATAAAAAGAGCTGGACCTAAATTTTTTTTTTCCAAAATTATCATCCTGACCACATGGCCGCCGTGCGGCAGAGCCTCCCGGCTGCCACGTCGCTCGCTGCCTTGCGGTGGCGTTGCCACACGGCCGCCGTACGGTGAGTTTTTTTTTAAAGAAAAAAGTTCGTCTTGAGAGTTTTTTATATTTTTTTTAAAAAAATTATCATTTAAATATATTTTTGTATCAATTTTTAAATATAGAAAATTAGCTCCAAAAATTATTCAATTTTTTGTGCAGTATCCTGACACAGTGTAATTGGTTGTGTAAGTTTTTCAAAATTTTATCTGTTCTGAATTTTCCCAAAAATTCATTTAATTATACTGTTTGTAGGAATTTTTTTAATATAGAAAATGATGTCCAAACATTACGATTTTTTTTCATGGCTCCTTACACAGTGGACTTGATTGTGTAATATTTTTTAGAATTTTATATTTTCTGAAAATATCTCAAAAATTAAGGGTTTAGATCTCAAAAATTAAGAATTTAGGTTTCAAAAATTAAGGCTTCATGATTTCATATGACTTGGAATGTGTGAAGTTTAGTACCACATAGATCACTCTATACGGTCGCCGTACGGCAGCGGGCGACGAGACGGCCGGGAGGCCCTGCCGCACCATGAGCGTACGGTCGCGGTACTAATTTTGATAAAAAAAAAATTAGGTCCGACTATTTTTATAAATACCAAACAAAGTGCTAATACCGGCGAAAACTCTTCGTATAAAGGCAGTACAAGTCATCCAGCTCTCCCGGTGTGGACCACGACAACGGCTTCGAAGCAGGCACGGCCGCGTCACATGCAAGCATGTCATTTAATGAAGATATCTGCATTGGAAACGTATTGTTGTGACATGCAAGTATTGTTGTGACATGCAAGGATGAAATCAATTTCAACAGAAACAAATGATAAGTAGCAGATATTTACAGTTTACAACAATTCAGTAAACGTTACCATAATACTTCTAACATCACATTTAATGCCATCATAATTTTTCAATATTTTAGTTGACACTATATACAATTTTCCTGTAACTGGCTAAGTAAAAAAATTTCATCAATCTAATGTGCCAGTGATCAAGAATAAATTAATCCTGATGTGCCTTAATGTTAACAACAGCACCACAAATAAACTTTGAGATCTGTACATCGAAGTTTTTCTCTCCAATCTCTCTAAATCTGTTGGAGCAATAAAGTAAATTTTGTTATGAATAGCGTTTGTATTCATCATGAGGTCAATGGATCAATATATATATAAGTACATGTGTGGCATATATGCAAGTAACCCCTTATACAATGGAAAAAAATACACAGGCAAGAATACACATCTAACACCCTCCCCCAAACTTATGGTGGATCAACAACATGAAGTTTGGAGAGATAGAAGTTGTGCTAGGCTCTGGTCTGCGTCTTTGTGAAGAAGTCTGCCAACTAAAGTTCTGAAGGCACATACCGAAGAGCAACAATCTGGTCCTGCACCTGTGTCCGCATGTAGGAAGCATCAACACCAATATACTTAGTAAGCTCATGCTTCACCGGATTTGTAGCAATGCTAATAGCCCTTGTACTGTCAGACAAAAGAGGAGTGGGTGCTGAAACAGAAATATCAAAATCATCAAGTAACCACCGTAGCCAAGTAACTATCGGGCCCCAAATTTGTAATTTGGGATCCACTGTGTCGAGCTGTGCCATTCCCAGGATCAGTAGATAGCACACACAGATACATTCTTGGATCGTTCACATAACCACGAAAGCTCAAAATAAACCTACGACCAAGTTCATTGTCGCGACCAAGTCTACGACCAGATCTTGGTCGAAGGTTGTAGTCGGGTAGGGTAGGGTAGGGGACGCCGGTCGGAGTCCATGACCAGATGTCACCATGCAATACCGAGGTGGTAGATCCAAAGCGACCCAAGGCATGAACAAAGACTGTATGGACAAGGTTTCAGAGGAACGATGCTTTGTATAAACAGTACTCTATGTGAACAGTGCAAGTCCATAGTATATTACATAACAGGCCATGTGGCCAAACCGTTTTACAAAAGATCCATGAAAACAGAAATCCTCCAAAAGTCAGAGTACAGAATCGAGAATGGGTGCGGAAGTCAAAACAAGTTGTAGTGGATCCATTCATTCTGCCCACAGGCAAGCGACTGGGGGTCCCGGCCTAAGCTTCACCACCTTCCCCACCATCAGGTCCAGCCTCCGAGTAGTAGTCGTAGGGGTCTTGATCGAGTGGGTCTGAAAGATTATATTTGACGAGCCTAAGTACACAACCGTACTCGCGAGCCAACACACAATACAGTTTATTATAAATGCAAGGCTATCCAAGGAAAGTTCAGTGTTCTTTTGGTTGCACAATGCCATGTTTGAATTAGATTAAGTAGTAGAAAATCCTGAGACTTAGTGATTTTAACAAATCGATTTCATAAATGAGTTTCCATTTGTAAAGTACTAGTGGAGGTCCAACCTCCTATACTATTCAGTGGCTACGACCACCCTATGCTCAGGCTATCCCGTATCTACCACTGGTCTCCGACCAGTCTTTCTCCATTCTCAGGGCCCCCGGCCCCCTTTTACCACTGGTCCCTGACTAGGTTTTCTCCATTCTCAGGGCTCCAACCCCACATTTCCATTCCACACACACACAAATGGTTTTATAAAAAGGAAAGGTATAGCAAGCAAGTTCTCAGCACCGCTCTTGACCGTGAGCATGTCTATCTAGATAGTTTTCTTACTCTGCAGAGTTTATACACTTTACCCACAAGAGATAAATCAACTTATACTGTCCTGACACACTTCCGTAGGTGTGTAGCTAATGTTGATTATCACAAGGCCTTTACAATGTTCCACCTCTTTGCAACTTCATACCGCTAGGTATCACCTCCTTAGGGCCTCCACTCGCCCACCGAAGGTCTCCCTTTAGCGTCGTGTGGTTCCTATAGCTTCGTTCTACCCCAACTATCCACCCGCATCCCCCAACGGCGAAGCCACACCGAGGCGAACAAATTAGTTGGTCAGGTCGTATGTGTTACCGACTTGTGGTTGTACTATTGTACATGAGAAGTCATCACATGATTCAGTCCTTAATTAATTTGGGCAGTACATCCACATACCCACATACTCTTGTGCCCCCGGCACCAACCACTCTTTCCATCCGCCCAAGTCGAAAGTAGCTTTCTGGTTTATTTTGTTTTGAAAATAATTCTTTAGTCCAACATACCAGCCAAGCTCCCAGCCTCGACTGTCCAATATCATTTTTCAAAGGTTTTTAATGATGTGTCGGGCAAATCATTGCCCACGAGACAGTGTATCTAAGCAAGGCTAAGCATGACACTTAGATACAGACTTATTAACTAGTATGTAAACCATTAATTCTAGGGTGACAATGATAGCATCCAAATTCAAGGATTGGAAGTTTATACATAGCTATTGTTAAGGCATTAAATAGAGTTAGACCAATATAGCTGCATAAAACATAGCAATGCAATTTTCATAATTCAAAGCGACATAATTTGCAAAGACTAGGTGCAACATGATCAAAGTATTGACTCGCCTTACTTGAAGTATTGCTGGTCTTGGTCTAGATTAGCCAGAGGTCCTACGATCGCTTCGGCCACTATATACGTAGAAACAACCGAAAATGCAAACAAGCACATAAAACTCCAAACTGCATTTAAAAATCCAACTGAACTCCAAAGCATGCAACGTTTTAGACCAGAAGCATTAGACCAGCGTGGTTGGAAATGTAGGCTAGTGTGGTCGAAATAATCTGGTCGAAGCCATAGACCAGTGTGGTCGAAGTCATAGACTAGTATGGTCAAAGACTTAGTGGTCAAGGGTGTTGTCGAAACTCAGTAGTCGAAACTGAGTGGTCAACACTCAGTGATCGAACTGAGTGATCTATAGTCTGGTCGGAACATAGTGGTCAAATCTACGGTCGAGACACAGTGGTCGAAAATGAGTGGTCGAGCTGTGTGGTCGAAACACAGTGGTCAAAACTGTGGTCGAAAACAAGTGGTCGAGCTGTGTGGTCGAAATACAGTGGTCGAAAACTGTGGTCGAGACACAGTGGTTGAAAACGAGTGGTCGAGCTATGTGGTCGAAACACAGTGGTCAAAACTGTGGTTGAGACACAATGGTCGAAAACTGTGTATAGGCTGCCTGGTCGGGAGGAGACTTTGACTATCTGGTCTGAAGGGTTCTCAACCAGCTGGTCGAAAAGTGGGGGTTTTCGACTACATGCAGTCGAAAGAGGCTTGACTATGCGTAGTCCAAGCAAGTTCGACTACGTGTAGTCAAAGGAGGTTCGACTAAGCACAGTCGGAGGGGGTTCGACTACGTGTAGTCAGAAGAAGGTTAGACTATACACGAAGAATCTATGATCACGTGGTCGGAAGAAGGTTCGACTACGATCCGAGCAGAAAGGTGTTTGGCTACCTGGAGGTTCGACTAGGCGTAGTCAAAAGAAGTGCATAGGGGGCAGTCGGTGAAGGCACGACTGGGTGTAGTCGTAGAAGGTGCGGCTACCTATAGCCGAGGTATGACTACCTATGGCTGAAGGGTTTATGACTACCTGTGATGGGAGGAGGCATGACTACCTGTAGTCGGAAGAGGTACGACTACATAATCGAAGGAGTTTCGTCTACGTGGTCGTAGAGGGTTCGGCTGCACGTAGCCGAAGGAGTCTCGACTATGTGGTCGTAGAAGGCTCAGCTGGGTGTAGTCGAAGGAGTTTCGACTATGTGGTCATAAAAGGTTCAGCTGCACTTTCACGCAACAAGGGTGCATGAGTATCTGGTGGCTATTAGCAATGTACCGATATTACGCGGAGGGGACGAGCTAGCCAGAGCTAGGCTGACGACTGTAGACAGTGACAGCGAGAGAAGCTCCACGCGACTGTAGTGGCTTGAGGAAGGATTGTAGTCTTTGATCTTCAAGATAGCTCTAGGGAAGCAAGTAGAGGGTATTGAAGAGATGTCTTGGAGTATTCCGCACCAGCGGGGTCGATTTGACTACTTGAACTGTTCTAGCCGGAAGAGAGGAAGGGCGAGGTCAATGGCGGCTCCTATGAACAAAAGGGTGAAATCAAGTAAGGAAAAAATGCCTCTTGGGTCATGGAAGATGAGCGGACACACAAACAAGGAAGGAAGGCCTTACTTGATGGGGGTCAACAGTGATGGCGACTTGCGGTGGCGCTCAGCCAAAGCGAGCGCTTGAGCCTTACCCGGAGCCCAAGCTCGCTTGAGGGAGGAAGAAAGTGGGGCTAGTACTGGTGTGGCGGAGAAGGCGATGAGGGCTCGTGGTTGTTGTACTTGACCAGCGGGGCAGAAATGTCCGAGAGCCCGCAATGCATTCGACATGGCTTGGAAACAGGGAGTGGCTAGTAATTTCATCTAGGTCGGCGGCCCAGTGCAGTGACGTGACAGGTTGAGCGACGTCTATTAACGGTCGATCAACAGCTTTTGCCAGCGCACTCGAGTCCTGCGGTCTTGATGCCAAGCGAGGAGAAAGAGGCCTCATCGCCACCGGTTCACGACCAAGGGGTTAGTTTATTTTGCACTAACCGGGACAAAGAAATTAGAGGAGGAACTGGAAACGGGGAGAAAGAAACAGGCCAGAAAGAATAGGAATAATAACCAGAGCAGGATCTTAGGGTGACATCTAGTTCTAGTATTTTCCTTTGGTGACTCTATGATTCTCATACCGCCCATGCCGGTAAGAAAATATGATGCAACTCAAATAAGACTCAAGAATGCAATCAAGAAGGACGGCATTAGCTACCACACAAAAAGTTTTAAAAATCCCATATTTTTGTCTTTATGGATTTTTGGGCTGTTACAGTAACCTCTGCAGTCAACAAAGCCATAGCTCGTAAGCCTCAGCACTCGAACGAGAAATTGCTATCTGCTTCTTAGTCTTCTAAGCAATGAGAGAACCACCAAGAAAAACATAATAAGTAGAGAGACCGGCGATCAGAGTGGTCACTAGCCTAGGTAGCATCAGAATATGCCTAGAGTTGTAAAGAGCTGGAGCGAGGGAAAAACAGACGACAAGTGATGGTTCCACGAAGACATCGTAGAACACGAAGAAAATGACTATAGTGGAGCTGAGCGGAAGCAGAAACAAACTAACTCAAGATATGCACAGGGTATGAAATATCAGGACGAGTGACACCTAGATAAATAAGACTCCCAACAAGGTGACAATAGCGAGTAGAATCAGCAAGAGGCTCACCATCAGTGGGCTGAAGATGAACATTAAGCTCCATAGGAGTCTCAGCGGTGTGCTGATCAGTAAGAGAAGCACGATCTAGAAGATCTTGAATATACTTTTCTTGGAACAGATAGAAGCCCCCAGGTGTAGAAATAACCTCAACCCCAAGAAAGTAGCGAAGAGGACCCAGATCAGACATGAGAAACTGCTCATTAAGATGCTCCTTCACAAAGGTGATGTACTGAGAATCATCTCCAGTAATGATCATATCATCAATATATAAAAGGAGAAGCGTCCGACCACAAGGCGAAGTGTGAATAAAGCGAGCAGGATCATGAGCACTGGCAGAGAAACCAGCTGCAGTGACAACAGAAGAGAAACGATCAAACCAACCACGAGGAGCATGCTTGAGGCCATAAAGAGATCGGCGAAGGCGACAAACCATACCCTCAGGAACAGAATACCCGGTGGTGGCTGCATATAAACCTCTTCACACAGCTCACCATTGGGAAAAGGCATTCTTGACATCAAGCTGAGCGAGGGACCATGCCCGAACAGACGCCACAACAAGAAGAGTGCGAACGGTGATCATGTGAGCCACAGGAGAAAATATCTCATCATAATCACAACCATGCTCCTGCTGAAAACCACGTGCCATAAGATGAGCCTTGTAGCGCTCAAGAGAACCATCAGAGCGGGTCTTAATCTTGTAGGCCCACTTGCACATGATAGGAGTAACACGCACGAGAAGAGGTCAGCAATCTCCTCTGCCATCGCATGCTGCCACTCCTGATGAACAGTAGCATCACGATAAGAAGTCAGTTCGGTAAGAGCCGCTAAACAAAGGCACACAGGAGGCCGAATAGACTGGCAATCACTAAGAGCATATCGAGGAAAGGCCGAAGAAGATGAACCATCAGAAGCGGATGGTGCATCAAAAGAATCCTCAACTCGCAGACGACGAGTGTAGTAGAGAGGATAAGAAGGACGAAAGCTGGGAGGAGCCTTTGGAGAGGGTGGCGGTGGCGAAGGAGACGGTGAAGGAGGAACCGAAGAGGCCAAAGGCTATGATGGAGGTGTGGTGACTATGGAGCTGGCAGGAAAAGTTGGGAAAGAAAGCGGCTCCACAAGAGATGCTGGAGTGGTGGAAGGAGAAGGACGAGACTCATCAAAAGTGACGTCCCGAGAAACCCGCATCCGTCGGCCAACAGGATCCCAACAACGATATCCCTTATGCTCAGCGCTATAGCCCAGAAAAACGCACTCCACGGACTGAGCGGTCATCTTTGTGCGCTCACGAGGTGCAAGAAGAACATAGGACACACTCCCAAAGAGGCAGAAACTAGAGTAATCAGGAATCTTGCCACAAAGACGCTCAACGGGGATCCCACCTTGAAGAGCAGAAGAAGGCTGGATATTAATCAGAAAAGTGGCAGTAGAAACAGCCTCAGCCCAGAAGTATGGTGGGACAGCAGAAGCAAGCATAAGAGCACGAGCTGTCTCAAGAAGATGACAATACTTTCGTTCAGCCACACCGTTTTGGGAATGAGCACCAAGGCAAGAAAACTGAGAGAGAGTGCCCTGCTCAGCAAGAAAACCACGAAGAACTCTTGACAAGTATTCCCCAGTAGAATCAGCATGAAAAACATGAATAGGAGAGTCAAACTGAGTATGGATCATGGTAGCAAAGGTCTTGTACATGGAGAGAACCTCACTACGAGATGACACAAAATATATCCATGTGTGTCGAGAAAAGTCATCAATAAAAATTATATAATATCGATTACCTTCTTTCGAAACGAAAGAACCGGACCCCATACATCAGAATGAAAAAGATCAAAAGGGCGCTGTGACACTGACTCACTAGAAGGATAGGGAAGTTGAAGCTATTTACCAAGCTTACAACCTTGACAATTTAGAGAAGCATCACCAGACATAGACCCTAAAAGACCGCGACGAAGTAAAGAAGATAGACGCGATCCGCAAAGATGTCCCAAATGATGATGCGACTGAGCAAAAGACGCAGTGGAGGATGCAGCAGAGGCGGTAGCGACGGTGGAGGCGACAAGATTAGCAGGGGCAACGGAAGGAAGATGAAGTCAGTCAAGCTCCCAGAGACGCTGTGAGTCACGGCGGTGAGGGCCAGTACCAACCAGAGTTCCCATGCGTCAATCCTGAACACAACAAGAATCAGAATCGAGAATAACACGACAACCATGATCAGTGAGCTAACCGGCAGATATGACCTGCATGGTTAGTTTGAGAACATGAGAAACAACAGGAATATGAAAAGAGGAATTCGAAAGATTGCCTCATCCTGCGACAGAAAGAGAGGTACCATCTGCTGTCTGAACAGTGATAGGAGCAGCTAAAGGATGAATGGAAGTGAGACTAGTGGAATCAGATGTCATATGAAAGGAAGCACTAGAGTCAAGAATCCAAAGTGATATACCTGAGGAATATGTAGAAGGTGGTCTCTCACTAGAAGACTGTGCAACAGAACCCACAGAACCAAACGGTGCAAGAGCAGCCATGCGACGCAGAAGTGTGAGAAACTCCTAAGAATCAAAAGCACCAGAGCTCCTCTAAGAGGAGGAACCACCAATTCCCTGTGGAGGACGACCACCATGACATAAATCCTTCTTCTTCTTGTAGCAGGTCTGTTGTACATGAACATCCTTGTTGCAGTAAGTGTAGTGTAGTCCCCTACTAACAGCAGCTGTCACTAGTGAAGGAACCACTTGTGAAGGAGTAGCTGGAGACATAGCGGGTGTAGAAGCTACCATAATAAAAGAAAACGACGGTGAAAATAGTAGACTTGTAGCACGAACAGATACAAGGGCCTCCAACAGAGGCACATGAGGGTGGCGTGCCAGCAATTGAGCACGAGTCTGCTCATACTCGGCCTGGAGACGGGTTTAGAAATCGTAGATACGACGAAGCTCCAGGTGAGACTACTGACGCTGACAACACTGACACGTGTGGCAAATATCGGGTCCCAAAGAGTCAATCTGATGCCATACCACAGACAATTGGGCATAGAACTCGTCCACAGTGGCATCTCCTCGCTGCGTGATCGCTCCTAACGAGAAACGTAAAGATACAAGGAATCACCAGACGGCTCGTAGCGGTTGCGCAGATGTGTCCACATCAACTATGCTGAAGCCAAACCAACCACATATCCAGTGAATTGCACTTCCATGCTAGCAACCAAAACAGCCAAGGCACGGACATCCTCATCAATCCATGTCTTGTAGGCAGCATACTAAGTCTAAAAAGTCTCCATAACATCCTCAAAAGCATCAGATGCCTCCTTACAAACATCTTCGGAAGTAGTCTTTGGGAGCACAGGCTCAGCAGGTGGAGCAGGACGAGGCAGGCAAGGCAACTCACCAGTAAGAAACTCCCAAAGACGCTGACCATGCATGTGGAGACGCATGTGCTGAAACCAGTCCCAATAATTGAGACCATCGAAGATCACCGAGCAGCGAGGAACGAAAACAGTACCCATTGGTAGGCGGCGCTGGACGGCGCGGCGACCAAGACAACGAAGTCTAACAGGCAGCGCTGGATGGCGCGGCAGTTAGAACGACGTTCTGTTTTTTTTCTTTTTTTTCTTTTGTTGACCGGGCTGCTCGCTAGAAAGGCCGAGGCCTACCCGGCCTGCTTGAAAGCCAAACGCGCACGGGGGAACCCTAGGTACCCCAGCAGCGGCGGCGGCGTTGGCGTGGCAGACTAGGCAACGACGGCTCCCTAAACAGCAGCGAGCAAGTGACGCCGGCGGGATGGAGGCATATCCGAGAGCCTTCGGATGGAGGCGTATCCGAGAGCCTTCGAATGGAGGTGGCTCACCGGAGCTCCCCGGTGGTGACGGCGGCGGCTCCTCGGAGGTGGCCTCGAGCGGCTCCCGGGCGAAGAGAAGCTCGAGCGGCTCTCAGGCGAAGAGAGGCTCGAGCGGCACCAAGCGAAGAGAAGCTCGGGTGGCCCCGAGCGAAGGACGCTGGATCGGCTCCGATTGGGGCATCAAACAAGTCGTTACTGTCCTTAGGGGTATTTCAGATATTTCCTATCTCGGAAGTTGCAGTCAGCCTACCTAAAAATCAGACAGCCAAACATCAAATCTCTTCAGCCCAGCCGTTCAGCTCTGCAACCGTTCAGCCCTGCAATCCAGTCAAAAGCCGCTTTTCAAAAAAACCACAGCCATAACAAATAGACCAGAAGTTTCACGTACCGGCACCCTCTTCCCTCCTCCTGGTCCTGGCCACGACGATGCGAATACCATGTGCAATCTAGTCGAGCAAGAAGCAGTATTGAAAGAGCTATTTTCAGTGGCCCAGCCCATTCTTCTCCACTCATTTTATCCCATCAATATCGGCCCTCTTAACTCCCAGCCAAGACGGCCCCAAAGGTGACCGCTTTTCCTACGTGCCGCGCATGCGCATCCTTGGCATGTGCCGCCCATTTCGATCTTGTTACAGTTCGTGCGGCTGCGGCCCAACATATCCCAGCATGCCGTGTATATAGGGCGGCGTCTCACACGAACTGTGCGGTGCCGATTTGCAACGAGATGACTATCTAGTGGGCCGTCAATTTCGGGATCAACAAATCCTCTGCCTGGCAACTACTACGTGTACGGGAGGGGAAAAAAAAAGCTAGTCAGCGAGGCTTCCAGCTCGGTTCAAAATTTCTTCGATAACACTCGTTAATTGGTTAAACATTGAAATGAGTTGATTTCGAATGAAATTGGATTTCGCTCTGGTTCAGTTTGACTCGTCTCGTTAGCTCGGTTCTAAAAATAATTCCAAACTATAAACAAAATGATATTAAATCAAATTTTGTAACTCAGTAAGATGAGTACCTCACCCAGTGTCCACCCCTAACTACGCATGAGCAGAATATTAATCACGGGAATGTGCCAATGGTAAGCAGAGCCGAACAGAGCGCCGATCAATGGGATCCGGTGAGTTCAACATCCTCCCAACAAAGGTCTGCCTTATGAGTTCCATCGACGTCCCACTCTATAGTTTCAGGATTGAAGACTAGCTCAGCCACACTTGCCCTCTGAGAACGCTTCTTTGGTCTAGTTTGGATCTCCTAGTCCCGTATCAATCAATGAATCTGTTGTAAATATTGTTTATCAATGTCCCACTCTATAGTTTCAGGATTGAAGACTAGCTCAGCCACACTTGGACTCTGAGAACGCTTCTTTGGCCTAGTTTGGATCTCCCAGTCACGCATCAACCAATGAATCTTTTGTAAATATAGCGGTTTTAGCAAACATTCAGAATTAATTCCAACATAATTAACAATAATTAAAGCATAATTCTAGCAGCATTTAAATGACAAAATTAACATATATACACGTAAATTCTCCATGTCATTTAAATAGGATAATATGCTCAAAACATAGAACATGTGGATAATAAAAAACAGCATAATGCTCAGATTTAAATTGTTTGTTTCATTTTCTTCTTTTCTCTAATTGAGAAATTACCAAAATACCCTCAAAATATCTAACACAATCTAGATCAGGAACCGAGCTGCTAGGTTGGCAGGAGGTTCCCTTGAGGACCTCGGTCACCCGGGCTTGAATCCGAGTGCCTACTTTCTTACCGTGAATGCTAGAGCATGTGCTTATTTTTCCTGCTAGCTGTCTTCATATAATGGAGCACAGCGGAACGCCCACCATGCAGAAGAACCATGCAACACGGCTCGACGTGGAGGACGGACGAGCTGTGCCAGTCGGCGAGAAAGCTAGGCGACTGGGGAGGAGGAATCTAGAAATCTAGCTAGCTAAGCTAAAGGCTAAGTGGATGGATGGCACGTTGCTTCTTGTGATGTCAACTGAGCTTGACCCCAGGTGGCCAAGCCCGAGCCAACCAAGAAGGTTGCACCAGCACGTCTGGCTCGCCTATTAAACCCTACCTCACCACTGCCCAACATTGCACCAGCAACATTCGTTCGTCGTGGCAAAAACAACAACATGAAGGTTGCAGTCGTGGTGCTCGCTCCCCTCCTGGTCCTGGCCGTGGTCGCCACGGCAGGCGCGGTCATGTTCGGCACAACGAACTCCGCGTCGGGCACCACGGGCGGCCAGCGCTTCGATCAGGCTGTCGGAGTCACGTACACCAACCAGGTGCTCTCCGACGCCTCCTCCTTCGCCGTTAAGGTCCTCAGCAGCCGCAAGTCCGTCAATGCCGTCACCCTCGCAGTTGAGGACATAGGCGGCGTGGCCTACACCAGCGGCAACGGCATCCACCTTAGCGCCCGGTACGTCAACAGCTACTCCGGCGACGTCAAGACCGAGGTATATATGCAATGACTGCGCATGCAGTGCTACTGTACGTCTGATCTATCAGAAACAGAGTTGTAACATACATGCCTGTCTGGGTGTTTTAGGTGACTGGCGTGCTGTACCACGAGGTGACGCACGTGTGGCAGTGGAACGGGCAAGGGAGGGCGAACAGTGGGCTCATCGAGGGGATCGCCGACTACGTGCGCCTGAAGGCGGGGTACGCGCTAGGGCACTGGGCAGAGCCGGGGCAGGGCGACCGGTGGGATCAGGGGTACGACGTGACGGCGAGGTTCCTGGACTACTGTGACTCGCTCAAGCCGGGGTTTGTCGCGCAGCTCAACGCCAAGCTCAAGTACGGTTACAGCGATTATTACTTCGTGCAGATTTCAGGCAAGTGCGTCCAGGATCTGTGGAAGGACTACAAGGCCAAGTATGGCGGCTGATGTTGCTGGGTGAAATGTAAACTTAAACCGAACGGTTATGTACTTATGGGGTTATGGCCCAAGTGATGGAATAGGGCTTCCAAATAATGTTACACCCCGTGGATGCATGTATAAGTCATGTCATTTGCAATTGAATAAATGAGGAATTAAGGAAACGAATAGAATCTGATGCGCCTTCCATGAAAAAAAAAACATGTTTGCCAGGATCAGGTACATGATTTTGAGAATTGCCATTGTTTCATTGAAGGAGTATCAATCTGCAAAAAAAAAAGGCGGCAAAAAGAAAGAAAAAAACGGAAAATATAAAAACAATGCGGTAGCAGAGGCAAGGGAGGGGAGCACTGCCTCTAATGCTATACACGGAAAAACCACTGACAGAGACCGTCAAATGAAAAAAGAACTGAAAATCTTAAGGCAGTGTGACGCCACTTAGGATCGGTTTTGCTTGCAGTGTCTCCCTCTAGCGGTGGCCGTCGCCTCGACGCCCCTCCCTTTCCATGCCCGGTGCGGGGCTACCTAAATTGTGCATGTGTCAGTACCCTGAAAATTCATCGAAGACTGAGAGCTGATTTTGTCCAGTCCTTTTTATGCTTAGAGATTCGTTCTCCTATTCAATGATATATTGAACAACTGTCTTCCAAATTCCAATAGGAATATCTGCCGGTTATGCTTTCTTAGGGAGTTAGGGGGGCTGTCCTAGCTCGTGTCTACCTTGCCAAGCACTGTGAAGTGAACATGTTTCGATCTGCCTAAAAATTTCACGATTTCATCCTGACCACCACTCATCCGCTCACAAAAGCACGTACGAGTAGTAGTCAGGCGCCATCACAACATAAAGTTTCCTGTAGCCGTCGCTTCCCTATTCCTGGCCCTCGGTGCCATGGCCAGCGCCGTCACGTTTGAGGTGACGAACAACACGTCGATAACCCCCGGCGGCCAGTGTTGGAGATATGCCTTAGAGGCAATCATAGAGATGATTATATTTCGTTATGTTCATAATTTATTGGATAATATGTTATCTTATTCCAAAAATAATATCATTAATATTTATTATCAAGTATGTGACTTGATTGTGAAACTCTATATTTATCTTTGCGATGATTATTCTAAAGCGATCCCTAGTCAGAAACATATAAGGACACATATGAATAGACTAGCATATGTATTAGTTGATGATCATGTTTCACGGATCATAGATATGGAGATATCAAACCAATAATATGGACACATGTTAGCGAACATGGGGTTGAATCGACCCACCATGAGACACTACACTACTACAGAACAGACCTTTGGTCCCGGGCCTAAAGGGCCTCTAGTCCCGGTTATAGAGCCGGGACTAGGAAATCGGGACTAAATGTCTCACCTTTAGTCCGGGTCCTAGGCCGGGACTAAAAGTCGATTTAGTCGGTTGGTAATACCAACCGACTAAAAGGTCCACTGGTGGGCCACGAGGTAGGCCGTTTTAATCCGGTTGGTATTACCAACCGACTAAAGGTGTTTTTTTTTCTTTTTTGTTTCCATTTCAATTCATTATTGATTTTGGTTTTACAATTACATTAGGTTTTCAAATGCGTATTCTTATTTGCTAATATATGTGTACGCCCACATATAATTTAGTTTGGAACATTATTACACACAAATAAAGTATGAAACTATATATATTATGGAGCTATATATATGTATATATATATATATATATATATATATATATATGCACATAAAATTTACAACATTATTCATGCATCCTTGGTATTTACAACACAAATGTTGTCCTCCACTTAAATGTCATACAAATGTTCGTCTGGTTTGGCTTCAATTGTTCATCTGGTTAAAGTAGAACTCGGTGTCGGGCTTGAGGACATGCTCATTAAGAAATCCTGCGATTGTCTCTTGAATTCCTTTGAGGCGGTCCATATCCAACACCTGTTCCTTCAACCATATCTCCTTCAATTTGCATTAAACGAAAGAAGTATTAATATACATAAGATTTATTTAATAGCAACAAATAAATAAAATGGATTTATTATATATACTTGTTACGTGCTTTTCAGATCTGTAGATGGGTTCTTTTTGCATACACCGTGAGGAACTCGCAAACGTAGTATCCACACAAATTGTTGCTGGTGGGCTGCCGTAGAATCCACTGTACGATATAAAAAGATTACTCTCGTCATCCCGCGCGTGAGCTGAAGCATGATAAGGTAAAGATGCGGGGAGCTAGTACAACTTACACCCAGTCGGTGTGGATCAGGAAGTGGTGCTTTCAGATCCGGACGGTGTAGCTGAACGAACCAAGCCCAAACCCTGCCCAATAATTGGATCGTTAATTAACTATTGCAGAGTTAAAGAGCAGGAATAAATATTTAAAGATCGGGTTACCCCGGATAATGTCTATCATATCTTGGTAATCTTCTGCGGTTTTCTCAACGAGTCATAGATTAGCAAATGACCGTCGAGAGATCGAAGACAATCAAGATCCGAGGAAAGTCGATTTGTTTATAGAGTCAACATATATATCTTTATGTTGGATTGAGTAAGTAAAGTAAAATGTGCACACGATAACAACACTCACCCAAAGTTGTAGGGAAGAGTATAAATCTTTTGTTCTTTTGGTTGATCAAGAACCTCCGAAATTCCTCTCCGCTTGAGGTCTCCATTGATCGTAGGGAGTGTTTGGGTCCTTGAATACGATATATGGATCAATGAAACCAATGTTCTTGTCGTTTCTCGTGTGAGGTCTCTCATCATGTCTCTGCATATGTATAGACATGCTAGCTAGTGTGAGGATAATTACTTATACATATACATATACTAGAGTGAGATTATTAAAAGAAAGAATCACGCATGCACAAAAGCGGTGATGAGAGATTTGTCTAGAGCGTTCATGTGGCATAGTGGTGTAACTCATTAAACTGAACCATTATAATGTCATCGCCACGGAAGTAATGATGGTTTCTAATTTTGACGCAAATATAGTCATCCGCTCATGACACGCCGCCATGTACCACTCGTTTAACAAGTACATTTTGCGTTTAAGTTCCATGAGCTTCTCGGGGTTGTATAGACTCTTGCCATATACATATTCCTTCTTCCAATGATCAACTTCCGGAGCACTTTTGATGTGTGCTCCACGAGCATTTGGGAAATGCTTAGACCGCTTTCATGAAAAATTCATCAAGTTGATCCAAATGCACATTTCGGATATCTGTTCTAGCACGTTCGTGTTTGAACCATATTCATTCCCAATAACTAGCGGGGGGCGATTGTTGTGATTGTTCCCGAGTGTGCAACACCCTTCCGTGCTCTCTTCTCTTTCTTCTTCGCCTCCTCAATTGACTTGGTGAGAGTGCGGTCATAGTCCGATAGTGGCGAATCCTTACGAGCATGATGTAACTTTTTCGGTGGCGCCCACCCTTTGCCTTAGAACTTCGGACGTCTGAAGAAGTACGGCTTCTCGTGGTTTCGCTTTGCTTCACTTTTAGCCTTGACTTTCACGAAGAAACCGCCCACTGTCTGTTATCAAGCATCTATTTCCTCGGCGATCTTCTCATAGGAAAGTTTAAATGCGTCTTAGAAATAGCTGGTGTTCTCCTAAGGCTTTCTTCTTGGCGGTGGGGCCGACGCTGCGTTTGTGGGTGCGCCTCTTCTTTGGCAAAGGGCGGCGGTGTCGGCGTTGGAGCCCGCCGTGGAGGCAATGGGGCGGTGGCGGCGTTGGAGCCCGCCGTGGAGGCGATGGGCGGCGGTGTCGGCGTTGGAGCCCGCCGTGGAGGCGATGGAGCGGCGGTGGCGGCGTTGGAGCCCGCCATGGAGGCGATGGGGCGATGGCGGCGTTGGAGCCCGCGGTGGAGGCGATGGGGCGGCGGTGTCGGCGTTGGAGCCCGCCGTGGAGGCGATGGGGCGGTGGGGATGCGGCCGTGTCTTCCACTTCATTGTCATCGCCGCAACACCGTGACGGTGGTGAATGGATAATTGGACTTAGGTTGGGGAGGTTCTGCTGTGAAAACAACGTGGTATGAGTAAACCGTTATTTAAGCCAATACATAATTAGTGAAAAATGTTTCGCTCACTTTCATCTCGCACCTAGGGTTAGGTTGTTGAGGAGGAGGAGGTGACGCCCTAGGAATAATGATATAGCGCTTGCGCCAACATATGAATGTCTTCTCCGCTTCTCCTAAAGTCTTCTCCCATCACCTCCTTCAATGTCAAGAGGCACATTGCTATTACCTTTCACAACTCTATCCACCGAGACGCTAGCATATCCAGAGGTATTAATGCCCCATGGCATCTTGGTGTCTTCGTAGGGTCGACACGAGATACAACACCGATAGCCACCATGACCGTGGCATTCCCTCTCGAATGTGCAGCTCACATGTCGTGAGAGGATCGGTGATGTCATCCACGGAAGCTTGATTTTGCGTCATGTTGAATCACGGCACCTCCGTGGAAGCGCAATCGCTTTTCAACCGATTAGGGGCTGATGTTGACTCGGCTCGATGCGATTTGCCTTTGGATGGAACTTATCGCTATCTCTGCACTTGCCTTTTGATTTCCTCATTCATTTTGGCTTCAAGTGCTTTTCTCGCTCTATCGCTTCACGAGCCACTTCCGTGACTCAAGAACCATTTCTCCATCCTGCGCATCCGCTCTGCCTCCTCGTACTTCTTTCTCTGGCGGCTTCTATAGGTGGCTTTGTCTTTAGGGAAGGCATGCTCCACGACACCTCCCCATAGCCTCTTGTTCGCCCACCGTGTTCAAGACTCTCCGTAGGCGTATGTCACCATCCTTATCTCTCGCTCGGTGCCACTGCCACTCTCACCAAGCCTCGAACATAAGCAAATCTTTTGTTTGCTCTTTCGAGTTTTCGCCATACACTATCTTTCCGGTCTCTAGGTCCAGGCTTCCCCATGACCGAAAAACCAATACTTGGCGCTTTCGGGCGCTTGATTGATTCTGTTCGATCCCTTGGCAAGAATCTCCGCTCCATTCTTTCCCACTTAGGAATGGCACTCAGAGCCACCGATCCCAAGTGATGGTGGTATTTCTTTGTCCGCATTCTGTTGGTTCCTTCTCACCGTGCCTCACCCTCTTCCGATGTCTTGAACTGCATAAACTCATCCCAAAACGGCCTCAACTTGACGTAGGCCTTAGTGTTGAAATCTGGCGTCGGGTTCTTCTCGATAAATGTGTTGTACAATTTCTTCTTCCAACACCGAATTGTGTGGCCATCTTCTTCATAGCCCGTTCCTAACTCTCTCCTTCAAAGCTTCATCTTCAGACGTCGGCGAAATGTTGAAGGACATCTTGCCAAACTAGTGCCTTGTCACGATCGAGACAAAACTAATATGAGGAGCAACTTTCTTTTGCTTCCATTCACGAGCATTGATTGGGATCTGTCCCTTACAAGGTACCCACGATGGTGACAAATTTACGTGCATGTGGTCCAAGTACTTTGCTCAGATCCTCCTCGAATTCGAGAGAATGAACCGACCCTCCAACGGCTTCTTGGGCCTCGTACATTTCTACTCTTCCCGTTGTTGTCGCCGATCCAGAGGGCTACGAATGTAGAAACACAAAGATTTAAATAAATATATTTATACGACAAATGAAATTATTCGAATTTCATGTATACATAAGAGATTGTAGATAGACCTCGCCAAAGATTGTCTTGCTCATCTTCATAATCGGCAAAGTACTGACTCCCGTCATCTACTTCTTGATTGTTGTCATCACCTTCGAATTGGGCACCTTGTAAGGCGTCATTGTTGATAATATCCATCATGGCATCGTCCATGTTGTCATTCGGGTCGGCCATTTCTGCAAATATATGTGTAGGACGTTAGAACGGTTCGTGATCGGTAGGTGGATAACGAGTCGACTCGGCTCGGCTCGGCTCGGCGGCTCGGCTCGACTCGTTAAGGCTCGTTAAGAAAACGAGCTCGGCTCGGCTCGTTAAGATAACGAGCAAAAACCCAGGCTCGGCTCGGCTCGTTAAAAACTCGAACTCGACTCGTTAGGCTCGTTAGCGATAAACATGGTGAACATCTTAAAATTTCATGAAATTTTCAGAAAGCAGATGTAAAGAACAATCATTGACCACCCAAACATGCCTTATTCAACCAAACACATGCATGGCAATTCATGAGAGCAAGTGTTCTTTGAACTAAACCCAAAAATAAATGATCTCAACCCTTTCTCTGGAGATATCAGATATGGTTGATAACCATCGGCTTCCAAGACAATCTAGAATGTCAAGAGAATACCGTTCATAAAAGGTGGCAAACTGCCCACTAGAGCTTAATCTTAGAAGTGAAACCGATCATACCACATTCTTTATGATTTGTCGTCGAAAAAAAGGCCGCGAGGATTTCTGTTTTCGATAGTGTGTGGACTATTTTGTACGGTAATAGGAGTATTCTCGAGGGCTTAGTCGTTTTGAGAAGCTCTCAGTGCGTTATTTCGTTATAACTCTTGTAAAGCTGTGGTCTCTAATAATAGAAATCAAGAGTAGAAATCATTATTAAAAAAATCAGCAATCATCGCGCGTGCCTACCTATATATGATTGAAATTGCATTGCATGGAGAGTTAATTTAGAGCATGTGAAGCAGGTCACGCGGATCTTCAGATATACGGTTTTCAATCATTGTTATCAACGCGTGTGAAGACCTAAGGGCATGTACAATGGTGCAGATAGTCATTATCTATATCAACTCTCTATGTCACTGTAGACAACATTAAAAACAGTTTATACAATGGGTTTTGGTGATATAATTGACTGTGATTGTAAACACCACACAATTTTTAATGCTTTTCTTGGTTACGGTGCTACTGATACTATAGGATTGTAGACAAGACATTTCTCTCTCTTTATTCTCTTTCATCCACATTAGCTTAAATCTTACGTGACTGAGACTATAGACAGCTGATGTAAACCCATTGTACATGACAGGTTCCATTTAGAACGCTGGAATTCTGCAAGAATCCTACAAACATACACACGCCGTAACAATTCTTCTCGATAAATGGGAGCTAAACATTTGTGCTACTTGCGTGCTATAGTTGGGTCTAAATTGTCGAACCTTATTTAGTTCGTATCAACTATTGTCAAGAGGGACTATCTAATTAAACATTGTGCTATGCTATGTAGTTAGGCCATACTTGTCAAACCGCATTTGTGACCAGCTGGTGGAGTGATATACACCATACATATAAATGCCGAATAAATCAGACGGTAGTAAAACAAAATGTTAGATAATTAATGAATCAAGAATCGTGCATAATAAAAATCAAGGAACATCATCAAAATCCTGTACAATGAGGACCTATGGTACATCGTCGACATACTGAGCATGTGACATATGTAATATGCATCTAGTGTGGAGAATCTTGCATCTATATATATCTGGTAGTTTCATATTGTAAACCACAACATGTTTCAAAAATGTCCTTGAAAACTATATATGATCATGAAAACTATTTAGTATTACTCCCTTCCTACTTTTATATACTAAATACATAACTAAATTAATCTTTCTAAACTACCTGTACCTTTTTCCAACACATTGCTCCATTATTCAAGGCTCATTTTCTTTGTTCATTGGTTACTACTCTGGCTAAAGGTAAGTGGGGTTTATGCTACAAACCAATTTAATGAAGTAAAAAAGAGACATTGCTCAGATCAAAATGCCTGTCCAACGGTAGCTATTTAATTCTGTCTGGGAACTTGCCTTCGAGCCGAGGCGAGCTGAGGCGGAGGAGGGCGGAGCCGGCGGGAGGAGGAGCGGGCGAGCCGAGCGGCGGAGGGAGGAGCTAGCCGAGTGGAGGTGGTGGCGGGAGTGGGCGCCACGGGAGGAAGGAGGAGGCCGGGCGCGACGGCTGGAGCCGACGAATTAAGCCATGCGAGGAGACGGCGAGGAGACGGAAGGGGTGGAAGAAGGGAAGAAGCCCATTGTTGCTTAAATATCGAGGGGACCTTTAGTCGGGCGGTAGATACCTGCAGGGACTAAAGACCTTTAGTCCCGGCGGTAATACGGACCGGGACTAAAGGCTGGACCTTTAGTCCCGGGTGGTGCCACGGCCCGGGACTAAAGGTTTTGTGCGGGGACATATTTTCCAGAGAACCTTTAGTCCCGGGCTGTGTGACCTTTAGTCCCAAGCAGTGTACTGGACGGGACTAAAGGTCCCCACTATTCAGTTCCCGCCACAGTTTTCACAGTTTGGGTTTTGTATTAAGTTTATTTGTATAAATATGCTAATTCTTGTTAAATGCATAGTAAATTAAATACTAGGCATAAATTTTTTTAAAAATAATAGTTGCATTTCCTTTTATCTTATTGACATTTCAAACGACTTTTATAGTGACCACAAGCTAGGAAGTGAAGAGCCAACTATAAACAAAATGAAGGGCTCAAACCACAAGCTGGGAATTTCATTTGAAGGCATAAATACTTGCTAAAAAAATTTCAAGTCATTTTTACACCGGTGGAGAAGACATGCTTCACAGAGGTACATGTGTCCTTTTATCGAATAGGAATTTCATTTGAAACGATAAAAACAAGAAAAATATGATAGAAACATCTGAAGTTACAATTATTACATAAAATCTCTAATACACACTATTTATTAAACATCACTATATATCAAGCGGGCACAATGGTGAACTTCTTCTTGACGATGACCCTTGGTTATGATCATGCCGTAACCATGGAGTGTCCTCGGCATTTAGCAGATGCTTGGGTCTTTGGTCACTTGAAGGGCGGGATTCGGTCATCCCTTTCATAATCTTGACTTGTCCGACTTGTCCTCAATTCCCACGATGTTTCTTTTCCCTGAAAAGAACTATGTGGCGTTTTGGCTCATTGGTTGATTTGTCGTCGTTTTTCCCTCTCTTGGGTTTTGTAGACATGTCTTTCACATAGAACACCGATTCACATCGCAGAAGGACGAATGGTTCGTCTTTGTACCCAATATTGTTGAGGTCCTTGTTGTCATTCCATACTCCTTGTCGATTGTTACCCCGCCTCCGGTCATCTTCACCCATTGGCTTTGGAACAAAGGGACTTTAAAATTAGGTGCGTAGTCTAGTTCCCAAATCTCCTCTATGCGGCCATAATATGTTTGCCTCTTTCCATTTGGGTCTGTGGCATCTACGCGGACACCACTGTTTTGGTTCGTGCTCCTTTTATCTTGGGCTACGGTGTAAAATGTATTTCTATTTATCTCGTACCCTTTGTACATGAGGATGTGCCACGATGGTTGCCTAGCCAACAAATACAGTTGCTCATCAATATTGTCATCACCCTGACATTCTTTTCGCAACCAACCGCTGAAAGTTTCCATGTGATGACGCCTAATCCAAGCTTCATTCTTCCTCGAAACGGGATCGTAGGAACTCCTTGTGTACCTCGACATACGGCTCCACCACGGAGGAGTTTTGAAGAACTGTAGTGCGCTTTATTGAAATAATCGCCCCCCGCATCGATATATGTTTTCTTCCCTAGTGTTCCCTTTCCACTAAGTCTCCCCTCGTGTCGCGATTCAGAACACCAATCGGGTCAAGGTCGGGAATGAAGTCAACCTGAGAACTCAATGACCTCCTCTCGCCCCGTAGCCCTTGGTGATGCTTCCTTCGGCCGAGCACGTTGGTGAACATATTTCTTCAGACTCCCATGAACCTCTCAAAGGGGAACATGTTGTGTAGGAACACAGACCGAGAATATTAATCTCCTTGACCAGTGAACTAGGAGGTGTGTCATGATATTAAAGAAGGATGGAGGAACACCAACTCAAAGTCGACAAGACATTGAACCACATCATTCTCAGAGTAGCTAGGTCCATTGGATTGATTGCCTTCGAGAAATTGCATTGAGGAATGCACATAGCTTCACGGTGGGCCGACGTACATGTGGAGGTAGAATTCCTCTTAAAGCAACCGGAAGCAATTGCGTCATAAGCACGTGGCGATCATGGGACTTTAAGTGTAGGAATTTCTTCTCCGCACATTTATTATACGCTTTATATTGGAGGAGAATCCAGATGGGACCTTGATGTTGCTTAGGCATTCAAACATGCTTTCCTTCTCTTCTTTGCTAAGAGTGAAGCTAGCGTGTCTTAAGTAATGGCGCCCATCGTCATCTTCTCTCGGATGTAGGTTGTCTCGTTCTTTCATGCGCCGCAAGTCTGTGCGTGCTTCGAGTGAATCCTTAGACTTTCCATACACATCCATGAATCCTAGCAGTGTTCACACAAAGATTCTTTGTCGTGCATCACGTCGATCGCTGCGGACCTCTAGGACTTGCCAATAGGGTAGCTCCCAAAATATGGACTTCTTCTTCCACATGGGTGCGTGTCCCTTAGCATCTTTCGAACAGTGTTATTTGCCTTGTCCCTTTCCAAAGACTACTTGCACATCCTTGACCATATCAAGTACATCCTCCCGATTCGGTTGCGAGGCTTGGTTCGGTATTTCGCCTTACCGTTAAAATGCTTGCCTTTCTTTCTTAGTTGGTGATTCATAGGAAGAAAACAGCGATGGCCAAGGTACACGACCTTTCGACATTTTTTCAAATATATACCGTCAATGTCATCAAAACATTGTGTGCATGCATTGTATCCCTTGTTTGTCCGTCTCCGAAGATTACTTAGAGCAGCCAATCATTGATTGTTACGAACAACAATGCTCGCAGTTGAAGTGTTCTGCTTGTACTCATCCCACACACGCACACTGGTTTGCTCCATAAAAGCAGGAGTTCCTCAACTAATGGCCTCGGTAGACATCGATGTCGTTGCGGGTTGCCTCGGGCCTTGGATGAGCACCGCATCATAATGAACTTCCGCTTCATGCATAACCATGGAGGAAGGTTGTAGATACATAGAGTAAGGCCAAGTGCTATGACTAGTGCTCGTCCCCAAAAGGATTCATACCATCCGCATTTAAAGCGAACCTTAGGTTTCTTCGCCATCCGCAAACTCCGGAATTCTCTCGTCTATTGCTCTCCTTTGGGACCCATCGCAGAGGTGTCTCAACATGTTGTCTACCTTACGGTCTTCTTTGTGCCATCGCGACAACTTTGCATGGTCCTTGTTTATGAACAGACGTTTCAGCGTGGTATTATAGGAGCATACCACATAACCTTGGCAGGATTTTCTTCTGGGACGTTCTTCGCCTCAACATCGCCAGGTCATCTCGCCGATCTTATACCGCGACGCTTTGCATACGGGCATTCATCCAAATTTCGTAGTCCTTGCCACGATACAGGATGCGATCATTAGGACATGCATGTATCTTCCGGATTTCTAATCCCAAAGGGCGACGACTGTTTTGCTTCAGACGTAGTGGCGGTGCAATTCGTTAGGCCGGAAGCATCTTTTTGGATCTTGATAATTGCCCAAATGCCTTGTCGGATACACCATTCTATGCCTTCCATTGTAGCAACTCCAGTGTTGTACCCAACTTTTTTTGCCCATCTTCGGCGGACGGGTATAGTAATTTCTTGTGATCCTCTAGCATGCGGTCAAACTTAGCCTTCTCCTTTTCACTTTCGCAATCTCTTTGTGCATCACGAATGACATCACCAAGAGCATCATCTTCGCCGAGTGTGTCTTACGCTTTGCTTCTTCTTGACTTCGCCCATTGCAGTATCATCGAAGTCACCGTATTGAGCAATAATGTCGTTAGGGTCCAATTGTTCTTC
The DNA here is from genome assembly GCA_036346405.1 of Phyllostachys edulis. Classification (NCBI taxonomy): domain Eukaryota; kingdom Viridiplantae; phylum Streptophyta; class Magnoliopsida; order Poales; family Poaceae; genus Phyllostachys; species Phyllostachys edulis. The sequence continues at coordinate 13,110,821 of CM070563.1, forward strand.
TTCACCTTCTTCCATTATAACCCTGGTTTCTCCGTGCTTGGTCCAACAAATATAGTTTGGCATGAAACCCGACTTCAACAAGTGTGAGTGAAGACTCCTTGAGCCAGAATATTCCTTCAAATTCTTACACAGGGCACATGGACAGCACATGAAACCATCCCGCTTGTTTGCCTCGGCCACTCTTAAGAAATAATGCACGCCATCAATGAACTCTTTGGAGCGGCGATCGGCATTGTACATCCAATGGCGTGTCATCGTCTGCATTATATGACATATCACATAATTAAATTTCAAGTTTCAAATTTTTCCCAGATAGTACACATGATAGAGAGGCTACCCAAAAAATTTTAGAATTTTTGAAATTAAGATGAATTTATTTTGAATTTTCAAAGAATCAGCACTATTTTGAATTTGCACTAGGAGCTTCGCCTTGCGGCGTATGAGTGTCCGGCGGCGACGACGCGTTCGACTCTTGTGATTTAACGCAAACAGCAAGCTTAAGGAGAAGGAACATCAAGTTAAATGATAATTAATAATTAACTAAATTGCCCAAAGTCATTAAGGGTGAATGACCCTAGGTCAACAATCAATCCAAAAGGCAAACAATAACTAAGTGATTAAGCTAATTAAGAGATTAACTAATTACTTAATAATTAAATATTAAACTTATTTATTAAAACAAAATTAATATTTATTATTTTTACCCAAGAGGTTGGATCTGATAAGATAAGACTTATCTCATCAAACACCCTCAAAGCTTAACCTAACTAACACATGTAAAAGTCATTTTTCATTTATTTAAATAATTATTAAATAAGGTGAAAAATAAAAGTCTTCAGATTGATCCCAAAATTTTTGTACAGATAGTTCATAGCCTAATTAGATGGCAAAACAATTTTCAGAATTTTGGATCCTTAATTTAGCCTACAAAATTCATGGAATAATAATTAAATAAATAAGCATAAAATAGGTATAAATTCAACTTTGTCCAAATAGTCTTAAAATTTTTATATGGACTGTTCACAGTGTAACTTAGTGGAAAAACAAATTTCATGATTTTTGGAAATTTATTGTGGCCTACAAAAATCATGAAAGTTCCATTTATGAATTAATTGGCAATTTTATAACAGATAAAAATTATTCAAATTTCACATTTCATATTTTTCATAATGGACGGCAGGGTTAGCATCAGAGCTTACATGAACACGCTGGTGAATACGGTTGAGTGAATGAACGGCTCGGCGGTGGTGACAATGGCATGTGGCGTGTCCTAGCGGCGGCGACGGCGTTCCGGCTCCCGTGATTTAACGCCAAACAGAGTTTAAATAGAAGGACATTTAGTCGGTTGGTGTTACCAACCGGGACTAAATGCCAACCTTTAGTCCAGGTTGGTACTACAATCCGGGACTAAAGATTTAGTCCCGGATTGTAGTACCAACCGGGACTAAAGGTTGGCATTTAGTCCCGGTTGGTAACACCAACCGACTAAAAGTCCTCCCGCAAAAGCTCGCCACCGAGCCGTTGGGCGGGATTTTAGTCCGGTTGGTGTTACCAACCGGGACTAAAGATCTTTTTGGTCCCGGACGCAATTTTCTCCGAGACTATTGCCCATTTGGCAGTTCGACCAAAGGTCTGTTCTGTAGTAGTGCTACGAGATCGTTGTATTCTTATATGTCATCAGTTGGTCTCATTTACAATGCATATGCTATATCCCTAGACTTGAGGTCATCGCACGTACTCGAGATGTGTAGTGACTTGCTTAGGGGTTGTCAAACGCTACTCCATAACTGGGTAGTTATAAAGGTAGCTTTCGGGTTTATCATGATACAGACGTCAAGGCATGGTCGATCAAGATAGGATTTGCCCCTCCATGCAACATGAGAGATATCTCTAGGCCTCTCGAGTGATCAGATTCCATAAATGCATGGCCATGCTACTCGCGGTTAAAGAGTTAACCATTGTTGGGGAATTCGAGTCACGTGATCGAGAAAGAGTGGTTTAGCTAACTAACAAGGATGGCACGTACTCGCCTTGAGTTTGACCGATATCGAGAGGCGAAGGGAAATACATATGAGATTTGTTAAGGTTCGTCCGATGTGATCTTTACGTATACTCAGGAGTCAGCATGTCCTGCTAGGGGCCACTACCGATTAGTGGTCATGTAGGAGTACTCGGGCCATGTCCAAGTGTACGTGAACCTATAGAGTCACATGCTTAAAGAGCTGGGACACATTTTGGAATGTGATCCGAATTCTTATGGGCCACGAGTTCCTAATAGGCCTCAAAGTTCGAGACCCATCGTGGATGCCTATATATAGAGGGGCGGCATAGGGTTAATGTGATTTTTGGAATTCCTGAAACCCTAGCCGCCACACCTCGCTCGCCCAAAACCATGCAATCGGCACTAGCACTTCAGCGCGTGGTGTCCCTGCTCCGTACGTGCGGATACCTTGGAGGCGTTGTTGCGAGGCTTCAACGCTAGGACGATCCGCAATTTATGACGATCACGAGGAGCACTTGGAGGAGGCGCGAGGCTAGTACGACTACAACCACACCAACGCGTTACATCGACTCTTCTTCTGCAGCGAGTCTGCACGTCTAGTAGTAATCTTGTGATCTATTACTAGCAGAGGTTTTTTAGTTGTACGATAGATTTTTAAAATTGCGCTAGCCTACATGTGTTCCTTCAGCCAACGCTTCGACCAGGACTATGGCGTGGACTACGTGAAGCAGTTCCTTTCCGAGGCCTCCTGCTTTACCCAGAGCATCTTCAACCAAACTCAGCCCCGCCGACCGCAGGCCCGTCGGCTACATCACCCTCATTGTCAACGACATGGACGGCATCGCCTTCACCAACCGCAGCGCACCATCGAACTCAGCGCCGGCTACGTCAACGGCCACACCGGCGACGTCAAGACCGAGGTAACAATACAATAAATTTGCACCATGGTTTCAGGCAAGTGCGTGTAGGAGCTGTGGTAGGACTACAAGGCCAAGTACGGGCAAGTGCGTGTAGGAGCATGGATGATCGACGCAGTGATGTTGGTGTTGCTTATGGTGACTTGCTATAAGCTTGTTGTAACTATGGAGTAGTACTTTGTAACTGTAGCTTGCTGAGGCGATGGAATAAGGGTTTGTTTGAAAAAAAATGGTGCCTAGGGTAGCCTAGAAAGTATATGATTTTTGTCTAGTCAGGCAAACTTGAAGATGAGTTGTTTGGTTGGAAACCTGTGTCTAGAATTGATGAATGAAAAATAGACTGTTGGATCGAAGATCTAGTGGTGGATGAAGCTGCCTGTTGGAGCAGCCTGGCTCTAGTCGTATCTTTTGAACGCCTGGACGATTCTCTGGCCTGGCCTGGCTGGCAGCAATGCTCTGGCGCCAAGCAAACAGCCTACAGGTAAACTCCCGGCAGCTGCTGGCACCACGCAAACAAATCCAGGGAGCAAAACAAACAGAGCCTAAAAATGTTGGTAGGAGCATTACTCAGCCGTTCCCTCTGCACGCTAAGTTGAGTTTAGCCACATACCTATACTATCCACAAGAATATAAATGGACAAGAAACAGCGCAAAAAACATCGCAAGAAATCAAACACATCTCCACAAGAATATTGTTCCATAACAGATCTGGCTATAGGTCATGCCTTTTTTACCAAAAAAAAAAGTAATCAGAAGCCATCATTTTCCTAATTTGGAGTTAGGACTAAGAACATTAGTGGATCCCTTCTTTGTGTGCTCATCTTGTGCTGGATGACCCTGCGGAAAAAAATTCAGTGGGGGAGGGCCTTGGGGGAGGCCCCTCCCTCCCCACCGTTGATCTCCCCACCCCCCCTGATGTACGGCTCGGGGGGGGAGGGCCTCACAGTGAGGCCCTCCCCCAGAGAATTTGCTTCCTGACCCTGCAGTCCCTATTGGCTGTTGGCCTCCTGTATCGAGCAACAAACACATAGTTTCAATAACGATATACAACTAACAATAAAAATGTCTGAAAGCTCACACTGCATTTATTCTTCTTTGCGAGGATTCACAGTGCATCTCCAATTTCTTTTTTTTTTGGTAGAAAACTCTCTGATTTGTATTAATAACTTAGTGATAAGAACTTTTTAAGGTACATAAGTACCCAGCTTTTACATAGAAGATTCTCGACGAGCAACATGCTACCATCAAGTCCTTAAGTCGATGAATGTGTTGAAATTGTTTATCTTTCTCGTGATAGACTTCGTATCTTGCAACAATGTCATAATTGCCGACGATCACGGCAGCGGGAAGTAGATTGTCAATGATATCCATTTATGTGTATGACTCATCTTGGTAGCGGTGTTGTTCATCCCTAAGGCTAAAAGAATATTCGTGCAAGTTATCCAGATTTACAAATGTTTATGCCATAATGGTGTTTCCAGGTTTTCCTACCTTAGCTTAAATATTTTGGATTTGGGTCTATCTTGGTTCAAGTTCTGTGATCGTTACCTTACTGAAAGGCGAATTGTATTTGTTTGACCCTTCTGGTAGTTCATTTGCACCTTCATGATGGGCGTGGTGTGCATTGTCCAACCTAAAAATAAATGCAAGCCTAGAAGGAGCAGGCAAGGTAGTAGACCTTCAAACAAGCTCAGGATCGCATTGGACATGCTGGGTCTAACTATCACTTGGATTTTCCTGAACACGTAGTAACCCAATGTGTATGCACTTGAGAACCTCATTTTCGGCACAATTGTGATGCAGTGATGGATCAATAACTCTTTACTGTTCCCCTGGTCCAATCCTCCCATACATGTGCACAAAAAATTAGCATATCACAAAGCTAATATTGTAACACCTTGGCCCAACACCGAGAATGTCACTTAAACCTTTTACACTCTTAATTTAAACCGCATTTACTAAAACTTCCATCAAGCAATGCATGAAATAAAACATACCACAAGTCGTCTTTCAATAACCACAACATTATTGTAACATCCCCAAGTTAATTAATGATAATTAGTATGCATCTCATTAACTTGCACAGTGTTTTTAAATCTTTTGCATCATTTGTTGCACTTGGAAAATCTTAATCAAAATTTTAAACATACACTTCAAATTTAAGCTCCAAAAGAAAACAGGAACAAAAACTTATGATTATCATCTGGACATAATTTATTAAAATACTATAATAATTATAATGAATAAATATAATTTTTCCAAAATTTTTGGAACTCTTTTCAACCCTCAGAAAATTCAAACTCTTTTCAATAACATATTCCAAGTTTGAATTTAAACTAAACAAATAAGTCTTGAAAAGTGATGTTTAAGATTTTATTTGAGTACTAGGATGTTTCAGTAAGCCCTCTGATTTATTTCAGAATTTTTAGAATTTTATTTCTATTTTTAAAGCCTTGGTCAAACCTGTTGCTTTTTGGTCAAACTGATTTTAAACTTCGGCTCAGCATTGTTGCACCGACCCGAGCCCTCGCACTGTTCCGGACCCAGACCCGAGTTAGACTCCGACCGGACCTTTGGGTCTGGCCAGACCAACTTGCGCGCGGACCGTTTGATCCAGATCCAACCGTCCAAACCACCAGTTCGAACTTCACACCACACCGGTCCGAACCATCCGACCGAGCCAAGCACTGTTCCGACCAGACCCCATCTCAACTTGACTCGGCTGAACCAGTTCACCACGCACCCCTTCGCTGAGCCGCTGACGACGCGGGCCCGGGCTGTCAGACCCGTCTTCTACCTCGGGCAGAAGCAGCGCTCCATGCGACGTCTGCGCTCTACCGCGCCTCCGTTCACGCCGTTGCCACACCCTAGCTGACCTATCCTAGGGCTCTGCCTTCTCACGCCGTGATCTTCTTCATCTTCAATCCCGTACAAAACCCCCCTCCTTCTTCCTTTAGCCCTCACTTTCCCTTTCGGAGGCCGAGGGAAAGGAAGCGAGCATTTCGGTTTTTCTTCGGTAGGCTCCGTGACTCTGAGCCCTTTGTCCTTCCCTATTGCATGCCATTTCCATTTTTGATAATGCCGACCCTTGCCTTGGTGTGTAGATCTTGGGACCAGTTCGTGTCATTTTTGGCTCTAGAGCGTGCCCGCGGCTAACCTCTTTTGCCATCATCAACTTCGATGAGACTCTTTCTCGATTTAGTGTGTCATCCCGTGCCTTTGAGCATTCTCGCGGTTTCCCCTCAACCAATTTTAACAATGCATCACAGGGACGCTTGAAATTGGAGTTTTCCCCATTTGTCGGCTGACAACCCTATTCATCGTCCATTGTCGATCGGGTAAGTCATTTACCGATTCCATGCAATGGCACCCTCTCCCTAGCTTCTTTATTCTTTTCGGCACCTTCATTGACCTTCGTTTTGCACAGAGTGTTCTCTTCGCATGGTGCCATGTACCGCCGTCGCCATTACCGATGATAGTGGTTCTCCGAGCTTCCCCGATCGCTTCAACCCTTTGGTAAGCTTCTTGGAGTGCACCAGTAGCTCACTCATGCATTGTTTTGCTCGATGCACCACCGAAGCATCGCATGCACGTTAGGCAGTAACTCGCCGCCGCTCACCATCGGCTAGCCATCGGTACATGCCGTATCAGCCGCCACCACCATGAGCTTCGTGAAGCTACCAGGAACCCATTCTCGCCTTGATGGCGCCGCGGATCGAGTCATCGGCGGTTTTCCGGCCAAGCTTCGCGGTCCAATGAAGCTCGCTTGTTGGAAACGCCGACCGTTTCTGTAGCGACATTAATCAGTAAATGACAATCATTAGTATTTAATGCGTAATCAATGTCGGAAAATCCGGTGTTAACGGATTAAATGAGTTACCGTAGACAATGACATGTGGGCCTCATGGCCGGTTTAGCGATTGTAGAGTTGTGCGGTACATTTTCCCTTAAGGAAAACGTATTCCTTATGCGCTTAAATTGATAATACGTGTTTGTAATCAGAAGGCGTATTTTAGTGATTACGTCTTCGACGTCATTTTCAGCTGGGTTGGTCCATGTTGACCAAGTCAACCCTTGACCTAGGGTCCCACCTGTAAGCACCTGTGGCTAGGATAGGCCTCAGTAGAAGAAGTATTAAGTACTTAAGAAAATTCCGAAATGGTTTATTTACACACTGAAAATTACAATTAACTTCAAAAATGCATAACTAATTCATCTTAACTCCAAAATGAGTGAAACCAGTTTTAAAAATTTTCATTTTAACTGAACTTTATTTTAAAATAGGTTTCAAATATGTCACTGTCTCAGAAAGTATAGTTTGTGGAAAGTGATCCAAAAATGAATTATTTATACACTAGAAAATGCTTTTAACTTTGAAAATTCATAGAAAATGTTTTAGAACTCAAAATGAGATAAACTCAGTTATTTTGGTCTTATAATATTATTCTCTATTTATCTATGTAATCCTTTTTCCCACTACTATTCTACAAATTTTCACCAAATAATTATTTTAGGATGAATAGTAACCGATTGGATTTTTCTAGATTTTCCAGAAAATCTGATCTTCAAACCTCTATAACTCTAACATACTAAGTCCAAATGGAATGAATATTTCACCTAAATTCATCTAAAATCATAGTCTACCCACTGTATAAATTTCATGCATTTTTGAGTATTTTTGAATTTTCAGCTTATTTGGTGTTAATTGTAATATCGTTCTTTCGATAGATTTCTCGACGATATAACCGTATTCGTAAGTGTAACCTGCGATTGAATAAGTGGTACAGCAAAGGTGCGAGTACCCTCCTCTTGATCATATTGCTCCTACTGATTTTAAAAGTTTTGTGTGGATTTTAATCACTCCATTGCATGCTATTTTGAAAAGTATGTTCATGGGTAGAAGTAGTTAATTTCCTAACATACTAAGTCCAAATGGAATGAATATTTCACCTAAATTCATCTAAAATCATAATCTACCCACTGTATAAATTTCATGCATTTTTGAGTATTTTTGAATTTTTAGCTTATTTGGTGTTAATTGTAATATCGTTCTTTCGATAGATTTCTCGACGATACAACCGTATTCATGAGTGTAACCTGCGCTTGAATAAGTGGTACAGCAAAGGTACGAGCACCCTCCTCTTGATCATATTGCTCCTACTGATTTTAAAAGTTTTGTGTGGATTTTAATCACTCCATTGCATGCTATTTTGAAAAGTATGTTCATGGGTAGAAGTAGTTAATTTCCTAACTGTTGCATTACCTTCCTCGAATGTTGATAATCCCTTGTTCAGTTGATATATGTATGTATGTATGTATGGGAACTTTTCTGTTGTAGGATAGATCGATGCTTAGCCATGCTAGTAGTTGTAGTCGAATATGGTTGATGGAGCTAGTCCATCAGCCAATGGATTGAATCGAATCTTGATGAAATTTGAGGATTATATGGATTGAATTATGTTGAATTTAAGGAATATATCCAGATCTTCGCATCTGATTTATTGTGGACTTGTTGGGTGGGTTGTTGTTGTTGTGTGTTAGACTTGGACAGGTGATAGGGTGATGAAGGGAGGTGGTCCGGATTCACGTAGCCCCGTCTGGGTATTTGAGGACCGGTCTGTGGTGTGATGAACCAAGTCTTACGTACAACTACACGACAGGTTTATGGGCGATGGCTTGGCTAAATAATTTGTTGTGTGTTAGCTATCAAAACACAATTAGATTGACAATTGTGTTGTTAATGTTTAATGGCTCTCTTGTCAACCTAGTGGGGGCATGTTAAATTTTTCTTTCTTTCCCTTAAGGGTCTCTTGTTTGAAAAGGACTTACTTACACAACGGGGTTCACCTGTGGTGCTAGGTGACTTCAGTCTGCCATGGGATTCTGATCCTCGGGTGGGTTGATAGTTAGAATATGACATTGTAACGACGTCGTTATGATATCTCAGTCACACTCCTACGGAAGAGTGCATGGCGATAGTACGTGGTATTCATATTGTATGGGTAAAGCTGTACAACTCTGCAGAGAACTAAATCTATTCGAATAGCTGTGTCTCCGGTTATGGACATCACCTGTGGGAAAGCATGCACAGTTAGCTTATGGGAAACTTGGTTTGGGTTATGGTTGGAAATGTTATGTCATTGTGTTAGTTGGTTCAGATCTTGTATGTTATCACGAACCAGAAGTTCGTGTGTTGATTATATTTGGACTACCTACTGTTGTTGATCATAAATTTGGAATTACCTACTGCTATATATTGTTTCCTAAATGTTTTAAAAATGGTAATTTGAATCTATATTGTTTATCTAAATGAAAAACTTGCTTTATGCCGAAAATTAACTAGTGTAGTAGCCTTTCTTTGATACTTACATGCATTCTTTTTTTTTTTTGAAAGTCTCGCGAGTACAACTTTGTACTATAACGGATTGTCCATTTGTTCAGGTGAGAACGACGGGTGCAACGACTTTAACTCCAGTTGGTTGCTTGTGGGTTTGGGCATGCCAACTCGGCTCTTTCTCTTTTATTTCTAAGTTTATCTTCTGGTGCGATTTATTTGTGTTGTTTAGATTTGGCCGATCGGCCCTCTTATGCAAACCTATACCTTAAGGTTCTATTTAATGATGTTGTAAAAATGTTTCTATTCTCTTGTATATTGTGTATGGATGTGAATGCAATATTGTGTTTGGATATGTGCATGTTAGCCACTGATCCTTGGGAGCTAACATGAGACACATATCCGGGCACTCGGAATCGGTTTCGTCTCTCGTTAAGTGTTGCGCTTTTGGCGTAATCACTTAGCTTGAAACGGATCCGATCCCGGGGTTGCCACAATTATAAATACATAAATGATTAACATTTACACCGCTTGGGACCACGCACTCGAGAACGCTCAGAACCATGCTTCCAGGAATATTGATTAGCAACAACTAAATAAGCAAACAATAATTAAATCAACCATGTTCCAATCATTAAGCTATTGATAACCAAGACTACTAATCAACTCTAGATGAAAGCATCATGTCTCTAGATTTAATGATAATAACTAAGTAAAGATTTATGTGTGATTGATAGCATGTTATGCATATGTGCTACTTCCATCTCATATATGTCACCTTCAATGATCACATAAAAGCAACAACAAAACAAGAGTAGGTCTAAGACTCAACAAGTACATAATAGAATAATAAACAAACTTATCATTCAAGTAGATCATCATCATTCATATTCTCATCCAATATCACCATGTTTCATGTAATCATTTAACATCATCAACTTTTCATGTATGTAATGCTCGGCTATGTTGCATGTCCATATGCATTTTTTTCAGCTCATACCGGTATAGCGGAGTGGTCATCCGTCGATGAACCACTCTATTCTCCATCTTGTGGAGTCCCCACCGAAGTAGTATTTTATCTAGAGCTTTCTGGACTAGCCATATAGTGTTCTTGATTTCGATTGAAGTCAAAAAACAAGGATATACAGAACAACCAAACACGGCATGTGACTTTCTTCCCAATTGGAAAAATCTGTGGCTAGCTGCGTTTCTAGGCGGCTTTTCCAAACTCCAGTGGCATCCCCGCACCGCAGGGAAGCGGGGAAAATATCGTATAAGACCAGGTCTTTTGGTGTATCAACTTAGACCCTCTTCAACTCATGACACGTTGCAACACAAATCTTAAAGTCCTCATCCTATTAACTTATCCATTAATTAATGCCTTCCACGTTTCAATCTATAAAACAATGTTGCAAGCTCAAGGCCTGAAGAGCTATCGTTGGGATTCCTATTGGATGCAACAACGGCGACACCCGATTGTTGGTGGTTCCTCGCAACCGTTTGATGTTGTGCTGGCACTGTCGCGGTGGTCGGTGAACCGCCTTGGCTTAGCCGACCTTGGACCCAAGCGCTATGTTATCCATGGATGTCACTTGATTCCGGCCATGTGAAATAAAAGAACGATGTATCTTAGTTCGTTCTCGTCGATGAATCACTATTGATCTTATGAAATAAATATCGGGGACACGGCTCTCAAGGTTATGCAAGAAGAGACAATGATATTTTTTAGACAGGTTCATGGCTTCTCCAAATATAATAATAACCTTACTCATGTATTCTTCTATTGAATGGGGTTATAGAATACAACAAGCCACCAAACTAAGTTTAATGGCTTCTCTCGGACTTTTTTTTTTGTTTTTGTCTACCAACACTGCCCCTTAAATAACGTTTGAAAGGGTGGCAGTTGATGTATGCCAGGAGGCATCTTGACGATTGCTTGAGCATGCTCGTGGATGACAGTTGTTGTCAAGGAGACATCCTCCTGCATGTTCGCCGAACGGTTATTGCCAAAGACAGAGAGAGGTGTGTCGGGATCCAAAAATGCAATTCTAGACCCTTTGTGTATATTGCACTAGTCCAAGATCACGCTAGTGCACACAGTGGCAACATCAGTGAAATATCATTTCCATATATAAAGATGACTAATAAATAGGCAAATAACAATAATTATCAGAGTAACGACCTTAAAGTCAAAGCTTACAATTAATGCCTTAGAAAGCGAATAGCTCAATTAAGCTACAGCGGAACGAAACGGAATAACTTCAGTGAAGCCCATCCATATGCCGACAAGCAATCGGTTGGGGTAGCGCGACCTAGTTCTCTACAATCCTTGAAGTAGACCTTGCTGATCAATGATTCCTCCACTTCTGTTGATTGATTATAGCAAGCATGAATACATAACCGTACTCGCAAGTCATACCACAGAATGTAATTTATAGATGATGGCTTATTCCAAAGGAATGGCTTATGTGGTTATTTTGCAGAAATGCAACATTTGCAATTGAATACAAACAATAGATTGAAAGCATAATTCAAAAGAAATAGACAATATTAATTTATCAGTTGTTTTCACAAAGACACACAGCCTAATCATGTTATTCACACAGCCATATGACTTAGATCACACAGCTCCCTTCCTAAGGTTTTTATGAAAATCTACCCCTCGTGTGAAATCCTCGAGCATGTCCATAACCGCGGACGTGGCTATTCGAATAGATTGATTTAACACTCTGCGGAGTTTGTACACTTTACCCACAAGATGCAATCAACTGGATCAGAGCTGATCACAACAAAACCTTTCCGAAACTTCATATCAACAATTGACACTCCCGGTGTGTTTTATCGTCATACCAACCCAAACACAGTGCTTTGGCATAACACACACCGTTGAACAGGGACACGGCGAACCGCCCCGTGATGCAACTACCTGGTAGTGCACACCTCCACCCTTTCACATAGCCTAACCTACTACCTGAGTGATCAATGTCAAGACTCCGTAACTTACTAAGTTAGGTCCATCTCATACCAGGCATGTGGTTGTACGGAAGGTCCAGTTCAATGGCGCATAAAGTTAAGTCCTTAATTGACCAAGGCAAGACTTCCAATTTCTAACTAAGCCACACAGATTATCATTCTCATCACACAGTTCCACCAATTCACACAGTTCCACTTGCCTCAGACTAAATCCTTTCCCACCCTATTAATTAAGTGCAACACATGCCACCAACGACTAATGACACACAGTGCACATAGTTTTATTACACATTTCCATATTCACTTAGTCAGGTTTATATTTGCAACTCACATGAGATGATGACTCGTGGCATGGCTAAGCAATCTACTCGTATCTAACCAACCCACGTTGGTGCTACGATATTACCAACTAAATAATGAACCAATCTAGGGTGACAAAAGATTATGACATAACAATAGACAAGGTGGACATAACAAATTGGATTAATAACTAAACCCAAAAGCATTTAAATAAATACTTAAAGTAAATGCAATAATTTGAATCAATATAACTTTTGAAAACTGGGTTCAATATGATCAAAGGTATAACTTGTCTTGAAATAGGTCTAGGTACTGATCTTGATATTGAGGCACTCCTTCTTCTTCAAAGTTCCTCGAAGTATCAACGTTTACTCGCAAATAAGCAAATAAACAAAACAAATAAATAACAGAGAGAAAACAAACTCTAAAAATTAAATAAAAATCTCAGATAAATATATATTGAATTTAGAAATTTGAATGGACTCAATCGGAGTTCGGATGCAAAAGATATAGGCTTTGGAATATTGAAATCATATGAAATAATGAAAATCATAATTTCAGGATTTACTGAATTACTTTTCTGAAGGAAAAGGAAATACGACGTCAACATGACATCATCAAGGAAATTCGGCTGAGAAAGAAATAAAGGAAATTGATTTTATCTGTGGGACACACTGTCATTGAAGGGGTGCACCATGGACTGGGTTTATCGGTGTTTGATTTGGGTTTGGAGTTAGGCGTGCCACATGGCCTTGACTGGGATGCCACATTGCTTGACACCTACGGGAAAAAGCCGACGTGGTCGTTGACTGGGCAATGAGGTGGTGCAAAAGAGAGAAAAGGAGGCGACAGCCATGGCCGGCAGTAGAGCTACGGCGGCGAGAGAGAACGATGTCGAGACAGCCCGGACAAGTGCAAAAACAAAAACCCACGAACAATGTGATCCTTTCGGTAGTAGTGTCACGGCGAGAGGGACGGTGAGTCGACAGCGGCGGCAACTTGGGCGGCGGCGAGGTGCACGATCGCAGCGGCGATGACGATTGGATGGCGTCCATAGTGAACAAGAGGGAGCACCGGATCGGCGAAGGCCTGGGGATCGCAGAGGGAACCTCGGGGTGGCTAGAGAACGCTCAGAACGACAGCAATGAAAAGATGACCGGAGAAGAAGATGTTGACCAGCGGCGACATCTCGGTGGCAAAGAACCAAAAGGAAGTGGGGTTTTAGATGAGAACAATGAAAGACACGGGATGACGCGCTCGGAAAGCAAGCAGACTCACTGGAGGCGTAGATCGGACAAGATGGCCGGTGGTCGGATTTGGGGCGAAGGAGCCAACGGCGACTCGGTGCTTCTTCGGGGAAGAGGAGGAGAGCACGGTGAAGCTTTGAGCACACGATCTCAACACCGATGGCGGCTCGGGCTGAGACGCTCGGACGACAAAGAAATCCAACAGAGAACTCGTGTGGTGGCCGTCTCGATTCTTCGGTGCTAGCGGCGCAACGAAGATGAGATCGGGACCAGCTTTTTAGGGTTTTGGTGGAGGAGAGTGACACGAAGAAATCGATGCGAAGGGATTGGCGTATAAAGCATCGGAGAAGAGGAGTCCCAAGGGAGCACGGCACGGCTTCGAGACGAACACGGACACCAGGATGGAGATTTCCTTGAAGAAGACGATGCACAGTTGGCAATGCGGGCCCACAGTCAGTGGAAGACAAAAGAGGAAGGCGCTGACTCGGGTTGGGCTGCGCTTCGGCACTAACGAATGCGCGAAGGAAACACGGGAGCGGGCTAGTGTGCACGGCTGGGCTTCGGCCGGGAAATGAGTGGGCCGCCGGTGGAAAGAAAAGGCCAAATAAGGATGGGCCGAAAGGAAAGGCAAGTGGGCCAAAGGAATGGATTTCTGCCCAAGACCAAATCTGAGATTTAATATTAGTTTTCTTTTTAGAAAATAGCAGAAAACACAAATAGAAAATAGAAAAATAGCAAATACACTCGGAAAAATTCTAGAAAATATATCCAAGCACATAGAATCCAAATAAAATAATTTTGATAATAGTTGATGTTGATATTAATCATATTAAATTATTTTTGATTTATGAAAGTTCCAATTAAGCTTTATTAATTCAAATAAAATTGGTGAAATTTTCCAGGGACCTAAACTACTCAAAAGATTTTTAAAAAGCCAAATTTTGGGATGTTACAAGGTGCGTGCAGTTAAAGATAATGCATACGTGTGTTAGCTACTATACATAGTCGAGCATAATGTATTGGATACCTAGTTGATAAGGTCCACATATTTGTGGGATTTATCAACCATATGGTGGTCATAAGTCGACCTGATCGTAATATACCTTACGACGTCGTAACCTGAACTGATTGTAACCTTCCCTGATCGATGTACGTATCAGCGATCAGGGGTATCTTCAAGGGCTATTTAGAATACCATTATCCATAATGAATATTACAGATAATTAGTTTAATTAATTGTGGATTATTGAATCCTTGTCATCTAGCCCCAAACTTCAAGAGAAAATGACTTACTTGAGAAGATGTCGTAGGATTGTAGTCAGAAGGAAAACTTTTTCGACAAATATTTCTTTTAACCAGAAGTTGATATGATCAAAGAAGATATTTTTATTGACCCGGTCCAAAAAGGAGAAGTCAAGCTGCTTGACTAGTATACCAAACACGTAAATTTCCACGAGATTTGCTAAACAACATTCGACTGTTTCCTTTTGTCAAAATAGTCGAATTTTTATCCGTCTGATATACTTTGTGATTTGCACTTCTTCTCATATGATGAATTGGGTCTGAATTTATTATGATTTTTTCGGACCATTACAGGTTCACCACATTGCCTGTATTTTGTTGGTATAGAATTTCTTTTTTTTTCTTTGTTTTTGCTCAATATCTCAAAGTATATGCTAGATTTTGAATGATGTGATGGAAATATGAGTTATTAAGACTTTCGACAATAATTACAGCGACTGAGAACAAAAATTACATACATAAATTACTGTAATGTATGTATAATGAAGTTGTAAATGAACTAAAATTTGACTGTTTTGGGCTGAGAAAACAGACGAATCTTGTATAGACGGACCCAATTTCCAAACATACTTTCCGTTCAACTTTTCTTTACCAGTACTGCCAGTTTCCAATTTCCAAACGTTCACATTTTCTTTACCAGTACTGCCAGTTTCCAATTTCCAAACGTACTTTTTGTTCAATTTTTTTTCTTCCAAACGTACTTGATCTGCCTATAAAGGGTCTGTCTACATAGAATTTGACTGTTTTCTCTGTAAAAAACTGCTACATTCTGAAAGTTCATTTACAACTCCATTATACATAAATTACAGTAAATTATTTATGTAATCACCACCAGAAAATACTTATTTCTCGAGAGCATATATGTTTACCGAGTGTCTGGACGAAAACACCCAGGAAGGTCCCGAGTGTTTTATATGATACTCGGGACACAGCACTCGGTAGAAACAACTTTCCCGAGTGTTTACCAGAACACTTGGGAGACCAAGACGGGAGGCAGCAATCATACACATGAAAACGGGATCTCAACACGGTCTGAACGGGACGAAATATAATTCTGAGTGTATATGTCTTACACTCGGGAGAGAAAGAGTAGTGCCGCCCTTTTTTTCGTACAACGCACGTTTTTTCCCGTGCCACGCCCTTTCTTTCGTTTCCAAGCCTACATGATCCCTAATCCCCACAGCCACCTCCCCATCCTCCTCTTAATTCACCCCCACCGGCGCCGCCTCCCCATCCTCCTCCTTCTCCCTCCTCCACTACCTCCTCCTAGTCTCCCGCCACTGGACACAACCCCACCGTCCCCCTCATCATTTGCTTCTTCTCCATTCTATTTCTTCCTCTTCTCACCCTTTTTTTCCTTCTTCCATTCTCTCTCCCTGGAGCTTTTTGCTTTGGCCCAAAATTCTCCTGGTGCCGCCTCCCCTCGGTTCCCCTTGTGCTCCTGCCGGCGCGTCGCCCATGCTCCTCCCATGCTCCTCGACCTCCATGGCGCCGCCGCCGCCTGGGCCTTGATTGGCTTGGCTCGGCCCCGCCGGCTGTGCCTAGCTGATGGCTCGCCCGGCCGTCCGACCGCTCGCCTCCCCTGCAAATTTCTCCAGAGGCGGCATTTCGCGAGCAACCTTTCGCCGCCGCGGCCGCCCAGTGCCCATCGCCATGCCAGCCGTCGTCGAGTGCAGGTCACGCCACCGTCGAGTCCAACTACTACTAGAGTAGGGGCGGATCCAGTATAGGGACATGGGTGCACAGATGTACACCCATTATTTTTAAAAAAAACCTAGTATTTATTAGGTATATTAGGTATATATACTAGTAAATACTTAAAATATGTATTTAGACTGCACAACAGCTCCTCCAATCGCGCAGAACACGCACGGCCTCGCCAAACCGCAACCACGCCCCACCAGGCCACCAGCAAAGCCCACGCCACCACGGGTCCACGGCCCAACCCAAGCGGCGGCCGAGCACCTCATGCCCAACCCATCCCCAGATCGGCAGATCCCCATCATGACTAAAATCCCCAAGCGCTGAAACGCCTCTCGCCTCTCGCCCCTCTCTTCTCGCTCTGTGGCGGCAGCGGTGAGGCGGCGAAGCAGCGACGCGGCGAGCGGTGGGGCAGGGGTGAGCCGTGAGCATCGAGCCGCCGATGCCGTAGCCGGGGATGGAGGGTGCCTCGCGTGGCACGCGACAAGGGGAGGGAAGCCCTACAGCGCGCGGCAGCGCCGAGGCCGAGCAGGACCACCAGCCACCGGCACCGGCACAAGGAGCAGTAGCGACACGCAGTGAGGTCAAGGTGAGCTCCTCGCCTCCTCAGTTGGCTTCTTCACTTTCTTGCCTCGTCAGTCGTCTCGTCTCGCGGCCGCCGCCTCCTACTCGGGCCGGCTCCACCACTCCAGTGATCCAGTCCCCAGGGCCGACCCAAGCGGCGCGCCGGCGTGGATCGGCAGAGATGGGAGTCTTGCTTAGAGCTGGGTTGCCGCTAATGGCGAGCAGCAGGAGGAGCCACCAGTGGCGCTGGCTCCGAGCACCAGGGGGGAGGCGAAGCGCGAGCGCCGGGAGGGCGGAGGCGCTTCTGGTGGCGCTGGGGTCAAGGGGAGCCAGCAGAGGAACCGAGGAAGGCCATGGCGCCGGCTACAGTGGGGATTTGATTTGGGGATTTGGGGGAAAAGAAGAACCGAGAAAAGCAAGCAAGAAGAAGAAGATGGATGGGTCCTGGGGAGTTCGGCTGGAGCAACTGAGCAAGCGGAATGATCGAAGGAATGAAGGATTGAGATAAAGGCATTGAGGAAAGTTAGGGGAGAGAAGAAGCAAGGAGGTAGACTTGTAGTTGAGTAAGATATTCATATTGCCATTGAAAAACTTGTAGTTGAGTCAGATATTCATATTGGCATTGAATCACAGATCGATATTTATTAGCTTCATAGCTTGTATAGTTCAATAGTTGTATGTATATGTTAGTGGATAAAAGAGAAGATTATTCTGTCCAAATTCCAATTATTTTGTAGCTTTTGTAGTTTTAGTTGTTAGATAAAAGAGAAGATTATTCTATATAGTTCAATAGCTTGTGTAGCTTCAGTTGTTAGATAAAAGAGAATGTTATTTTGTCTTAAATGTCCAATGAATTTTTTGTGCAAGTTAAGGATGATGACATCATATCTTGCTTCCAAGCCATGAAGGAACATCGAGATAGATTGTAATTTTCTTAATTATTTTATAATTTCTCTAAATTATATGACATGTTGTCTCATATTGTCTCTAGTAAGAACAATTTGAACCTTATTTTTTATGTTATGATTATGAACATTTATGTTTTACATTTACAACATGTTTATAACTTCGAACATCTATTTTGAAAATCCTGGATCCGCCCCTGTAATAGAGTCTGCCACAACCTCTGAGCCCCCAAAACTGCTTGCTGCTTGTGTCGATTTCTCCCAGAGGAGCTCGTGGAGTGCTGGCCTGGAGATGGGCGGTGGGAGCTGCGATGTGTGCTAGGAGGCGCCGTCCAAGTACAAGTGCCCCTCTTGCAGCACGCCCTAGTAAGTTGAACCATCATCCTTCTCCATCTTTCTGTGTCATGCGGGTTCTTGCAGAAGGATAGCATTGAGGTGTCGCCTGGCATGCCGGTGTATGATCAACTCCTTTTGCTATATCGATTATATTTTTTGGTGTTCACTCATGATCCTTAGCTAAATGAGAAAACGGAAACTATTGGTATCGTGATCTTAGTGCAATTTCTTTGTTGAGGATCATGGATTAGCTTATTGCTTGGAAAAAAAGAGGAATATGGGTTAGCTAGGGTTAATGAAACAAATTGATGAGACATGGTTGGTTGGAAAGAATAGAGCTTCTTTTATAATATTATTCCAGTGAGGTAAAACCGTAAAACTGCATTGGCATGTAGGACTTGGAATTTTTTTGATAGCTTCTGGGTTTCAGTTGGTAGCTTGCTGCTGGTGCAGAAGCAAAGATGCAAAACGAGATATGTTAATATCGTAGGATAACAAACAAGTCTTTCTCTTGGTATCTGGTGCCAACGGTAATAGCAGCACCAGGCTCTTTTGATTTATTAGTATCAATAGTGGTTAGCTGCCTAATAGCTATCTTGTTTTTCAGAGGCAGAAGTCAATTACTCACCATGGTATACCACTTTATCCCTTCTCTTGCGTGATTGTTAAATCAGGACCTAATCTTTGGGATTACGAAATATAAATTTCAGCAACCCTTTTCTTTATCCTTAGATGAATGTGTAATATAATCTGGTAGTAAGTAACTAAGTATAGTGATATCTATATATCTATAAACAACAGGTGGGATTCAAGGCACCCCCTTCGCTTTGAGAGATAGAAATTCTCACATTAATATGTAAAAAATAAAAATTGAAGCTTAATAGTTAGCGAAGGCATGCTGATGCAAAAAAAACTATTTTTCATGGAACATACAAGTTGATGTTTAATTCTTGATTATTAGCTTACAGTTGTCAGTTGGTGGAGATTTAGAAAGAATTGATGGGCATACAAAATGATATGAATCCAACAAGTAAAAACCTGCAATTGTTCCCAGATCATATACATGGGAATGAGGGTGTTATCTGCCAGATATAAAGTTCAATTTCTGAATCTGATATCACAAAAAAGGAAAAAACTAGCTCCTGTTGCTACCGTAGTACCAGTGGCTTATGCCAATCAATAGCATTGCTTGAGAATTTTTGAGCTCATAAGTCATAACCAAAGGAAATGTTTGAGCACAGAACTTAAGGATGTAACTGAACATGTCAGGTAATTATATGCAATTCATCATCCTTGTTTTGAGCTCATTTTAAGTTTTTCAGACACCCTAATAAAAGAGCTATACCAAAGAAATCTACATGAATGTTTCATATGTTGTTGCCTGTTAAGTGGTACATCAAGGTTGAACTTGTTGAATGTATACTGTAGAATAATGGAAAGCTTGAGTGTAACTTTTTTTGCCTCCTTTTTCTCCTTTATGAAACATATCTAATATACTCTCATTATCCCTTGCAGTTGCTCTGTGACATGCTTTAAAAATCACAAAGGTATTTCAGCGGTTGGTTGCAAAGGGGTGTGATTATTAGTGTTGTGCTAACTAGTCAAGCAATTTTCCAGCGGATGAAGAATTACACTGTAAGTCATTTCTGCAGTTCTTTTTCAGTTTCTATGTTCATTAGCTTTTCAGTGTTTTCTAAGTTTTTTTTTTTTTGGTGCTTGCAGATCTATGATGTCTCAATTACAATCCGTATTGTGGTAAGTCTTTGTTCCTTTATGTTCTATTGTTTGCCAAATCATGTCTTATCTGTTTATTGACAAATTGGACAAATAATTCATTTTATCTCTACACATTCTGTTGTAACAGCTTGGTTTTATGCTTCTTGCGCTGATTTGGAAGTTTGACTTCCCACCATTTATGGTCCTAATCATTGCCATCCTCAATGATGGTAAGTCTCTTTTTAGCTAATTCACGTCAAGAATAAATCCTACAGTTGATCAATCTTTTGTCTTGCTCATATTCACATACATCTCAAGTCTAATTATCATATTAGGTTACCTAACAACCAATACCTTTCGACATGAATAGGTGTGGTGATAATTTCTCATCCTTGGAATTGTTTGCTAATTTTCAGCATGTATTTCACGTTGAAAGCCTTGAGAAAACTGCCCAGGGTGACTTTCAGAAGCTTGCCTCTGAAATGATGAGACCATAAGATTGTGAAATATAATCAGTATCAAGAGTATCATCTGATGTGGTTATTACTAATTACTCAAATATGTGCTCTCTGGTTTTTGGAATGATCTAATTAATTTGTATCCTACTCTGAAATAACTCATTATCTGATAGTTATACCACATGCTTTGCATTAGTTGCTTCTATTTACTAATTTCTGTTTCTTTTGCAAACTTTACCTACATGAAATGTCCATACACAATTGACAATTTCCTTGGGTACAACCGTACACGCAGATGTGGTTCCCTTTTCTCCTTGAGCAGTTTTTGGATGGGACATGCTAAAGCTTGTATTGCATCTCAAGATTGATCTGAATATAGTGGTATGAGTGATAGATGCACTTATTCTCAATGTGTGCATATACTATGATGAGTGACAGATGCACTATTCTCAATGTATATATGAATACTACACTTGTGCATTTTAGATCATGATCATAGTGAGTTACGAGTTGGCAATCAGTGTATCCTTTTGGCCTGTTAGTCTATTGCTCTGCGTTTGTATTGCCAAAAAGGAAAGGTATATCGAAAGACAACATGTTCTTATTTCATAACAAAATATGTATACATCATTTGGCCACTGTTCCACCTTTTCGGCTCAATATATTTATTATTTACAACAGCTAAATTGCTATTACTTGCCTAAGCTTAGTAATTGATCAATGATTCTGTATTATTGAAAACTAAAGTATGATTCCTTTTTGGTCTGGTATATTGTTTGTGATGAACCAAAATGTACTTTATGTTCTTCGAATTTTTGTTGAAAATATAACTAGCTAAATAGCAGAGGCTAATAATGTCAATGATTTGGTTATCCTGTAGAAGAAATAAAATACAAGACGCATTTAAAGCTTTGAAGAACATCGTAGTAGCAAAAGATGAAAGATAGAAAGGTATTAACATCCATTTTCTATTTGATGAACTTTGTTTCTCCTCACATCCTTTTTTACCACCAATAATTAGAGCAAAAATAAGAAATATTTCACTTTGGAATGTTTTAAAGGTGTTTTTCAAAAGAGAAGTTTGAAGGGAGGAAAAGTATACTGTATATGAATATACCGAATTATTTAGTATTACCGTGCATATCGCACTTTTATGTGCATATGTTTTGACCGGTGCTACTAATGGTTATTTCTCAGGATAAAATGGTAGAGCCTTCATCAAGCGGTACCAACCATCTTGTTCACACGGACATAAGAGTCTCTGCCTTTGTGTCACATAATGCCATTCAAAACAATCAATTTCTTTCTGGAGGTTGGTATGTTACTTGAGTATCATGCCCTTATTTTAGAATGTATCAGGTCCAATGCCATAAAGCCGGTGCTAGCTCAGCTTGCAATGTCAATGATTTGCATGTAGTGTTGTAGTGTAGTACTGGCAGGGCGATTAGTTGGTGAGTTAAAGAACTGATCCATAGTCATTATTTTTGCAGTTGATCAGCACTACGAGCGACAAGGTGAAGGTTAACTCATGCACCTCGATACACTATTACAGAGAGGGTCATCACAGACGGCTCCAAACCGTCATTACAGATGGTTTTTGAACCGTCTGAATTTATGTTTCTGTGATAATAGGCGGTTATCACAGACAGTTTTTAAGTCGTCTGTGATAAGTCACAACACAGACGGTTTTTTATTGAAACCATCTGTAAAGGCATACTATCACAGACGGTTTCCACCAACAACCGTATGTGATATATAGGATATCACAGACGGTTCTATTGACAAACCGTCTGTGATTGGAGACATATCACAGACGGTTAGTATCCGACATATCATAGACGGTTGTTGGTAGAAATTGTCTGTGATAGTAGGCCTTCACAGACGGTTTACACGATAAAACCGTCTGTGATAGTTCATTATACCGAACGAAATTTTTTCTGATTTTCGGCTAGCCTAAGGAATTGCTAGCCATGCCCTCTGAAAACAAGCAAGCAAAAAACAGATAAATCACAGATGAATCAATTGTTGACAACTCAAAGTGATCATTTACAACTCAAATCCAATTACAAAAGAATATGTTCAAGTATTGTCGCTAGAGTTACAATTGAATTACAACTACTCAAAGTGAATTACAATCGAATCAATTGTTTGAAGGTCGTTCAGCGGTGTTGACGGAGTGAAACTTTCCGTCGGCGTTAATGATCTCCGTCTGGATGAAGCTGCAGAGTATCCCTTGAACCTTCGAGATTTCGGTCATAACCAATACATCTAAATCGAGTATCAGACCCTGTCGTTAGCAAGAGTAAAGTAATAAGCATATATATTTAAATTTATAATTAGGAAATAATTATTACGAAATTGACAAACCTCTGGATCATTCGTCTTAGCACTCATAATTTGCTGTATATGACGACAAACGTAGAATGCACATAGGTGATCTTGTTTTTGTTGGTGGCACTACAAACATAGAATTACATACATACATACATACATATATACATACATACATATATACATATATATATATATATATATATATATATATATATATATATATATATATATATATATATATATATATATATATATATATATATATATATATATAAGTATAGTCAGTTCGAGACGCATTATTACGAAGTGTGATATATGATTATTGTGTCATAGCGTGTACTGGAAATCGCGTTCTGTGTTGCAGTTTGGCGTTCAATTCCTTGTGTGTTCCTCCCTCGGCAACATAGGCGCTGAACGACCTACGTGATTCCAAAAATTTATCCTCAGCCATTTCAAACAAAAGAAGACTACAATACAGTTATGTATGGAGGAAATGAGCATACCTGTTGAGTATTTCTTGCAGAAGGGTGAAGTCGTGGTATTTGTTGAGTAGAGGATCAAGATATATTACCTTGTTCCTCTTTGGTACAATGACTAAAAGGATCCAGTGAAACCTATTCATGTATGTCGTTATAGTCATTAAACCTAAATTCGTGTTGTGTATAAAGTACAAATGAAATTTGTATAGCAAGTAGTGAAGCACTTACTTCTGGTCGTAGGGCACCAGTATGTAATCCTTGTTGCCCTGAGCAGCAATCCTGTCGTTATGTATTTCATGATGTAGGATGTGTCTTCGGTGATGCATTGCTCAGAGACCAAGTGTGGGTCGAGGAAATCCACCGGTTCTAGCCATCGCCGGGTATTTTTCATCATGTAGCTATACATAAGCAATGAGTTAGGATATTTATCGGTATTGCATGAATGTAGAACTTAATTCTACACACTTACAGTGTCCAGCATCGTAGAAGCGAGGCGTCGAGGGCATTGAGGTTGAATAGGTCAAATCAGTTGTCGAAGCCCACGACGAAGTGGCCCGGCTCATGGAGGAAATGCTCATTTGTGTATCCGACGGTGATTCCAGTATCGCACCCCTTCTCTTTAGTCTTCTGCATGTACCAGACATGCAAAGACTAGCAACCTATTCTAGCGCGGGCTAATACTGTGTCGGGGACCAACAGACTTCCGAGGGAGTACGTCCCGGGCTTGGGAGGCGCCTTAATATTTTTTTGATTTTGATTTGGCCTTAATGACTCGCCCGCTACACATCTTCCCATGTGATGACTCGGGAACCGATACGGCGACACACTTTTCTTGTTCTTTCGGCATCTTCTCCATGGGAACCGATGAGGCGGCCTTTTGAAGCGAAGGATGAGGTGGAGTCGTTGAGCGTCCTATTGGAAATGCATGGTCATGTCGAGATCGCGGCACTGCAGGGTCTAAGGCGATGTCCTTCTTAGGCCACTAGATAAAAGTGTACATGGCATCCCCTAGTATTATGATATCTTCGTTTGGGCGAATCTCCAGCGGGACGGCCATGAAATGGTCATGTACCGTGTCCACCTGAACCCTGTCGTAACCCTGCATCAGCTGGGCACTATGCAGTGCTGTCCCTTCCTGACATGGATACGCCATCCCCCGCTCAGTCTCAATAGAAATGGACCCAACCAACCTCACTTGGAGCTTACAGGCCGTCGGCTCCTACAAAACGATACACAATTAGCTAAGGCGACCTATATGTCTATCTTTAGAGCATTCCAGAGATGTACATTACTTTGATGTCGTCGATAGGTAATTAAACGTCGTCATATTCAGAATTTTGCGTGGACGCGACACTACTCCCATGTTGAGGGGGACTGGCTCCCAAAATAACGGGGGTGGCTTGCGATTGGTTAAGGACTTGATTCATTTCATCCTGCAATCTTGTTATCTATTGTAACATCTTAAAGTTTTGTTACTATTTTAAAATTAATAAAATATTATTTTAATATTTTATTGGATTTTCGATATTTAAAAGAGTTTTATTACTTTTCTTGGATTTCCTCGCTTTTAAAAAGGAAAAATAAAGTTTATTAAGTTTCTAAGATTTTCTTGGATTTAAAGTTAAAAAGGAAAATTAAATTAATTTCTTAATGTTCTGGATTTTAAAAAGGGTTTTTCCTGTCTTTCAAAAATTAAAAATAGTTATGTGCAAAAATAAAAACCAACTTTAAGTTGGAAGTATTTTTGATTATTTCAAAACTAATCTATTTGATTTTCAGGCCTTTTCAAAGTTTTCCAAATAAAAATCACCATTCAATTTTTCCTGATTTGCTAAAGCTTAATTTGAAATTTCGAAATAAAAATAATTTAAATGAGTAAAATAAACTTCAATTAAATAAAAATTATTTTATTCTATTTTCCAGAGTATTTTTGAAGCTTTAAAAATAAAATAAACTATTTGGATTTTATTCGATTTAATTTAAAGCTTTAATGGAATTTCTAAAGGAAACACATTTTAAATGGCTAAAATAAACTTCAAAAAAATCCAAAACTATTTTATTTGATCTATTCAGGTTCCAAAGTATTTTATAAAATTTTCTTGAATTTTTGAATTTTCCGGATTTCTTTTCTTTTCCTCCTTTTCTTTTTCTTTCTCTCTCCTCCTTTCTCCTTTCTCTCTCCCATGCGTTGTTCTTCTTCCCTGGGCGCCGTTTTCTTCCCGTTGCCACTGAACGCCATGGGCACCTGTGTCCTGCTCTTTCACCCGCTTCCCTGCCACCTCCATTCCTCCCCCACGCCCTGGCGCCCCATGCTGCTACACCATGCCCTGCCCCTTGACCCCGGCTGCCCTAGCCCATGCCTCTGCCTCCACCATGCTGCCTACATGCCTCCACCAGCTCTCCCCATGCTGCTGCTGATGTCCCATGCGTAGCACGCCCTCGCCTCCTCCCTTCCTTCCCCTTTAAAGCCAGCACACAAGCTCCTCTTCTTTCCCCAGCTCCCTCCTCCTCCATTTCTCCCAACCGAGCTCCACCTGAGCTCCCTCCTCCAGCTCCTGTCCCTTGCCGGCAGCAAGCTCCAGCTCCCCCCTCTTCTTCCTCCCTTCCTCTCCACTCTAGCCAGAGCTCCGAAGCTCCCATGCCCAGCACCGGCTCCCACTAGCAGCTCCCCTTCTCTCTTCTCTCCCCCTAGCCGAAGCACCACCGCCACCTCCCATGCTGCATGCTGCTGCCGCCCCAGCCTGCTGCGCTGTCCAGCAGCAGCTCCCCCATGTCGAGATGCCCCCTTTCCTCCTTCTTCTCCATTGCCGGCTGGAGCACCACCATCTCCAATCTCCACCGCCGGTTGTCCCCGTGCCCTCCCAACCGTGTCACGGCGCGTCCCCGGGCCTCCTCTCCCTTTTCCCCACCTCCATTCATCCCCTTCGCCACCGAGCAGCCTCACCGTCGTGTGCCCCTTGCCGTCGACCATGGCCGTCGTGGCGCCACCGTTCAGGGCCATCTCCGGCCTCCCCGACTGCATCTCCGGCTTCCCTATGACCCGGCGCTGCTCATGCTCACCCTGGCTCCCTCCCCCACGCCGCCCAATCGATGACAGCACTACACGGTCGAGCACTCGCTGTCGCTGCAAAGGCCACCGCTATCGGCCCCGTGATGCCCCATCGGCGCCGCCACCTCCTGGGGAACCCCCACCTCGCCGACAACCTATTTTTCCCACCTCGCCGGCAACCCATTTTTCCCCTCCTCACCGGCCGCTAGCCTGCCCCTCGCCGTCACCGACGACGTGAACCGAGTCGGCTGGAAACTGTGCCTGCTGCATTGCTTCTTCTTTCCTTTCTTCTTTCTTGGCCTTGAGTCTCTTCCAAGTTGGGCCCACCATGTCATACTCTCATTCATCTTTTTCCCTCTCTTTCTTTCACTTGCATGTGGGGCCTAGCTGTAAGTCCCCCTTTCAATTCTTTATTTCTAAAAATAAAGATTCCAGAGAATATTCAATTTCCTCATTTCTATCATTTCATGTGATTTTCGAACTTCCGGACGTCCGTTCTCCCTCATACGAAGTCCGATTTCGCCGATTCTTGTTCCTAAATTCATCTAAAGGCGGTATCTTCCTTTTGGTATTTATTCTATAATTTTTGGATTTTATTTGGATTTGTTATATTTATTTGGCTCGTTTCGCGTATAGATTACGACGATCACGGAGAACCGGATGTCAACACTTCTCCGCATTTCGATGCCGTTCAAGAACAACAATTAAATAAGCAAGGCAAGTTACATCCTTTGATCATATTTGAATCTCAGTATTTTAAATTATTTAATTATGTTTTAAATTATTATTGCATGCTTATTTAAATTCAAGTAATTTAAATCCCTGTTTTAAGCTTTATAGTTATTCCCAATTCCATTGAATAGCCAATTATTATCAAAATGAGAAGTAAGGAGGACCTTTCCAAAGGTGAAGTATAATCTGGAGATATAAATAGGAAATTATGGATTATTAGAATATATAATTGTTGGAGTCGGATTATAGAAAATATGATTGTTGAATATTGGATTGTAGAAATACATTATTATTAGATTATTTGAAGATGTCTTGTTGGATTATCGGAGTATACCTTATTGGATTATAGGGATACATGATCGATAATTGTTGGATATCGATTTGTTGGATATCGGATTTTAGAAGTAGATAATTGTTGATATTAGATTACCAAAGATTTTATTATAGAAGTAATTGATGGATGTTGAATTATATGATTATTTAATTATTAGAGATTGGATTCTAGGATTACATGATTATTGTGGTTGGATTATAGAAATGAATCTTTGTTGGATTATAGAAATAATCTTTGTTAGATTATAGAGAAATTGATGAAATGGTGGAGTTAACTGAAGAAAAGTGTTCGAATGATCTATAATTGTGATATTGGATTAATAAAGATTGGATGACAGATAGAGACTTTTGTTAAATACTGAATTATTGATGTTCGATTCTAGAAATAGATTGTTATTGGATATTGGATTGTCAAAAGTTGGATTATAGAAGTGTATCTTTAATGGATTATAGAAATGGATTGTTGATGAATACCAGATTAATGGATGATGGATTATAAAAATAAATTGTGTTAGATGTTGCATTACAGAATATCGAATTATAGAATTGTTATTGAAGATTGGATTAATAGATGTTGAAATATTAGAAAAAAGAATATTCTTGGATTACTGGATTATGATTCTATATGGATGGTTGAATTACTAATCTCGTAATTGACAATTCTTAAACTTTGAATCTCTCACACCTTGCCGCCCTAGATAAAACTCTGGTTAATACAATAGTATTAACACAATGCTTTCGTTTAAAAGACTTTATGCTTAGACAAAGGCTAGACCAAAAATATTGAATTTAGGGAATTTAGCGAAAAGTTCAACTATGATTTAAAATGATACTATAGTATTGTCTTTACCATAGAAGTTTATAAAATAATTTAACTTAGTAAATAAAATGAAAATTGGTTTGGACTTGAGCGAAATGGATGTTTGGATGGGTGCATGTTCATGCACGAGATCGATTCATTTCTATGATCGAGGCCCAGGGTTCTTTTGGAAAGTCGCCCAAGTCAATTAAGGACCGATCTTTGAGCTGCATCTTGCTAAGCCACATCGTACTACCACATGTCCTGAATGGACGGGACATGGCTAACTAATTTGCAACGTTCCATCGTGGTCGTGCCATCCGGTTGCGTGGGTGTCTTTTATGACCTACTTTTATGTATTCCCACCTGGCACAAGAGGGGTCCTAAACCCGGCGGGTCTCTATCCAAAGGGGCGAAACCTTAGCGAAGCAGGACTACGGTGGGATGACGCTTTATAAAGGCATTGTCACGTGCCCTAGACTGGTTACCTAAGGTAGTGAGCGGTGGTATCGACGGATGCCAAACAAACTAGAGAAGTCGTGTCGTGTGGGTAAAGTTGTACACCTCTGTAGAGTGTAAAACTATTCGAATAGTCGTGTCCACGGTCATGGACATGCTAGCAAAGCCACTCCAAGTTAGATTTTGGTTTTGATTTCAAAAGACTTTATCAATGGTTTTGGATTTCTATCCAAATGGGAATTGGACGGGTATCCTTCACCACTAGTTGATGAATGTTATCTAACTATAAAACTTGATAATTTAGAAAATAGATTTTAGTTATAGAATATCTGCTTTGGAACTTAGTACAAGTATTTGGAAAGAAAAAATTGCTTTACACAAAATCAACTCTATAAGCCTTCCTTTGTTATACCCCTGCATGCATTATAATTCTATTATTGGGTGTAACTTGCGGAGTACATTCATTTGTACTCACTCTTGCTTAATAAAATGTTGTTCAGAGGAGAAGAACTTTGCACCTGCTAAAGATCTCGACGACTAAGCCGCTACCCTAGTCGATTGTCTGTGGCAGATTAGCTGGGCTCTACTGCTTCTTGTTTCGTCTTTCGCTGTGTTCTGTATTGTTGGCTCGTAAGCCTTTCTGGTAATCAACTCTGATATTTATTATTAATAGTTTTGCGATTATGGTTATGGTACCATGTTTGTTTACTGTGTGAACTAGCTACTGATCATGGGACTAGTCCAGAAATACACAGAGGATTTGGGGTGTTAATCCCGAGTCCCTACATCTGTCCTTGAAATTTTGCAGTAAGCATCTCTACTAATCGTTCTTTGCGCTCGGCCTTAGATCTCTTCCTACTTCTATACGTCTCAGAGTTGTTTGGAAATCCCTCACTCCAAGGTACGTAAACCCCAAGGCCTCGCGTGTGACCCAGATGCTCCTTGTTTTCCAGGGTCGTAGATAGTATATCCTTCTCCCTCACTGCTTCGAAGGAGCCTTGGGAAGATTCGGCAGTCAATGCGTGCTGCAAGAGACCATCATGTTATTTTAGACACGATGAAGTTATAAACTTATTAACAACTAGGTAGTTCGACATATTTACCAGACGTTGTGATACTTCCTTGTCTACCGGGTTTGTGAAAGAGTTACCACTCTAAGACTTGGTTGATACCCTCGCTCTTAACCAGCTTCGGGCGCGCTCATCTGTGATCCCAGCAAATGGCCTGGTTGCGTTCGCGTCCTCCGTCGTCCATTGCGTGGTTTTACCCGCGTACCCAGTGGTGCCGAGTTTGTGGGGGTGAGTGTTTTGTGCCTGGAGAGCCTTGTGCGCCGCACTTTGCTCCTGAAATTCGACCGTCATCTTCATCTGCACAAAGGTGTCCCATATATCCCGCGACAAGAATTTGTACTTCGTGAACGGCGTCCGACCCGTATTCACGTACTTCGTGACAAGCGTGCTCTTGAAGGTCCTTCACGCGTGTCCCATCGTGAGCAACGCCTACCGTTCCACGCGTGCCTGGTTTGCTTCTGGGATAGTGAACGAGCTTGAAATATCAGTCCGCAGCCGGCCTCTCTCTACGTCCATCAGAGACTTCCAACTTGGTGTGGTGATGGGGACCCATTCTCTTCCAAGTATCCCACAGATGGTCCGGAATTTTGCCGCTGCTTTCTTGGGACTCAGAGGAACCTCAGAGGTACTGACCTCTGTAATGGTCATTCGGCCCGCAGACAATTTCGATATTCCTCTGCCATCTCGCTTACATACCACTTTTCTCGGAGATCAAGATGCATTCGACAACGTCGATGACGGCGCCGAAGATGGTGCAGACGCCATCTCGCTTATGTAACACCCCAGTCCTACAAGGGCTGGAATGCTACTAACTAACATGTTAACAAGCTAAAACAGACGACAAAAATTCTAAATTTCGGCAGAACCTCCCCTGTATAGTTAGCTATACCGGAGGTTCCAACAATCATTAATATCAAGACAATAGTGGAATCAACAAATATCAGAATCATCGCAGAAGTATAATCTGACCTCAAGTAACTATATCAAAAGGATGAACTAAGTTTACGCACAGTTATTAACCAATCTTAATGGAGAAGAGTTATCAGCCACAGCCAACGTTTATTATTACAGTTCATCAATAATGAATGATTAAATTGAACTAAAATGAAATCCTGAACTTGATTAAGGTGAAGTAAAAAGGTAGTGTGTGTCTATTCCCTCCCCATGGAGTCAACTTCAAAGATCACCTAAAAAAACAACAAACAAAGCAAGCGTGAGTCCGAGACTCAGCAAGTACAGTTGATGAATAATACATAACAACCTTGATCATGTGAACATCATTAAAGTGTATGAAATAAGCACGAATCTAACACTTGAATAAATGGAATGAATGATGTGGATGCAATGAAGGGACTACACACATGCATATACGGTATTCTTTGGTGACACACCCGTCGGTGTTCACCTAAGCCCGCTTACTTAACAAAGTGCGGGGACCCAAGCCCCGTGACGAAGAACGTTTAGACGGTGTCCGAATCGCCCACATTGGAATGGTGGGTCTTACGTGCCCATACTTTGGAATTGATGGGGCTATATAATCGATCCACTCCGTGGATGAAATATGAAAGATGAATGCGAGTATGACATATGAATATTGAACAATAAGAAACATGCTCTCCATCATGAAGGTAACCACATGGATTGAATATGAACATTTAAGTAATAACATGGTATTTAGAAATTCAATACCAATAGCAAGCATTCAACATGTCATAATCCTAGAAATACTAAGGTACTTGCCTTTAGCGCTATGACGTGTTAATAGGCAATTGCGGTGCTCCCAAACCTGAAGCTTCACCTCCTAACAAACAAATAACTGAAATAAGGATGCATTTAACATGACAATACTAGATAAAGTTCTACAACGCCCCGGCGATTCCAAAATATAACTAGAACCTCCAAACTGAAAATTAACACATTCTGCCCTAAACCGCCCCTGGGCAGCAGCACGGTAAATGGCATAACTCTTGATCTGGAACTCCAAATGGGGTGAACCCAGTTTCTGTGGACTCTTAACTGACAAACCCACAATTCTCTAGCTGGCAAGATAATTTGATTCGGCCAATTTAGTTCGTTAACAGGCAGGTGAACTTTCAGCACAGAAAAACTGTCTACAGAATAAACAGCGGCGCCAAAACGACCATAACTTTTAATATATAACTCCGAATTAATCAATCTTTGTCGATCCGGAAAGGTTATCAAATTACCTACAATAACCTAGTTGGGAGAAATCCCAGATTCTGTCAATTACCAAATCATAAGTTGCAAATTAACACATCAGTTCAGTTTCGTCAGAAATCTGGACAGCAGATACTAAAACAGCCATATCTTTTGACTCAAAGGTCGGAATCAAGTGAACTCAGCGGCCATAGAAAGCTAAGGACAACCTCTACATATCTCTAGGAGATCAAAACTACTGGTTCGGCTTCTAAGGTCACAAAAACGCCCACGCAACAATCTGGACAGAGAGGGGTTTACAGCAGACTGACTCTGATCCCAAACGAATCTGTCCTATTTCTCCTCTACGGCACCCGGGAAAAGGTCTAGGGGAGGAGGAGCACCATACCAGGACCTTGGGCGTCACCAATGGGGTGGAGGAGGGGCGGTTCCCCTGCTGGAAGTGGCGCACAAGGGGGAGGAAGGTGGGTGGCGGCTGCAAGGGGGAGGAGGGGTGGAAGGGTGGGAATTTAGGGTTTTCTCTTTTTCCTTTCCCTCCTTGGCCGCCCCTCCCCCCCTAAAGCCCCTCTTGGCCGGCCCCCTTAGTGGGCTTGGGCCTCATGGTTGCCTCCCCCCTTTGGTTCCAAGTCTGCCCTCCTTGGCCCACAAACCCAAGCCCAAAACCCGAAGTATCGATGAATTATCGGAAATGCGAATTTTAAATTTGAATTTGAACTGAAAACTTACTAATCGAAAACGAGGTATTACAGCTTACTTGCTTACTTGCTATCTATATGAGTTACATACACAATGAACTAAAATTTCAGAATTCAAAGTTTAAATAAAATGGATTGCAAGTTGATATCCACTATGTATTTTCGAAGATAATTTCCCTTGGTCAAATAGAAGTTATCCAACCAATGAACTAAAAACATAATATCCCGCATAAAGAATAATATGCTCAGTACAATCATCATGTATACAAAAGAAATCAGCATAAATCTAAGATTTAAAAGATTAATGATTGCTCTCAGACGACTAGATGCATAAGACAAAATCTTGGCTATCACAGCACACGTGTCAATATTTCTTCACCAAAAAAGAAAAAAGATACAAGAGATACAAACCCAACATAGTAAACACTTCAAACCAAGAGACCAACCAACAATATAAAACTGCACTTGAAACAACTACAAAAAGGAAAAAGGGGGGAAAAACAACATTGCCACCTCCATATTGGCAGTTGGGATTATCAAAAATAAATGACATTACAGCATAATTCAACCAAAATTTAAATGACCAAAATAACATGTATTCATGTAATTCTTCCAAGTTATCTAAAGAGAATAATAGCTTAACACATACACCATTAGAGCATCAAAAATCAACATAAAGCTAAGATATAAGATGATGAGTACTCTCAAAAGGCGAGTTGCAAAGGAATTAATCTTTGTCATCTCAGCCCTTTAGTCTATGATCTTCACAAATTGGATAAGAAAACTAGAATTCAGATTTTGAGCTCTAATCAATGCTTTACTGGTCTGACAGATTAATCACATGCATAAGAAGTTCAAACTATTGCTTTTTGACAGTCAATGATCATCAAGAATCACAAAATCCACTGCTGCAGTTTACAAATTAAAGACTATAAACTAGGTTCACTGAATTCAATACTTCAAGATATAAGCTGACAGAATTTTAATGAATTCACATAAAACTCAGATTCAGCTAAAAGCTTTCGGCTGATAGGAGAATTAGCAGGATAAAAGTTCAAGAGATCATTTTAAGCACTACAGAAGTACCAGAACTTATTGACATAATATGACAATAGTAAGCAAACCTCTTTTAGAGCTCAAAACTGAACTAGATATCCTATTAATTTCAGTATTAGACCATAACAACACATAGCATTAGATCAAGCCCACATAATTCACTTTGCTATATCTTTCAGTGTATGAGTCAAATCAAATTCAGAATTTGAAGCCAATCCAGTACACATATATAATCAAAGTGAACTGCAATTGAAACAAAGATATACTTACAGAGCCGACGATATTCAAAACCACCGAGCACCACAAGAATCAAATCCGAAAGCTTCTTCCTCAAGAACTCCAATTGAACCAACCAATATTCCTTCGAGTACCCACATAGAGTATGGCGTAAGAAGGAATCCAACCAAATGAGCACAACCGAAGAAGATCAAGAGTTCACCGAGCGGCGTAAAGGAGGTGGCCGAGCAGCGTGGCTCCAGCGTGGAGGAGGACTTCGGTGTGGAGGAGGAGGCCGAGCGGCGTGGCTTCGGCGTGGAGGAGGAGGCCGAGCGGTGTGGCTCAGGCGTGGAAGAGGACTTCGGCGTGGAGGAGGAGGCCGAGCGACGTGGCTCCGACGTGGAGGAGGAGGCCGAGCGGTGTGGCTCAAGCGTGGAAGAGGACTTCGGCGTGGAGGAAGAGGCCGAGCGGCGTGGCTCCGGTGTGGAGGAGGACGCTTTGAGCGGCGGCGGCGCTCGGGTGGGGAGGGTAACGGGCGAGAGTGGCTCTGGGTAGCCGAACGAGCGAGTGACGAGAATAAGGGTGCAAACCCTAGTGGTTCCCTACTAATAAAGAGATATCACAGACAGTTCTATTATGGAACCAGAACCGTTTGTAGTTAGTAATCATAGATGGTTCGATAATAGAACCGTCTGTGTCGAAACCAAAGACCGGTGCAGTGGTCGAAACCAAAGACCAGTGTGGTCGGTCAAAACTGAGTGGTCGAAATCAATGACCATATCACAGACGGTTCTATTATGGAACCGTCTGTGATTAGTATTCTATAGCATACTAGTTCATAACAATAGAAATCCATAATTTGGCATGAGAGCACATGGACCTTTATAAGCCATACAAATCCAAAACACATTAACACATAACAATTCCACATTGACATCAAAATAAGAGATTACAAGTCCATAACACGTGGCAAATCCACATTGACAGCGAAATAATAACCGAAAGTAGAAAACACAGATCATGTCTCATGTTATGGAATAAATTACAATGGAATAAATTTTTAATTAAAATATAGCCTTTCATGATGATCGACGCGCATATAGCTGGCTTCCTCACTGAGTTCTTCCTCGAGCATGATGTTGTCTCCGAAAGGAGGCAACTCGTCAAATTGATTGTACTTTTCCTCATCCACGACATTCTCAACTCCGATAATCCTTCTTTTTCCATAAAGAACTACACTGCGGTTCTTATTTTTCGGGTCCGTTACAATCATGAGACTTCATACCAATTAATTTCAAATCTTCCATAGAAACAAGTTTCTTAATGCTGGCGGAGTAACCGGACGGAACTTTCACACCATGCAAGCTCTGGCACAGTTTAGTTCTCTCGGCCTTGGATAGAGTGTAGCAAGCTGGGGGAAGGTACGTTCGGCCTTTATCGGTCTCTTTCGGTGCTAGCTCGGTACTTATGTTCATATCAACCAAGTCACGTCGTGCGTTGACTCCATCCTTTGTTTTGCCATTAATGATCAGTAAGAGACCAATCAAGCTATCACATACATTTTTCTACGTCGATGCAGTGGAAAACTTCTAAGTGCTCCCAATAAGTCAAGTCCCAAAAAAAATGATCGCTCTTTCTAGATGTTCTTCTGACGGGTCCTAAATTTACGTCCCTTTCCAAGCACAACATCGATATACTTAACCATATCATAGACCTCTTTCTCTCTAAAAGCCCTTGAAGCCGAACTGTCCTCCTTATTTCCGTTGAATTGTTTCTTCATCTTGCGGTATGGGTGAATCCTGAGAAGAAACCTACAGTGACGCATGTACACAGTTTTACGCAAGTTGTTCAGCCATACACTCTCGGTACCATCTAAGCAGTGCGGACATTCTTTGGCTCCTTTTATACTAAACCCCGACAGGTTACCAAGGGCAGGAAAATCATTGATGGTGCAGAACAATATGGCGCATAAAGTGAAGTTCTCTCATTTATACGCATCCCATACTTGTACCCCTTTGCTCCACAGTGTCACAAAATCTTCTAGCAATGGTGCTAGGCACACATCAATATCGTTCCCAGGTTGCTTCAGCCCTTGGATAAGTAGTAACATTAAAATGTACTTCTGCTTCATACACAACCAAGGAAGAAGGTTGTACACACATAGATTCACGGGCTAGGTGCTATGTCGGCTGCTCATGTTACCGAAAGGATTCATTCCATCTGTACTCAACCTTAACCTTATTTTCCTCGGTTCCGCACCAAACTCTTCGAAGCTCTGATCGAAGTTTCTCCACTGGGCAGAATCAGCAGGGTGTCTTAGTTTTCCATCTTTCTTACACTCCTATGAGTGCTAACGCAGCAATCTTGCCTCCTTTCGGTTCGCAAATAAATGCTTCAAACGTGGGATTACAAACAGATACCACAACACCTTAGCAAGAGGTCCTTGCTTCACCTTAGCAGGATTCTTATGCTTGTATCGAGATGCTTTGCACACGGGACATACATGCATGTCTGCGTACTCTTTACGGTAGAGGATACAATCGTTCGAACATGTATGTATTCTTTCTACTTCCATTCCCAATGGACAAAGAACCTTCTTGGCTTGGTAGGTAGTGCTGGGCAACACGTTTCCCTCCAGAAGGATGTCCACTAGGAGAGCTAACAACGCCATGAAACTCTTGTTGGACCAACCATTGCTTGCCTTCAATTTCAGCAGTTCAAGTACGGATGACAACCTTGTGTATTTCGGCTTGCAGCCAGGGAATAAAGGTTTTCCCGAGTCCTCCATTAAACCCTCGAATTTACCAAACTCTTTCTCACTATAGTTCCCTTCTACATCGTGTAGCATCTGATCCAGATTGTCATCATCCGACCTATCCTCATCAAAAGCACGGTCCACATCCGGCATATCGTTAACTTTCTTGGTGATGTCGTTATTATTAACTTTCTGTATAATCTGCTCTTCACCGTGATTGGTCCAACATATATACCCCTTTTTGAAACCCCTTCAAATCAAGTGAGCTTCGATCTACGCTGGGTTGTTAAACATCTTTAGATTACCGCAATCAATGTATGGACAGTACATAAATTTTATCTCCTTCAACATATCCTACTCAGCGGCTCTTCTAAAAACAGACACGTCATTAATGTACTCTTCACTCACATGGTTCTCACCGTACATCCAGTTTTGATCCATCTACACTACGCACGTAACAAATTACTATTAAATTAGATTAATAAACCACAAGTAATCTTCCTCTTGACTAAACATACTAAAAATGATTAGCGATTAATCTAGGGCAAATATAAAGGGTTACAGATCGTTACCTTCGGAGCATACGACGAAAATCCCAAATATCCCGCGAGATCCTCCTCTCTTTCTTCCTCCTCTCCTTCTCCTCCCTAGCTTCCTCATTCCCTTCTCCTCTCTTTAGCTTCCTCCTTTCCTTCTCATCCCTGCCTCCTTCCTTCCCTTCCTTCTCCTCTCTAAGGTGGCGCAATGGGGAGGAGGCAGCAGGTGTGGCGGCTCAAACGGGAAGGGGGTGGAGGCGCCAGGGGCAGGGATGTCTATCGGGATAGCTGGGTATATAATAGCTGTATATCATAGACGGTTCTTATTAAGAACCGTCTGTGATGTTTGCACTATCACAGACGGTTCTTATTGAGAACCGTCTGTGATAATTCACAAACGGTTTTTAACAATAACCGTCTGTGACGTATGCGATTATCACAGACGGTTCTTCTTAAGAACCATCCGTAAATTGTCACAGATGTTCTATTTACAAACCGTCTGTGATAGTAGTGATAATTGATGTACCAAACATTCATAGCGTGAAATTGTACTACTTGGATGTCGGATCTATATATGTGAACGTTGTATTGTGAACTCAAACATTATGTCAATGTTGTTGTCAAATCTATATATGTAATGATTTGTGCATTGGTGATACATTGTGGTGGAATATGCATCATATGAATGTGCATTGTATGTATAAAATTGAGTTGCATTCGCTCAGAAGCATGTTTCCTATGTGGCTGACAACCTATTTCCCGA
This sequence comes from Phyllostachys edulis, assembly GCA_036346405.1. Lineage (NCBI taxonomy): Eukaryota > Viridiplantae > Streptophyta > Magnoliopsida > Poales > Poaceae > Phyllostachys > Phyllostachys edulis. Next base: position 13,149,030 of record CM070563.1, read on the forward strand.
GTGTCATTCGTTGAAAAACACTCGAGACTGAAACTTGATTCCCGAGTGTTAACACTCGGGGTAATTTCAGGGCATCGTCGGAGAAAAATAGACATGTGACGCTTATTCCCGAGTGCCAACACTCAGGGAACTATTCCGTTACGGTTGGCTAGAAGTGTTACACAAAAAATCTCTCGAGTGTTGTATGTTTCCCGAGTGTAAATCCGAACACACGACGAATGTATATTTACCGAGTGTCACTCTCGGCAAAATAGTTTTTACCCGCCTAAAAATAGCTTTGTCCTGGTAGTGAATTTTGGTTCTTGGTCACTGTAATTATTTTTTAAAGTCTTAATAACTCATATTTTCATCACATGATTCAAAATCCCACATGTACTTTGAGAGGTTGAGCAAAAACAAAGACAAAAAAAATTTATATACCAATAAAATATGTCAATGTGGTGAACCTGTTATGTTCTTCACATGTACTTTGAGAGGTTGAGCAAAAACAAAGACAAAAAATAAAATTATATACAAACAAAATACGACAATGTGGTGAACCTATTATGTTCCGAATAAAAATCATAATAAATTCGGACCCAATTTATCAGATTGGAAAAAAGTGCAAATCTCAAAGTATATCGGTCAAATAAAAATTCAACTATTATGATTTTTTTTTCTTATAACACATCAACAATATGAATCTTATAGCATATCTAACGAACAGAAAAGCGACAGTTTTGGATTTAAAAAACTATCGGAAGTTATATAGCAATTCCGATAAATTTAGCCCTGACCACCAGGTCCACCACTCACCGAAGCACGCAGCAGCTAGCTTAGCCACACGAGATGAAGCTTCACGTACCGGTAGCCGCTTCCCTCCTAGTCCTGGCTGCGACGGCCGGTGCCGTCCGTTCGACGTGACGAATGAGGTGTCGAGCACCCCCGGCGGCTAGCCCTTCGAGCAGGAGTACGGCGTCGACTACGCGAAGCAGGTGCTCTCTGACGCGTCCTCCTTCACCAGGAACATCTTCAACCAGCCGAGCCCCGCCGACCGCAGGCCCGTCGACGCTGTCGTCCTCGCCGTCCGGGACACCGACGGCATCGCCTCCACCAGCGGCAGTACCATCGAGCACAGCGCCCGCTACGTCAACGGCATCACTGGCAATGACCTCAAGGACCAGGTACGTAACGCACGCATGCAACGTTGATCATACTGTCGGCTAAGCTGCCTCCATGATGATCTCGATCTTCATAACACGCGCGTGTGTAGGTGACTGGGGTGCTGTACCATGAGGTGGTACACGTGTGGCAGTGGGGGCTGCAGGACTACGGGGCGCACTCGTGGGTCTTCGAGGGGATCGCTGACTCCGTGCGGCTGAAGGCGGGGTACGTGCCGGGGAACTGGGTGCAGCCAGGGCAGGACTACAAGGCCAAGTACGGGGGCTGATGATGCAGAAGTGATTGTTACGACTTACGAGAGAAGTGATGTTGTTACGAGTCATTACGTTGTACGTGTGGGCTTGCTTGTTGCAGCTAGCTATATATATATGGAGTTATATATAGTTTATAATACTATTGCCTGAGATGATGGAATAAAACGTTGGGACTATGTGCACCTTAGTGATATAACGGTGTGTAGCTTGAAATAATGGTGAGGAATTGGGGATAATAATGTCAGGGCAAGTGGTGAACAACAGAGTAAGTCATGCAGTTCATTCATAGATTGATGCAGAGTGGATATGTGCTCAAGCGGGCAACACGAGTATTACTCACCGGCGCTGACTTGAACCACAACCTCGATCGTCCGGGCAGGTTCCAATTGGGCCTGAATTGGGACGACCAAGCCCTGCTCAACTGCCGTCGTCGCGCGTCTTTCTGGCATGTACGTATTGAGTACGGCGGGATCGATCTTGCCGCGTTGGTGAGCAGTGATGCGATGCCACTCGATCCGGCCTGGCTTGCAGTTGCACGGGCGTACGCGGGGCGCAGTATGCTGCATGCTTCTGCGCACGACTTGGGCTTGGACGGGCGTGCTCTCCTCTTGAGCACAGAGCCCAGTAGCCCACGCCCACGAAATAACGCCTTCTTCCTCCTCGTTTCAATCTCGAGGCCTGAAGGGCTATCGCTGGGATTCCTATTGGATGCAACAACGGCGACACCCTGATCGTTGGTGGTTCCTCGCGGCCGTTTGACGTTGTGTCGGCGCTGTCGCGGTGGTCGGTGAACCGCCTCGGCTTAGCCGACCTTGGACCCAGGCGCTATCTTCTCCATAGATGTCACTTGATTCCGGCCATGTGAAATAAAAGAAAGATGTATCTTAGTTCGTTCTCGTCGATGAATCACTATCGATCTTATGAAATAAATATCGGGGACACGGCTCTCAAGGTTATGCAAGAAGAGACAATGATGTTTTTTAGACAGGTTCGTAGCTTCTCCAAAGATAATAATAACCTTACTCATGTATTCTTCTATTGAATGGGATTATAGAATACAACAAGGCACCAAACTAAGTTTAATGGCTACTCTCGGACTCTTTTTTTGTTTTTGTCTGCCAGCACCGCCCCTTAGATAAAGTTTGAAACGGTGGCAGTTGCTGTATGTCAAAAGGCATCTTGATGGTTGCTTGAGCATGCCCATGGATGACGGTTGCTGTCAAGGAGACATCCTCCTACACGTTCATCAAACGGTTATTGCCAAAGACAGAGAGAGGTGCGTACAGTTATGCCAGAGATAATGCATACGTGTGTTAGCTACTATACATAGTCGAGCGTAACGTATTGGATCCCTAGTTGATAAGGTTCACATATTTGTGGGATTTATCAACCATATAGTGGGCATAAGTTAACCTGATCGTAATATACCTTACGACGTCGTAACCTGAACTGGTCGTAACCTTCCCTAGTCGATGTACGTATCAGTGATCAGGGGTATCTTCAAGGGATATTTAGAATACCATTTTTCATAATAAATATTATATATAATTAGTTTAATTAATTATGGATTATTAATTCTCGTCATCTAGCCCCAAACTTCAAGTGAAAATGACTTACTTGAGAAGATGTCGTAGGATTGTAGTCGGAAGAAAAACTTTTCCGACAAATATTTCTTTTAACCAGAAGTTGATTTGATCGAGGAAGATATTTTTATTTGAGTTGTAAAAATAATATCCTTTTTACCGAGTGGGCGGGAAAAAGAATATGAACGTCCTCCCACGAGTCTAAAAATGATGATTTCTAGTCTATGCGATCCGGGCATTTCGTAGCATTCCTAATGCCCTCAATTTCTTGTGCTTACTGCTCACGCAACAATCGAATTGCTGCTGGAATTAGGAAACGAAAACAATTTCTTAATGTATCGATCTATCCAATCAGTTATTATTCAAGGCCTATCCAATCAATTGTTTAATCGTTGATTTGCTTGGAAAGGGAAGAAGGAGGGTTGGTTAGTGGGGAAGTTAATGGGATGGGGGCTTTAAAAGGGTCTAGGTTGATAAACAAAAAGGCCTGATCTTATACGATTTTTTTTCGTTCCCGCAGGGAAGCACTTGTCAGGCTGTTTCCAATGGGCAATATTTTAGTGTAGTTTCTTAGTGCATGAGGAGTGTTAGGATACTATCTTTCCAATACAAGGTTTCTTATTGTGTAGTATCTTAGGCTGTTTCATTTAATTACATGTATGAGTATACAATAAATTTTACGCGTTGGATTTCGAGCCCAAACTGGTATCCAAATTAGATACTAGAGTACTATCTCTCCTTATTAACTATAGTGCCACATTATCAATTTGCCTATATGACATGCTTAAGATACTAACCAAGGTAGAGCATTGGGAGCAGCCTCAGCTTCAGTACTGGAAAACAAAACTTACAAACTAAGGCATGCTTATGGTCCGAGTCCAGCATTGGCGGTTTGGCACAGTCCAAGTCAAGCAATTTAATTGACCCTGTCCAAAAAGGAGAAGTCAAAGCTGCTTGACTAGTACGTATACCAAACACGTAAATTTCCAAACGACTTTTCGTTCAAATTTTCTTTACCAGTACTGCCAGTTTCCAATTTCCAAACGTCCTTTTCGTTCAAATTTTCTTTCTTCCAAACGTACTTGATCTGCCTATATATTTAGTCCTGACCACCACTCACCGAAGCACGCAGCAGCTAGCTTAGCCACACGAGATGAAGCTTCACGTACCGGCAGCCGCTTCCCTCCTCATGGTCCTGGCCGCGACGGCCGGCGCCGTCACGTTCGACGTGACGAACGAGGCGTCAAGCACCCCCGGCGGCCAGCGCTTTGAGCAGGAGTATGGCGTCGACTACGCAAAGCAGGTGCTCTCCGACGCATCCTCCTTCACCTGGAACATCTTCAACCAGCCGAGCCCCGCCGACCGTAGGCCCGTCGACGCCGTCGTCCTCGCCGTCCGGGACACCGACGGCATCGCCTCCACCAGCGCCAGTACCATCGAGCTGAGCGCCCGCTACGTCAACGGCATCACCGGCAACGACCTCAAGGACCAGGTACGTAACGCACGCATGCAGCATTGATCATACTGTTGGCTAAGCTGCCTCCATGGTGATCTCGATCTTCATAACACGCGCGTGTAGGTGACTGGGGTGCTGTACCACGAGGTGGTGCACGTGTGGCAGTGGGGGCTGCAGGACTACGGGGCGCACTCGTGGGTCTTCGAGGGGATCGCCGACTTCGTGCGGCTGAAGGCGGGGTACGTGCCGGGGAACTGGGTGCAGCCGGGGCAAGGGAACAGCTGGGAAGACAGCTACTCCGTGACGGCGAGGTTCTTCGACTACTGCGACTCGCTCAAGCCGGGCTTCGTCGCCGAGCTGAACGCCAAGCTCAAGGACGGGTACAGCGACGACTACTTCGTGCAGATTTCTGGCAAGAGCGTGCAGCAGCTGTGGCAGGACTACAAGGCCAAGTACGGGGGCTGATGATGCAGAAGTGATGTTGTTACGATGGAAGTGATGTTGTTACTAGTCATTGCGTTCTACGTGTGAGCTTGCTTGTTGCAGCTAACTATATATGGAGTTATAATACTATTGCCTGAGGTGATGGAATAAAACGTTGGGACTGTGGTGATATAACGGTGTGTAGCTTGAAATAATGGCGAGGAATTGATCATAATAATGTCAGGGCAAGTGGTGAACAACAGAGTAAGTCATGCAATTCATTCATAGATTGATGCAAAGTGGACATGTGCTCAAGCGGGCAACACGAGTATTGACTCGCTGGCGCTGACTTGAACCACAACCTCGATCGTCCGGGCAGGTTCCAATTGGGACGACCAAGCCCTGCTCAACTTGGGGCACATGTGCCGATCGAGCCGCTCTCCACGTGCCTTTGCCGTCGTCGCGCGTCTTTCTGGCATGCACGTATTGAGTACGGCGGGATCGACCCTGCCGCGTTGGTGAGCAGTGATGCGATGCCACTCGATCCGGCCTGGCTTGCAGTTGCACGGGAGTACGCGGGGCGCAGTATGCTGCATGCTTCCGCGCACGACTTGGGCCTGGACGGGCGTGCTCTCCTCTTGAGCATAGAGCCTACTAGCCCACGCCCACGAAATGAAAATATAACAACAAGAGTAAAGTCCATTACCGGTCCTTAAACTTTTTATGCTGTGTCATCCCGGTTCATAGACTTTCAAAGTGTGTCATCTCGGTCCCTAAATACTGTTTGGGTCTCAAATTAGTCCTTAAACTTTTTATGCTGTGTCATCCCGGTCCATAGACTTTCAAAGTGTGCCATTACTGTGCCTAAGCAAGAGGGCTATGTTTGAGACCCAAACAGTGTTTAGGGACCGGGATGACACACTTTGAAAGTCTATGGACCGGGATGACACAGCATAAAAAGTTTAAGGACCGATAATGGACTTTACTCTAACAACAAAGACGTCCGCAATAGCAGATCATCAGCAACCGATCAAACGAAAAAGAAAAAAAAAACTTTCTTTCCGTGAACCAAGCACTACTCCCTAGAGCTACTTCCTTCGCAGAATTTTTTAAACTTTGGCCCATGCTGCTATCTTAATTATAAAAATAGCCTTTTGACCTCAAAATTGCAAATATAGTCCATGCCGAGCGCGAAAGCACCGAAAGGCGATACGTGTCTTTTCCCGCAGTCGAGGGGCACGGAACGCCGGTGCACAACACGGCAGGCCGAGCAGACACGGGAGCCAGGGGTGCGACGCGAAAGGTGGTGGGCCCAGCCTCCTTCCACGCCACCAGAGAGCGGGAAGTTGCCAGCTGCCTTCCACGGTAGGGGAGCTGCCTCCTTCTCGCGCTCCCCTGCCGTAGAAGGCGATCGGCGACTTCCCGCTCTCTGGTGACGTGGAAGGCGGCCGGTGTTCCGCACCCCCTGACCGCGGGAAAAGACACGTGTCGCCCTCCGATGCTTCCGCGCTCGGCAGGAGGTCACATTTGCAATTTGAGGTCAAATGGGTCATTTTTGTAATTAAGATAGCAGCATGGGCCAAATTAAAAAACTCTCCTTCGCATGGATTTACTTTTCAGCAGTGTGTCCACATACCGTGGACCCGGGAATCTACCACGGCCTCCAAGCGCGGTATCCCCGTGCTCCCATAGTTTGTGTCCGCTGTAGCCTCCTGGTAGCGTTGCTAAGCTCCTGCTGGCACAGCCGCACAAGCCTACAGAAACGCATTCGTGTGAACTAGCTGGTTAGTGATCTTACATCTTTGTCAATAGAGTTTTAGGCTGATTTATCGTGTTTTTTTATCTGTAATAGCAAAAAGTAGCCTCCGCTCGCATACTATTGCAAAAATAGCACCACAGTAGCCTAGGTAGGACCTCCAGCGCTCCCGGACCGCTGCAGGAATCGCTGCAGGTTCCTACCACACTCCCAGTCCACGTAGTAGAAGTGCATTAGGCCTCTTCTATACCGTCCAATCACCAAAAAACAGCTTCGATCAATAGTCTACAGCCCCACGCTGCAGTCTAAACAAGATATGCTCAGGCACCACGTACAGCATGTCTCCTGTCACGCTTCCACCTTTCTTTCGTGATATCAGACCGCAGCAGCCGCGATGTCACGACCCGGCCCTAGGCACCCCCGGGAGGTCCCTCAGGACCTCCTGGGAGGTTCGAAAAGGGACCCCCAGGACATCCCGGTAGGACCTCCAGACCTCCCGAGAGGTCCGATAAAACCACTCGGAGGTCTAGGGTCCCGACCCTCAGGAGGTCGTTGGACCTCAGACCTCCTCAAACTCCACGCGCTACTCGGGGGAGGTCCGAAAGAAGCCAACCCGAGGAGGTCGTGAGGCTTGAGGATGAGCCTAAAGTCCACTGCAATCTAAATTGGTCCACAAGGATCATTGACCAGTTCTCACAGCAAGCAAGTGATAGCAAAACATCCACAGAACTTTATTAACAACAAAAGGAGGTTTGATTACAAGGGTTGCTTACAAGCTCCAGCAACCGAGAGCACACAAACGCAGCGGAAAAGAAAAGAAGATGTTGTCCACCCAAGACACCATGTGATTGGCTGGAGGGCGCGGCCTAATTGAGTTGGTCATCTTCATCATCATAGGAATCTTCACCTGCTCAATTCATGAATCAAGCAAGAGTGAGCACAACAACCGTGCTCACAAGTTACACCCGTCAATTAACAGAATGATATGCATAGGGATATATCAAGGGAAAGCATATTAGGGCTGATTTGCATAAAGCCAATTTTATTTCAAATACAAGTATTAAGTTTCAAGGTAGATTACAATAATTAAAATTCGTTTTTGTGAAATCCATTTTCAGTCGGATAGCATTCATCATCAAGATGGTGAAGGATACCCTCCTGTCACATGGCTTCCCGCCCAAACCCAATTTGGTTAAACCACCAAAACCAATTCCAAAATTCTTTTGAAAACCAAAACCAAGAGCTAACTTTGAGTGACATTGCCAACACGTCCATAACCGCGGACACGGCTATTCAAATATATTTACACTCTGCAGAGGTTGTACACTTTACCCACATGACATGAATTCTGTAGTTTGCTTGGCAACCGTCAATACCACCTCACACTTCCTTTGGTGAGAGGTCTAGAGCACATGACAAGGCCTTTACAATGCATTGCTCCACCGCAGTCCACCCACATTAAGGTTTCGCAGATCCCCCCCTTTGGATAGAAACCCGTCGGGTTAATGGGGTGCCCCCTCTTATGCCAGGTGGGACTACAACAGTCGTAACATGACAACCCACCGCATCAACAGGGTAAACCACGATAGAGCTTTGCAAATTAATTAGCCAGATCCCACGCCCCACACTGGAGACATGTGGTTGCACAATTTCGGCATAGCCCATTATAAGCTTAGCAAGTGGTGTCTCAAAGACCGGTCCTTAACCGACTTGGGCAACAAACCTCAACCCTGGGGCATCGGATCACACAACCCCCGTGCATAGACATGCACCAACCAAACAACCAGCTTCGCCCAAGTCAAAACCATTTTTCATTTACTTTGCCTTTCAAACCTCCATGGCACACCAATGCCATGGCCATTTGTAAAACCTCCATGACACACCAATGTCATGGCCGAAATCTCCATGGCACACCAATGCCACGGCCCAAATTATTTGATTAAGTGATATTTTGGTCAAAACTCCCAAATCAAGATTTTGGTCTAAGCGAGACTAAGCATTTCATTTTCTTTAAAAGCTTCGGGTCCTCACTATTGCAAGAACCAGATTTACCTAGGGTGACAATGGGGTTGATTCAACATGGATAGTGGTCATACCAAGCAGTAGGCATAACTACGAATTTAAAGGTAGGCATTGAAATATCTTAGTGAATTAAGCATGCATACATCTTTGAAAATGACATAAGTAATTTGAAGTATTGGGTGCAACATGATCAAGAGTGTAACTTGCTTTGCTCAAAGTCTTGAGCTTCTTCCTCTTCTTCACAGAACTCCGGCTTCACACGGTCTTGACAATCTACACGTGTAAACCAAATGACTCAAATAAAGCTCAAACAAGATCCAAAGAACTCCAAATAAACTTAGATACAAAACCAACAGAGAGATTGAGAGGTTGAAGGAGGTCCAAGGAGCTCGCTGGAGAGGTCTTAGGACTCAAGAGAGGATGTCCAAGAACTTGTTGGAGGAGGTCCAGATAGTGCTCGGTTGAGACAGAGAGGAGAAATGGAGAAGAAAGTGAAAAAGGAGGACTTCCCAGACTATATATAGTGGAAGCCAATACACATGACCCAAGATAGTGGTCATCAGGAGTTGGTAAAGAGGACAATGGGAGTAGGCAAGGAATGTGACAATGGTATGACAGGAGTACTGTAAAGGTGGGAGCATTTAATGTGATACAACATGCATTAAATGTTGTGAAGACTTCCTTGCCCAAGGACTCAGTCAAAGGTAAAGAAAACTGGGTGTGACTGCCCAACGGAGGCTGCCAAGATCCGCGGAGGAGGTCCTGCAAAGACATTGAGGAGGTCTTGTAGTGAACAAGGGGAGATCCTCACCCACAGGGGGAGGTCCTGACGGTTGGATCTCCAAAGGGGAGGTCCAAACGGCCAAGATTAAGTGCACCAGAGGAGGTCCTCACACGCAGGGGAGGTCCTGACGGTTGGGTCTCTAAAAAGGAGGTCCAACGGTCAAGATTAATGGCAAACGGGGAGGTCCGCAAAGGTAAGAGAAGAACCTCACCCGCAAGGGAGGTCTAGAGCCGTAGGATCAAATCCAGGGGAGGTCTGAACGGTTAGGATTTCCAAGGGGAGGTCCTAACAATCGGATCTGCCAAAAAAGGAGGTCTGGACGGCCAAGATCTCCAAAGGAGGAGGTCTTGACGGCCAGATCTTCAAGGGATGAGGCCTGGACGGTTAAGATCTCCAAGGGGGAGGTCTTGACGGTCCAGATTTACAAGGAGGAGGTCTGGACGGTTAAGATCTCCAAAGGGGAGGTCTTAACGGTCCAGATCTTCAAGGAGGAGGTCTGGACGGTTAAGATCTCCAAAGGAGAGGTCTTAACGGTCCAGATTTACAAGGAGGAGGTCTGGACGGTTAAGATCTCCAAAAGAGAGGTCTTAACAGTCCAGATCTTCAAGGAGGAGGTCTGGATGGTTAAGATCTCCAAGGGGGAGGTCTTAACGGTCCAGATTTACAAGGAGGAGGTCTTGGAGGACCCGGGGAGGTCCGGTAGGACATGGAGAGGTCTTGAAGGACGCGGAGAGGTCCAATAAAGGTAAGGGGAGGTCCTAGAGGACATGGAGAGGTCCTAAAGGACGCGGAGAGGTCCAATAAAGGTAAGGGGAGGTCCGAAGAAGCGGTAGTACCGCATGGTGCGGGTGGTACTACCGGGCTGGTACTGAAGGGAACCTCCAGAGAAGGTCTCAAGGATACCAGCAACGAAGGAAAGTCCAAGTAACACAAAAGGCTTCAACAGGATTCCAAAGGAGCTCAGATGCACATGAGGGTGGCGAAGGCTCGGGGAGGTTGTAAGCCAGAGAAGACCCGTGAGGGACAATTGGACCCAGGGAGGTCCAAGCATTTGGGAGGTCTAGACCCAAGGAGGTCTGGACCAGGGAAGGACAACACAAAGAAGGTCCGAACCTTTGGATCCAAACGAAGGAGAGGTCTGGGCCATTAGATCCCAGACAAAGGAGGTCTGGACGGAGAGGTTTCTAAGGGAGAGGGATCCCACGGAGGAGATCCACAGAAAGTGGTCCAAAGGGGTCTGGGCAGTCAGAATGAATCCCGGGGAGGTCCTGACTGCCAGGGTGAAGGACCAAGGAGGTCCTTAGGAACACACGAAAAGTTTAGGTGGACACAGGAGGTTTATGTGAACAAGAGGGAAGCTCAAGTGGACACAGGGAGGTCCAAATGAACGCGAGAGAGAGGTCTGGTCCAAAAGGAGCTTTCCAGCAAGGGAGGGAGTCTGGTCATAAAAAGAAATGTTCAGGCAGCAAGAAGGTCTAAACCTTGAAGAGATTCAAACCAACAAAAGGTGGTCCAGATACACGGGCAGTCTAAACACACAAGAGGTCTGGACTCGCAAGAGGGTTCCAAACACAAGAGGATCTGGGCATAATGGAATGCCCAATCCAGAGAGAGGTCCAGAAGGGGAGCTCAATCCAAACTTTAGATTTCAGAGATCAAAGGTATTTGAAACACAAACCTGAGCTTAGGACTTCTCCAGGGTACTTGTGACCCGAAGGAGAGGTCAAACACCGAAGAGGAACTAGAGAGGAGGTCTAGACCTAAGGGGGTCTAAACCAAGGAGATTCGAGCCAACAAAGACATGGTCTGAAATGAAGGAATCCGAACACAATGCGACGGAAGATCTGACAAGGTTAAACAAGAGGGAGGTCGGGAAAGAAAAGGCCTGAGCTTAAGAGGAGGGCAGAACTAACAAAGAAAGGAAGGGATAGCTCCAGAGAGCCCAAGTAACACCAAAAGAACCAAACTAAAGGGTTAGTTGAAGTTCGGTTTAATCATTTTAAACACCTAAATTCTGAAAATCTCAAGTTAAGCTTTGAATTCTCATCAAAACAAAATGGTTCTTTTTATTTTGAAAATTTTTCAAAAAGGCTCTGAAAATCAGGGTGTCACACGCGAGTTCCGCGGTCTGAGAGCATTGTAGATGACTGTCGCGGTAAAAGAGAAAAGTGGGAGCGGCAGGCCACCTGCCGCTCACCTAGTTGTGCGGCTGGTGCCGTGCGCACACGACCTATCGTGATCTGGGTGTGCGGCATGAGTGCTATTTTTGGCATTTCATTTTTTTAGAAAGTTATTTTTGCTATTTCGCTTCAAAAGGAGGCTAAATGAGCCAAAAAAAACTCCACTGCTAAGCTCAAATACGACATCTCTACAGACAAGAGGTCTTCCATCGAACTTAATTTCCAAAGACTGGAACCCAAACTTTGGCACGGTCCAAGCAATCTAACTAGTACGTACACTAAATTGACCCATAACACCTGTGCACGCGGAGCCTATATATAAGGGTCCGTCTATACAGGATTTGACTGTTTTCTCAGCCCAAAACAGTCAAATTTTAGTTCATTTATAACTTCATTAAACATAAATTACAGTAAATTATTTATATTATTTGTGTTCATGGTCAGTGTATGTGAGAGTCCCGGAGATATTTAGCTTGTAATGCTTAACCCCTCCATTGGTCCTATCATTACAAATCAATTTCCCCACTCTCAGTGTAATACGTACCTCCTAGGATAGCGGTACGCATACACCCTCACAAAACGTAACATCAACGCCATACAAGATTATTATAATACCGATAACACATAGATTACAACGCCAAAAGACATACAAAGTTTAGAGTTATTACAAAAGAGCCAACCAGCCAAATAGCATAACAAATTAAAGAGTTTGCAGCGGAAATACGAGCCATAAGATGGCAGCAACAAAAACCCCGATACTACCATTTTTTTTCTCAACGGTTAGAAAGAGTGTATTAAAGGCTCAAAAACTAGCCTTTAAAATTTTTAGTGCAGTAGTACCCTTCTTGGGCGGTATTACCTCAGAACAATTTCAGTATAGACGACACTAAAAAAAAGGTCATAACTTTTGATTCCGATATCGAAATTGAGTAATCAAGGACTCTATAGAAAGCTTATTCAGAGGGCTACACACCCACCTATTTGATTGATCTTAAACATATTTGATCAAATCAAAAAGCACAACTCTAAAGAGCCACTACCATGGGTTAAGTCCAATGAAATAGCAACAAGCAATCTCTTAGACCATGCCAAGGGAAAATGCATGAATCCCATCAATTTGCAAAACACATTTACAAACTTAGATCATGCCACAAGGAGTAGGTACATGGACTTCAATCATTTGCAAAACACATTTGCAAAGTATAGTCACATGCTACAAGGATTAAATGCATGAGTCTCGGCTATTTGCAAAACACATTCGCAAATAATAGCATCATGCCATGAAGAGCTAGAGCAAGCAAGATTGAGCTATCGACACATGATGAGACTCAAACTACTAGACAAGACCCCTCTTAATAGTACGGCAATCCTATACTAGCAATCCGGTCTTCCAACCAAACACCAAGATCGGTAAAAAACTAGGAACATATCCTTAGCCCTAGCTAGTCATACCTTTGCCTTGAGCATCCTCTTAAAGTTTGATGACGCACATCTTCACTTCAAGTCCGGGTCATTGTCTTAATATGCATCAACCCATGATGCATCGTGACCTCCATCGACACATGTTGGGTCTTCTCTTGACTTGATGATCAACTCATAATCATCTCCTCTTCGAGATCTTGATATGCATCAACACATGATGCATCCTCTTCTTGAAACTTGTCTTGATGACGATCAACTCATGATGCCATCCAAAGTCTCCATTACTATAGAACATAACCTATTCATCCAACTCATAGAAAATGTTAGTCCCACAATGTGATTGACATTAATTACCAAGGTATACCTGCATCAAATGCTTCTTAACAAGCTGTTGTAGAAAGGTGTGGTACTACCGACGTTGATCATGCGGTAGTTCCGCTCTCTGGTAGTTCCGATCATAAGGGTGGTACGACCACTTCCCTTCGAGGTCCATAATAGGCCCTGTCTGAAAATAACGTACAAAACATAGAGTGAACTCCCCCTAAATGTGTGCCTACACGAATGTGTAATAAAAACATATGCACATATTCAAGTTAGACTTTTAGTGGAGTTCAACCTATATTTTGGATCCGAGGAATGCAACAAGATATAAGAATATGATGTTGAATGCACACCTCTTTGATTTTCACCTTTTTATCTAAATAAGACTACACCATAGGTATATCAATAAAAGTGTTAGTCTCACAAATAGATTTTTCATTAATCAACAAAATATTTTATTAACTCATAATGGTGGGTCTAGATTCTTCAACCGGCTACCCATACCCACAAGGCAATCGAAAGAAAACGCCGAGCTAGTCGTCCCGCTTGAAGTCGGTCTAACAATAGTTGATCCATAGCGGATCAACCTCCTCTGAACAAGTGGACAATCTGGTTAAGTACAAATTTGTACTCGCAAGTCTTACAAACAACAGAATAGATAGATGCATTCATGTATCAAAGAAAGGGTACTACACTAAGCAGATTTCAGCATAAAGTAGTTTTCTTTGCAATAGAGTAATAGATTGTAAAGTATTTGCTCAAATATGTTTTTATTTGTTTAAATAACAGTGAGACAATATTTATCAACATAAGTATCATCCTAGAGGTGACTTCCCAACAGCCACCACAACATAGCATGAATTACCCATTCGTACCACCCGATTTCTAGTTTTATCAAAAACGTAGAGTCTAATTCTTGTAGGAAATAACCAAGAACGTGGCTACACGAGTAGATTAAACCTTGCAGGGGTGTACAACTTTAACCACATGCCAGACCGCTCCTTTGCCAAGCTATCGAACACACTTTCATAGGTATGCCAGCAGAGCTAAGTCATACGAGACACTTTCTAATGGTGTATATTAACTAAGAGTCGCACGTATGGGGGTTAACCCTCCGCAAACTGCCCATCCCGAGCTCCCACAGACTACCCATACTTTGTGTCGGAGTCATCGGCCTAGCCTCAGCAACTGTCGATGCTCCTCAGGTGAGGAAACCTTCCCAGAACCCACCCCGCACAATCCCAACAACAAAACAACAAAACATTTTTCTCCTAACATCTACCACCTGTGACTCGCTAAATAACACACCTGAAGAATCTATGGCCCATTTGCAGTGTTTTGATAACTATAGACAACCATGTGTCTTGTTAATTATAGACAACCATGTGTCTTGTGCTAACTTGTTTTTGTCATGAAGTTAAAAGAGTTATTCTCGGACAAAGATGAAAGAGCGCTAAAAGATCTCATCTAGCTCAAGGCAAAAAGTATCTAGTTAATAGGACATTTTCATAGTTTTACCGATCTAGGTGAATTAAGGATAAAAGACCAGATTACTATAATAGGAAACCGTACTATGAAGAGGGATCAAATGACTAGTAGCTTGAAAGCAGAAGATGCCGCATATGCTCAATCTTACTTGGTTTAAATCTCAGTTTCTTTTGGAAAAGTCTGGCCATGATTTATATGTGTTTTATTGGCAAGGCGGACTGACTGTCGTTTATGGTCCGGACTGACCAGATCCCCGGATCAACCTCATGGTCAGCTTTTCCCATAGAGCTCCTTTTATGCGTTTTCAATTACCAGACTTACCGGACCTCCGAGTCGAGTGTCCCGATCAGCTTTTTCCATAGAAGGGAGTTTTTCATGTTTTTAATGGCCGGACTAACCGCAGTATTATCTTCGATCGGGACCTCCGGGTCAAGTGACCTGGTTAGCTTTGTCCAGAGAAGAATATTTTGTGTCTTGCTACTATTTCTATGTAACATCCCAATTTTTGGGCCTTTTTGAAAATTTTCAAATTTTAAAATTAAACATTTAATTTTATTAAATTGCTAAAGCTTAACTTGAAATTTAGAAATCAAAAACAATTTAATTGAGATTAATTAAACTTAAATTAATTTAAAGTTGGCTTATTTAAGTTTTTTGGCTTTTATTTGAATTTAAAGTCGAAATATTATTTAAGTATTTTCTTGGATTTTAAAAATGATTTTTCCTTTTGTCCCTAAGCTAAAATTATTTTATTTACAAAATTAAAAGCTAAAGTTAATATGAAAATATTTTTATTAAGTTCCATATAATTCAACGAACTTCTGTGGATTTTCCTAGAATTTTTGGACTGCCTTAGCTATTTTCTAAAAATCCTTTTTGTTTTCTGGTATTTCTTTAACCAAGAATGCTGTTATTTTCCCTTTTCCAGCTTTGGGCCGAATTCTTTCCTTCGGCCCACCTCCTTTCCTCATGCCCAGCTCACTGGGCTCGACTCACCGTCTTGACTGGCCCTCAAGACGTAGCCCACCATGAGCTCTCCTCCGCTCTCGGCCGACCTTGGTGGCCCACCCACTGACCCACAGTCGCCTTTCTTCCCCGCGCTCTTCTTCCTCCTCCGGTCCGTCGGCTGCACCGCATCCCATCGCCATTGCCGGGTGACAAGAGCTCTGTCTAATCCCCGATTTCCTCCCTTTCTCCTCCCGTTTTCGCGTGCATTGAAGCCCTTGGATCCCGCCGACCCCGTTCGTGCCGTCACCTCCCTCTTCTCCGCACGGAATCTCCGGAAGCACGCAAGCTCCTCCGCGATTTCCGCCGACGCTCCGCGCGCGATCTCGCCCTCCTCTCATCCCTACGCCCTATTTAAAGGAACACGGTGTGCCCTGTAAGCTCTTCTTCTTTTTCCCCCCTTATCCCCCTCTCCTTCTCGCCCTAGTCCGGTCGCTTTTCGCGAAATTCCATCGTTGGCCGAGTCCCTTGCCGCCGCCTCTAGTGCCGCCTCCAAGGTCCCTCCGGCGCCTCCACCTCCACCTACGGGTTCGCAAGACCAAGGGCTCCCCCATGCACGCCTCCCCGCCCTCTGGAACCAGCTGGAGCTCCTCCGCCACCTTTAACTGTCGCCGCCATCGCCTTCCTCGCTCGCCACCGGTCTTCCCGTGACGCCGCATCCTCAAATCCGTGAGCACCGTGTCCGCCGCGCCATCCTCTAGCCACTGGTACCCTTGCCGCCGGCCACCTCCCAGCCAAACGCTGGCGAGCCCTCGGCTCCCCTGCGTCGCCGCTTCGGTGCCCATGTGGCAGCCTTGTTGGCACCACATCAGTGCCACGTGGTGCCACGTCACCCTTGTGGTCTACGTGGCTGCCCCGTTAACAGCCCGCGTGGCACTCCCATCCAAAACCCAGTTCCTCAGCTTTGTAGACCAAGTCCACCGTACACCTACCCTTTGACAGTGGGCCCCACGTGTCAAAATTCATTTCTTATTTTCTTTCGGCTGGAAATCCTATTACTGACGTCATCCGATGCAATAATCCGATTTTCCCTTAAGAAAATAATTCTGAAAAATCTGGAAAACCCTGATTTCATCATTTCATGTGTTTTCCAACTTCCGGAGGTCATATCTTCTTCATTCGAACTCAGATTCGAGTGATTCAAATTTCTAAATTCATATAAATTCATTATCTTTCTGTTGGTGCTTATTTGGTATTTATTTGGATTATATTTGGTATTGTTTTATTTATTTGGCTTTGTTCGCACGTATAGATTCCGGCGTTTCGATAGAATTCGTGGACCCGACGACCGAAGCATCTCAACTCTTCAACGAAGGCAAGTTATAAACATTTGATCATGTCGTACCTAATTTATAAAACTATATTGTTTGATATAAACATGCATGGCTACTTGTATAAAGATGGTTTCAGGAATAGTTAATTACCTAATTGTCATTATGCCTCCTTGATAAATTGTGAATGACATGTACCCTTGAATGACATAAATCCTTAGACACCCTAGGATGGTTAATTATTAGTTGGACATCATTGTACTACCAACTTAGGTATCGTGAATGCTTGGCCAATGTTTTAGTTATACGTTGGAATCCTTGATCACATGCTTTTAAATGATTAATCATGACTTAATGAGATATGGAATTGTGGCTGAGTCATTGATCCTACTGCTTGCGCTTACTGCAGACTCTGGCGCAATATGCAAAGATGCTTCCATGCACGACTTGGGCCTGGACGGGCGTGCTCTCCTCTTGAGCACAGAGCCTAGTAGCCCACGCCCACGAAATGAAAATATAACAACAAATACATCCGCAATGGCAGGTCATCAGCAACCGATCAAACGAAAAAGAAAAAAAACTTTCTTTCCGTGAACCAAGCACGAACCCCAAGAGCTACTTCCTTCGCCGATTTTTTTAAAAACATTTGGCCCCATTTTGCTATGCTGCTATCTTAATTACAAAAATAGCTTCTTTGATCTCAAAATTACAAATCTGGTCCCCTGCCGAGCATAGAAGCACCGAAGGGTGACACGTATCTTTTCCCGCAGTGGGGGGGTGCGGAACGCCAGTGCACATCACGGTAGGCTGAGTAGGCGTGGGAGCCAGGCGCGCGGTGCAAAAGGTGGCAGGCCCGGCCACCTTCCATGCCACCGGAGAGCGGGAAGTCGCCGGATGCCTTCTTCGGCAAGGGAGCGCGGGAAGGCATGCATTAACGATGAAAACGCATTTAATGCATGAAATGCTACAAGATTAGCGAGCACAATGCTGCCTCCTTCCCGTGCTCCCCTACCGCGGAAGGTAGCCGGCAACTTCCCGCTCTCCGGTGGCGCGGAAGGCGGCCGGCGTTCCGCGCCCCCTAAACGCGGGAAAAGACACATATCGTCCTTCGGTGCTTCCGCGCTCGGTAGGAGACCAGATTTGCAATTTTGAGATCAAATGAGCTATTTTTGCAATTAAAATATCAGCATGGGGCGAAATTAAAAAAAACTATCCTTTGCATGGATTTACTTTTCAGCAGTGTGTCCACATACCGCGAATCAGGAATCTGCCACGGTCTCCAAGCACGGTACCCCCGTGCTCCCGTAGTTTGGGTCCGCTGTAGCCTGCTGGTAGCGCTGCTAGGCTCCTACTAGCACAAGCCTACAGAAACGCATTCGTGTGAACTGGTTTTTAGTGATCTTACATCTTTGTCGGTAGAGTTTTAGGCTGATTTATTGTGTTTTTATCTGTAATAGCAAAAAGTAGCCTCCGCTCACATACTATTGCAAAAAAATAGCGCTCCCATACCGCAGCAGGAATCGCTGTAGGTTCCTACCACACTCCCAGTTCACATAGTAGAAGTGCATTAGGCCTCTTCCGCACCGTCCGATCACCAAAAAATGGCTTCGATCAATAGTCTACAGCACCACGCTACAGTCTGAACATGATGTGCTCGGGCACCACAGTATGTCTCCTGTCACGCTTCCACCTTTCTTTCGCGATATCAGACTACAACAGCCTCGAGTTCCGCGGTTCGAGAGCATTGTAGGTGACTGTCGCCGTAAAGAAGAAAAGTGGGAGCAGCAGGCCACCTGCCGCTAACCCAATTCGTGGCTGGTGCCGTGCGCAGGCGACTTGTCGCGATCTGGGTGTGCGGCATGAGTGCTATTTTTGGCGTTTCATTTTTTTAGAAAGTTATTTTTGCTATTTCGCTTCAAAAGGAGGCTAAATGAGGAAAAAAAAACTCCACTGCTAAGCTCGAATACGACGTCTCTACAGACAAGAGGTCTTCCATCGAACTTAATTTCCAAAGACTGAAACCCAAACTTTGGCACGATCCAAGCAATCTGACTAGTACGTACACTAAATTGACCCATAACACCTGTCCACACGGAGCCTATATATAAGGGTTCGTCTATACAAGATTCGACTGTTTTGTCAACCCAAAATAGTCAAATTTTAGTTCATTTATAACTTCATTATACATAAATTACAGTAAATTATTTATGTAATTTTTTGTTCATGGTCACTATATGTGAGAGTCCCAGATATATTTAGCTTGTAATACTTAGCCTATCCATTAATCCTAGCATTACAAATCAATTTACCTGTTCTCAGTGTAATACGTACCTCCCAGAACAGCGGTACGCATACACCCTCACAAAGTGTAACATCAATGCCATACAATATTATTATAATACCGATAACACATAGATTACAACGCCAAAAGATATACAAAGTTTAGAGTTATTACAAAAGGGTCGGCCGGCCAAATAGCGTAAAAAAGTAAAGAGTTTGCAGCAGAAATACGAGTCATAAGATGGTAGCAACAAAAGCCAACCGGCTACCCTTACCCACAAGGCGACCGATCGAAAACGCTGAGCTAGTCGTCCCGCTCGAAGTCGGTCTCACAATAGTTGATCCCTTGGGGATCAATCTCCTCTGAACAAGTAGACAATCCGGTTAAGTACAAAGTTGTACTCGCAAGTCTTACAAATAACAGAATGGATAGATGAATTCATGTATCAAAGAAAGGGTACTACACTAAGCAGATTTCAGCATAAAGCAGTTTTCTTTGCAATAGAGTAATAGATTGTAAAGCATTTGATCAAATCTGTTTTTATTTGTTTAAATAACAGTGAGACAATATTTATCAACATAAGTATCATCCTAGAGATGACTTCCCAACAGCCACCATAACATAGCACGAATTACCCATTCGTACCACCCGATTTCAAGTTTTATCGAAAACGTAGAGTCTAATTCTTGCGGGAAATAACCAAGCGTTGTCATAACCAAGTACTTGGCTACTCGAGTAAATTAAACCCCGCAGGGTGTACAACTTTAACCACATGCCAGACCGCTCCTTTGCCAAGCTATCGAGCACACTTCCGTAGGTATGCCGGCAGAGCTAAGTCCTACAAGATGCTTTCTAATGGTGTGTATTAACTAAGAGTCACACGTATGGGGGTTAACCCTCCGTGAACCACCCATCCCAAGCTCCCACGAACGACCCATACGTTGTGTCAGAGCCATCGGCCCAGCCTCGGCAACTACCAATGCTCCTCAGGTGTGGGAACCTTCCCGGAACCCACCCCGCACAATCCCAACAACAACAGAACATTTTTCTCCTAACATCTACCACCTATGACTCATTAATTAACACACCTGAAGAATCTAAGCCCTATTTGCAGTGGTTTGGTAATTATAGACAACCATATGTCTTGTGCTAACTTGTTTTTGTCAAGAAGTTAAGAGGGTTATTCTCGGACAAAGATGAAAGAGTACTAAAGGATCTCATTTAGCTCAAGGCAAAAGGTATCTAGTTAATAGGATATTTTCATAGTTTTACAGGTCTAGGAGAATGAAGGATAAAAGACCAGATTACTAGAATAGAAAATTGTACTATGAAGAGGGATCAAATGACTAGTAGCTTGAAAGCAGATGATGCCACATATGCTCAATCTTACTTGGTTTAAATCTCGGTTTCTTTTGGAAAAGTATAGCCATGATTTATATGTGTTTTATTTGCAAGGCCGGACTGATCACCGTTTATGGTCCGAACTGACCAGATCCCCGGATCAACCCGTCGGTTAGCTTTTTCTAGAGAGCTCCTTTTCTGCGTTTTCAATGACCGGACCTCCGGGTCGAGTGTCCCGATCAGCTTTTTCCATAGAAGGGAGTTTTCGTGTTTTTAATGGCCAAACTAACAACAGTTATTAGTCTGGACTGACCGGACCTCTGGGTCAAGTGACTCGGTCAGCTTTTTCCAGAGAAGAATATTTTGTGTCTTGCTATTATTTCTAAAGCCGGACTGACCGCGGGTGTTAACCCGGACTGACCGGACCTCCGGTCTATCAAAGCGGTCAATCTTTTCCACTAGCATGTTCTTTATCCGGTTTGGATTTCTTGAGTCCGGACTGACCGGACCCCAAGTGGCGGTCTGACCAGACATGTCTTAACGGATAGTTTCTATGCATTAAATGCAGAGCAGTTGACCATTATTTTCTCAGTCCGGACTGACCGGCGGTCAGATCGGACTTGCTGATTTTTTAAGATTTCGTGCTCTAACGACTAGTACAGTGGGTGGAGGCTATAAATACCTCACCCACTGCAACAAGAGAGATTTTAAGAACCTCATTGAATACTCTTGAGCCCTTTGCTAGTTCATCCACTCTTTAAGAGCATTAAAATCATCTTACAAAGGTTGTTGAGGTTTTTCCAAGTGCTTTGAGTAGAGTTTGATCTTTGTGGCACTTGAGCATCTTCAAGCGAAAAATCATTGGTTCATTACTCTTTGAGATTGCCGACTCCTAGATGGTTCAGAGTTGTGTCGGTGATCTTCTCAAAGAAACTTGTGAGAAGACCCGAGCATTTGTGAAGGTTGGAGCTCGCCTATCCGGAGTGGAGAAGAGCTACCATTAGTGATCGAGGAAAGTGCTTGTGTAGAGCCGGCTTGAGTTGATCAAGATTCTTCAACGTGGATTAGTGGAGACCGGCAAGTCTCCGAGACCATGGGAAAAGATTGTTTGTCTCCGTAATGTGGTTTATTCTCTTGCTCTTCCCTTTGTGCATTTATTCTTATAAGCTATTTGTTTAGATTGCTTAGCTTATCTTGATAGTGTAGTGCACTTAGAAAGCCCTAGACCTTTTAGGCCTTAATTTGTGAAATTGTATTTCATAGCTTTAATTGGACAAAATCTGTTTTTAGCCAAAAGAATTTAAAAACAAGTGCTCGGATCAATGACGCGAGTAATTCGGTCCTTGTTGACTCGGGCACCAACCATACACACCCGACACTCACACCATTCATACCATGTGCCCAAGTCTAAATCTTTTTATTTTCAGTTTTAGTTTTCCAATTACAATACATACATGAGTACCCTGACCCAAGTAATTTAAAGTGATGAAATAATAACCACCACCGAAGCGATGATCCCCATACTACCGTTCTAAGCATGGCTAAGCGACATCAACTCGTATACTACATATATATGACCAGAGTTCATCCATCGGACTCTAAATCACTAACAAGAGTATAACTTAGGCTCAGTGGCAATGGGAAACATTAACCTACAGCTGATGCATCTATTCGGATTAACTACCTCTAACGAGAAATTAAACATCAACATAGAACATGCATACATACATTTGCAAACAAGATAATTGTATCAAAATTAATAGGAGAAATATGATCAAAGGGGGACTACTTGCCTTGCTAGAGATAATCCACTTGCTACTAAGGGTCACTCTCGAAGTCAATCGAATCGTCGAAACCTATCGAACGAACGAGAAGAACCAATAAGAACGAATAATGCTGAAATCAACTAAAAATTCAAATTCATTCAAAATTCATGAAATTTACACAGAAGGTAGAGTATTATTTTAGATGATTTTAGAAATAAAAATCATTTGATTTGGAGTTTGCATGTGAAAGTTATAGCCTTTGGGAAATCAAATGGAAAGAAAAACCTAAAAAACAGTGTTCTATCACTGTTCACCCAAAATTTATCTCTTTCGCGAGAATTTCCAGAAAGGTGGTGAAGATGAAATTTTTATGTCAAACAGAGCACAACAAGTTATGAACAGCAAAAATTGGTTCACTTCATT
Source organism: Phyllostachys edulis (assembly GCA_036346405.1). Lineage (NCBI taxonomy): Eukaryota > Viridiplantae > Streptophyta > Magnoliopsida > Poales > Poaceae > Phyllostachys > Phyllostachys edulis. The sequence continues at coordinate 13,171,967 of CM070563.1, forward strand.
TGGAGTTAAAATAAATTTTCTATGCATTTTCAAAGTTATGCCAATAGAGTGCAAATAATTTGATAATCAAGATTTTAGGTGATAGTAACATACTTCAAACCTATTCCACATTACATTACAATAAAAATGGAAACTAACAAAATTGAATTCACTCAATTTGGAGTTATAATGAAATACTTATGAATTTTTTGAAGTTTAATGAATTTTTAGTGTAAAAATAACTCATTCCAGTAATTAATTCAACTTTGAAATTTTCTGGGATAGCAACATGTTTCAAAAACCATTCTAAGTTAAAGTATATTAAAAATGGAAACCAACAAAATTGGTTTCACCCAAATTGGAGTTGAAATGAACTAGTTATGCATTTTTGAAGTTTAAACCTATTTCCAGTACATAAATAAATCATTTCGGAATTTGTAAAACATTAAATACTTTTTCTACGCGGGCTGGGCTAGCCACGGTCACTGACCAGTGGGACCATGGTCGCTGTTGACCTGGTCAGTGCTAACCCGGTTATACGGCCACGGGCCCACATGTTAATGACTTGGATCACTGCATAGTGCATAGACTAATGGTTCACCGCACAGTGTATTGGTCCATGGACCACTGTGTGGTTTACTATGCAGACCGGACCCATGTGTCGGTGACTCAGTACAAACTCAGGTTTTAATTGAACTCCATTAACTCTCGTCGGGCCCACGCGTCAATGAAGCATTAGAGCATTTAAACCCAAATCAACACAGAAAAACTTGTTTAAGACAACGATTAAAAGCTAATGATCGAGCTACAGTATGTGCCCAAATCCGACAACACAGCGCTCCGGCCGCGACCTTCTCTGGCTAATCGCCGGCGAAGAAGGCCATGGCGGCGCTGGCCAAGGACAAAAACGGAATCCTCTCACTATTGTGCACACGAAGGTGCCAGCGGCGACGCTCAGAACAGCGTGAAGCGGCAGCGCGACGTGGGGAGGCGGAGTGGAAGCCACGGCCAAAGCAGCAAAAACGACCCGACAACTCCTCGCGTGAATGAGAGTGCGCATAAGCAACAAGAGAGGTCAAGGAGTGTAACGGAGTGATGCGGAGGGGATGAGGTGACCGGAGTGATGCCGAGTCGATTTTAGGGGTAATTGTATTAGTTATAGCATCGGATTTGCGCATGAGGCTTTATTCGTGTGATTATCCAGTGTTAGTGATGGGATTTAAATTATGAGATGGATTGCGAATTGAAAGGACCCTAGATTTTAGGGGTAATTGTATTAGTTATAGCATCGGATTTGCGCATGAGGCTTTATTCAGTGTGATTATCCAGTGTTAGTGATAGGGTTTAAATTATGAGATGGATTGCAAATTGAAAGGACCCTAATTGTGTAGATCGACAAAGCGGATAAAAGGGCATGTGGAAATGAGTTTGATTTCAGGGTCATGATCACTGTAGAAGTAGAGCCAATTACGTGGATTTTATAGCCAAGTGCCTTACCTTAGTTAGCTGTTGACTCCAAAAGGTCAGAAGGATACGAAGTTAGCTAAACAGTTTGTATGGTTTTAACTGGAATAATTATCCTGCACATTCACTTGTGTAAATTAAGAGCTGCTGTTTGGCAGCCCTATATAATGTAACAGACTGTGATTACACGGCACTTGGATGAAGCCAAAGCTTATGGCTTATATTTGCCTAGTTGCCTTTTCTTTTTGTTTCTGTTTGTGCACTCACTAGTAAATTAAATTACTTGCTTGCTGTAGCATTCTTGTAATCTTGATTCCGAGAACATTAAATGATTCTCATACAACATTAAATTGTTTGCTGTAGCATTCTTGTAATCTTGATTCCGAGAATTGTAATATTGTAATTCACAAGTATCGTCAGTTTTACAAAAAAAATATTGTACTATTGATTGTTGAATACCGACTATTTGTGTAGTGTAGTTAAAAAAGGTACCTGTGTTTACAGAAAGATAAACATAGCTCCTTGCATTGGATGCACATCAGTTATTCTTTCTTCAGAATGTTAGCTCGATTTAGTAGATAGTACTGCTGTGTTCTTCCTTGCACATTTCTTCATCTTCAACCAGTTACTTTTAGTCATCACTTCCACTGAAGGGATTCTAACTGAAAGTGTTTCAAACATGTTGCCATTGCCAGCAGGACGTGCCGCAAAAGAAGAGGGCAAAGTTGGCTGCGAAGAGGATACGGAAGATGCAAGAAGAGGAGAAGCGATTACAAGAGAGGGAATTTGAAATGGCTTTCTTCAGGGAATTTTGGCCTGCTGGCCACGTTGCACCTGCTGGCCTCAGCTGATAACGCCATTGTAGTATTGTACAGCACTACACAGCTTGGCAATGCTTTGCAAGTTGCGAGCTGCGACCAACATTCTGCCGTTTCTGCCCTTCTGATTCAGTGGATGTTTCTGCAGAGATGTGACGTTGTAATACAAATCTACATTTGGTCGTTGGTTGGTGAAAAGATCACTTAGAATTGCTAAACATGGCCCTCCTCCACTTTTCCTGCCGGGGTATTACTTCTATGTTGTTTCAACTCCTCTGGAAGATAAATTGGTTGCTGAGATATACTTACTACAAGGACAGATATACAGATTATCAGTCGTGCACTCGACTACATCCTTGGCACCTGAGATGAGTTGGAACAAAACCGGATTTATGACCAGGGGCTTGCAGTGGCAACTGTGATACATGATCAAAAGGGGGCAAGGAGAAAAAGAAAATGTTTTCAGTATGGTCTGAAAGAATGCAGCAGAAATTATTTTCACCACATTTTGGTGTCAATTGTCTATACAAATAATCATGCATGTCAAGATTACGCGCTGTTTCTCAAAACCATGCCTAGCTACAATCGCAGCTGTTGGCGCCGCAGCACCACGTCCGGCAGGAACTCAACTCTGCTGGCTACCTAACAAAAAAGTTGTCTGTTCCCATCCTCTTAGAACGCCAATTCTTCTTCCTGTGCGGCTGCAATTGGCAGTGTGCCTTCTTCTGCGGCATCCCGAAGCTGGGAAGCCTTCTCGTTGCTTATGTTGAGCAAGTACTGCAACCTTGATAGTTTCTCAGGCTTCGGAATACTCTTCATATAAAGGCAGTACAAGTCATCCAGCTCTCCCGGTGTGGGCCATAACAAGGGCTTCGAAGCAGGCACGGCCGCGTCACATGCAAGCACGTCATTTAATGAAGATATCTGCATTGGAAACGTATTGTTGTCAGACATGCAAGCGATGAAATAAATTTCAACAGAAACAAATGATAAGTAGCAGATATTTACAATTTACAACAATTCAGTAAACGTTACCATAATACTTCTAACATCACATCTAATGCCATCATAATTTTTCAATATTTTAGTTGACACTATATACAATTTTCCTGTAACTGGCTAGGTAATTTTTTTCATCAATCTAATGTGCCAGTGATCAAGAATAAATTAATCCTGATGTGCCTTAATGTTAAAAACAGCACCACAAATATACTTTGAGATCTCTACATCGAGGTTTCTCTCTAATCTCTATAAATCTGTTGGAGCAATAAAGTAAATTTCAACAGAAGCAAATGATAAGAAGCAGACATAGGATAGTACCACGTCATCTTTCCTTTTCTGCCGAAGAAGAGCAACAGCCTGAACAAGGGAGTTCTCCAATCTAACCTTCGCAATGTCCTGAACAATCGACTTGGCCTTCTCAGCACTTATGATGAGATCAGCTGGGATCTTTACATACACTTCCTCTTCATCAAATTCACCTGTGCCTGATGAAAAGATCTCCTCAACAGTCTTCCTGTAAATGCTTTCTCGCAGTGGTTCTACAATCAAGCTATCCAGCTGAAAATTTGCTTCTTTCAATCCTCGGACCTGTTGTATACCAATCTGTCCTCGAGCTATAGAAGCTTCAATCGCAGAAGACAACTTTGTTGTTGTAATATTCTTAATGATTTTCTGTGCATGATCGGTGGGCAGACCAACCTGCTTCTGTATCTTTGCAAGCTGGTCAGCCTTGGCTTCTGTTAACTTCCCATCAGCTAGAATCACTTCAGCTTGTTGGACAAATGCTTTTTCTGCCAGCTTAATGTGAACATCTTGAGCTTCCTTGCGGGTTAAACCAAGTATATCTCCCAGTTGCTGTAGCATTAAATACTCTGAATTGTCTTTCTTTGTGGAGATCGCTGTTCCAAATGAAACATTAGTCGTCTCCCCGGAGATACAGAACATCAAATATGTTTCATACAGCTCAGCTCTGTCTCTCAAAGGAAGATCGTCTTTGAGGGTTATCTTTTTCTGGCTTGACTTGGCCAGCTTTTCTTTTAACTCTTTATCAGGCCTAGTCTTTTTTAACGTCTCCAGTGATTCCCATTCATATTCATCATCCTCTCCCGAGGTTTCAAGTTCTGAGGTCTCACTTGATGTTTCAGGTTCAGCAGTTGCAGTTGGCTCTCCTTTAATGTCAGCTAAAAGCTCACTTACAACAACTGTGTTGAAGGAAATTAACTTTTTCAGCTCTTTTGCAGTTTCAATGCGGTTCCCAGCTGCTTTTGCTCTCTGAATGTAGTTCAGGAATAACTTCCGTACCTAGTCATTTGAATTTGGCAATATAGATAGTGAATTGGATTTGCAGTAGGAATACATGAAAATAATATAGTAATTTTTAGAGAAGAAAATAAGCAACTCTAGAGCATAAATTTGGAAGGAGGGGGCATACTGCTTTACTAAAGATGGTCATGACAGCCTCCTTTTTAAAGTTTAGACCCTGCGCTGCCTTCCTAACTGCCTCACGTCTATCAGCGTCATATCCATCAACAGATGCAATTGCTTCCTTGACAACCTGCAATGTCCTAATAAATGTAAGAACACCACTAAGGCACTAACACAGAACAGGCCATCAACTTTGCCGAACCAATGCAGATGTGGAACAGAAACTAAAAATATGCAGAGTAGGTTAAATGAAAGGCGCCATAAAATAGTTCATATCACCTTTTCAAACAACTGGCCACAGATATCAGTATGAGCAGCGTCGACAGTTTCTTGAGGAATGCAGAGACGCACTTGGAATGCCATCAAAGCTTCCGCTTCCTCCTTGCTCAGCTCTCCATCAGCTACAAACTGCTGAAGCTTCTGTCTGTAAATGTCTGAAGTCCAAAGCGGCATTAAAAACATTGATATTCACAATATGAAGGAATAGCAGCTAGGCAAGAACATGAAAGCGTGTTTACCAACTAATTTTAAAGCATGTGATCTTGTACCTTAAATGATTGACTTAGTTGGGATAGTAACGAATACTATTATAGTCATACAAATAATATTACTTTAGTTTTTATGAACATGAACGACAGTAGTTTTGGTAAAATCATATTTGTCTAAACTTTGTTCTAGTGAAAGTTCATTCCTGATCATAGAACAGCAATACAACCCAGGTGAACCAAAATGCACACAGTGCCTGGCTACAAATACCCTTCCTAAAGTCAAGGCATGTAACATCCCAAAAATCCCAATTTTGGGAAAGTATATTGAAAATAAATGAGGGAACAATTTTGAGCATGTTTATATGTGGGAAAAATATTTTGAGCATGTTTTTTAATTTTTGCATAAATCAAATATTGAAATTATATGCAAACAACAGCTTGAAAGAATTTTCAAACAGAACACATAAAATTCTGGAAAATTTACACAAGAAATCATACTGTGTTAGGAGTTTCCACAAGAAATCGCTCGCCGTGAGGTAGACCCACAGGCGCTGTCCACGCAGGTGAATCCTCATATGCTGGACGAACTCGCGGTAGTTGACGCCGTTGAAGGTGACCGGCGGCTTCGGAACCGAGACGGTACCCGTGCTCGAGGTTCAGGAGGGTGCCATCATGTGGGATGGCCGCTGCACGCTGGAATGGCACGAGAAGCTGCTATCCATAGCCCCCTCGCCGGTCCCGGGGAGCAGAGTGACTCAGCGTCGGTAGCAAGGGTGCACGGCGGCAGCGACGTGAGCAGAGGAACTCGGCGGTGGTGGCCGGATCCGAGGCAAGGTGGCTCGGGGCAAAGTCGGGAAGGCAAAGCACCACGAGCAGAGGAACTCGGGGCGGCGGCGCTAGCAGAGGAAAACGATGTCGGGCGGCGTCGAGAGCAGAGCCAGGCAAGGACGCGACACATGAGCTCAAGCGCGGCTAGAGAAGAGAGCTCGAGCGGCGGAGAGCCGATCGAGCGAGAGAGAGCTTGGGACAGCTCGGGCGACGCCGCAAGCAGAGGATTCGGACCAGATCCGGGTGGGAGAGAGCTCGGTGCGACGTCAGGGAGCCGAATCTGGGCGGGAAGGGGGAGTAGGGGAGGCATGGCGGCGCCTCGGGGGAGCAGAGGAGGCCCGGCGGCACCTCAGGTAAACAGGCGGCGGCGCCTTGGGCAAACAAGCAGCGGCGCCTCAAGGAAAGAGAGGGAGAGGCGGCTCCCCGGCTGTGAATCAGGAGTTGGGTAGAGAAGGGAGAAACCCTAACTCCTGTCTGATACCATGTTGGAAATAGACTTGTATTGCAAGGGGTCAATGGGTCTATATATACAAGTACACAGCAGGTGCAATCTGCAGGAAACACCCTAAACTAGGGAAGAATAACACAACATATAAATACATCCAGGAGAAAACCGACTGGGTTCACGCGTGAATTCTTGTCGGTAGTAATCGAGAAAAAAAACCAATCGATTTTTTAGGGTTTTGCAAATTCAAATTACAATTTTTGAATTTTGGGTGGTTTTTAAGCAAATTCAAGCGAAATTCGTCCGGATTTTTTAGGAAAATCCGATGTCGTAGGGTTTTTCGACGCCTGCGGATTTGGTTGATGCAAGCTTTTGGATCCTTGAATACATCTAACAGGTCCCACTCACGATTAAGGTTTGTTTAACGTTAATGATAGTTGTTAAGTAGATTAAGTCGATGACATGTGGGACCGGCTGAAAAGTTAATTAAAAATCTAATTTTAAAAAAATTTAGTAAATGAGTCACTAACATGTGGAACCCATCCACTGTTTTCGGTTTTAAAACACGTTTTAAAAACCGAGAAAGACATGTGGACCCTAGCTGTCAGTAGGTTAAATCAAATTAGGATTTAATCATTTAAGTTGATAGTTTTAAAAACCGAGAGAATGGCATGTGGACCACATGAGTATATGACATGTGGGACCACCTCTGTTTTTATAAATAAAATCAAGAAATAAAAATATGAGTCACTGACAAGTAGGGCTCACATGTAAGTTAATAAAATCCAGAAAAATGTAAAAATAAGAAAAGTAGCTTTCATTTCAGAGGAAATACGCTTTCTCTGTTGGAAAGCGTAAACCTCTGAAAATACGCTGTCGACGTCATCTTTTTTATTATTTTAGGATTTTTCAAACCGAGCAAATTTAAAACGTTAATAAATTTTGCATATGAACTCCAAATTAAATAAATTTTTTTCTAAAATCATGCTCTATCTAAATATGCAAAAATATTTGTATTTTGTTGTTGTTGAAATTATTTTAATATTTATAATTTGCTATCGGTTCTTTTGAATAAACGTCGATACCGCGAACGAATCTTTCAACGACCCACCATCCTCATTCAGAAATACCAGAGCAAGGCAAGCACCTCCTTCGACCATGTTGATCCCATTATTTCAATTACTGTACTTCATTTTGCAAAATCTATTATGCATGCGTGTATGTTTGGCTAAAATTGTTATGTTTGGGGATAACGGTAGTTAAATTCCTACTATATGCATGATCTTCCTTGATATGTTGATATCCTTACTGTTGTAGCTTGTAGGATATAGTTTAGACAATGAATGATGTTAATTTGGGTATTTCGATTAGGAATATCGAATAGATGCTTAGCCGGACTCTAGTTTCGCTAAAATTGAGCAATTTATGAAAATGTGAGTATGAAATTGGGGGATTTTGAAACATGGCCCAAAGGGGTTACCTTTGTTATTTTGTTTAAAAATGAAAAATGAAAAACTTATTTTGTGATGCGGGAGAGTTATATTATAAACTGAGAAGTGTGAGGTGTATCTCATAAGTAGATAGGGGAGATCCTCGCCCGGGTCGCTTAAGGACTAAACGCCGGTATATCCAACCTAAATGTAAGAGTACAACCACACGACTGAACTGGGTAGTCTTAGCCAATTAAGTTATCTAGGACTAGCTTTGCATGTTGGTGGACCGCAATAGTACGAGCATGACCATGTAGGCTTGCTCGAAAGGGCTCTCTTCACCGAGGCGTTAGGACCAAAGCCTTCCGATACAACAGTGAATGCCTCACTGAGACGGGAGGTACCCGGGATCGAAGTGAGAGTTGTCGTTCGCCGGACGAGTGTAAGGTTAGGTCTAAGTGATGTAAAGGCTTCATGGCGAACTCTAGACTACTTACTAAAAGATTGTGAGCGGTGGTATCGACGGATGCCAAACAAACTAGAGAACTTGCATTGTGTGAGTAAAGTTGTACACCTCTGCAGAGTGTAAATCTATTTAAATAGTCGTGCTCGCAGTGATGAGCGTGCTAAGTGTCGTTTTGCCGGGTATAGTCTCTACTTTTGCAAAAACAGTTTGTTGGAAAATGTTGGGATGATTTGTTTGTGTAAGTGTCATGTCTATGGCTGGCAATTAAATGTTGATCGCAGCCGAGGGAGGTTGTGATTTTGCTATTATTGAGTTACATACATGTTAGTTTGATATCCATCAACTGCTCTTTACAAATTCCGTTGCAAACTATCACATATTATTATTGCAAATAAAACTTGCCTAATGCTGAAAATAACTTGTAGAGTAGAGCATCATCCTTTGTTAGCTTTGCATTTATAATAACATTGTGACACACTACAAATCTTGCTAAGTACAAAATATACTCAATCTTGCTTAATTTGTTGATCAGAGTATGCGGATGAGTCTATGCCAGACGACGTGTTCTTTGCACCCGGTACCGGAGGGCTCGGTGACGGGTCTTGCTACGTCTTGTCCTTGTCGGTTGCCTGAGGTTATGGATAGGCACACCTCTGGACTTTTGGGTTTTGATTAACATGCTTCCGCTGTTTAACATGCTACTTCTAATACTTGTCTTTTAATTTGGCCGATCGGGCGTGTAATATACACTTGTTATGTAATTGCTTAAGTTTAAATACCATATTTGTTTTATGTTGTATGTATATTGTGTATGGATATATATGTCAATGTTGTGTATGTATGTACTGGTCACTGATCATGAGACTAGTACAGTACACACACGAAGGGCTTCAGGCAAGGATCAAAATACCGGTACCGGGTAAAATCCCACCAGACGGCCGGTAATGGTTATCGGCCGGTAACCGGAAAACCCGGTCGAAATTCGTTTGAAGAAATTTGAATTGGGGATGTAACCGTCGGGATTTTGAATTTGAAATTTTTCAGCCGATTTTTTAGATCCCAGTTCCCACCGGTAAAACCGGTAACCAGCCGCCGGTTACCGCCGGTAACCGCCGGGATTTTGATCCATGCCTTCAAGTATTCCACGCCCAAGGTCCGACAAGGCGTAGCTTTTGACAACTAATAGTCTAATACAGCCTAAAAATAACAATGCAGCAGTATCGGCGTAGAGGTGATGGTGTATAATGAATGATTTCTTGCACTGATACATCATGCATCGAAGGGATATAAGCTACCATATAGAGCCATTAAGCAAAACCCAGTTCTCAGTTTGACGCATGATTCCCAGGCGGTCATGGTGCAATAAGAAAAAAAAAAGTGTCAAGATGGTACCTCCATGCATCTTGCTAGCTAGTTCAGGATCAAATTGTAACTCTTCGCAGAGATTTTGGAGGAATGCTGCTTTGCTAGGGGCCGCAGCCAACTCACTGTTAAAGGATTTGGCAAGTCTCTTTCTGTATACTTGAGATTTAACGTCTGACATGATTGCTTCTGCTTCACGCTTCCCAAGACCAAATATATTCCTCAGTTCATTCAAAGGGACAAGCTGCATTTTTTTATCACAGAAAGGTTTCCGTTAAGATGCTACCCTATAAAACACATTGCTAGATCCAGTGGTCATAAGGCATGTGCCAAAATATAAGATGGTCTATTATTTTTAAGAAACAAAACCGTTAAACAGCAAGGATACACTTTCTAAGTTCAGTATGCTCAAGCAATTTCGGTCTTGAACTGACTGCAACATTTACAGAACAATGATAAAAAATGGTTTGCAAGCACTTGTTATTGCACAATCAACTGGGTAAAGCTAATCAGTCTACCATGAGTGTTCCCATTAGATACTTGAGAAATTTGCTCAGTACAATTGCAAAGACGCACAATTGGAAACAGTATCATCGCATGTGAGGCTGACGAGTGGGGCTTGGGGCCACATGTCAGTAACACACCGATGTTATTTTCCAACTCGAGTGTCTTTCAACACAAAACCATTTTTTTGGAAAAATACTTAGACCAAGCAATTTTCAACAAATGAAATTAGATCTGATCTGAATCAAGTAGTGTCCATGTAGACTTGCCAATGAACTAATGCTTGGAAAATTCACAACTGTCATTTCACAATAAGCATAACTTATTACAGTTTCCTAAATGATAATCGCTTTGGTCCTTCTGAGACCAGATTCTCAGCTTACATAAGTCCATCAACTGCTCTGTTTTTTAAGGGTCCATAGAGTTGGCTATGATGCATGGTTTTTCTGCTCTTATTTCTTAACAGGAGGTTGGATTTCGTAAGTTCAGCATCTAACATATTATCTCCTAACTGCACACCCATTTTAAGAATGAGGAAATATAAGATGAAATATGAGACAGAAGTAGTGACATAAACAGCAGTTTCAACGGCACCAGCAATAGCAGTACAAGCCACATGATCTGGACTACCTGGTCTGCATTATTCAGAATTCAATGGATTAACTTCGTCCACAAAATATCCAGACTGTACTTTCCAGACCCTGCAGACTTGCAAAGTTGCACTGTTCTACTTAAATCAAGATGCTTCGCAATATTGGGGATTTATTTGAATGTGCCATTTCACAAGAAGCCAACTGAACTAGTGGGGCCTTATTTCAACTTGTCATTACACAAGCAGCATCAGTAAACAAGACAAAACGGGAAGATAAGTGGAATCACCTTCTCATCATCAAGACACCCATCTGAAAGTACTTCTGTTGCATAGGCCCTATAGAGCAGCTTTAGATCATCAGCCCTCCTACCATGATCATACTCTCCACCTATGCAAACCAAGCACAAGAACCAATCATAAAGAAGGTCAACCTCATTAACATTTGAATTTAAAAAGCTTTACCATTTTACCTAACGAAATAGGTCCAAGCCCACAAGCAAAACGATCGCCTTGAGGGTGCTTGCCTAGTATTGTAAGCAAACTATTAAATGCAAGGATGTTCTTCACTTTTTCAACAACCTTTGTTGGGCTATTCCTGCAATCGGTAATCATATGGTTTAGTAGTGAGGTAAAATTCCTTCGTGTTCTGAATTGATAAACGCCAAATTTATAAGCACAGCAACATTCAGATAGGTTGACTACTTCTCCACAGGAATTCATATATCTACTAATTATTGGACAAGAAAAGCCTATGTAATTTCTTAATTATCCTCCTGGTTTTTCTAACATTTCCTTGGAAGGAAGATAGTTCAGTTGTTCTTATTAGTTAATAGTTATAAATACTCTCTAATAGTGAAAGCAGATCTATCCATCAAATCTAACCAAATCACTTCTATGAACTGCATGATACTGAAAACCTGCAAATCCAAGATGTAACATGACTAGCCCATGTGTGAGAAAGGTGACACATGATGGATAACCTCTTGTCTTAAACAAGGAAGGAAAACCGTATTATTCCTCGTTGCTAGTTACAAAGTATTTCCTTCATTATATACCACTAGAAATTCTAACAAATTAAAAAACTTGTATATCAGCTTTAACAAAAATAATTATGCTGTTTTCTTAAAACCATTAGCTTAGCAGTTAGCACATCAGCTCAGGTTTTCATGTAAATTGTCAAATGATGAAATCTGTCAGCAGGCTTTGCAGTAGTCATACGCTGCTTTGGTACGCGACTTCAAGATGTCTAAAGCTGACGAAATGTTTTCTTGAACCAACTTATTTGCATGCTCCCTGAACATCTCAGCAGCAATCTACAAGAAACTTAAATGTTAGGATATGTTACTTAACAACACAATATGCTTAGATTGATGTCATTTGTCTTTTACTATCATACTTAGATTGATGTCAAATTGTCAACAATCATAAATGGAAAATTGGAAACTTTTATGTTGTCTAGACTCTAGATTCTCAACCAGGGTATATACTTAGACTTTGCTATTTGGATATAGTGATACTGCACCCCAAGTACTGATGATGATGTAAGACCAAATGAAGCCAAAGCAAATGAGAAGTAGAACTTTAAGAAAAGGGTTACCTCATCAGAAAGTTTATACGCAAGTTGTGCTCTCCTTACTTTAATGAGCGTGCCTATGTCAAGACCTAGAGAAACAGAATATGTCGAGTTGAGAATGTTTGAGAAATGCAACGAGTAATCTATCAAGTAATTAGTATAACAACAGAAGATACCATCGCTATCTGCACTGCTCTAAGTCTAATTTACTTGATAACGCCAGACCTTGTAAGTACAACATGACTTAACAATGGAACTAATGCCTAAAAAAGACAAAGATGTGTGTTTCATCACTACCTCTCCCAATAGACTTGAGCTGTGACGAGTATAAACTCTTGGCATTTTCCCGCATAGCAATGTCAATCTGCCAAAAAATCATGACAGCGTAACAAAACAACCATAATGTCAAACAAGACATATAGAAACACAAAAGTTATGCACCAAAGTAATAAGGAATGAACAAGCAATTCAAAAGACATGCTCTTGAATATGAGCAAAAAGCATCTGAGATATGCAAATGCGCAATTTGTACAAGTTGCAGGCAATACGTATCCTGATCCTTGTTGACAGAAAAGCACTTCTCATTCAACTGCTACCTCCAGTCTGAAACTCATTTCTATATCCATGCTAGCCATAAAACAATGTCATTTTTATATTATATGAACTACTGATCTATTTTGGTTCTCTACAGCACACACGAATGGAGCTTGAAATGTTGCATGTATTACATTGCATACACTACATCCATGATTTTTGTTTGCTGCAACAGTGGATCATGCACTTTTCATAAAATTAGCGCTCTAAGTTGCAGTTTGGACCAAAGGAGTATTTGATTGACCAACACGTGTAACCTAAACTAGGTTCATTGAGAGTTTAGGATTCCGGCCAAACCCTCTAACCCACCAATTGCATCAAGAACAGCACAACACTATCAAAAGAGCATGCTCGACATGCTTTAAGAGGTCTTTCATAATTGCAGTGGCAATAATGCTAGATAATGGGTGCAATTAGACTTCAAAGTTCAGCACAAATAATCAAAATACCATTCCATAATGGAGGTAGCACTGTGCTTTCTCCATGAGATGAAATAGTCACAAGGAACATGGGTCGACCGGGTCGAGGAACGGGGTCGTGGGACGTGGTACGCCACTTTTCCTTCTAAATTACATAGGAATGGTGTACCATGTCCCACAAATCGTACCCGGGTCGATGAATCCGGTACGTAGGACGTGGCATCGACCCGCGATCCCTGTGACTATGGATGAAATCATAAAACTGAGACATGCTATGCACAGTGGTGAATGAATGACAATTATATTATAATAGAGTACCTGAGAATCAGTGACCCCGAAAAGACGTTTCCATGGAAGTAGGAATGCTGATGCATCTCCGAAGACAAGATTTGACACATATATTAGCTTTTGAAATGCCTATAAAATGTTTGCCTTGGTTATAATCAGGGTAAATAGAAAATTTTTAAGTATCCATTTATGTACTTCCCAGCACAAACACTTACCCGCCGTTGTTCCATGTCAGCATCGCGATCCCTCGTTTCCAACCTCTCTCTGTATATGCGTCTACCAATCTATTACAACAAACAAAGTGAAAGGTGTAAAGAGGCGGGTGAGAAAAACAGAGAAAATGTGAAAACGGTGACTAAGTGAGATATAAAAGGGCTTGGATAGTGAGGCAATACCTCCATGTGCATATTTGCAGCGTCTACATCATCGAGTCCAAGAGCTCTTTTAAATTTTATAATAGCCTCAACCTCATTACCTTTGAGATCTTCATCTCCTGGAGGAAGTACTGAGTAAAGAAACCTACAAAAATAATGGATAGGAGAAAGGGTGAGTGAATGATGTTCAGGAGGGCGAAGCAGCTTGGAGCCTAAATATCACATGACCAAAATGTTAAGATGTGAACTATAAATAGGTGATTTTTTAATATTTACTTCTAGAAGGAAAAATATATACGATCTACTAAACAGTAAAGAGAGGCCTAAATATCATTACTGCAAGACCAAAATGATGTAATCTGAATAATAAATAGGTAACATATTTTTGTAATATTTACTTCTAGAAGGAAAAATATATACTATATAGTAAACAGAAAAGTAAAAGAAACAATTGTGTTAAAGCATTGGGAAATATTAGGAGCTTGCTTCCAGATTAGTAGGGGCGCAGCCCACCATTGAATGGTGAATGCCAATTATGCTATCCAATACTGTCATTGGGCCCATTAAAGGTTACAAACCAAGCCCTCTCACAGATAGTTGGCAATTTAATCAAGCAAAACAATTACTTATAATATATCTCAACCAGATATGTTTGCACGCACTACTTCCCCCTGGGCTTCTTGCAGGAAAGAACAATTTGGTGAAATTATCAAACTAATGTGACAAAACATACAGAAATGATTTCAAGTAGTATCCTCTACAAACATTAACTGGCATGGGAAGAAAGTATGAAGAGAGATTGTGCAATTTGTTGCAAGTTCAACAAAAAAAAAAGGAAAACAAAAAATCTACTGACAATGGTAGTGAGCATTTTGTTAGAAACTTTGAGACGAGGGTTTTGGCTATTCACCACTCTACATCTTATTCATTAATGGAAGAGTATATATAGAGAAGATTACATGGGGCTCATGGGCTACATGCATGGAAAAAAATCGGCGGTTACACGCAGAATCGGATTTTCGGGCCGAATGGGTGAACGATGAATCGCCGGAAAATTTGAATTTCAAGTTTGAATTTTTAACTTCTCTCATTACTTCCTAGGTTGGTTTAGGCCTATTTTGTGCTAGATTACGTATTGTATGAGCTAAATATGCTTGAATTATTGTTTTTGGCCGGTTTGCACTTCATATGACCTAAATATGTTAGATTATGTATTGTATGAGCTAAATATGCTAGATTACGTATTGTATGAGCTAAATATGCTAGATTACGCATTGTATGAGCTAAATATGCTAGATTACGCACTTTCTAATTTAAAATTTGTCGATTCAAAATTCCAGCCTGTTTTTCCGGTTACCAGGCGGTAACCAGACCGATCACCGGTTTCCAGAAACTAGGATTCAAAATTCGGTATGCGAATTTTCTCCGATTTTCAAGGATTTCGATTCTGAAGCCAGAATCAGATTATCGAGTTCGAACAGGATTTTGCACTGTAACGGTTCTTTGATCCTTGGCTATATGGGCTAAGAGAGGGAGAGAATATACAACACTCTTAACACCCCCCTTCAAACTCAAGGTGGATCAGGAGGCTCTGATGCACTAAGTTTGAATAGATGAAGTCGATGATGTTCTTGAGTCTGAGCTTTAGTAAAGAAATCAGCAACTTGAAGCTCTGAGGGAACATACTTGAGAGCGATGGTCGACTGCTAACAGTGAGATCGTGTGAAGGATGCATCAACACCAATATGTTTTGTCAGCTCATGCTTGACTGGATCACTGGCAATCTGAATGGCACTTGTATTGTCACAAAAGAGAGGTGTAGGGTTGTCACAATGGACACCTAGATCATTCAAGAGCCATCGAAGCCAAATGATCCCTGAGGTGGTAGCGGCAAGTACTCAAAGGTCAGCCTCTACACTAGAGTGTGACACCGCAATCTGCTTCTTGGACTTTCAGGCAATGAGCGAAGTACCGAGAGATACAATAACCAGTGATAGATCAGCGATCAGCAGGATCACTCGCCCAAGTGGAGTCAGAGTAAGCGTGGAGCTGAAGCTGACTCGAACTGGCATAGAACAAACGTTTGGACGCAATCCCTCTCAAGTATGTCAGCCCACGAAGAACATGACCATAGTGGACTGAGGTAGGAGCACTGACAAACTAGCTGGGCACATGAACAGCATGAGCAATGTCTGGCCTGGTGACAATGAGATAGACAAGGCCCCCAACGAGCTAACGATAGCAGGAAGGGTCTGTCAGGGGTACACCATCTGTAGGTCGAAGCTGCAAGTGAAGCTCCATGGGTGTGGCAGCATTACGAGTATCAGTCATCCTAGAGCGAGCAAACAGATCCTGAACGTAGCGATGCTGAGAGAGGTAGTAGCCATCACCATCAGAATGAACCTCGATCCCTTGAAAATAGCTCAATGGTCCCAAATCGGACATCATAAACTGTTCACTCAATTTCTTCTTGACAAAAGCCACATAGTCCATATCATCTCCTGTGATCAGCATATCATCTACATACAGCAGAAGCAAAGTACGGCCCCACTGAGAAGTGTGAATAAACAAGGCAGGGTCATGCTCACTTGGAGTGAAACCAGCAGCTTGAATCATAGAGCTGAAATGCTCGAACCAAGCACGAGGAGCCTGCTTGAGGCCATATAGAGCACGCCTAAGACAGGAAACATAGTCTGTAGGAGCCTCAACACCTAGGGGTGGCGCCCTCCCCGCAAAGCACCCTCGGTTCCTCCGCTCCCACCATCGCTCCCGAACTCCTCCGTTGCCGCCCCTGGCCCCACCGTGTCGTGTCGTGCCAGCCAAGGATCAAAATCGATCTGGGATAAAATATCGTGACGCCATTTCTCCGATTACCGTGCAGAATCGAAATCCGGAAAAACCCAACCAAGTTTGAAACTGAAATTTGAACTTGCTTAAAAGCCGTAGAAATTCAAAGCGAAATTTGAATTTGCTCAACCGGGAAAAAAACCGACCGGTTTTCTAAATCCTAGTACCATGATAAACCCAGGTAACTTCTGTGGGATTTCTATCCATGGTGCCGACCCGTCGTCTTGGGCGCAAACCCAAGCACGCAAGACGGCGCTCGGTCGTCTTGGGCGACCTAGCTACAATGTGGGCTAGGCCAACAGTGTCGTGCTTCGAGCCGACCCTACTGGCATGACACATCTGGTCATCTCTAACCGCCGTCGCCGTCGCCGTCGCCGCCGCCGTTCTCAAGCCTCGGTGCCATCGCTGGGCTCCGTCCGGATCCACTCATTGGCGCCCGGATCCGGTCGCTGCCACTGCCCTCGCCCAACACTAGTGCCACCGCCGGGGTCCGGCCACCGGCGTCCAGATCTCATCGTCGTCGTCTTCTTCCCGGTCGCCAGTGGCGTCTTCTCAGTTGCCGTCGCCGTCCCATGTGTCTTCTCGGTTGCACTCGTGCAGCCAACACGCGCGATTTGGGTAAAGCGACAAGGTGCGGTGCCCTTTTCTTCCCCCCTCTCCATGGACCACCTTCTCACTCCCCCAAACCACCACAGCTTCTGCAAGCCTCTCTGACACACTGCAAGCCACCACCTTCCCTCGCTCTCCCCTCCATTGTGGCTCAGCTCTGACGTGGACCTGCGAGGCCACCGGCCACGGTGGAGCATTGTACATGCCCTTATAGTTTTATACCTTTTACATATATATTATACTAAAAAATAATGGTCAAATAGCCCAAAAGTTCATGTTGACGACTATGAAACGTCAATAACACCACCTTTTTTCTGCGACCAGGGGTCAGGCCCGTTCCTAGGGCAGGGCCAGCGGGGCGACCGCCAAGGGCCCACGACCAAAGGGGCCCCAACCTAAGGAGTATTTAGTCATTTCTATTGTATGTATATTTAATTATATTTGACTCTAGATAAGCAGATACTATATGCCCATTAGCTCATAGCTGTTGCTGCTGCAACAACAAAGAACAAGTAGTTCTATTTGTTGAATCCCTTCTACCCAAAATGCTGCCACCGTAGGTCAGTAGCGTCCGTTCAATGGCGTCAAAGGACGAAGACACTGCAATTTCATTAAACTTGTGGTATTTGCTCTATTCTACTCCAATTTTTTTAGGTCATCTCCTTCACTTTTTTCCCCTAACTCATTCACTCTTAAACACCAATCAGACCACAAATGCGTCCAAAATGGGAGCCAATCTTTGCTTATAGTTTCAGTTTTGTTAGTTGTGATTCATTTGATTTTTGAAGATCTCCATTGGGTTTAAAAGAGTTAATGAGTTGGGGAATGTGATTGCACACAATTTCACAGAGTTAAGCGCATGGTTGGAATGCAAGAATTTCATAGGAATTTCATAAGAATTTCACAATAAACAATTCAGTCTGCATAGAATCTGAAGGGAAAAATGCTTTCCAAACGAGGCTTAAATATGTTGGGTAATACATCATGTTATTATCAAACATTTCTTATCTAGGTTGTTTGTGGTTCTCTATAATTTTTTTTAATCCATGGTGTGTTTGTTTGTTTTGTTAATTCGGTCTTTTTCAGTGCTTTACCTTTACTTGGACGTGTTGTAATTAGTTTTCATTGCTCATAATTAGTCCAGGGTTTTTTCACGTACTTTGTGAAAAATTTAGCTTTGACATTTGAAAATACAAACTAGATGTGAATTTGAATAAAGGGCCCTTGTTTTTATTTTGCCCAAGGGCCCACCAAATACCAGGACCGACCCTGCCAGGGGTGATTGCTAAGAGAAGGGTAGGGGAAAGGTGCTAGTATTAACATTTAACACACCCCTCTAGGAGCAAGATGGTAATGATAATAAGTTAATAACTATGGGGCACTCAGACCATAATTCAGCAAGCTAGAACACAATAGAAGTAGTGCCCTACTGCCATATACAATTACCATTGGGCTTAGAAGCTAATACCATGTTGACAAGCATGGAAAACAACTGAACAATATCAAAGGAATCAAGAGGCTCACCTGGCATACAAATCACAGAGCTCTGCTTTGAAGGCCGCATCTTGTGTACTAACTCCATATCTAAAACAAAATAAAAGGATAAGATAATGCAGGAAGAGAGATGCATTCAACATTTCAATGCAAATTTTAACAGGCGTGATTAGGGATAAAAGAACCGGAACCAGGCAATTTCCCGGTCGCTGGCCGGAAAAAGTAACCAGCCGGATACCGGAATTCCCAGAAAAAAATCTGGATGAAATTCGCTTGAATTTGATTAAAAACCACTCGAAATTCGAAATTCGAAATTCGAAATTTGAATTGGCTAAACCAGAAAAAAACAGCCAGTTTTCCTGTTCCTGGACCGGCGGTAAATCCGGTTACACCGGTAACCGGCCGGTTTTTTTTCCCTGGGTATGATTATATAAATCATACTACCAAAATCAAATTTTCAGCTTTCTTAGACGATTAACGATAGTATCCAAATTATATGTTTCTTCTTTTACTGAAAAAACCTACACCGAAATTTTGCTAGCATTCCTACAACGAATGGGAGCTCCAAAAGTAAATGACTTAGAAAACAACAGCGTGAACCTAAATTGGAAAACAAATGCACATCACAGCAAAAGGTTTAGATAATCGAACAGCTGTTATATAAGACTCGAGCATAAATCCAATGCAGTAGCTACACACGGGCAATCCAAACTCACTTGCCCGCGATGGCCTCCACCTCGCCGCTCTCCAGCTCGGTGGGGTCGTCGCAGCCGGCTACGTAGTTGTGCAGCCCCACGGCCGCAACCTCCGGCACGACGGAGTTCACCGCGGCTGCCCCGCGACGCTGGCCGCGCCGAGCACGGCCGCGCCCACGACCGCCGCGGCCCGCGAGCCGCCGCCGACGCGGAGCCCCAGGCCGTACCCGCGGCCACGGCCGCCGCGGCGATCGCGAGCTCCGCCGCCGTCCGCGCCGCGGAGGCAGCGCCTCCACCAGAGACTGCACTCCGGTGAGATCCCTCCGGGCGCCAAACACATCCTCCCCCCGTGACGGGGCCGCCTCGCCCTCGCCCGATGCCGCCGCTCGGCGCAACCGCTGGCCGCGGAGGCGGGCGGAGGCGCTAGGGTTCCGCGGTGGGAAGCGGAGGAGCGGGAAGGGTTTAAGCGGGGAGAAGAGGAGCGGGGAGGCGGGGGCGCGGAGCGAGGGCTTCGCGGAGAGGAGGGAGAGCTCCATGCTCGCGCGCTCAGGGATCCTTCGGTTGCCGCGGATGGGCGAGGCGAGCCGTGGCGTGGCGTGGCGTGGCGCAGGGGTGGCGCAGGGGTGGGAGCTTCTCCTCGTTGTCGGTGGCGGCGGCGGCGGCGGCGGCGGCGGCAGGTGGTGGAGGTGGATGAGGCGGAAGAGGAGGGGGACGAGGCGAGGAGTGTGGATAGGAGAAAGCGTTGCGGGGAGGGATTGGTGGGGGCGCGGCGTGGGGCGAGGCGAGGCGCCGCCTGGACCTGGTTGGGCGAGGTCGTACCGTAAGGGCACCGAATTTCTACTTCACGATTTATTTCCGGCGTTTCAACGATGGATATACGGGATACTGGTTGAATTTTGCCTGGTTGGGCCGTTGGGGAACTGATGGAGTGATGGATGAGTGTGGTTTTGTATTTCGGATTTTGCTTTGTGTGGTTCGGATTTAAACCTCGGATCGGAAAATATTTGGTTGGACACTTCCAACGTCTTGCGGTTCCTGTCGGGTCAAATTTTGCTTGTCTCATGGTGTTTTATTCACCTCACTTTTGTTTTGAGAGTAAATAGTCGTTTTCAATGCTGCAGTTGAGCTATTTTCAACTATTTCTGTACGTATGAGTTGTGACTATTGTTTTTGTTACAATTGTGGTCCGGTCGAGTAATTTTTGCTATTTTTTAAGAGACGGGTAAAGCTTCTTATATTTTCTTGAACTTTTTCGCTAGACATACCTTGAGAGTAAGCTCAGGCATTACTAGAGCTTTTTTTGCCTATTTTAACCCTTTTTGTTTCTATTTCCAAAAATGGTTTCCACTGAAAATTAATTCCAGGGATAACGGACATTCATGGAATGTTTGTCCAAAATAGTTCCTGGAATGACCGTCATTTCTAGAATTAGTTTTCAGTGGGGGTCACATTTTGAAAATAGAATGAAAAAATGACCAAAATAGGCAAAATATACGCATCACCAAACAATGTTTGTCCCAGACATTTTTTTTCCAAAAAACTTGTAACTACACACAATGGCATTCGTAGGTGATACCTTATAATGGATTGTAAAACTGCTTGTCCCTTTCTTTATCTATCCTTCATCTGCTAGTTATACATGATTTTTTTACGAGCCAGTCATACATGATTGCTGAAACTTCTTTTGAAACAAGATGGTTGCTGACATACCTTTAAAAAAAGGGAAATTTTGATGTATGTCATTGCTAAGTGCCCGTTTCAGATAAATGCCATTGCTCATTTCGATATTCGAAATATGCCACTTCAAATATCTTTTTCTCATAGAAATGCCATCAATCTACATATTTCACAAATATTGACGGTATTGCCCCCGTCTTCTTCCCATGTCACCCTCGCTCTCCAGCCGCTTCTATCTCCGATGACAAGGTCACGGATGTTGGACTCGCTCTCGCCGAACCACAGCTTAGGGCCCTTGACGCTGATGAAGTTGGCCTTGCACTCCTTGGCGATGGCCTTGGCCAGCAGCATCTTGCCGCAGCCGGGCGGGCCGTAGAAGAGCACGCCGCGCGATAGCGACATGCCGAACATCTCCGGGTGCTCCACCGGGTACTACACCGTCTCCTGGAGCTCCAGCTTGACGTCCTCCAGGCGGCCGACGTCCCCCCACAAGAGCTTGGGCACCTCCACGAGCCCGGTCTCACGCAGGCCCGAGGGCTTCGTGACCAGATCCAGCCAGATCCGAGTGGATCTGGTCGGGAAGAGGCAACGGCGCTACATGCGGCACGGCGGCAGTCGATCATCCTCCCTTAGGATCCGGGCTCCTTCCTCTCCCCAGCTGCTGGATCTGTCTTCTTCCTCCACTCCGACGGAGCACGGACGGCGCAAGACGAGACTTGAAGTGCTGCGGATCCGAGTTAGGCGGCAGATTCGAGGCGAACACGGGCTTAGGGGCGGCAAGCGCGGCTCGGCGAAGAAGCACCAGTCAAGAAGAGGCACACGGAGGTGGCGCAGTGTGGCGGTGTGGCGTAGAGCTGGAGGAGAGGGTGGCGTGGGGAGACCAGAGAGAGAGCCAAGCCAAGGTGGCGGGCTTCTTGGCGAGGAGCTAGCGGCGTGGAGCTCTAAAAATGGAGAAGAGGCCGAGGGGAGATGGTGATGTGGAGCTCTAAAAATGGAGAAGAGACAGTGTGAGGAGTGAGGAAGGATAAGGTAAGGGCAATTTGGTCAAATACTGATAAAATACGTATACTAGTGGCATTTGTATGATCTTCCGAGCTTTGAAGTGGCATATTTCAAATATCGAAATGAGCAATAGCATTTCTCTGAAACGAGCACTTAGCAATGGCATATATAAAAATTTCCCTTAAAAAAAGATGATTGTTGAGACTTGCACGCTGGTTACCATATTCATCTCTCAATTGTACTACTTAACCAGGAGGATATGCGCGCGATGCCGCGCCGTTGAGTTAAAAAAAAATGGTTTGTTAAATGTGTAAAACAAATTTGTTTTACCTACAATGGGCAATTTCGATGAGAATGTTAAGTCAGGATATAGCGTTTTTAATTCTACTGGACATGTTAGCAGCTTATAGGTTGGTAACATCACTAGTAGTAATAGCGGTAGTAATAGAGAACGTGAGTAACATGGTTTATTCTGTACAATCGTAGATGTTAGATAGGATATGTTTATATCTTGACAATTAGGTAGTTTCCAACGTGTTTTTAGTGTAGAGACTATTTTGAACTATACACAAAGAATTCAATTGGTAGAGACCGTAAACGCTGTATATATATACATACAATGATTTTGGATTTTTATAATCGATTGTCTTAGGAGCAAGACAAAGTGTTAAAACTCATTACTATGGATGAATACAATCAGCAAACAACAGATTAGATGAACGCATAACTATAGTATGAGTATGAAATGAAATATTCACGAAATCTATCTTAGATGCAAAGAAATAATAGTCGAAAGGAAATACTGAAGGCTTGCAAATGATCAACGAACAAAGACTCTTTTCAAGCATGTATGAACTAACGGACAAATACTAAGTTGACGCACATGCCATGTAAAAAGATTCTAGACTAAGGAAGATAATATTGTTGCTCATTCATAATTTGTTCTATATTATTATGCTAGATTCCAAGCACCTGTCAGAACAAAAAAAAACTTAAAAACATATATTTATCTGCAATCTCTAATACAAACATTAAAACATGTATCACTCTCATTACAAAATTCAATAAATATACCTGTTAGTTTTGGAAATCGGACGTCGGTGGGCTAAAAAAGAAGTATGTTAGATTGGTTGCTCATTAGGTTTCTTTGACATAACCAAACATATCTACGTTTCGGATACCTCCTCCCCTTCACATAGTAAGAGCAATTGGCATATGCCTCAAGCAATATCGCGAGCTGAAATCTACAATAGATTGTTGGTGGACATAAACAATAAAGAATGCAGTTATATTGGAGTCTGCCGGTATCAATGGCTATGTTTATAACCTGATAAGATAGGATTGGTGTTACAACAGGAAAAAAGGAATTTGTTTATGAAATGGAAAGCATATTCTCACATACCATAAAAAGGGTCTATGAAGCCTGTACAAAGCACCCATCATATAGGCTATGAATGCAAAAATAGGTGTGCTGCTAGATACATACATGCGGCAAATCTTCCCAATAAGTAACACCTAAGAAGCAAGTCTTGTAAACTATCGATACTTTAAGTATGAGGCGTGCTAAAGGAGTTGTGCATATTTATGACCTATGAGCTCCTCCATCTGCAGGGACCAAATGCGGATAGCTGAAAAATAGATGGATATCAATTAGAATGGTATAAAACACCACATGCTACGGTGTTATCAAATGGCACTCTACCTTGTTTGTTTTGCTTCAGACGATGCATCAGCATCTGGAAGCACCCAACTAAATGGGAAATTGGTCAACATGATCATGTAACAAACATATGGTGGCAGTGAGGGATGAAATACACGTATTTGTACATACAAGTTGATGATCATATTCAGTAGGAAGCACATATGATTCAACAGTGGTCAAAGCTTACGTATACGTAATTTACATGTTAGAGAAAGCATTTCAGGCAGTGTCTTTGACTATAAATGTATAGGATGCACATGCCCATTTCCTCATAAAGTAATGAGCATGTTAGTTCCTAGGTATCATGGCTGATTGCTGCCGAAAGATTATCATTGTAATGACAGGAGGGAACCAAATGGAGATCCCTATAATATGCTAGTAGGAGCAAAAAGAACCCAGAGCACTTCTAACTGTTCAAGTATTCTGTAGCAGTGAGGGCACTTTTTTGCCTGGAAAGGATATTCATGCACCAAATGACCTAAATATAGGAAATGGAATGTTAAAGCTACAAAAGCTAGCTTCTAAGCATCTTGACACAAAATGATAGGCAACTTGTAGTGTTTATCGAACAAATGAAGCCTACAAACTAAACCCTAAGTTTTTTTTTTATCTATAAGTAACATAGTTTACCAAACGATTATAACACGTCAGAAATCAACACATGTAGCAACATGTGCTATTGATTAAGCAAAGAACCAACACACTAAGTTTTAAAGTGCCTACAAAGCTAATTACCATTCGATAAGAAAACTATTTTACGTCCAAAGAAAAGGACGCAATGTTCCACATTCATAGGTGTATATTTCCTAGAATAGTACATGTATACATGCTGACCAATCTGCCTGAAAACTGCATTAGCCGGCCATTACTTGGTCTAGGCTTCCGATGTAATGCCATCTAGCCACCACATCCCATGAGCAGAAGCAAGCAACAGATGGGATTCTAGTACGCTTCCAAAGATCACATAGACCAAATCAGGTAAAATAACTAATTCAATTGAATCGAGAAAAGATAGACTTGGACCAAGAGGAAGAGTTGGTAATTCCAAATCAATAAAGAATCCTGCAAATCATGTATTGGGCATGATACCAATGAAGTTGTCCTATCTATCTACAAATGTATCTTGTCTTGCAAAGCAATTTCAAAAATGCCTCCAGATGTAAGGAGCTACATAGCTGGCTATCTTAATTAGGTACACGTAAGGTAGGCAATAAACAACACATAATTATTCTTCAACTTCAAAAGGCATAGTCAAATTCTATAGCAAACACAACATATAGTTGGAACAAGAGCATAGAAATATGTCTATTACAAATGTGGCTCTTTGACAAACATTGGCAGGCTATCCATCTACAACAAGGTAATTAAACGCTCACCCTGAAATGTCGACGAAGACGGTAATGGATCAGCTTTCATGGGACAAATGGAAAAACAAAGCAGTAGCCATTTAGCACCTGAGAACCAAACCCAAAAATTGTTTTGTGTGTGATATTAAGAAGTAAATCTAGAAATCACAGCAAATATATACTAAGAAATAAAGCAGTAGCCTATCAGCGCCTTCGCCACGGACACTGGAATGAAGCATGCATCTGACCAATCGGACAGTAAACAGTGCACACTAATTATCATAGCCCATTGCTGTGTCTGCTGAAACAATTCAATTCAGCAAGAAATTAGGAGGCGTCATAAGAGGAGGTTCACCTCTTCTCGCGGTGACCCTACGGTCGAAGAACCATACCACATCGGTGGCCTCCAGTAACGACGCTTAGGATATCATCCTGCAACAACTATCTATAGGCAGCCATAAAAGCAAAGCAGATCAAGAACCGAAGGAAAAGCTCATCAAATAGGACTCACAATGCAAGCTCACGGGCGGCGAAATTGCGAAGCGGCAACGGGGTGGTCGACATTGGCGTCTGTGTGGCGGCAAGCAAGTGGTGGGAGACAACAATGGGTGAGGAGGAGGAAAGCGGCGGGGTGGCGACAACAGGGTCCGGGTGCTACGCCCCGAGGCGGGGCTCGTGAGGAGGTGGTGGTGGGGTCTAGGTGTTGTGGAAGACAAAGAGGAGGAGGAGAAGGTGGGGATTCTGACTAACGCTCCCATTCATTGGGCGTGGTGGGCGCCACAGAGGAGAAGGGAAGGAGATCTGGCGAGGAGGTGGCGGGATGAGGTGGCGTCCACAGGACAGAAAGGGGCGTTCGAGAGGGAGGAGAAAGCGGTGCGTGGGGAAGACGAAGCCTTCTGAGGAGGGAGGAAAGGACGAGAAAGGTATGGAAGGAGGAGCTGCAGATGGTGAAATTGCGGAGGCGGCGGGCGAGGCGGAGGCGGCGGAGGAATTGTCATGAGGAAGGCGGCAAGGCAAAGAGGGGAGCGAACGAGCGGGGGCGAAGAAGAAGAAGCGGAGGAGGAGGCTGGCGGTGGGAAGAGGAGTGGCGGCGTTGAGGGAGCCAACGGAGGGGAAGGGAGGGCAAAGGACGGGAGAGGTCGGGAGAGTTCGATACGGGCGGAGAAAACAATAGAGTCCGTGCGGCGCAGAAGATCCTTGGAGCCACACGCGACATCGATCAGGTGCGATCGGACGGGCCGGGTGCGCTAGCCGAGCACAGCAAAGAAATCTTGGAGACACGCGTGCGCATGTGAATAGGAGAAATTCGACACTGTAGGACGCAAGGTGACGTGGAGGGGCTGGTTGAGCGGCGATTTACTCCGCTATAATAAGAGGCTTATTTGTAGGCAGTCCAACCAATTTGATACTCAATTGTCTTGGTAAACTAGCCGAATGTTTTACACCGTAAATTCCAAACTCTTGAAACCTATGAGTTTCCCTACATCCATCAGTTGGCTACCCGTGAGACTCGAATTTTTCACTAATTCAACACACTAAAGCAACAATATGAAATCCATCGTGCACAAATAATTAACCTTAAATTTGAAAATTGCATAAAAAAAATTCATTCTATAAGCAAGCCAAATCATACCACGAGTCACATACATACACATGTGTAGATGATCTCATCCTTCATAGAAGATCCTCTATTGCCTATGCATATGTACACAGAGTTACATCCACGGAATAGGATCCACTTTGTAGTGATGGTGGTAGATGGTGAAGCTACCAAGTGGATCTTTTTAAAAAAGTAAAGATACATGTTTTGTGCTATGATTGAAGTCTTATCACCATATGCCATGTAGGTTGTGTGGTGAAATTCTCAAAGTTCCACCGTTTAACTATGCAACCCTTTATTTCTGCAAGCTCTCACTGTATACTTGAGATTTGGTATCCGATATGATTCCTTCCGCTTCACGCTTCCCCAGTCCAAATATTTTCCTCAGTTCATTCAAAGGAATAAGCTGCATTTTTTTAATGACAGAAAGGTTTATGTTAAGATGGCACCGTATAAAACACATTGCTAGATTCAGTTGTCTTAAGGCATGCGCCAAAATATAAGATGATCTATTATTTTGAAGAAACAAAACCACTAAACAGCTAGGATACACTTGCTAAGTTGTGTATGCTCAAGCAATTTCGGTCTAAACTGACTGCAACATTGTCATTTACAGAACAATGATAATTATTGCACAATCAACTAGGTAAAATTAGTCAGTCTACCATGAATGTTCCCATTTAGATACTCGAGAAATTTGATCAGTACCATCACAAAGATGCACAATTAGAAAATATCATTGTAAGTGAGCCCAACAATTAAACCTAGAGCCACATGTCAGTCGCGCACCGATGTTATTTCCATCTCGAGTGTTTTTCAACACAAAACCCTAGCTACTTAGACCAGAAAATTTCAACAAATGAAATTAGATCTGACCTGAATTAAATAGTGTCCATATAGACTCAAGCCACTGAATTAATGCTTGGAAAATTCACAATTGTCATTTTGCGATAAGCAAAATTCATTACAGTTTCCCAAATGATAATCACTTTGGTCCTTTTGAGATCAGATTCTCAGCTTACGTCAATCTATCAACTGCTCTGTTTTTTTAAGGGTCAATAGAGTTGGCTATGATGCATGGTTTTTCTGCTCTTATTTCTTAACAGGTAACAGGTTGGGTTTGGTACGTTCAGCATCTAACATATTATCTCCTATCTGCACACCCATTTTAAGAATAGGAAAATATAAGATGAAATATGAGACAGAAGTGGTGACATAAACAGTTTCAGCAGCACTAGCAATAGCAGTACAAGCCACATAATCTGGACTACCTGGTCTGCATTGTTCAGAATTCAATGGATTAACTTCTTCCACAAAATATCCAGACTGTATTTTCCCGACCCTGCAGACTAGCAAAGTTACACTGTTCTACTTAAATTAAGATGCTTCACAATATTGGGGATTTATTTGAATTTGCCATTTCACAAGAAGCCAACTGAACTAGTGGGGCCTCATTTCAACTTGTCATTTCACAAGCAGCATCAGTAAACAAGACAAAATAGGAAGATACGTGGAATCACCTTCTCATCATCAAGACGACCATCTGAAAGTACTTCTGTTGCATAGGCCCTATAGAGCAGCTTTAGATCATCAGCCCTCCTATCATGATCATACTCTCCGCCTATGCAAGCCAAGCACAAGAACCAATCATAAAGAAGGTCCACCTCGTTAACATATTATTTCAAAAAAGCTTTACCAATTTACCTAACGAAATAGGCCCAAGCCCACGAGCAAATCGATCGCCTTGGGGGTGCTTGCCTAGTATTGCAAGCAAACTATTAAATGCAAGGATGCTCTTCACTTCTTCAACAACCTGTGTTGGTCTACTCCTGTAATCAGTAATCATATGGTTTAGCAGTGAGGTAAAATTTGTTTATGCTCTGAATTGATAAACTCCAAATTTATAAGCACAACAACATTTGACCACTTCTTCATAGGGGTTCATACATCTGCTAATTATTGGTCAGGAAAAGCTCATGTAATTTCTCAAGTATCCTCTTCACATTTTATTGGAAGGATGATGGCTCAGTTGTTTTAATTAGTAGTTAAATACTCTCCACTAGTGAATGCAGATCTATCCATCAAATATAAGCAAATCACTTCTATGAAGTGCATGATAGCGTATATGAATGTAGCTAAGGTTTTAACTAGAGGTTTGAGTACATATGTAATTGCTCACGATATACAAGACAATACTGAAAGCCCGCAAATCCAAGAAGTAACATGCCTAGCCCATGTGTGGGAAAGGTGACGATGATCGATAACCTCTTGCTTTAAACAAGGAAAGAGAAATGTATTATTCCTCGTTGCTAGTTACAAAGTATTTCCTTCATTATATATCACTATAAATTCTGACAAATTTAAAACATATATATCAGCTTTGATAAAACTGGTTATGCACTTTTTTTAAAACCATTAGCTTAGCAGTAAACACATCAGTCAAGTTTTCATGTAAATTGTCAAATGATGAAATCTGTCAGCAGGCTTTGCAGTAGATAAGTAGGTTTCATACGCTGCTTTGGTATGCGACTTCAAGATGTCTAAAGCTGACGAAATGTTTTCTTGAACCAACTTCTTCGCATGCTCCCTGAACATCTCAGCAGCAATCTGCAAGAAATTTAAATATTAGTGTATGTTACTTAAGTTAACAACACAGTATCCTTGGATTGATGCCATTTGTCTTTTCCTATCATACTTAGACTGATGTCAAATTGTCAACAATCATATACGGAAAGTTAGAAACTTTTATGCTGTCTAGACTCTATATTCACGACCGGGGGTACATACTTAGCATAATGTTATTCGGATATAAGTGACATTGCACCCCAAGTACTGACGAAGATGTAAGACCAACTAAAGCCAAAGAAAATGAGCAGTATAATTTTAAGAAAAGGGTTACCTCATCCGAAAGTTTATACGCAAGTTGTGCTCGCCTTACTTCAATGAGTGTGCCTATGTCAAGACCTAGAGAAACATAATATGTCGAGTTGAGAATGTTCAAGACATGCAACAAGTAATCTATCAAGTAACTAGTACAACAACAGAAGATAACATTGCTATCTGCACTGCTTTAAGTCTAATCTACTTGATAATGCCAGACTGTGTAAGCACATGACTTAAGACTGGAACTAATGCCTAAAAAGACAAAGATATGTGTTTCATCACTACCTCTCCCAATAGACTTGAGCTGTGGCGAGTATAAACTCTTGGCATTTTCCCGCATAGCAATGTCGATCTGCCAAAAAATCATGACAACGAAACAAAACAACCATAATGTCGAACAAGACATATAGAAACACAGAAGCAATGCACCAAAGTAATAAGGAATGAGCAAGCGGTTCAAAATGTTATGAATATTGTGTATTGAAGAGGCCCAATAGGCAATATATATAGGAGTACAAGGGGTGTATACCATATATAGATAAGACAATACAAAAGGTAGATAAGAAAATACAAAAGAGTCACTATTCTAATACCTTACTCTAACACTCCCTCCCCCCAAATGCAAGGCATATGGAAAATCCAAAGTCCGAGTCTTGATAATGTCGTCGTAGCGTGCAACTCTTAAAAAATATGTCGAATATCAAAATATCTCCTCCCATTCGGGATCGTGCGTCAGCTCATAAAGCACAAGGTGAAGAGGCTGGGAAAGTAGAAGCAAGCGGAAGCAAAGTTGACCGCGGCAACACGACGAAGAAGATGAAACTGACAAATATAGAGAAATCTATCAAATCAAGCAGAAGAGAAATTCCATAGAAATCATGGCGGCTCAGATTGAAGCCCAAGACGGCGGCGGCGTGAAAGAAGCGCGACGGCCTTAGAAGCTCGGGGAGGCGGCATCATAATGACTTCTACGATCTGCACGCGCTCAGAGAGAAGAGCGGGAGCGGCGGCTGCTACCATGCAAAAGGAATTCATATACTTCTATGACTGACAATAAATTTGTGGACCCACATGGCTTAGACGAAACTCAAAGATAAAATTTTACGGACTTAGATAGACGCAGCGGAAGAAACGACACAAAGAAAGGATAACTAGTAGTGTCAACAGTAGCTCCTCTGCCAATAGCAAGCACCAGCACAATAGCAGGCCAAAAGCCCACGAGAATCCTTGCAACAAGTCAACAGTCGCACCACACATGCAGCACAAGAGTAGCAGCAAGGCCAAGGTCACTGCCTAGCCATGTGTGCTGCCCATACACTCCACCAGGGGCGAATCTAGAAGAAAAACAATCGGATGTCCCTTATATATATCATCATATGTGTATAGAGTCATTGAGCTCAAGAGGCTTTAACAAGGTAAAATAAATTCGGACCCGGTGTCCTGTGCACCCCCTAGGCCTACTTGGATCCGCCCATGTCCTCCACGGCAGCACACAGCGACAGGAGACGAACCAAAACAGAGGGCTGGAGTTCGGTGCGGCGGTGGCGGCTCGACCCTAAGAAGAGGTGGTGGCGGTGCACATCAAGCAAAGGAGGTGGCGGCAGTGCAGATCTGGGCGACGGTGGCCTGCTGATGCAGAGCAGTGACGACTACGACAACGACGCGGAGGTCCGAATCCAACAAGACTTGAGGCCGGCGATGACAAGCTGCGGAAGACGAAGTCGCAGAATCGACTGGCTCGGGACACCGACAAGGTTTCTCGTGGTCGGCCGGTGTTACTCTCATCGAGAGGATGACACTTGGAGATGGGGCAATTTTCTTTGTTTATTTCTCACACAACGCCATTCCAACCTCGAGGGTTGGGGATACAAATTATAGGTCGCTAACCACCAAGCATATGCTAAGATGCTAGTCTAAGATCTTGTCCTAGATGCTAGTCAAAAGTCATCCTAGATACTAGTCAAAAGTCATCCTAGATGCTAGTCAAAAGTCATCTAAAGAGATCTTTGTCCTTGAAGGGCAAAAAAACCAACACAAAAGAGACTTATCCATCACTCTCCCCTAAGTCTTGTGTGTCTCCTTGTGAGAATCTGAGCCATCCCGATCTGGCGCCAAGCTCTGGAACTTGATCCCCCAAGAGACTTGGTCGGGAGGTCGGCGGTGGTCTTGGGTGTTGATGTAGTTGGCGGGACGACGCCTTCATCCAGGCAGCTTCTGATGAAGTGGTACCTCACCCGGATGTGCTTGCTGCGCTCATGGAAGACAGGGTTCTTCGCCAAGGCCAAGGCGGACTTGTTGTCCACCCTGAGCTCCACTGCCTCTGCGTCTCTGCCAAGGAGATCGCCAAGCAGCCGTGCCAGCCACAGAGCCTGAGTAGAAGCGGTAGTGGCTGCAATGTACTACGCCATGACTAGACAAAGCCACTACCTGTTGCTTGACCGACCGCCGGTGATCGGACACTTCTTCGAGGAAGTCTGACATCCGCCGGTGCTCTTGCTCGTGTCGATGTCGCCGGCGTGGTCGTTATGCCGATGAAGTCTTGCCACGCCGGCACCTTGGGTAGTGCAAGCCGTAGTCGGAGGTGCCCGCGACGTAGCGGAGGATCCTTTTCACGGCCTGCTGGTGCTCCGTCGTCGGTCGCTGCATGAACCGGCTGACGTGGCCGACGGCGAACGCTAAGTCGATCGGCGTGTGGACAAGGTAGCGAAGGCGCCGCAATAATGCGCCGATCTTGCGTCGCGTTCGCCTCCTCCGCCCGTACTCTCACGACTTAAGCTTCACCTCTCCTCCATAGGAGTGTGGGGTGGGGTTGCGATCGGTGAGGCCGCCGACTTACGATGCGCTTGGCGTGGCGGTCTGGCGAAGAGAGATGCTGGGAGGCGTCTGGTGGACCTCGATCCCGAGGTAGAAAGAGAGGAGCCCGAGGTCGCTCATCCGGAAGGTGGCCTTCATCTCCGCCTTTGAACGCCTCGATCTCCTTCTCCTTGGTACCGGTGATCACAAGGTCGTCGGCGTGACGCCTATCGGCCAGGCATTGCCTCCTTGCCTCGCCGATGAGACCGCTGACCTCGTGGCCTTCTGCTGGAATCCCATTTGCTTGAGGTGGAGTCCGACTTGGCGTTCAAGCTCGCGATTACTCGCCGCGAAGCCGTAGAGAGGCCTTGCGCAGTGGAGGACCTTGCTTTTTTCGGGATGATGAATCCGTGGTGGCGGACGAGACCTCCTCCTTCAAGTCGCAGTTGAGAAGCAGACTTGGCGTCCATGTGATGGACGACTGACCCTCTGAGGCTGCGAGGCGAGGAGGAGCGCGACGGACTCCATCCGTGCAACAGTATGAAGGCATCGTCGAAGTCGACTCCTCCCTTGGACGAAGCCTCGTGCCACAAGATGCGCCTTGTGCTTGATCACCTCTCGACCTCGTTTTCTTGAGCTTGAAGACCCAGAGAGAGATGGCGTGGTGGCCGTTTGGAAGATCGGCCGGCCCCACGTCTTGTTTCGCTCGACGGCGTCCATCTCTCTGCATCGCGACACGCCATGCAGCGTTTCTCTCCGCTCGGCGAAGGAGCGAGGCTCGTCGTAAATCTGCGGCGAGTCTTGACTCTGCCTCGAAGTCGCGCTGCGCCCGATTCGAGACCACCCGCCACCGAGGAGGTCGTCCACGATGACTGATAGGCAGAGGCTCGCCGCCGTGGTAGCGTCGATCGCGATCCTCGTCGTTGGATAGCGGAGTGGCGAACTCCACCGTGTCTTTGCTTCGTCGTGGGCCGGTTGCCGGTCCGCCGAACTGAAGGAGTAGGCGCCGGTGTGGGAGAACGAGGCGTGGCGGTGGTCTTGGCGGTGGACTCGCCGAGCACAATGGGCTTCCGAGTAGTGGTGGCGATGGTGAAGGACTCGCCGGAGGTGGTGGCGAACGGGGTGGTGGGGTAGGCGAGCTCGGTGAAGGCAGTGTTGGCTTCGCCTCGGCGAAGTGGGAGTCGACAACGAAATCGCTGGTCGTCGGTCGAGCCGTCATCCACCATCTTGTCCCACGCCCGCCTCGCCTTCGTCGAACACGGCGCCACGCGTGATGATGCGCACACGCCGTGTCGTGGGATCGAGGACGCGTAGGCCTTGGCGCCTCCGCGTAGCCGATGAAGACTCTGGCGTGCTTCGGTCGTCGAGCTTGCCGGCGTGGTTGAGCTCCTTGACGAAGGCGAGCGGTACCAAGACACGGAGGTGGCTCGCGCGGCTTGCGCCGTGCGAGCCTCGTATGGCGTCTTCTTGCGTCGAGGGCCTTAGTGAGAAGCGGTTAAGCAAGTGAGCGGCGATCATCATCGCCTCACCCCGATAGAATGCGGCATCCTCTGCGCTGAGGAGAGCGCGGCGGTAGCTACCACCGTCTGGTTGCGGCGCTTCGGCGACGCCGTTCTGCTGCGGGGTGTCTGGGCGGAGAAGTGACGATGGATCCTCGTTGGCGCGAGACGCCGCGAACTTCGGCCGCCGTGAACTCACCGCCGTTGTCCGCGTGGGACCCGGCTTGCGGCGCGCGCTCGCCCACAGGCGGCTTGAAGGCACTTGATGGCGCCCGCCGTGGATGCCTTGACGTCGAGCAGGACAGCCCACATGTAGCGGGACACGTCGTCGACGAGGAGGAGGAAGTAGCGCCGGCCTCCAGGTGTAGCCGGTGTCACGGGCCACAGAAGGTCACCGTGTCTGAGCTCCGGCTTCTCCTTGGCGCGAAGCTTCGCTGGCGAGAAGAAGCCGCAGCTTGGTGAGGACGCAGTGTCGCAGAAGCGCTCCACGTGGTCGACGTCGCGGCATGCCCCGCACCATCTCCTTCCGCCGAAGCTGTCTCGGGGCCTCAAAGTTGAGGTGCCCAGCGCTCGTGCCACCTCCAAACGTCGTCGTCGCGGCGGTCAGAAGACAAAGAGGTTGCGCCACTGCAGCGTGAAGGACGTAAGCGGTTGCTCTGCTGACCTTGACGAGAGCGGCGACTATGATCCCGGATGCGAAGACCCGTGCTCAATCTCCACGCGCGATCCGTTCTCATCCAACCGCCCCAAGCCGATGATGGAGTTCCTCAACGGGGATGTAGTAGACACCGTGAGCGGCCGGTGCTTTCGCCCGATCTTGGCGGCGAAGACGACAGAGCCGACGCCCTTGATCTCCACGGCGGGCGTCGCCGAACTTGCGGTGCCTCGAACGCTGAAGTCGAGCTCGGAGAAGAACTCCGCCGCCCGGTCATGTGGTGGGTGGCGCCGGTGTCGAGCACCACCCGCGTCGGTCTTGTCGTTGTTGCGGAAGCGCCTCGCGAGGCGTGTGCTTTTGGCTCGTCAAGGTGGAGGAAAGCGGCTGCGGCCGGCCGCCGAGGTAGTTCGATGCTCGCATGAGCAATGAACGAGCCGCCGCTCCTCCTCCTCCGCCGCGCGACGTGGGCTGGCAGCGTTGTGGTATCGACAATCCTTGGCCCAATGACCGAGCTTGCGCGATTGTAGCAAGAGTCGTCTCGTCTTGCGGCTTTTGCTTGCTAGCAGCGCCGCATGCTGGCGCCCCACGGTCATCACCCTCGGACGTCCTCGCGCTACTGCTGGCGTCTTTACGCTGCTTGCCGCGCTTGCCACGCTTATGCCGCTGTCGTGGAAGAAGGCTCCCTTCTTCTGTCACCTTGGCCGTGACCATCGCTCCCGTGAGGAGGAGCTTCCGCCAATTGTAGACGGGTCCCGAAACGCCGTGGCTCATCGCCGCCATCCGCGACTTGAGGCGACCGCGCCTCCTCGATCGTCATCGTGGAGAGGTCAGCGAGAGACTCGATCGAGCGAGCCATCTGCTTGTACTTCTCGGGGCCTTGCGGAAGAGCTTCTCCACGCTCTCTCTCGCCAGAGGTGTCGTCGCCGGCTCGCACTAACTTCGCAACAGAGTGTTGAGGCGGAGAGCAAAGTCATCAACGTCCTCACCGCTTGAAGGCCGATTCTCCCACTCCTTGCGTAGTGCGCAATGTAGACTTGCGGCGCGGTCCGCCGCCGTCGTCTTTGCGGCGATGGCGTCCCAAACCTCTTTAGCGATCCGCTTGTTGGTAGCGAAGCGCATCTCGGGCGGGGCTGCGGCGATGAGAGCATCGGCGCCGTCGATCTGGTCGTGGTCGGCGTCTTCGACCGGATCGCATCCCACATATGCCGCGCTGGAGCTTTACCTCATCACCGCATGACCCGCTCGGCGTAGTTGGTCTTGGTGAGGGTAGGCCACCCGCCGCCGGGGCCGATGTCCCTGACGACAGCCTGGTACTCGTGGTGACCACGGTACCGAACCGGGGAGAGAGAGCCGCGTCGCCTGTGAAGGCCGCGCTCTCCGTTGACCCGTACGCCGCCGCCGTGCGCGTCTCCTCCAGGAGCGCCGCCGGCGCGTCCGCTACTGTCTGGTTGCCGCGCGCTTCGTGGGTGTCTTGTCATCGCGCCGCCTTCGCTCGCCTGTTGCCTCCCTCTCCAGCCGCTCAAGGTCGCGTCGGCTGATATCGGCGAGAGATGGGAGCTGCTTCTGCCGCCATGTGAACCTCGACCTCTCTTGCTGCGCCTGACGCTTGCACGCATTCGCCGCCATTGCTTCCGCCTCCGCTGCTCTTTGCCGGCTCATTCTTGCCGACCTCGACGCTTTTTCCACCGCCGCGGCTGCTTTCAGGCCGCCGCTTCTTCTCGCGTTCTCTGCCAGCCAATTGACTTCTTTGCCGCCGCCGCGTCTTCGAGGCGATCGAAGGCCGAGATATCTGCTGCGGACATGGCGTGCCACCGAGGCTAACTGCGTGGAGAGAGTCGCTTTCTTGGTTGGGGCTGCTGCTTGGCCGAAGCGAGGTCGAGAAGGATTGAGCAGAGATGCTCAAAGGTTGCAGGATAGTACGGCTCGATACCACTTGTTAGTCATTTGGATTCTTGCACTTGGTGATAGCAAGATCCTTACTCTCATCGAGAGGATGACACTTGGAGATGGGGCAATTTTCTTTGTTTATTTCTCACATTAACGCCATTCCAACTTTGAGGGTTGGGGATACAAATTATAGGTCGCTAACCGACCAAGCATATGCTAAGATGCTAGTCTAAAATCTTGTCCTAGATGCTAGTCAAAAGCTGTCCTAGATGCTAGTCAAAAGTTGTCCTAAAGAGATCTTTGTCCTTGAAGGGCAAAAAAACCAACACAAAGAGACTTATCCATCACCCGGAGGAAGCGATCTCTGGGGGAGCGATGCAGCGAGGACCTTGAAGGAGCCCAATGATCTGGCCGTCTGCAAGACCGACAGGATGGACAAGCAAAATTTCTTGGAAGCTCGAAATTGCTTTGAAGAAGACGCCGAAGAAGACGCCGAAGAAGACGACAAAGAACATTCCGCGGCTTGCGATTGGATCGGCAGCGGCGAGAGGCCGCCCCCGGGAGCAAAGATCGGTCCTCCCGGGGGTAGCGGCAACGGAGCTCGGGCGGCGGCTACAGTAACCCTAACCCTAACCCTAACCTTTGCTCTGATACCATGTTATGAATATTGTGTATTGAAAAGACCCAATAGACAATATATATAGGAGTATAAGGGGTGTATATCATATACAGATAAGGCAATACAAAAGGCAGATAAGGAAATACAAAAGAGTCCAAATTCTAATACCTTACTCTAACACAAAAGACATGCTCTGAAATATGAGCAAAAAGCATCTAAGATATGCAAATGCGCAATCTGTATGCTCATCCTTATTAACAAAAAAAGCTCTTCCCTTTCAACTACTACCTCCAGTCTGAAACTCATTTTTATATACATGCTAGTCAAACTTTTGAACTTTGACCATGCTAGTCATAAAACAATGTCATTTTTATATCACATGTATTACCTGTCTTTTTTTGGTTCTCTGTAGCATGCACGAATTGGAGCTTGAAATGTTGCATGTGTTATAGTGCATAACATTACACACACTACATCCATGATTTTTTTTGGGCAGAATTTTTGCAACAGTAGATCTGGATCGTGTACTTCTGATAAATGGGGATGCAGTGCCCGTAGGGGCACCAAATTCACACTCTTACTATATATGTAGATATTAAAATTGGCCACGAGAAAATGATATAGACATATTTGTCGCAAAAAATACTTCCATAGTATTATAATTTTATTTTTTATTTGAACATAATTTTGTAAGGATAAAAATTAGCGCTCTAAGTTGCATTTTGCACCGAAGGGAGTATTTCTGTATTTGATTGGCCAATACATGTAACCTAAACTAGAGGCATTGGGAGTTTCGGATTCCGGCCAAACCCTCTAACCCACCCATAATGGAGGTAGCACTGTGCTTTCCCCATGAGATGAAATCGTAAAACTGAGACATGCTACACACAGTGGTAAATGAATGACAATTGTTTTATAATAAAGTACCTGAGAATCAGTGACCCCAAGAAGTTTCCATGGAAGTAGGAATGCTGATGCATCTCCGAAGACAAGATTTGACACGTATATTAGCTTTGGAAATGCCTATGAAATATTTGCCTTGGTTATAATCAGGGTAAATAGTAAGTTTTAAGTATCCATTTATGCACTTCCAAGCACAAACACTTACCCACTGCTGTTCCATGTCAGCATCGTGATCCCTTGTTTGCAGCCTCTCTCCGTATATGCGTCTTCCAATCTATTACAATCACCAAAGTGAAAGCCTAAAAGGTATAAGGAGGCGGGGGAGAACAGAGGAAATGTGAAAATGGTGACTAAAGTAACAAAAACTTCTCAGGCAGATAGTGAGACATAAAAGGGTTTGGATCATGAGGCAATACTTCCATGTGCATATTTGCAGCATCTTCATCATTGAGTCCAAGAGCTCTTTTAAATTTTATAATAGCCTCAGCCTCATTCCCTTTGAGATCTTCATCTCCTGGAGGAATTACTGAGTAAAGAAACCTGTAAAAAGAATGGATAGGAGAAAGGATGAGCGAATGAATGATGTCCAAGAGCGCGAAGCCGCTTGAAGCCTAAATATCACATGATCAAAATGTTAATATATGACTATAAATAGGTGGTTTTTTAATATTTAATTCTAGAAGGAAAAAATATATATTATCTGGTAAACAGTAAAGGGAGGCCCAAATATCATTATGAAAGGACCAAAATTACGTAATATGTGTTAGAGATATATATCTACATGTGTTATTCCCCATTGTTATGAGGGGTTATGTGTATATTCACCACCTGTATCTTGTGTATATATACTGGCCCATTGGCCTCATATTGAATACATGCACTATTCATAACATGGTATCAGAGCGTACCTAGGGTTTCGCTTCGCTTGTCACGACGCCGCCGCCTCTCGGATCCGATCTGGAGGTCGCCGCTCGTCGTCATCTTTGACGACTCCTCTTGGCTTGAGTCGGCCTGCCGCGCAGCCGCTCGTCTCCGCTTCGCACTGCATCGCCAGCATGCGCTCCATCCGCCGCCGTCGTCGCTTCGGGCGCTCTTCCGCCAGATCTTCTCCCAGCGCGCTCCTCGATCCTCCCGGCGCCGCGCCTCCCCGAGTCGATTCGCCGTACCTCCACCCGGCCGTCGTGCCTCCCGCCATGTGGCCTCCGCCGTCGTCGCTATCCTCCCGGACAGCTGCGCCTCCCCGAGTCGTCCGCCGCGGCCCACCCGGCAGGCCGCCTCCGGCCACAGCGCCTCGCCGTCGCCGCAGCTTTCTCCGCGCTCTCTCCTGCGTCGCCGGAGGTTGTCGCCGTCGCCGCCTCTCTCCATGTCGCCGCCGCCGTTTGCCGCTTGAGCCGCCGCCGCCTCTGCCGCCGCCATGCCGCCAGCCTAGCCGCCGCCGCCGCCGCCGCCACCGAGATGTTACTTAGGGAACCCTAGGTTCCCGTTTTGCTTGTTGTGTGGGCGAACCGAACCGCCCGTAAGTAAGTAAAAAAAAAGAAAAAGAAAAAGGAAAAGCAAAAAAAACGCCGATCTAACTGCGCCGTCGGCGCCTTTGTTGACCGTTGCCGTTGTTTTGTCGCCAGTCCGTCGGCCGCCGCCACCGATGGCTTCCGATTCGCATAGTGGTCTTTGCTGGTGCGATGCCACTCCCTCTCGTGTTTCGCCGCTCGTCCACTGCTACATCGATCGCTCCACGCGCAAAGACACCGCTTCCTCCCGTGGCCGCCACAGTGGTGGTGGCCGCCCTCCATCGGCGGTGGCCGTCCTCATCGCTCCTCATCGCGACAAGGTCGGCCACATTGAGTCGGTGTTATAAGCGGCGGCATCTTTCACGTCGTTCTTCTACTAGCACCGCAGATCGGTGCTTCTACATCGACGTCTGATCGACTCCTTCAACAGTTTCTCTCTGGCGAGAGATAGCGGACTTCGACGCTTGCTTGCCCGCCGGGTTCTCCTCGGCAGTTCTGCGGTTCCTACATTAACGTCTCAGATCGACTCCTTGAGAGTTTCTCTCATCGAAAGCAGAGATAGCCGACTTCGACGCCGCTTGCTACTTGAGTTCTCCTTCGACAGTTCTCACGGTTACGCTCACATCGACTCTTGAACCTGCGAAACCACCACCTCCACGATCCAAAGCACCTCCCGTGGATTCTTGATTCTCGAGCATCTTTTCACATGACTCGATTCTTCTACTCATTCCTTCATTACACCCCTTGATTCTCTGTCGGTGTTCTTCTGCGATGGTACCTCTCTTTCGTCTCGGTCGAGTACCTCTTAGCAACTCATCTTTTCATGTTCCTCTGTTGCTCATGTTCCTCGCCTTACCATGCACTTCTTTTCTTTGGGCGATTACTAATCTTGGTTGTCGAGTCATTCTCGACTCGACTCTTGTTGTGTTCAGACCGCCACACGGAGCTCTGGTTGGTTCGGCCCTCGGCGCCTTGACTCACAGCGTCTTTGGGAGCTTGATCGCTTCACCTTCCTTCCGCCACCGTCATTGCCGATCTCTCCGCTTCGCCTCTCGCGTCACCGACTCTTTCAGCGAATGGCATCACCGTCTTGGCCATCTGTGTGGATCTCGCCTGTCGTCTTTAGTTCGTCGTGGTCTTCGGGATCATCTCAGAGACGTATCTTTAGATTGTCGTACGTAAGTTAGGCAAGCAGATTGACTTCCTTATCCTCATAGTGAGTCGGTGTCTCGGCGTCCTTTTGATCTTGTTCATTACGATGTTTGGGGTCCCGGCTCCTTCGTTTGAAAGGGATCATCGATACTATATCATATTTATAGATGATTTCTCTCGCCACACTTGGATATATTTCATGTCTTCGTAGTGAGGCCTTGTCTATCTATAAGCAGTTTGCCACTATGGTTCGCATACGATTCTCCACTCCTATTCGTGTTTTTCAGATCGACTCTTTGGCGAGTACCTCTCTCATCACCGCGCGGCTTCCTTGTCTTGAAAGGGGCACTCTCGCTTCGATTCTCTTGTCCCGGTGCTCATGCTCGAATGGTGTTCTTGGCGCAAGCATCGTCACCTTCTTGAGTCGGCTCGTGCCTCGATGATTGCCGCCTCTATTCCACCTCACTTTTGGGCCGAGGTCGTTTCATCGCCACCTATCTCGTCAACATCCAAATTTCTTACGCTCTTGAGGGCAATTCTGTTGGCGTCTCGTGGTCTCCTTCGACTACTCGCCGCTTCGCTGTTTTGGCTGCGTTTGCTACGTTCTCCTCGCCCCGAGAACGCACCAAACCGACTTTCGATCTGTTGAGTGTGTCTTTTGGGATCTGATGCGAGCACAAGGGCTATCGGTCTTTGGGATCTGTTGGTCGACGGATCGCGATTTCTCGGGATATGACTTTCGACGAGTCTCGTCCCTTCTACCCACGTCTGTCTCTCCTTCGGCTTCCTCTGTGGAGTCTCTGTTTTTTGACCTTTCCAGATACACCTATCTCTGTCTTGCCTCGCCCACCCGGCCCCATCGAAGTCTCCACATATTTCCCTGTGGCCTCTCCGCCATTATCGCCACCGCTTGCCGTCTCCTGCGGCTCCTCGGGCTCCCCACTACACTTGTCTACACTCGTCGACCTCGTATTGAGGATCTTCCAGATGAGCCCTCTTCTCGATGATTCATCTTCTTCGATGCTTCATCTTCCCCGATGGGCCGTCTTCTCCTCGCTTCGCTCTCCGCGATCGCCGATCGATTCGCCCTACTGCCGTTTTGCCTTTCTTTGGCGCAGCCTACTCGTGAGCTCGCCTCTGTCGGATGTTGTTACTCATCCTGAGTGGCGGCATGCCATGGCGAGGAGATTGTCGCCCTCGAGCGTCTTGGTACTTGGGATCTTGTTCCTTTTCTATCTCTCTCGTCCCATCACATGTAAGTGGGCCTATAAGATTAAGACTCGCTCGATGGCTCTCTTGGCGCTATAAAGCGCGCGTCTTGTTGCTCGTGGCTTCCGGCGAGAGCATGGTCGTGACTACTGACGAGACTTTTGCTCTGTGGCCCACATGACCACCGTCCGCGCTCTTCTTTCGGTGGCGTGGCGCCTGCTCGCCATCGCATTCTCGCCTTGATGTCAAGAATGCCTTTCTTAATGGCGAGTTGCGTGAGGAGGTCTACATGCATCCGCCACTGGGTATTCATTCTCGAGGGCATGGTGCATCGCCTTCGCCGCTCTCTCTATGGCCTTAAGCAAGCCCTCGTGCTTGGTTTGAGCGCTTCTCCTCGTGGTCACCGCTGGCGGCTTTTCAAATGAGTGACCATGATCCTGCGCTCTTTATCCACACTTTGTCTCGTGGTCGGACTCTTCTTCTTCTGTATGTTGATGATATGATCATTACCGGAGATGACTCTGAGTACATTGCCTTTGTCAAGGCTCGTCTTAGTGGCGATTCCTTATGTCGGATCTTGGTCTCTTCGTTACTTCCTTGGGATTGAGGTTACTTCCACTCCGGTGGTTTCTTTATGTCCCAAGAGAAGTATATTCAGATCTTCTTGATCGCGCCTCCTCATCGATCAACAGTCTTGTTGAGACTCCCATGGAGCTCAATGTTCACCTCCGACCCTCGATGGCGAGCCTCTTTACGATCCGACTCGCTATCGTCATCTTGTTGGGAGTCTTGTCTACCTTCTTTGTTACTCGTCCGGATATCACTTATCCGATTCACATTTCGAGTCGATTCGTTTCTGCTCCCACTCAGTCCACTACTGACCACCTTCTTGAAGTTCTGCGATACCTTCGTGGGACTATCTCTCGCCGTCTCTTCTTTCCACATTTCGTTCTGACTTCAGCTTATTCGGATGCTACTTGGGCGGCCGATCCCTCGATCGCGGTCTATCTCTGCCATCTTGTGTTTTTCTTGGTGGTTCGCTTATTGCACGGAAGGCGAAGAAACAGATTGCAGTGTCCGTTCGAGTCAGAGGTGAGTTGCGAGCTATGGCTCTCTTGGCAGCAGAGATTACTTAGCTACGGTGGTTACTTGAGGATTTTGGTGTTTCACATTACACCGACTCTCTCTTGTCGACAAGACAGTGCTATCAAGATTGTTCGTGACCTGTGAAGCATGAGCTCACCAAGCATATTGGTGTTGATGCTTCCTTCATGAGGTCTTGTGTGCATGATCGGTGATTGCCCTTCAAGATGTGCCTTTGAGCTTCAGATAGCGGATTTCTTCACGAAGGCCCAGATTCGAGCACAACACGGCTTTACCTCTCCAAACTCGGTGTTGTTGATCCACCATGAGTTTGAGGGGGGGTGTTAGAGATATATATCTACATGTGTTATTCCCCATTGTTATGAGGGGTTATGTGTATATTCACCACTTGTATCTTGTGTATATATACTGACCCATTGGCCTCATATTGAATACATGCACTATTCATAACAATATGAATTATAAATAGGTGACACATGTTTTGTAATATATACTTCTAGACGGACAAATATATACTATATAGTAAACAGAAAAGGAAAAGAAATAATGGCGTTAAAGCATTGGGCAATATTAGGAGCTTGCTACTATATTAGTAAGGGGCTAATCTTTTTTTTGTGTAATTCCAAATGTGAAGCAAGTCTCACCAACTATGCCATCCAATACTGTCATTGGGCCCATTAAAAGTTACAAACTAAGTCCTCTCACAGATAATTAGCAATTAATAAGGCAACACAATTACTTATATTTCAACCAAAGATGTTTACACGCACTACTTGCCTCTGGGCTGCTTGCAGAAAAGAACAATTTGGTGAAATTACCAAACTAACGTGATTAAACATAAAGAAGCAATTTCAAGAAATATTCTCTACACACATTAACTGTCACGAACCGAGGTAAACACCGCCAGGAAGAAGACCGGGCGGCGTCGGCTTGGTCGGATAAGAGATTAGACTATAGACTGTGATGATAGAACCTTGGGAGGGAGGCTAGATTAATTCACCTTTCTTGATTGATTATGGATGCATGTTACCTCTTTTATAGAGATGACCCGACTTAACCCTTAAGAAATAATCTTTACGGAAACCTATCTCTAACAATCCAATCCAATAATAACTTGTTTAACTAATAAATAATATCAAACACCTAATAGATAGATTCCTAAATAATAAACTTTTCCAATAATCGGGGCTGTTCACACATGAACAGTACCCATCGTGTGAACAATAATGGCCCATGACAACTACTCCCCTCCTTTCGTGACAGCTCGTCCTCGAGCTGTGGTGGCGGCCATGGCTGAAGCCCTAGGTGACCCTATGTTGACGAGAGGTTGCAATGGCGACATGAGTCCTTGAAGATCATTGTCTCCACGCGTGGTTGCGGCAAACTCACCGGTCGCTGCCGCAAGCACAGCAGCAACTCTGACAATGCCACAGTGGCCAAGATGGACTTCGACAGCGTCACAGTAAGACGTGGAAGTGTGGCAGCTGCTGCAGCTGCTGGAGGTAGCTTCACCGCCGCCGTGGATGGCGTCACCACCTCTGTAGAAGGCATCGTCGCCGCCGTGGGAGGCTTCGCTGTCGTCGCCACGATCATCTTCTCCAACGTGGCATGCGTGTCGAGGAAGATGACCATCATCTTCTTGTCGTTGT
Organism: Phyllostachys edulis; assembly: GCA_036346405.1. Taxonomy (NCBI): domain Eukaryota; kingdom Viridiplantae; phylum Streptophyta; class Magnoliopsida; order Poales; family Poaceae; genus Phyllostachys; species Phyllostachys edulis. The sequence continues at coordinate 13,216,851 of CM070563.1, forward strand.
CGTTTGTACTCATGGCCATCTTGTTGACGTTAGCCTTTATCATAGCCAATGACTCGGCGGTAGGTCTGATGGTCTGATCTGTCGCCATAACCATGGTAGCAGAAGTCGTGGGAAGGGATCGATTGCTTTGATACCAAATGTCACGAACCTTAATTCATAATAGGGGTAAACACCGCCGGGAAGAAGGGCGGATGGCGTTGGCTTGGTGGGACAAGAGATTAGACTATAGACTGGGATGATAAAACCTTGGGAGGGAGGCTAGATTAATTCATCTTTCTTGCTTGATTGATAATGGATAGTTGGATACATGTTACCTGTTTTATAGGGATGACCCGACTTGAACCCTAAGAAATAATCTTTACGGAAACCTATCTCTAACAATCCAATCCAATAATAACTTATTTAACTAATAAATAATATCAAACACCTAATAGATAGATTCCTAAATAATAAACTTTCCCAATAATCGGGTGTTACTATTCACACATGAACAGTGCCCATCGCGTGACCAGTAACGGCCCATGACATTAACTGGCATGGGAAGAAAGTATCAAGAGAGATTGTACAATTCATTGCAAGTTCAATAAAAAAGGAAATTCCAAATTTCATGGAAAACATATAATCTACTGTAAGCAGTGAGTATTTGACAACAAAACTGACATAAGTCAATTAAGAATAGTGTCGGTTTTCTACAGATGGCAACGTTCAACATCCATTGGAATTTACAAGTGCAAGAACAGATTCAACTGAATGCCGTAAAGTTACTAACTCCGGCCACACAAAAGCGTCACTATGAGAAATGTGTTGTTAAATCTTGCTCACTTGGACCAACCATATCTCTCGAAATGTCTAGATTAGTATTTTGGACGTATGAAAATGATAAGAGTAAATATGTCATGGAAATACTTTCATATACCACTACAAAACATGTCATACTAGACGCCTCATCACAGACGGTTCTAACTTGGACCAACCATATCTCTCGAAATGTCTAGATTAGTATTTTGGACGTATGAAAATGATATGAGTAAATATGTCATGGAAATACTTTCATATACCACTACAAAACATGTTATACTAGACGCCTCATCACAGACGGTTCCTTTGGAACCATCTGTGTTGTCCTTCACAGACGGTTCGTATCACGAACCGTCTGTGATAGTATTACAGATGGTTTGTATTACAAACCGTCTGTGATAAGTACCTTATCACAGATGGTTCGTATCACAACCCGTCTGTGATACTATTACAGACGGTTCGTATCATGAACCGTCTGTGATAAGTATCTCATCACAGATGATTGGTGATACGAGTCGTCTATGATATGTGATTTCACAACACGAGAGTTCGAAAATTTTGAACACGTGAGCGGGAGTAGCAAGAGTCCTTATATATTATAGCCGGTCCTCCTCCTCCCGTAGTCCCCAACCTCCTCTAGTCCTCCTCCTCCAGAAGTAGCAGCTCCGGTCCCACCCTGCCGCCTCTCCTCCGCTTCCTCACCCGCCTCCGCCAACATCGCTGAAGCGCAGGCCGAGCACCAGGGCGACGCGAGGGACGTGCTCCCGAGGGAGGAGGTCATCCAGCGCCTGTGGCTGCTGCTTCAGCTGGCTACGCTCTTCGGCGAGGACGACGCCGCACGCCTCCACCGCCTTCACTCCGTGCTCGAGGACCCCACCATGCTCGCGGATGTCAACGTCGGGGATATCGGGGAGGGACAGACCAACAACTTCCTCCGCGACATCCAGGAGCTGCGGGCCAAGGCGGCGGAGGCAGCGAAGCCCAAGGCCGGCGACGCGGCTGGGAGGAAGGAGGGCGGGGATGAGGAGAGTGTGGGTATATGAGCTTATGTTGTATGAGTGTATGTGTATGAGTGGCTTGGGTATATGAGCTTCTGTTGTATATGAGTGTATCCATGAATGATGAATCTATGATTCAGTCTAAGACACTGTATTTATCTTTTAGGTTCAAGTTCTATACATTTAGTATTTTTTTTGCAGTTGAAAAAAACTATCACAAACGGTTCTGAACAAGAACCGTTTGTGATAATATTATCCTGAGCGGTTCTTGTTGAACCGCTCAGGAAATATATTATCACTGAGCGGTTGGAAGTAGAACAAATGCATGATAACTACTATCGCATGACGGTTCTACTTCGAACATGCGTGATAGCTTTTTTCCTGAGCGGTTTGAAAACCGTGCTGTGATGACGGATGTCATTACAGACACACAATTACTGGCGGTTGAAAACCGTGCGTGATGACAGATCCGGCTATGCGTGATGAGGCTTTTTGTAGTAGTGATAATATTATAGTTTTATACCTTTGACAGATATATTGTACTAAAAAAATAGTGGTTAAAAGCTCAAATTTGCATGCGACAACTATGAGACCGACGTCAAAAACAATATCTTTTTGTTGTGACCGGAGAGGGTGATTGCTAAGAGAGGGTTAGAGGAAAGATGCTAGTATAAATACTTCCCTCTGAGCAAGATGGTAGTGATAATACCTAAGGTGGTACGGCCCTAGGTGCTACTCCAACTTTGGGTTGTGTTTTCAGCTCACAACCTGAGATTGCATCTTGTATTGGTGTCGTTTCAACGGATGGAAAAGAGAGAGAATATGTACTGGCTGAGAGGGAGGAGAGTGAGGAAGGCTGAGGGGAAGAAATCTTGGTGCATGCGGCGCATGGGAGCAGGCCGAGTGCGGCGCATGCTTGATCTGGGCCGTGTGAGCACATGCATGCATGAGCGAGTGTGTGCGTGCAGTCAAGTGCGCGCCGTGCATGGGCGTGGACCCTGTGCGACGCGAGGAATGCGCGGAGATGTGAGCAAGCATGAGTTTGTGTTGTGCAAGATTGAGCCAGGAGGAAACCGAGAAGAAGAAATCGAGCTAGAATCTAGGCATGCAAGCCGTAAGTTCTTTTGGGTGGGAAAAGTCCGAATCAACTACTAAAACGGAAGCCTCCGAGTTCTTAATCTATTTCCTTATCTCTTAGTTAGTTTCCTTTAAATCCGAGTTACATACTTATTTTATTCGGTAGTTTCTTTAACGGTTTTGCTAAACAACATGCGATTGTTTTCTTTTGTTAAAATAGTCGAATTATCATCCGTCTGGTATGCTTAGATATTTGCATTTCTTCTAATCAGATGAATTGAGTCTGAATTTATTATGATTTTTTCGTCGGAACATAACGGTTGACTACATTGTCATATTTTGTTGGTATAGAATTTCATTTTTTGTCTTTATTTTTGCTCAACTTCTCAAAGTTTTGAAACATGCGATGGAAATATGAGTTATTAAGACTTTCGAGAATAATATTACAGTGATCAAGCACAAAAATTACATAAATAAATTATTGAAATTTATGTATAATAAAGTTATAAATGAACTAGAATTTAACTGTTTTGGGCTAAGAAAACAGTTGAATCTTGTATATACGGACATTTCTTTAAACCTGAGAGGAATACTTACGTGATTACTAAGTCATGTACCAGGGGAGTCTGAGTCCTGTGTTACAACGCGTATGAGTCGGTTACGCAAGGGAAGTTCAAGTCCAAGATTGAGTCATCCAGTTAGCTAGTTGTGTGCGTGCATGGGGGATATAGGGTTTGTTTGGATTGAAATCTAAATTAATCTTATCAAATTTTGGTAATACCTATAAAATTTGGCTAGCATTTGGATTGGTTCCAATATGTGTCATACCCTTAAAATTTTTGGCCACGCCAAATATTGGTAATACCCAAGAAATTTGGCTACAATTTGGTTTATTGCTAAATTTTGGTACTACCAACGAAAATTTGGTAAAGCCAATTTTTTCTTCACAATTCTTAGGCAAAATTTGGGTGGCCAAAAAGCTAACCAAATAATTGGTAGGGCAACTAGCCCATGAGTTTGCTAAGTGCTATCATTTCGTTGGATGTGAATAAGGACATATTAGTCAATGTCGGTATTGCCCGTGGGTCCCACATGACATCAATTTTCTTTTACCCCAAAATATGTCAACTTGGGTCTTGTTTTGTTGATAAAATGATGAGGAACATAACGGTTCAAACGGATCGCAAATCAGATACTCGGTTTACGAAATATAATCATTTCAAATAGATAAATCAATCTAACCATGCAATTAATATCAATCTTACCAAATTTTGGTAATAACAAAATGTGGGCAATGCCAAACCAAACACTAGCCAACTACTTTTTTTGCCCATATTTTGGCATTGTCCAGATATTGATGCTAAACCAAACACTAGCTAACTACTTGTTTTGTTTATATTTTGGCATTGCCCAGATTTTGGTATTACCAAAATTTGGTTTGACTCACTAGGGCACCAATCCAAACAGCCCCATATAATCCAGGCCGATGCCCCTGGTATCTTTAGACGTTTTTGCATTAAAAAAAATACCAGAAAATCGCCGGTGGTTTTGGCGTGCGTGTGTTTTTGAGGATTTTCCATCTAGGGTTTGTGAGAGTTAGCGCAGATTAAGGACAAGTTGTTCTTGAGATTTCCCACGGAATCTATATGATTCAACCTTCTAATTCATGATCAATCATTTGTTTATGGTTTGGAGGCTACGACTGATCGCTTCTACTTTGGTTATGTCTGATCCAGTACGATTCAACCACATTATCAAGCTCGTTACTACGCTACGAAAGCCGTGTTACTGTATGAAAGACAGAATGTTACTACAGTACCACCGGAATGTTACTGTACAAAAGACATCGTACTACTACACCACCGCCGGAGTGTTACTGTACTTTTGATGTACCGTGAAAGATCGGACCAAAACAACACGATCTCGTTAGTTCGCTAGTTGGATCTTCTGTCATAAGGGCTAAGGGGAAATCAACCCACAATTCAGCAACTAGAACACAATAGAAATATGCCATATACAATTACCATTGGGCTTAGAAGCTAATATTTATCTGGTTGTTTTGCGCAAGCATGGAAAACAACTAAACAGTATTAGGGGCATCAAGAGGCTCACCTGGCATACAAATCACATAGCTCTGCTTTGAAGGCTGCATCTTGTGTACTAACTCCATACCTAAAACCAAAAAAAAAAGGATAAGATAATGGAGAAAGAGAGATGCATTCAATATTTCAATGCAATTTTCAACAGGTATGATTTTATAAATCACATTACCAAAATAAAATTTAGCTTTCTTACATGATTAACAGTAGTCTCCAAATTACATAATGTTTCTTTTGCGGAAACAAGCTGCACCAAAATTTTACTAGCATTCCAACAACAGATGGGAGTTTCAAAATTACATGACTAGCAAACAAAATCAGCGTGAGCCTAAATTGAAGGAAAAAAATGCACATCACAGCAAAAGGTTTAGATAATCGAACAGCTGTTAAATACGACTCGAGCATATACCCGATGCAGCAGCTACAAACGGGCAATCCAAACTCACTTGCTCGCGATGGCCTCCACCCCGCGGCTCTCCAGCTTGGTGGGGTCGTCGCAGCCGGCGACGTAGTTGTGCAGCCCCACGGCGGCGACCTCCGGCACGACGGAGTTCACCGCGGCTGCCCCCGCGACGCTGGCCGCGCCGAGCACGGCCGCGCCCGCGACAGCCGCGGGCCGCGAGCCGCCGCCGACCCGGAGCCCGAGGCCGTACCCGCCGCCACGGCCGCCGCGGCGACCGCGAGCTCCACCGCCGTCCGCGCCGCCGGCGCAGCGCCTCCACCAGCGGCTGCACGCCCGTGAGCTCCTCCGTCCGCCGAACACCTCCTCCCCGGGGCGGGCCGCCGCGGCCTCGCCCTCGCCCGACGCGCCGCGCGCGCAACCGCTGGCCGAGGAGGCGGGCGGAGGCGCCAGCGCTCCGCGGGATGAAGCGGAGGAGCGGGGAAGTGACGGCGGCGCGGGCGAGGGGCGAGGGCCTCGCGGAGAGGAGGGAGAGCTCCATGCTCGCGCGCTCAGGGATCCTTCGGTGGCCGCGGATGGGCGAAGCGTGGCGCGGGAGGGGGGCTGCTTGTCTCGTACGAGCGAACGGGCCCGGTATTGCTCGGCGTCTATTTCCGGCGTTTCGATGATCGACATATGGTATACCGGTTGAATTCGCCTGGATGGGTTGGGCCGTTGGGGAGTAGTGGAGTACTGATGGAGTGATGGATGAGTGTGTGGCCTTGTCTTTGCGATTTTCGTTGTGTGGTTTTGAATTATCATTCGCGGATATAGAACTCAGGGTCGGGAAATATTTGGTTGGACATTTCCGGCGTCTTGCAATTGAGCTCGGATCGAATTTGCTCGTCTCGTAGTGTTTCTCATCTCCCCTTTAATTTTGAGAGTATATAAGTAGTCATTTTCAATTCCGGGCTACATATCTTCGTGACTATTGTCTCCTTGCAATTGTGGTCGGTCGAGGCTCTTATCTTACTCTTAGAGAGACGGCCGGTGTCAAGCTCCTTACATTTTCTCGACCTTTTCTTCAGACATGCATGAAGTGTATATGGCATTTGTTTTCGAACCGGCTTGTAACTACACACAATATAGTCCTATTGGAACGTCGCCCTGGTCAGGCCTGTAAAAGCTTGCTTGAAATGGTTAGGCCCGAGCCCGGCTCAGCTCGACATAGGCAAAACCCGAAGCCCAAAAAAACCCAAAATTCCATTTTCAGAATAAAAATAATGAATTCCTTGTTTGGAATAAAATATTATTATTTAATTCATTTTCGCAGTAAAATATTATTTTAATTATTTTGTTGGTTGTCTTGGCTTTTTGGGGCTTCGGCGCGCCTATGGTTCGAAAATCAAGGCCCGGGTCTAGAAAAATCGGGCCGAGCAGGCTGCCCATGAACATGTCTAACACAATGTGCATTCGCAGATAGCACTTTTACAATGAATTATGAAACTATTTATCCCACTGTTTATCTATCCTTCATCTGCCAGTTATACATGCTTGCTGAGACTTCTTTTGAAACAAGATGATTGGTGACATACTTAAAAAAACGGCATGATTGTTGAGACTTGCAAGGACCCATATTCATCTCTCAATTATACTACTTAACTTGTTGGCAGTCCTACCAATTTGATCTTCAGTTGTCTTGGTAAATATGTGTGTTGCACTAGGATTCAAGTCTCATCACCATGTGTCATGTAGGCTGTGCGGTGAAATTACCAAAGTTCTGCCGTCTAAGTGCGTAACCCTTTATTTCCGCATATTCTTTCATGTACATCCACTAGCTAGCCAGTTCAGCAACGTTCAATCCATCGAAGGGACTTATTGACATCACTATGCATTCTGATCACCAACAATTCAAACATGCGTGATATAGTCACTAGCAATTGCGATGTTCAGCTAGGTACAAAACATGTTCAATAGCCAAGATCTCACAAAGGCATGGAACAGTTTCAGAATCCAACACGCCAGCCTGCAGTCTCTTCTGAAGATTTCTGACAAAAAGAACGCATTGGCACCTGCGTATCCTAGAGTCTCCGGCACTTCCGAACATGATCTCACGATCTGAAAAGACTCGCCGCTATACATCAGCGTCATTAGCTCCTTTTTCCCGTGCCCATTTTACACTAATCAGACAGTGATTTACGCTCTAATAATCCTCAAGAGGATGGCTTTAGTCTCAAGTCCCACGCAATCACAAAGCGCGATGCTTCTTTGAAGCCCGAAAGGAAGGAAAAGATTGGGAAAGAAAAGAGGGAAAAAGATGAAGACAAAGGCGGTGTCTGATTCTTTGCACTCTTATCCAGCCAACCACCAGAGGCTGGCTCTTACGATGGTGGCTTTGTGGGGAGAGTAAAGCTCAGCCTCCCAATACGTCTCGTCAGTGGCCGCGGGTCAGATCGCAGCCGTCCAATTTCCCCTGCCCCACCATCCATCGGTTGGTGCAGACGCCCGACCAGCGAGCAGATTGCACCCAAAATCTGCAGTTTTTCTTGCAAGGGGTAAGTAACTCAATGCAAGACCTTGGGCGCATGCCTGATGGGTTCAGTCCTGCATAGCACGCTGAGAATAAGCTGATTTAGCATATCACTCCTTTTAGACCACGCGCATAAGTTTATGTCTCGAAGTGTTACAGGTGGTATCAAAGCAGCACTCTCTTTACACGCACTTAAGGCCGTGGCATATAACACTGAAGTACCAAACTTCTTTGGTGTGCCACACTGGAGCAGAGCTGCCTGAAAATGTAAGGGGCTTTGTATATATGATCATATATCTTCTCGTAGGCGGACAGATGGAAGAGTAGGAAGCCTCTCAACCAATTCAGCACTTCAGAGTTGAGTGTTCTTAGCTCTTCTCCCAGACTCCAGCTGCACCCATCAGAATTGGTTGGCCTGTCCCTGCAACCGCGACCAAATTGCCGAGATGTTAACGTCGAATCCACCAAATGTATAGCTCATACTACCAGCACACACTACTACCACTCTTCCTACTTGTACCACCCAGCGTCTGTGTCTCCATGTATTCTTATCATGGTTTCTTGCTCTTCCCGCTTCGCTCGCCGTTCCAGTCTTTCCCGACTTCCCTTGCCTTGCACATCTCGGCAAGCAACCTGCTGTTAGGATCGATTAGTTTATACATTGATCGGAGAAAAAGAAGAAGTGCGGCGTCAATTCATGGTCTTTTCATGTATGTTACCTGACTCGAGTTTACCGAGAACGCCATGAATAAGCACAGGTGCAAGCTATGGCTGTGCCTGCAGGTGGTTTCGTGGGTTCTTGTGGCGGTGGTGGTGGGAGGCTTGGAGGTGTCGGAGTCGGAGCTGGAGGAGTTCCGCGACGAGCGTGCCGGGCTGGTAGCGCTGCGGGACGCGCTGCGGTCGGCGAGGGACCTGCACTCCAACTGGACGGGTCCGCCGTGCCACGGGGGGCGCAGCCGGTGGTACGGCGTGGCGTGCGACGGCGACGGGCGCGTGGTGGGCGTCGCGCTCGACGGGGTCCAGCTCACGGGCGCGCTGCCTACCGGCGCGCTCCGCAACGTAACGCGGCTTGCGACGCTGAGCATGCGTGACAACGCCGTCCACGGCGCGCTGCCGCGGTTCGACGGGCTGGAGCGGCTCCGCGTCGTCGACCTCTCGAGCAACCGGTTCTCGGGGCCCATCCCGCGCGGGTACGCGACGGCTCTGCGCGCGCTCACGCGGCTCGAGCTCCAGGACAACCTGCTCAACGGCACCGTCCCGGCGTTCCGGCAGAGCGAGCTCATCGTCTTCAACGTGTCGTACAACTTCCTCCAGGGCGAGGTCCCGGACACGCGCGTGCTGCGCCGGTTCCCCGCGAGCGCGTTCGACCACAACGTCAAGCTCTGCGGCGAGGCCGTTAACGCCGTGTGCCGGGCCGGGTCGCCGTCAACCGATGACGCCGCAGCCGCCGGCAGCAGCAGCGACGATCCGGTCGTCAGGCCGGACGACGCCGGCGGGCGGCCTGCGCACAGGTCCAGGCGGTTCAGGCTGGCGACGTGGAGCGTCGTGGTGATCGCCCTTATCGCCGCGATGGTGCTGTTCGCCGCCGTGCTCATCTTCCTGAATCACACCAAGAAGAGCCGGGAGGTTCGTCTCGGCGGCCGTGGCCTCGCCGCCGCAGGTAATGCTTCACTTCGCTGCCTCTTTGGCTAGTGTTTAGTGTTATAGTTCGTTCTGTTCGTGGCGTTCTTGACCAAGACTGTTGCTTTGTACAATGCGACGTGACACTGACAGGAGCAGGGGACATCAAGGACAAGGCGGAGCAAGGCAGAGGGAGTGGCAGCCGGAGCACGGACTCTGGCAAGAGTGCGGCGCAGCTGCAGTTCTTCCGCGCGGACAAGGCCGGGTTCGACCTCGACGAGCTGTTCCGGTCCACGGCGGAGATGCTCGGCAAGGGCCGGCTGGGGATCACCTACCGCGTCACGCTAGAGGCCGGCCCCGTTATCGTCGTGAAGCGGCTGCGCAACATGGGGCACGTGCCGCGCAGGGACTTCACGCACAACATGCAGCTCCTGGGCAAGCTCCGGCACGAGAACGTCGTCGAGGTCGTCGCGTGCTACTACTCCAAGGAGGAGAAGCTGGTCGTCTACGAGCACGTCCCCGGCTGCAGCCTCTTCCAGCTCCTGCACGGTACGTACGCCGCAATGTCACATGATCACCACGGTCCATGGCATTATGGCAATGCTTCTTTCATGGAGTACTTGTCAGTTGTCATGGCGATTTTGTGAAAGTTTTGCTTTGTTTGCGCGTGCGCAGAGAACAGAGGCGAGGGGAGGACGCCGCTGCCGTGGCCGGCGAGGCTGTCGATAGCAAAGGGCATGGCGCGCGGACTGGCCTACCTACACCAGTCGCTGCCGTTCTTCCACCGGCCGCCGCACGGCAACCTCAAGTCGTCCAACGTGCTCATCTACTCGGCCCCCAAGAGCAAGCAGCTGCAGCAGCAGCGGCACCAACACGTGGTGCCGAAGCTCACGGACCACGGCTTCCACCCGCTGCTCCCGCACCACGCGCACCGGCTGGCGGCGGCCAAGTGCCCGGAGTTCGCGCGCGGGAAGCGGCCGTCGTCCCGGGCAGACGTGTTCTGCCTCGGGCTCGTGCTGCTGGAGGTGGTGACGGGGAAGGTACCGGTGGACGAGGACGGCGACCTGGCGGAGTGGGCGCGGCTGGCGCTGAGCCACGAGTGGTCCACGGACATACTCGACGTGGAGATCGTCGGCGAGCGGGACCGGCACGGGGACATGCTGAGGCTCACGGAGGTCGCGCTGCTGTGCGCCTCCGTCGAGCCCGACAGGCGGCCCAAGATACCGGACGTGGTCAGGATGATCGACGAGATCGGTGGCGGCGCCGGGGACGGGGAAGGGAGGTGGGAGCTTGCCGTGCGTTGAGCTCTACTAGGGGGTGGAAGTGTGGAACGCGTGCATGTACATGAATTGTGTGGCGAATTCGGCGGCATTGGCGATGAATGGTAGTTGGTACGGCGGGGCGAAGTGTTCGTAGGAGAAAGTTTGTGCTTTCGCGGGACCTGATCGTCTTAGTTACATTCATACTTGTATCTTACATTCGGTTTCGTTTTTTTTGTTGTTGTTGAAGTTAACATTGTAATCGATTGGGAAGTACTTTGATGATCTCAAATTGATTTCTTTGATGCACACAAGAAAAAAACTATGTAAAGTTCATTTTTTAACTCTCGTGAGAAAAAAAAAAGAAAAGAAAAGTAGTTATGGGCCACGCCTCTTGTGCCTAACCATCCAAACTCATATAGTAAATGTCACAACATTTTGAGATAATGTTGAAAAATAGCTATTGCACATTTCCAAATGAATGAGAGTAAAATTAGTTATTGCAACAAAATCCACAGAAGGGTAAGTTTTATCCATTTTGCTCTTAGATACTTATTTTGGTAGTTTTCACACCTAGAAGAGTAGAAGCCAAGAATAAACCATCAACCGTCACAAATGACATACACTTTCCCACTATGATGCACTCGCTCGAGTGTAAAGGTGGGCATCACCCATGCTGGGGGGGATCTAGTAGCTAGAGATGGCAATTGGGTCGTGCAAGGCCGGCACGGCATGGACTTATTAGGCTGCATAGTGTGTTTGGTTGGGTGAACCAGGGTAAATACGATGGGATGGTATAGGATGGATGTGATGGTACAAGTAGTATGTTTGGTTGGTGGGATGAGATGATACAATATTTTATTTGGTTGCTTAGATGTGATGGTCCTAGATGGCTCAAGATGGTGCTTAGTTTGAGGGATGAAGTAGGATAGTGTTGTGTTTGGTGACCTTCTTTCTAGCAGTGGTGTGGTTGCCTCCTCCTTATTTGATTATGTTGGACCAACATGACATCCACGGATTAATTGCAGGTTTTGCACACAAATTCGCATGGCATCAAAAAAACAAAAAATATTTTGGACTTAATTCTTGAGTTGAAACGTCTTTGGGCGACTCTCCAACGAGCGCTTCAATGGGTGGACGTGTCAATACTACAGAAAAGGTATTCACAGACGGTTCAAAAACATCATCACAGACGGTTTTGTGAGCCATCTGAGTTTATGGGTCAGTGATGACATGAGGTCATCACAGATAGTTTTCAAACCGTCTGTGATGCATACTTTTACAGACGGTTATTAACTGAGAACCGTCTGTGATAGGAACCTATCACAGATGGTTTGTGGTTGAAACCGTCTGTGATGACTTTTCTCTATAAAGCCCTAGCAAGGGTTGCTGTGCTATTAAAGCGGCATCATATATATATATATATATATATATATATATATATATATATATATATATATATATATATATATATATATATATATATATATATATTGTTCGTAGTCTCTCAGCCACTTTGGAGGGATCGTCCACGCAGCATGAGAAGGATGAGACAGTAGCCATGGGCAACCTCATTGAGCCCCTGCAAGTTTAAGAAGTATGGATGCAAGGAGATCGTCAGGACATCCAATTACCTGGATGTTGTCAATAGGTAATTGGACGTCGCTATGTTCAGAAAGTGACGTGGACGCACAGGTATTCCGACTGGGAAGTGGCATCATGTATCAGCAACTAACCATTCTTGAGCATGTAATTGTCTTTAAACCCAACAAGAACACCAAGCAACCATTCTCACATTTCAAAAGAATAAAGAATTTGTTATAACCGGCTCTCTTCCAAGTGACGACAAGCCTCCTAGAGACGTGCAACGTTGTTTTGGAGGACTACGTCGATGACACGGTAAACTCGCCGAAAGTGGGAGATCACCCGGAAGACACGGCGGAGGAGGATGTCAAGACGGCGGAAGGTGGCCGTCACATGCTCCGGTAAATTCTCGGATAGAGGAGTGAAGACACTATTGAAACAGTGTTCTTCCGCAGCAAGGTTCAATGTACAGCGAGAGAGGTGCTCGTACAGTGCGGCCAGGTAGGCCATCAATGCCGACAACAAGGAAACAAAAGAGGACCATTTACATTTTTTTTTTGTATAAGTGGGAATGATCATCTTCGATGACGGATGATCCTTTTTATAAAACAAGGAATAAATTTGGAGCGTGAGACAAAGAGACGTATCCGGGAGCTGAAGCGGCATTGATGCGACGAATTGAGACGATCGACAACGAAGAAACTCATCGGGCTTCAATCGAGGCAGTAGCGATATTATCACGACGGTTATAACAAAAACCATCATGATATGTAGTAATATCACAGACGGTTATTGTTAAGAACCGTGCGTGATGTTTCTGACAGTTCTTTATTGAAAACCGTCGTGATATGTAGAATTATCACATACGATTATTAACAATAACCGTGCGCGATAAGTCACTGACGGTTTTAGCTATGAACCGCTCGTGATATTACTCTTCATAGACGGTTTTAGCGCGGCCGATAACGAGCGGTCTCTAAACCAAAACCGTGCGTGATTGCACGTAATATAGACGGTTTTGGTCAACCAAATGCATGATGAGGCGTCCAGTAATAGCCTTTTTGTAGTAGTGTGTTTCAGACTACCTACGTTGATCCCGAACCATCCGATGTCGACAACGTTGCCTACTGTCGACAATCGAGTCGTCGATCTTACAAAATAAAAAGATAAAAATGGCAAAGAGTTCTTGGGAGAGAATGAGATCGCTCTTTTATTGCTATGAACCGGCTATTACAGGGGGTGCCCTTGACAAGGTAGTGGATTAATCCTAATTACACTGAGCGTAATCTTGCTATATTGTAGAATTAGACTTGAAGCATGAATCTAATGCCGATTGTTGTTCTTCAATCTCATGCAGTTTGATCCGCACTCCATCTTTAAATAACCGTCGAAGAGGTGGCATTTGCTCCTTAAAGAGACGCCGATGGTCGAGCGAGGCGATGGTTGATAAAGTACTAACTGCTCGGGCGGTTAGGTGTGTCTGTGAGACACTCAACCGTATGGTGATTGTTGTTAGTGTCTTAGGATCATGAAACGTCGTGTGGTATGAAGCAAATATGACATGTGCTCCATTCATCACATGGTAAGGAATATACTTGGAGTTAGATCCGAATGCCAGTTCGTTGCTTCTACGAGTAGTTATCTAGTCGAGGACTGGGTATAGGACCTCATCTGACCAGGATACTTATTATGTAACCTCTGGAATCCTTACAACCGCAGGGGTCGTTAGTCTTAGGGCTTACGACCACGAAGACATATGGTCTTTTATTATGTATTAAAGTAATACATAGAGATTTTAATCCTCGTCAGCTAGCCCCTGAACTTTAAGTGAATTGGTCGTGTGAACACTTTCTCCCGATGAAGTCGTATCGGACAGACCCTCATTTAATCCCATGACATACGAGATGGTTTGTCTTCACTTTAAAGTTGAGAAACTGCCTTGGGACCCGAAGAGTTTTTTTTTTCTGTCCGTTGGACTTTGGTTTGTGTCTGTTAGACTTTACGTAACTCCCCGATGCAGTTAAAGAATTGCGGCTATAAAATCCCTTTAGCGTAAGGCTTTAGGATTTTACATCTCTTGCTTTCCCTTTTCATCTCCTGAGAGAGAATTATCTTCGACCTCTTTTTGTCTACAACATTCTATGACCTCCTTTCTTCCTTCATCCAAAACTTAACCATGTCGGATCTTATCACCAACTGGTCGGTCTTCGATTTGAGTGAGAAGAAGCTTGAGAGCTTAGAGAAGATCAGGTTGCTTCCTAACAAGGATCTGATTTCTTAGATATCAGCAGCCGGAGAGCATTCTCCGAGCAGCGAAGATGGGGAAGTTCATGTTTTCCTCGCATATATCGAATGCGGATTTAGGCTGCCAGTTCACTGCTTCCTTCCCAAAATTTTGGAGCATTACGTAGTCGAACTGGTGAACCTTGCCCCCAACGCCATCGCCAACCTCAGCGTCTTCGTCTATCTCTGTGAAGCGTACTTGGGGATTGCCGCAGATCTGGATCTCTTCAAGTACTACTACAAAATGGTGAAGTCGGGGAAGACGATCGGGACTCCTGGAGAGTGCACCTTGCGCCTCCACAACGAAAGGCCGATGAGTACATTCGCATGTACTCAAAATCTTCTTGGTCGTCATAGAAGAAGAGCCGGTTCTACATGACGGTCACTCAAAAATATAGTCTTTACGGGTAAGAAAGTGGTCGGGAATCCAGAATGACACTCCTCCGTGGAGAAGGAGGGGAGAATAGCGAGATGGGTTGAAGCCATCCAACTCCTTAGTGTCAGGGGTTTAACCTCCTGACACGTGGTAAGAGATTTCTCCATTCGCCAGATTAGCCCCCTGAAGGCCCAAGCACATTCAATGCTCTGGTACATTGGTCGTGATGACGCGACCAAACACTCCAAGGAGGGTAAATCCTGAAAGATTCCGACTAGTTTGCTTATTTTGGTTGATTACTTTTGTGATCTTAAAATCTCTTATTTATCCTTATAGCTCTTTCTCCTGATGAGATCAGAAGTTGGATCAAAATGATCTGCACCGGAGAGCCTAGCGACAAGACTGATTTCCCCCCGGATCTTAGCGGTTGTTTCCGCAAAAGAGAGGGCCAAGAGACTTAAGGTAAAAATATCAACTACTTTTCATCTTTTGTATGTTTTCTGATCGATTTTACCGTAAATCCTCTTTGATGCGCAGTCGGTTGGATTGAGGATTGATAATACCATTGAAAGTTATGAGCCAATTGATGCTCCAATCACTCTTACGACCACACAGGATGGTGGTCTTATAGAGGCAGGTAACTGAGCAGAAATGTATTTTCTAGATGAAGGATTTTTATAACCTAACTTGCAAGTCAACCACTCGAGGCTAGAGATGGCGCCAAAATCTTCCGACCAGACCAAGGAGGTACCACTCGGCAAAGGTGCTCCTCTGGAAAGCACCAACACGCCATCTGGGTCAAGAAACGCTAATGCATCTGCCCAGAAGGTACAGGTCGGGGCAGGACTCGACCATAAATAGGAAGAGTCGCTCGTCTCCTTCCTCCGAGCAAACCAGGACGTATTCGCCTAGCAAGCGTCTGACATGCCGGAGTCCCCAAGGAGGTGATCGAGCACATGCTAGCTCTCCAGCCTGACAAAAAAATCGGTCAAGCAGAAGCTAAGACGTTTCACACCTGATCAGAAGGAGACAATCCAATCGGAGATCGACAAGCTCCTCAAGGTTGGATTTATTCGTGAAATCAACCACTCATAGTGGCTCGCTAACCCTGTAATGATTAGAAAAAGCAACGGGAAATGGTGAATGTGTATTGACTTCACAGATCTTAATAAAGCTTGTCCGAATGATGACTTTCCTCTTCCATGCATTGGTCAACTTGTAAACTCCACTTCAGGGTGTGAGTTGTTAAGTTTTTTAGATGCGTACTCAGGGTACCACCAGATTAAGATGATGAAGAGAAAACTTCCTTCATCACTCCTTATGGCACTTACTGCTATGTTAAGATGTCATTTGGTCTCAAAAACGTTGGTACAACTTTTCAAATGTTGATGCAAAAAACCTTTAATCATTAGATAGGTCGAAATCTAGAACCATACGTTGATGACTTGTTGTGAAAAGCATCAACGCTGGTGACCATATTTCCGACCTACACGAGACTTTCAATAACTTAAGAAGGCATAATCTTAAGTTAAATCTAAAGAAGTCGGGAAAGAGTATCAATGCTCAAGTACCACGATGTCATCTTATCTAGCGGAAGTACGAAAACTCAAAAAGCACTTTTTTGGTTTCCAGATCCAACACATTCCTAGAAAGGAAAACTTTCTGGCAGACTAGTTGGTACGGATGGCCTCCACAAGGTTACTTGTCTCGCCCGAAGTTTTTCTCGAGCAACTCGATTCACCCTCGGTGGTCGAGCATTCCGAGGACAAAGATGCTCCACTGGACGTCGTACAAATCAATCCTGCAAACATAGATGCTCCACAGGAGGTCGTCAAGCATGATCCCAGTAGAGATTGAATGACATCGATCTACAACTATCTTCAGCATGGTATTATTCCTGAAAATGATGTAGAGGCTGATCGTATAGCTCGAAAACCAAATCATTCACTCTGATCGAAAGTACCTTGTATAAACTAGGATCTCACGGAGTGTTGATGAAACACATATCTCAAACGGATGGCATTAAGTTGCTATCCAACATTCATGGAGGAGTTTGCGGAGCACATCATTCCTACAAAACACTGATTGGCAAAGCCTTCAGGCAAGAATACTACTGGCAACTGCCCTTCATGATGCAAAAGTGCTCGTGACGAATTGCGTACAATGTCAGTTTCATAGTTGACAAGTACATCAACCGGCACAAGCTTTGCAAACCATACCTCTTTCTTGGTCTTTTGCAACCTGGGGACTAGACATTCTACGACCTTTCCCAAGAGCACCCGGGGGCTTCGAATTTCTTTTTGTCATAATTGGCATGTTTACAAAATAGATAGAAGCTGAGCCAGTTATTAAAACAACAACTGAAGCTGCTAAGAGGTTCCTCACAAAAAATATGATCACACGATTTGGTATACCCAGTCGAATAATCACTGATAACGGTACCCAGTTCTAGCAGAAATTTTCAGGAATTCTGCGAGGATATAGGTATCAAGATACATTTCCACTTATGTCACTCATCCACAGAGCAATGAAGCAAATCGGCGAGCTAATGGTATTATAATGCAAGGAATGAAGCGCCGAGTGTTTGACCAGTTAACAAAATGGTCAGAAGCTTGGGTTCAAGAACTTCCACTACTACAAAAAGGCTAATACTGGACGCCTCATCACAAACGGTTGACCAAAACCGTCAGATATATGCAATCACAGCGATTTTGGTTTCTGACGATCGTCTGTGTTATCGCTACGCTTAAAACCGTCTATGAAGAGGTAATATCACAGGCGGTTCATTAAAACCGTCTATGAAGTATCGCAGGCGGTTCTTAATAATAACTATACGTGATATTTTGAAATATTACGAGCGATTTTCAACAAACAACCGCTCAGTGATACTTCACATGCACGGTTCCACAATGGAAATGTCGTGATATGAGACCATATCGCAGCGGTTCTATTGTGGAATAAATCGTGATAAGTATCACTAACGGTTCCATAATAGAATCGGCTGTGATAAGTCTCTTTATTAGTAGGAGCCCACTAGGGTTTGCACTCTAACTCGTCGCTCCCCAGCGCCCTTACTCTCGTCCGTTCCCCTCCCCACCCAAGTGACCCCGTCGCCGATGCCGCCATTCTTCCCGCCGCAAGCCGGTTTGTGACACCATGGTTTACTACACAAGACACTCGTACAATAAGAGTGTCTTTTGCGATCATCCTTTGTTGTGCCACAACTATGGTGATGCTGGCGCCTTCCCTCTTCCTCCTCCACACCTGGCGTGTGCGACCCAGCTACTTCACCGACCTCCCGGCTACCTCTAGCTCCACCGAGCCTCGGCCTTGGCTACCTCACCACCACCGACACGGCGATGTCGATCGAGGTAAGACAGATCTATTGGTTTGTCTTTGTTGGTATTCATGTGAACCGAGTTGTAATGTGGGCTACCTAGCTACCTCTGTGTGGATTTGGTGGTGGATGGATGGATCTGGAGGTAGGGAACGGGGTTGTGTTTGGGTGTGACTGCTGGTATATATGTTTCTAAAGATTTTTTTTTCGATACGTGTGATGCAGGGTGTGCTGATGAAAAAACACATTGATGCAACCTTAAGAAGTGGTAATCTGAGGGAGGCAATTTGGTTGCCTCCTAGAGAGGATCTTAACAAATGGTTGTCTGTTAATAGTAAGTCTGATCACCATCTATTCTTAGGATAAATAACACCATGCAAGTGTTTCATGGATATAGGTGAGTTTCTATAGGTTCTTTGCTCTTATCTCGCTTGACATGAAAAGCGCAAATGTTACTAGCTAGTTGTGTTCATCGATGAGATATGAAATGAATCTCCAGGGACAATAGGATGAACTGTATATGAATAATTTTTGAATCAAAGCTTATGAATCTATGGAATCAAAATCCTTACACATAGTTTACACATGAACTTTTACATGGATAGAGGTGAGTTTCTACAGGTTGCTGCTCTTATCTGCTTTATAGATAGAGAGTTAACCATTAAGAAAACTCTTTTTTAATTACATCCTAACATGATATCGTCAACTTACCATATATTGTTATCTTATTACCATTCATGTTCTTTTTACAGAAGTTTGTGGTCTTCTTATTTAGTATGAAGAAATTTATCACTCGGTATTAAAATACTTGAGCGAGATGTGATTTTAATTGTCTGAGTCTTAATTATTTGTTTCAACATATTTTATATGTTTCACTGGACTTGTATTCAAGTATTATCCATGAACCACTCATATTCCAATTTCTTCTGACTATGCACTAACATATTTTTTTTTCCTCTTTTGATAACCTAGATTCTCAATCCTTGTGAGAGTTTTCCAAATAGTGGCCGCCTCCGCCAGAACTGCCTCCCTCTTCTCTATTCTTGATCTCTTCTCTGCAAAATCTCTAGCATTGGTTTGCTTTTGCCTTTAAAAAGCTTCATATATATATATATATATATATATATATATATATATATATATATATATATATATATATATATATATATAAAGGCAAAAGTACCACCCTTTGAGATTTTGTAGAAGAGACTATCACTGAATGGCTCCAAATACCAACCGTTTGTGATATATAAGCTATCATAGATGTTTTATATATAAACAAATACGTGATATGTAGCTATCACAAGCAGTTTATATACTAAATTTGTCACAGGCGGTTTATATATAAACCGTCATGAAGTGTAAGCTATTACATACGGTTTTATCTATAAACCGTGCGTGATAATCGACTATCCTGAGCGGTTACGAGTTAATAAAAATGCGTGATGACATCATGTTATCACTAACCCATAAACTCGGGCGGCTCACGAAACAAATGCGTGATGGCGTTTTGAACCGTCTATGAAGATCTTTTACGTAGTAGTGTTCATACGTATTATGGGTCATTGAACCATGACGATCGTGTGACGGTGAAACACTATTTTTTTGTTTACGATCTTTGAAGCCATACTTCCTTGAAATTGAAAATTAGCTCCACTCGAATTGATTGTTTCAATGAGGACGATCAAATAAAATGAAGACTCGACGATATCAATTTCCTTGAAGAATGATGAAACCAAGCCCTCATACGATCGACGGTTTACCAACAAGCCATGCGAAGGTACCACAAATCGTAGGTGCAATCTCATGACCTAGATGTAGGTGATCCGGTTCTACGAAAAATTTAAAATCAGACTAATCACAATAAACTTTATCCCAAATGGGAAGGTCCATACTTGTGGTCAAGTCACCAGTTCGGTTGATCACGACTAGCTATGTCAGACGGGCATGTTTTTTCAAACTCTTGGAATATTGACCAATTGCGTAAGTTCTTTGTATAAGTGTATTTTTACATTCTTTAAATTTCAATAAATATGCTTTTCCTTTACTTTTCGATGAGTGTTATTGTTTATATGTTTGTTATCCGTTATTTGGTTACATATCATTGTTGTTTAACTAGTCGGACAAGATGCTAATTCTCTCCAATATCCTTCTAAAGGGTCTCTTTTACTCCTTGACTCAGACATATTAGTCAAACGCTATAAAAGTCCTAGTCGTGGTCATTACGTCAATGATTCTCACCCGCGACCACACTCTTTTCTCAAAGAAGCATGCGAGTAAAAACAGCATAACACAAACAACTTCATATGATTTCTTGCCTCCTTAAGAGTTCGAATGCTAACTTTCTTCATTTCAACATTATGTACTACTCTTGTTTGGCTATTGGTCGGGACACGGAAAGCCTCCTAGTCGAAGTCTCGCCTCTCCACATGTGATCCTGCCCATTGGAAGGAGCTTCCTAGCAACGGTTCTTTTCTTATGATCCTCACTACCAGTCGGACTTGAGCATGAGCACGTTTCACGAAGTGTTTTTCATGTCTTCAGTTCTTAGCAACCCTTACGACCAATTTTGGATAATATATATAAACAAGGCCACTTATCGTTTTTTGCATACATCCTTGCATAATTTCTTTCTCATTAAGGCAAGTCTTTTCTTACGACCATACAATGTATTGTTTAGTATTTCGATTATGGAAAACAGATCTTCAACTAGTTGAAGTTATACACTGGTTCCGACCAAAATTGATTTCCTAGTATTAATACTATCATTTTTTTATCACATAATCAACACATACTTTATACATAGTGGTCGTGATTTTTACTCTTATTCTTGGCTTACTACTTCTTTAGTAAAGATATTCTACTATAAAGCAGTCGGGAGCTAGAAAATATATGAGTACTTCATAAGTCAAAAGGATAAACAAAAGACTTTATTGATGTAAGAAAGGTAATTTTTTACATTCATACTTCTTATATTATAATAGCCTAGGATCACCAAACCGATCGCTACGTGTTGGAGATCCGACCTCCATTTCTTCTGCGACCTTATTTTTGAGAGGTGTCATTTCCTCAAAAAGTTTGGTTGCTTCATCTCCCGAGCAGTTGAAGTCTTCTTCAACAGCTTGGATATTTATGGTGGGGTTGGAGGCCTTCAGCTTTACCAAAGCAAAACTGACTCCATGTTTGACAGCTTCAAACAAAGTCTGTGCATGATTCTTCCGAGTAGTCTTGAGCAAGCTCTGATGTCTTTGAGTTGTTGGCCAAGGAAGTTGATCTTTTCCATGGGATCTCCTAAATTGGGCAGTTGTGTTCCTGATCCCATATCAAAGAGCATTTTGTTGAAAGTCTTGACCTTTTCTTCAAGATTATGTCCAAAGACTGCCTCCTTACCGCGATCAAACTCAAGAGCTTTTTCTATTCTCTTCAATGCTTGAGTTTGCTCTGCACGAGTAGACCAAGGAATGAGTACATACAACTAGAAAAAGATAGTACACTGGTCAAGTCTATGACCGGTTGATCAAAGAGCATATGAAAGATGAGAAAAAAATTTATATTTAACTTAAGTCTCCTAAGCATCTCTTCTAAAGAGGCACAAGCTAAGATATTGGGGAATGCAGCCTTCATATCCGACTCCCTAGCGCAAATCATTTTGATCCGCTCTCTGACCTCGTCAGAAGAAAGGGCTTCAAAAGGATAAAAAGATTTCAAGGTTGCAAAATAATCAATTAAATAAACCAAACTGGTCATGAGTTTTCAGGATTTACCCTCTCTGGTATCCTTAGTGGCCTCATCATGACCAATGTGCCAGAGCAGAGGTCGTGATCGAAGCCTCAAGGGACTTATCCGTCTGATGGAGAAGTCCCTCACCACGTGCCAAGCGGTCAATCCCCTGACACTAAGGTCTTGGATGGCATCGATCACCCTTCCGACCCTTCCTTCTTTCTTCTCAGTAAACCGTCAGTTGAGATTTTCGCTCGTCACATTCCCAGCGAAGTAGAGGCCATTCTCTTTCGTGATCGTCATGTAGGACCAGGTTTTCTTCCATGACGACCATGAGGACTTCGGGTACATCCAGATGTACTCGCCAGCCTTCCTGTCGTGGAGTCGTAGCGAGCACTCCCCTGGCCCGGTCGTTGATTTCCCCGACCTCGCCATTCTGTAGAAGAACCTGAACACCTTCAAACTTGGTCGAATCCCCAGGTATACGTCGCAAAGGTAGACAAAGATACTGAGGTTGGCGATGGAGTTGGGTCCTAGATTCACCAACTCGACTCCATAGTACTCCAAGACCTTCGGAAGACATTGGTGTACTGGTAACCTAAGCCAAGACTCGATGTAGGCGAGGAAAATCGGAATTTCCTCTTCTTCACGGCTCGGAAAGTGTTCTCCGGCCACCGATCTCTATTTAATCAAACTCTTGTCTAGAAGCATCCCGATCTCCTCCAACACCTTAAGTTTCTTCCCATTCAGATATGAAGCCAACCACTTGGTGATCAAGTCCAACATGACGAGATCTTTGAGTTGATGGGTAGAGGTCGGAGGAAGCTTTTGACGAGAAAGTGAGGGGAGGTCGAAGAAGATTCTTCGCAAGAAGATGGAAAGGATTGGAGGAAAATCTGAAAGCGTAAAACCCTAAAGCCATGTGCTGGTAGGATTTTATAGCCGCAGTTCCTTAACTACAATCGGGAGTTACCCAAAGACCAACGGACACAAACCAGAGTCCAACGGACAGAAAAACTCTTTGGGTCCAAAGGTAGTTTCTCAACTTTAAAGTGAATACAGACCACCTTGTTTGCCACGACATTAAATGAGGGTTTACCCGATACAACTTTCGTTGGGAGAGGTTTCATACGACCAATTCATTTAAAGTTCGGGGGCGAGCCGACGAGGATTAAAATATATCTATGTATTACTTTAATACATAATAAAAGACCATATGTCTTTGTTGTCGTAACCCCTAAGGGTAACGACCTCGGAGGTTGTAAGGATTTCAGAGGTTACATAATGGGAACCCTAGTCGGATGAGGTCCTGTACCCAGTCCCTCATTAGGTGACTGTTCGTAGAAGCAATGAATTGGTATCTGAATCTAACTCCAAGCATATTCCTTATCGTGTGATGAATGGAATATATGTCATATTTGCTCCATACCACGTGACGTTTCATAGTCCAAAGACACTGACAACAACCACTATACGGTTGAGTGTCCCAGACACTCAACCGCTGGTCGGTTGATACTTCATCAATTGCTGCCTCACTCCGACCAGTCGTGACACTTTCAACAGATGTCTCTTCAAGAAGTAACTACCACCACTTCATCGACTACTTAAAGGAGACTGCAAACAACAGAAAGGGGCATCAGGTTCAATCACATTCCATCAGATTGAAGCATTATAATCAAGCACTACACTCAGTGTAATTAGGGTTAGTCAACTGTCTTGTCGAAGACACCACCTGTAATATCCAATTCATAGCAATAAAGAGCAGTCTCATTCTCTTATAAGAACTTTTTATCATTTTTCTCTTTTTATTTCGTAAGATCGACGACTCAATCGGCGACACAACTGAATTTCGACCGAGCCGTATGGGGATTGCACGCGTGCATCACACCTAGCCTAGGTCGCGCACGGTGAGCGTAGGACTTATTCTCCGCTTAGCCAAATAATAGTATATATGGTGGGTTTTTGGCATAATAGGGAACTCTAGTCCTATCTATTATCACCATTCATCTAGCACCTTTAACTACCATCATCTTTTCTCTCTCCACTACACACATCCACATGCAAAATTCATAGTGTGAATAAATGACACTAGAGTTCACTAGCATGCATAGATCATATATATATATATATATATATATATATATATATATATATATATATATATATATATATATATATATATATATATATATATATATATATATATATATATATATGTGTATATATATATGCATATATATATATATATATATACATATACCTAACATTTATATAGGCATATAGCTAGACAGCATTCAACTGATATACTGCAACAATATATAAATGTAACATATATATATACTACAAATATATATCCTATACATATATATATATATATATATATATATATATATATATGATATTGTGTAGCAAATTGTCGAATCGAAAAGGAAATGATGAGATCCTATTTGCACCACAGCAAACACTGCAGCATCAGACTATTCACGAATATTGTAGCATCACCGTAATAGTTGATTTGTGCTATTCTTTCCGGATCCGTCGGCTCAGATCTGCCGAATATCACGGCACTGTGATTACCAATGCAATGTCAGAGGATGCTACCATGACATTGCGTAGCAGCCATCGGATCGAAAAGGAAAGAACGAGATCGCGATTGAAAATCATAGCAAAATACTGTAGCAAAATAATGTATCATCAGCACTATTCGCGAACGCTGTCGCATCACTGTAGCGGTTGGTACGAGCCGTTCTCCTCGGATCGAATGTTTCAGATCTACCAAATGTCACGGCACTATGCTCCAAATATGACTTAAAATTGCTGAAAATAAAACAATGTATATTGCCAATAACGCCAATAAAAAGTAGAACCGCAAACACGCCACCAAAGAAGGAACTTGTTCCAGATCAAACAAGCTATAGCTGTTCAATACGTGCACTGCTCCTAGTCCAGCTTTATTTCACTGTAAGGATAATAAAGACTCTAAACAAAGTGCAAAACGACTAGGAAAAAGCTCATGGATCAAACAGAAAGCTAGGGTTCATTGCAGGTGTTTCAGATCATATGTTTTCACACCAGTGCACGCAAAAACAACACATAATTAAAGCTACTTTATGTCTAAAAAAAGTTACAAAATCACACATAAACACAAAAAATAATATATTTTCACAATTGTGTCTCCGATAAATTCTTAGCGTGTGTAGGAGACACATACGTGTGTGTGAATGCGTAAATAGTATGTGTTAAGTGTGCACATCTTTCTTGTGCTTGCTCAAAAATAAACAATATATTAACCAGCAAGAAAGCAGTATCCAGCTTAACTAAAGCCCCTTTATCAAATCACGAGGACTAAACCCAAACGATTTCGTGCACTGTCAGAACAGAAACCGAACAGCAATCGCCATGATGCATCCAGCCGTCGATGGCAGGCCGTGCCTTGCTTGTTCACCGGTCTATGTATGGCCTGGCATGTGGCCCCCGCCGGGTTGGATGAAGACGGACTCGATCACGAAGCAAGCGCGCATGCACCGGCACACACACACACCCCTGCTCCTGAGACGTGCCACCCCTTTGGCGCCTCCTCCCCCACACGTGTCGCGGCGCGTCTCCACCTCAGCCACGTTATAAGCCACGCGCGCTGGCCATCGTCACACCTACTGCCGCACCTCCCTCTTAACGCCAGTGCAAGTGCGGCACACTTTGTCTCAGAGACAAGAAGAGATCGAGTTTGCTTTGGTGGCACTAGGTTGCATTGCACCTGCACGCATCACGCATCGAGATGAGCACAGCAGCGCGGACAGGGCGGCGGTTCACCGTGGGGCGCAGCGAGGACGTGACGCACCCGGACACCATCCGCGCCGCCATCTCCGAGTTCCTCGCCACCGCCATCTTCGTCTTCGCCGCCGAGGGCTCCGTCCTCTCGCTCGGTACGTACGTACGCGCGTGTGCTTTATTAGCATGCATGCATGGCGCCACCTAATTAACCTAGCTTGGTGGGTCTTGGAAATTGGTTGACGATGCGTGCGTGTGACGATCGAGACGTACGTGCAGGGAAGCTGTACCATGACATGAGCACGCCGGGCGGGCTGGTGGCCGTGGCGCTGGCGCACGCGCTGGGGCTGGCCGTGGCGGTGGCCGTGGCCGTCAACATCTCCGGCGGGCACGTCAACCCGGCCATCACCTTCGGCGCGCTGCTCGGCGGCCGCATCTCCCTCGTCCGGGCCGTATTCTACTGGGTCGCGCAGCTCCTCGGCGCCATCGTCGCCGCCCTCCTCCTCCGCGTCACCACCGGAGGCATGGTAACCTAGCTCGGAACCCTACCCCGTTAATTCCCTCACTCCACCGTGCACGCTAATTAAGCTTGTCGCTAATCCTGCCATGTTGGTGTCGTCGCCGTGCATGTGCGCGCGGCGGCTGCAGCGGCCGGCCGGGTTCGCGCTGGCGTCGGGGGTGGACGACTGGCACGCGGTGCTGCTGGAGGCGGTGATGACGTTCGGGCTCATGTACGCCTACTACGCGACGGTGATCGACCCCAAGAGGGGCCACGTGGGGACGATCGCGCCGCTGGCCGTGGGGTTCCTGCTCGGGGCTAACATGCTCGCCGGCGGGCCGTTCGACGGCGCCGGGATGAACCCGGCGCGGGTGTTCGGGCCGGCGCTGGTCGGGTGGCGCTGGAGGCACCACTGGGTCTACTGGCTCGGGCCCTTCCTCGGCGCCGGCCTCGCTGGGCTGCTCTACGAGTACCTCGTCATCCCGTCCGCCGACACCGCCGGGCACGCGCACCAGCCGCTCGCGCCGGAGGACTACTAGCCACGGCCGCGTTGGCCGGCGGCGTGCCTACCTACCTGTTATATATCGCTATGTATGTCTGTAACAAATAGTATTGTGCGTGTGTGTGTGTGTGAAGCGGTTAATAAGGGGTCGTGTTGTTTGCCCCAGTGCTGGATGTTCCAGATGATGTACATTTCCTGCTTACTCGATGATCAATAGTGAACCACCGGTCGTGTAATAAGTTTCTAAGTTTCAATTGCAAAAATTCATGCTTAATCTGGATGGGTTGTGATACTGATAGAGAGGTGCTTCAATTCTGTGAGATGCTGATAGAGAGGGGCGTAATGTTTCTTCTCAGAACTGTGATAAGCCATACCTGTACTTGGGTCCAGCTTCTGTGAGAATCTGACGAAGAGGGTAACTCAAACCAGAATATACAGGCGAAGCAGACTAATCAGTGGTTTTGTTTGGACATGACAAGAGAAGACAAATTAATGGTGGTGCAGCTTAGATGAACAGAAGTAGCTAATAGTTCCAGTCCAGCATGTCACTATCTTTGCGGGAAGGTTCAAATAATCTTTACACATTATTTTCCAACATACATCCAACACAAGCGGGGCTTCATTGCCCAAAAGTTATGGTATGAGTGGAAGCAAGAAAAAAAAGCAAAAACATGTACAGGTCAAACGTTAATCCTTCCTCTCTTTTTCCCCTCCAGGTAAACGCAGATTTCACACTGTCCAGAACAGTTCAACGTACTGTATCCAATTTGGCAAACCCAAGGGGGCATGAGCCATGAGGTGTAGGGGTCAGTAGTACTTTGCATAATATTTGGCAACCCACGGCGCGAGCTGAGTATTCTCAGGTTCCCTTTTATTCTTGTTGTAGTAGTCAGACCATAGAGATGGGTATATTTCAGGATTGAAACCGTCACGGTATATGCAGAAGGGCAGCCAACCTTCGCCGCCATTAATCCTCCGTTTCCTTTCTCGGGGGTATGCCAGAGGCGCTTGTACATACCTACGTTGGAGGATGTATCTGATTAGAAGAAGCATTGTGTATCTTGATCTTAGGAAAATGGTCAGATTAGTACCTGATCTCATCAACCACAGAATCCCAGCAGAAATGTGTGTGCCCAAAAACATGGCAAGCTGCTCCATCTTTAGTGTTGTTGTGTATAGCTCTCAGCCTCATCTCCAAAAAATCAGAGCCAATGACCTTTGGAAGGTTTGGATAATAAAGCATCCGCTTCTCTGGACATAACTCTTGCCTGCAGAGTTGTGTACAAGACATTAGTTTGGGACTATGAGGTTTCTTGCTTGCACGCTAAGATATCCTAAATGTATAATGGTGAAATGAAGGCCCAAAATACAGGGGCCAAGACAGGGCAGTTAGATGATGGGGGATAGCCATCATTGTTATAGCTAATACATCTCCAACAGCCAGTGTGAAAACAACTGCCTTCCTCTATGTACTCTGTAATTCTCATGTATCACTATGCAGCGAATAGCTACCTCAGGAAAAATTGGTCACACAGCAAGTCATCACTGCATATTGAAAAGTTGTTCCTTTGTTGGCAAGCCTTACTTTGACAAGAGGGTTTCTCCTTGAAGCGTTCGCATCATAAAAATGCAGCATGGAATGAGACACACTTACAAAGAATGAATACAAATGCGGCATAACTAATGAGTAATGAAGAAAGAGATGCATGGGAACTGCCTAACTGAAGGTATGGTAGTTCTAAAGAAACCAAGTTTTTCTTGCAATTATAATCAATCTACAGATATTACAGAGCTTGAATAGAGCAAATAAATTGCAACACAGACATAGTGAGAATCAACAAGATTACTAGGAGAAAAACTTTAGACAATGGAAAAGCCTAGGTAGGAGGCACAAGCACTCACCTTGGTACAAAGTGTGAAAGTGTTAGTATTTGTTTGCTGCTCTTTTTTACTTCTTCAATAGCATCATGATTCTTGTCATTCATCTTGTCAAAGTAAAGCGCAAGAGCCTCATCATCATTTGCCAGGTCTGGAGGCCATTGACAAGCATGGAAGTCTTTACAAGCCTGATCATACAAAATCATGAACATATGAATACAAAGACAACAGGAGGAATTGTCCACTGTTCTTTCAGGCAAAATTAAGAAATAAAGAGGGCTATGGGTTCAGTCTTTCTCATCGTGCATTATAGTCCAGATATTAGGTTTATAAGTTTAGCGCCCATGGCTAGAAGACCTGATATTAAGGTATCAATTTCGGAAAATAAATCAGGCGAGGCTCTTGCTAGAATGTAAGCAGCTACAGCCTAACACAGTAAGCGAAGTATCAATCTAATAATGCTTTTGCCACCCAGGTTGCAGAATAGGTTCTGGATCTGATCAGAGATGCATAACTCTAGAAGGAATTTCATATTGGACAGCTCATTGTCTATACTCACAGAGAACAAAATTCAAGAAATCGTAAACTGCACCAATTGATACTCCTACTTGATAACAATATAACAGTCATTGCAAATCAGAAGTAGGCAGTGAGGGAAAGGCCAGCTTACCATCTCTAATGAAGGAACACGAACACTATTAACATCCTTCTCCTTGTCAAAGCTCTGGAAGGCAATTAAGCGAGATGAGAAAGCATGATAATCCTAGTGAACATTGTAATCTGGCTAGAAAATTTATGCTAGTGAATTAAGGAAAACTAAGCAACCTTGTGATACCATGAGTACAACGGTATGATCCCCAAGTCACCTATCGTTCTTGGGCCTGTGTCCACACCCAGCTCACTACACGCATCAAGCAATGCAGTCAGTTTCTCCAGCGAATCCATCTGGAAGAAATAACTTGAGTAACTGAGAGAGCCCCACCAATATACATAAAAGATTAATGCTGTGCTCAAAGGAAAAACGTAAATGTACTGTTATTTTAGCTAGGAGCCTAGGATCCAACAATACAACTCTGATATAATCATTTCAGTTGTGCCATATGCTTTTTAGCATGGGTAAGTGCTAAGAATTTTCACCAAGCTATTAAATAACTCTCCCAGCAACAAGTATCACTTTCAGTCAGACATCAAAAACCAATATCATCAATATGTGACTAGGTTCACAACTGAAATTCAGCTCAATTAGACAAGACTGCTAAAAACCAGTGATCAAAATCAAAACCCCATTGGTAACCTTTGCACTACATCTAAAATTAGGACTTTTAAGCAACTTACTAACAAGGGCAAGCACTAAGCAGGGTAGACGTTTCAATATGCCATTCGACCGCACTCAGCAGCATAACTACACATAGTTGCATCGGGTCAGAGAGGGCAAAATAAATACTACAATTATCGGGATCACTACGTCAAGGCATTGCGTCAAACATCTTACACGCAACGCAAGGAATGCTGGAGACAGAGAGACGGAGAAAAGGGGAGAAAAACTCACGAAGCGGCCGCCCTCGCGGCGCAGCCAGAGGTCGTGGTTCCCGGGCACGTAGAAGACGGCCCCGAACCGCTCCCTGAGCGCCTCCATTGTGCGCGCGAAGTTGTCCCGCGTCTCCGCCACGTCCCCCGCGACGACGAGCGCGTCGACCCCTCCTCCCCTCTCCCCCGCCCCCATCCCGACCGGGAGCCAGCGCACCCACTCCATGTTCTCCAGGTAGTCTGTGTGGAGGTCGGACACGACGAACACCCTCGTCCTCGCCGCGGGCGCCGCCACCGCAGCCGCCCGCGGCGGCTGCTGCGCGGCGGCCGCGCAGCACTGGACGGGCGCGCGGGGGCGGCGCGGGGGCAGAGCCGTCGTCTCCGGCGCCTGCGGTGGTGCGACAGCGGCAGCGCTTCGAGCAGGTGGTGGGCGGGGTGGTAGGACACGGGCAGATGCGGTGTCATGTCGGGGAGGTAGCTCTCCTCTCCTCTCCTCTCGCCTCGCTGCGGCAAAAAATCTTTTCGCCCCCTTTTTACTTTCCTCCCTTTTCTCTCCCCTTCTCTCGCCGGAAATTCTGCGCGGGTGGGTGGGTGGGTGGTGGAAGGGCAGTTTGGTGATTTCCGATCTGAGAGCTGCGACCCGAGGGGGGGCGGTGGGGTCTTATACACAGCGGCGGGCGGCGAGATGCATTTCTCTTGTGGCAGCGGCGGGGCGGGTGGGGGATTAGCTTAGCTTAATGCTGGTCATTAGGGGCGTCTAATGATTTATCGTTGGCGCGGTGACCCCGCGCGACCCCTAACACGGGATTATTGGGGGGCTTTGCACGTAATTAAACGGACGAAAATGCACGGCGTGGATTGGGATTGGAAGGTGGTGGGACCACATATGAGGCATCGCTGCAAGTCTGCAACAACGACAGTGCGACGAGGCAGCGGTGGAACTTGGGATGCGCCGGCGCCGGCGCCGCGAGCAGCGGAGAGCTCAAGCGAGTGTTTTTCGGCAACGTGCATGAAATGGGAACTGCGACGATCGCCGCGCACGTTCGGCGGCAGCCGGGCCGGCCGGCGGTCGGTCTCTGGACTTTGGATGATCGCTAGAGGTGGCTACGGAAAAAATCAGTCAACAGGTCATTAGGATCACCACACGCTGACCTCATTTGAGTTTATAAAATAACCTTTTATATGCGTAATGTTTTACTATGTATTAGTCACTAAGATCATTAGGATCACCACGCACTGACCTCACTTGAATTTATAAAATAACCTTTTATATATGTAATGTTTTACTATGTATTATGCATAAGGGTTATCAAGATCATGTGATCCCGGCCATTACAGTTGGATCTTGTAACGCCTCTAAATTCTGGGGATGTTAAACTCTTCACAACCGTTCAAGATGTGCAGTTGTGAAATAAGCAGTGTCTTAAGCAAGCTTTCGATTACAAAAAATCCAACAATTTATTACATAAGATTAAGGCTTAACAGTCAGTTTTGACACTAACACGGGTATCCAAGCCCAAAGTTAATATAATACAAGACAAAAAAACTTCAAACCACAGGCACACTTGAGTGCAGCTGAGACCTAATAGCAGTAGTCGTTGCCATCCGTGGGTCCACCAAAATCCTGTTCAACCATATCCTCTGTATTTTCTCTGATTTCTTCTGCAGATTGTTTGCAGATTATGCAAGAATGAGTACTACTACCGTACTCAACAAGCCACATGGAAAAGCTAAATAATTACATGCAAGGAGTTCAAAGGATGGTTAGGTTTTACCTTAACAGGCATATGTGGATGTAATTTGCAATTAAAGCGGTTTACAAAACAGTAAAACGATAATACATAATAATATCAGGGGTTTCTCAACAAACCACAATTACCAACTTACCATCTCCAAAACTCTACTTATGCCTCATATACTGGAATCACCCATTAACACAGCTTCATTAACCGGAAGCACGGCGTATTCGAATAACATTGATTTTCACTCTGCAGAGTTGCTCAACTTTGCCCACACGATATCTCAAACTCACATTGTTACGCAACATGTTTGCGTGCAACCACTACTACAGAAAAGGCTTTCACAGACGGTTCAAGCGTCATCACGAGCGGTTTCGTGAGCCGCTCGAGTTTATGGGTCGATGATGACATGAGGTCATCACAGGCGGTTTAATAGGTTCAAACCGCTCTGCGATAAATAATATCATAGAGCGGTTTCATCCACAAACCGCGTGATAAATACATATCACGATGGTTTCACCACAAACCGCTCGTGATAATTTATATCACTGAGCGGTTTGGTCACAAACCGTCGTGATAAGTATATCACGAGCGGCTTGTAGCTGGAACCGTCTGTGATGACTTTTCTCTATAAAACCCCAGCGGTGGTCGCTTGTACCATTAAATCCGGCATCATATATATATATATATATATATATATATTGTTCGTAATCTCTCGACCACTTTGGGGGATCATCCACATGACATGAGAAGGATGAGGCGGTAGCCACGGGCAACCTTATTGAGCCCTGCGGGTTTAAAAAGTATGGATGCAAAGAGGCGTTAGGACATCCAATTACCTTGATTGGGCGTGGCTATGTTCGAGAAGTGTCGTTGATGCGCGATACTCGTGGGAAGTGGCATCATGTATTAGCAACCAACCATTCTTGAGTATGTAATCGTCTTTAATTGTTGCTTGGTGTTCTTGTTGGCTTTAAAGACAATTACATGCTCAAGAATTGTTGGTTGTCGATAGATGATGCCACTTCGATCGAGTAGTTAAGCATCAACGTCACTTTCGAACATATCGACGCCCAATTCGTAATTGGATGTCCTAACGCCTCCTTGCATCCATACTTTTTAAACTTACAGGGCTCAATGAGGTTGCCCGTGGATACCGCCTCATTCTTCTCATGTCGTGGACGACCCCCAAAAGTGGTCGAGGACTACGAAATATATATATATATATATATATATATATATATATATATATATATATATATATATATATATATATATATGATGCCGTTTTAATGGCACAACCTTTGCTTGGAACTTTATGGAGACTTTATAGAGAAGAGATTATGAATGGAATGGTAGGGAACGACCAGGCATGAACTAGGGACTAATTATCAATTCAAGAGGTAGGAGAACTTACATCACGAGCATGAACAAGGGACTAATTATCAATTCAATTTCAGATAAGACTATTGACACCATTACATCACGAGCAAGGGACTATTAATATGAACTAATTATCAATTCAATTTCACATAAGACTATTGACACCATTACATCACGAGCAAGGGACTATTAATATGAATTAATTATCAATTCAATTTCAGCATAAGACTATTAACATCATTGAGCGGTTCATCGACAAGAGAACAAGACCAAGGTGTCCAAACCCACCACATCGGTAGTAGCCCTCGGCATCCATCGCAGAGCACTAGTTAGCCATTTTCATCACAGAGCAAGGGGGTAGAGACAGAGAGGGACCTTAGTAGTGCAAGAACCACGGTGGCGACCCCACCACCAAAGACAACCCTCATCCATTTCCTTTACCTTGCATAAATCACACAAACATCGAGGACACAACTTAAGGCTCATGCATAAAAATCAAACTCAACAAAAGACATTAAGCTAACAGATCTAGAGGAGAATAGAGGGAGGATGGGGAAAGCAAAGCCCGGCCAGGGCCCTAGCGGGGCGCAAAGGGGTCGGGCGGTGACGGCGACGCAGGTCGGCGGCGGTCGAGGTGGGGGGGAACGGAGTTAGGGCGAGGCGCAAACCCTAAGCGGAGCTGGGAGTGACGAGTTTAGGCGTCATCAGTAGTTGTAGGCTTGTGGTGACGCCGCAAAAGACACTCTTATCGTCGAGTGTCTTTTGCAAATGTCACCAGATGCTACAACCGTCGGCAACGGAAGAATGGCGGCGTCAAGAATGACGGGAGGAGAACGGACGAGAGTAAGGCGGCCGGGAGTGACGAGTTAGGCGCAAACCCTAGCGGTGGTGGGTAGCTCCTACTTATAAAGAGACTTATCACAGACGGTTCTATTATGGAACCGTCGGTGATAATTATCACAAACAGTTCCATAATAAACCGCTCGTGAAATGGTTTTTCTCAAGTATATTTATCTTGTATATACACTTACATGACATGAAGAAATTACATGTTTATATTAAAAAAAGCGAAACCTATAATTAAACAAGGTTTTTCTAGTGGCGGAGGTAGGTCGCTATCTCCATCGCAATACTTTATAAGCGGCAGTGTCGGCATCGGACGGTTCTCGATCATCGTGACGAAGCTCGAAATGCGTCCACCCGTTGACACGCTCGTTCGAGTGTCTCCCGAAGACCCTCAGACTGTTGAACCAAGAAGAATTGAGCCCATAGGCTCTCTTCCCTTGCTTGAGGGTCTCTAGTCGTCGATCGCTTCGCCGCCTCGATTACACAGTCCAAGTGACGGCAAGCCTCCTGGAGACGTGCAACGTCGTTTTGGAGGACTACGTCGATGACGCGGTAAACTCACCGAAAGTGGGAGATCACCCGGAAGACACGGCGGAGGAGGATGTCAAGACGGCGGAAGGTGGCCGTCACCTGCTCCGGCAAATTCTCCGCCGGCGAGAAGAGTGAAGACACTGTTGATCAAGCGGTGTTCTTCCGAAGACAGTTCAACTTACACCGAGAGAGGTGCTCAGATGCAGTCTGCCAGAAGGCCATCAATGCCGGTGACAAGGAAGAGGCGACCATTTACATTTTTTTATAAGTATGTGGGGATGATCAACTTGGATGGCGGATGATCCTTTTTATAAAACAAGGAATAAATTCGAGCGTAAGATTTAAGAGCGCGATCGGGAGCGAAGCGGATCGATCACGATGAAGAGCGCATCGGGAGCCGGCGGATGGCGATTTAACGACGCGACGGCGATGAAGAAACTCACCGTGGATCACTGACGGTTATTGTTAAGAACCGCTCAGGATACTAATTAATATCACTGAGCGGTTCTTGTTTAGAACGAAATCGTGATACTTCCTGACGGTTTTAACATGAACCGCTCGTGATATTACCTCTTCACGCAGACGGTTTTAAGCGCGACCCGAGTACGCCTGACGGTCTCTAAACTAAA
Source organism: Phyllostachys edulis (assembly GCA_036346405.1). Lineage (NCBI taxonomy): Eukaryota > Viridiplantae > Streptophyta > Magnoliopsida > Poales > Poaceae > Phyllostachys > Phyllostachys edulis. The sequence goes on from CM070563.1 coordinate 13,252,213, forward strand.
ACCGTCTGTGATTGAATGTAATACCGACGGTTTTGGTCAACCATCTGTGATGAGGCGTCCAGTATTAGCCTTTTTGTAGTAGTGAACTGAGTGGAGATAACAAAGCCTTTTCATTGCTTATCCTTTTTAGCCTCTACCCGGTAGAGGTCTAAATCCATACCCTCGGGAGACCACCGCCAATAGTGGAATTTGTGCTCCCGTCTTGTCGACGGGCCCATACTGCTATTCGTGGACCAGCGAGTGTCCTTAAAGGCCCACCCCTGTCTCGCCTTTGATGTTGCAGATATTCAATTGGAAGAGCAGTGTACTAAGCTAGGGAGTAATGACCACGTATGTGGTTGAGCGGTTTACTGTGTCTGTTACTTAGCACAAGGTTCTTATCCTTACTTGTCATCTAGTGAGGCGATGGCCCAATACTAACTCGTGGTTGTCCACCTCTAGATCTCATTGATGACTTATTTTACCAAGTATATTGGGTTGTCCAACATTTTGGTCTCAACCCTCAACTTACACCTAAAACCTATTGGCCTAAAGCCAACCTTCCTTAACAGTATTTAGAATGAGTTTTGCATAACATTGCGGAATATTTGCTATTATTTTATGTGAACTTGTCAATGTGAAAATGGTTTACAAGTGCTGGGTAGGTTTGTATGTGGGGTTATAGGATTTATCTAATTATCATGACATTCAAAAGTATTATTTCAATAATTAAAGTAATTGGCTCAAATATAATAATGAAAGTATCAATATAAATATATGACATGTGGGTTCAAAATGTTCAAGGAATGCAACTTGCTTTCTTGCACAAAATCCTGTGGATGCTGGTCTTGTCCGGCGTCTTCTGGAGTCTGGTCGTCTAGATCGTAACCTAACGAGAAGCAATGCAATAAAAAGAAACCAAGTAAAAACGAGCTCGACAAGGAATGAGCTGGGAACAACAAGCAAGTAAATAAAACCAAAACGAGACTTAAAGGAAGGTGGTGAGGGGGGTGGTGGGATTTATCTGGTGTTTAATTGGACTGGAAGGAGTTTGAGATTCGGATCCAACTACAACAAAAAAATATTGTAAAGGATTAAACAAATCTATAGGAAGGTGGAAAAATTTATTTGGAGCTTGGTATAGCTGAATGGAGTAAAAAATGGGCTTTATAGGTTCGAGATGGTCAGAACGGATATATAATGTCAAATTAGGGTTTCGATGAATAGTGACCATTTACTGTTCATACATATTAATTAGATACAAACAGTAATTAACCACTAATCTAGGTTTAGGAACAGTAATTAGGGTTTATTGTGTATTTTCTGAATTTTGGAACAGTAACTATTTTTACCGTGCTGTGAACAGTGTTTGGGCCGGATTTGAGTGAACAGTGTTTTGCTTTGCACAGTGCGGGTTTTTTTTAGAAAAACAGGCCGAGCCCAATTGGCCGAACCGGCCCGAAGGCCCACTCGAGCGTGGCCTCAAAAGGCCCTTGAAGGTGGGCGCCGCCGAGGCCATAGCGCCTGCCGCTATGCGGGGTGAGGGCGCCAGGCGACGCCTTGCTGGGATTCAATGGCGACTTGGCGGCGGCGATGGCCACATGCGGAGGAAAGCAAGCAAGGAGAGCTCCACCCAGGTAGGTAGTCCCCCTCTAGGGTTTTGCTTTGGGCTGGGGATTTGGAGGTGGGGTTGGCTTACGGGTAGGGGAAGAACCGTGGCGGCGGCGGGCGGCTCTGATGGGGATGGGAGCGGCGGCGGGAGCTCCTGGCCGGCCTTGGGGGAGGAGAAGGGTGGGTGGGGAAGGCGGTGGTAGGGGATGAAGAGGAAGGTTGCCCCGGGCGCCCCTTTTATAAGTGGGTGAAGGCGGTGGGGGGGCAGGGCACGGCATGGGCGGGCGGCGGCAATAGGGAGGCGGCGTGAATAGCGGGCGGCGGCGTGTGCGACTATCGTGCTTAAGGCGGCGCCGAGCGGAAGCGGCGGCATGGCGGCGGGCGAGGTGGCGCGGTAAGCGGCGCTCACCGGAGCAAGCCGACGAGCGGGTAATAACGGCATGGGCGCGTGGGTGGTGACGAGGTGGCATTGGCGAGGTGATGAATGACGAGGCGGTGCTGGCGACCGAGCGAAGGCGCCAGGGAGAAGACGCCTTAGGGAAAGCAAAGCGGGAGGGAGAAGGGAAAGCGGGATTTGAGATTTTTGTTGAATTTTGCTGAATTTGGATTTTGAACAAGAAATTCAAATCAAAATTGATTATTTTAATTTTGAATTTTGCAGATGTTCCAGATCTTGCCCTTGTTATTCCCTTATTATTCCCAGTGAGACACTGACACAACACAACAAAGAACAAGTTGCTGTTACTTAATTTGCCCTGTGGTACGTAAAAAAACACTCGTGTTCCGAGCCACTGGGTGTGATCATTATCTTTAATGAACTCTACTTAATTCGAAAAAATGATTATGAGTGTACGACTCACCAAACCATAGCCGATTAGTCTATCTTATCCAAGCAACCAAGTCAATCGTTGATCATCAACGAATACCGAGGTGGTATCATGATTACATCGAACCGTGCTCTGATACGTTACCAGCTTATCACGATCACAGAACCGAGCATAGCTCGGATGGCTTGGGGGCGACGTTTGGCGCACGTGTCTTATTTGAAAGGGATTTATTTCTCTAGAAATAGTATATGTACACGTAGGTACGTTCAGTAGTTAAAAGTATGTATCCGTATTCTATAGGGTTCAGCCTTCGTTATAGATTAGACGTGTGTTAAGAACGCATCCACGTGTTATTTGTGTGCGTGAGTGCATCTATCGTGTACTCTAAAAAAAACTTATCATGATCAAACAGTAACTGCAGATCAAACTCTATCCATAGGTGAACCTAACGGGACGAGATCCTCTGCATTCAAGGAGAAAACGCAGAGAAGCTACAGTGCCATGTATTACAAGGTGATCTCCACCGTCCGATAAAAAAATGTCCTGATCAATAGCTACAGTGCTTTCTGATAAAGTAAGTCGGTATAGTGAATATTTCATTGTTGCTACAGTACTACTTGTAAGATCGATGTGGCCAACCAGAAAGGGGGTGAATAGTCGTTTCTAAAAATCTCTAAGACTAAAACTGAGTTTTATGCGGAATTGTAAATCAAATCGATTTAGCTTAATTAAAACATAAATCAACTAATCTTGACTAAGTGCACCAACAATCTAAGACTATTGATAATGATAGCAAACATACAAATACATGTAAACAATTTAATTCTATAAATATAAATTACGATAAAGTAAAGCATAAGAAAGCAAACCACAATGATACAAGGATATTTTACTGTGGTGTGTGGAGAGTGGTCGGTCTCCCCTAATCCACGTTGAGCTAAACCCAAACGAATTGGAACAGCTCCACGAATCAAGCCAACACCTCCGAGGTAAGCCCAAACGAATTGGATCGACTTAACTTGAACCAACACTTCGATCCACTCGGGCTTGCTCTTTCTCCACTCCGGAGATGGCGAACATCAAACCACTCACAACACGTTGGACCTTTTCACAAGCTTCTTGAGAAGATCATCGAACCACGACGCCTCTATGCCGTCTAGGTGTTGGCAAACACCAAGAGTAATAAGTCAAGTCTCTTGCTCGACTCTCACCAAGTGCAACACATGCATAATTGGATGCTCAATCCAATTCTAGTTGCAACACATGCAACTAGAACTTCTCCCTTTGCTCACAAGGTGCAACACATGCACAATTGAGAGGAGGAGCTCAAACTAGCTCAAGAGAGTAAAATAAGATGCCAAAAAGTTACCCACCTCAACCAGCCAAGTTGGGTATTTATAGCCCACACACAAAAACTAGCCACTGGAGGAGAATCTGCAGAAAATTAGGGAAACCCAGTCAGTCCGCAAGCACAAGGCCGGTTAGTCAGTTTCTGAGGTAACGACTATAAAACTAGTCATTATGAGACAATTCGGTCAGTCCTCCCAAGACAGGTCCGGTCTGTTGGACTTCGGTCATCCCGGTCTGAATTTCAGCACAAGCAACACTCGGAAAAACGGTCATAACTTTTGACTCCGATATCGGAATTGAGTGATCTTGGGATCTATGGAAAGCTTATTCAGAGGGCTACACAACCCATTTATTTGATTGATCTCAAACATATTTGGTTAAATCAAGAAGCACAACTCTAAAGAGCCAGCATATGACCTAAGTCCAAGAAAAGAGCAACGAGCAATCTTAGACCATGCCAGCCAAGGAATAATGCATGAACTTCAACAATTTGCAAACTTTAGTTTCATGCCACAAAGAGTAGGTGCATGGATTTCAATAATTTGTAAAACACATTTGCAAATTATAGTCTCATGCTATTGGAAAAAGCTGACCGCGCCAGTCAGTCGGGGCTTCCGGCCTGAATGGTGAAAACACGACGGCTAGTCCGGCAAGGAGAATTAAGTAGCAAGAGCCAAAAATAACCTTCTCTGGAAAAACCTAACCGCCCTACTCAGACTGGGGGTCCGATCAGTCCAGGATACCCACTGTGGCCAGTCCGACCAACAGAAATGTGAAACAGGAGCTCTCTGGAAAAACCTGACCGCTTCAAAGGTTCGGACTTCCGGTCAGTTCGGTTCAGGATACAAAAGCTGATTTTGCAAATTGCTTCAACTCAATTTTGTAAAACACATTTGCAAAAGATATGAGATGCAAACAAGGTATGAAAGCGTGATTCTCAACAAGTTACAAAACGCATTTGCTGACTTTTAGAATCATGCCATAAGGAATTTGGTACATGGACTTAAACCATTTGCAACACTTTTGCAAACTAAAGTCAAATGCTACAAGAATTATGTATGAGCCTCAACTATTTGCAAAACACATTCGCAAACAATAACATCATGCCTAAAAGATCTAAAGCAAGCGAGATTGAGCTAACAACACATGATGATACTCAAGCTACTAGACAAAACTCTTAATAGTACGACAACCTATACTAGCAATCCAGTCTTTCAACCAAACACCGAGACTGGTAAAATACTAGGAACACATCCTTAGCCTATGCTAGTCATATCTTTACCTTGAGCATCCATCTTGGAGTGATCACTTGATGACGAACTTGTTCACTCTAAGTTCGGGTTCTCGACTTGATAATCATCAACACATCATGATTTTCTTTACTCCATGTTATTGACTTGAATATCATCAACACATAATGATCTTCTTGACTTCGGGATCTTATCTTGAGTATCATCAACACATGATGATTTTCTTTACTTCGGGATCTTGTCTTGATGCTCATAACACATGATAATCTTCTTCACTTCGGGATCTTGTCTTGATGCCAATCAACTCACGATGTCACCCAAAGTCTTCATCATTTTGGGACTCCACCTGTTTCACCAACTCATGGAAAATGTTAGTCCACATGACGATTGTCAATAATTACCAAAATACTCTGTTAACTTATAATGACGGGTCTAGATTCTTCAATCTCTCCCTTTTTGTGATTGATGACAATCCAATTGCAAATAATTGAAATTGAATTAACATGAGTATATGTCAACTACAAAAGCTTTATATACTCAAGTATACATTTCAAAGTAGAGATCCTTAATATAAGTGGATGGAAGAATGAGATCAATAATAGTGAAATCACAAAACATAGAGTGAACTCCCATAAATGGCTGCATATAAATATATGGAATGAAACTAAATGCACATATTCATGTTTGACTCTTGGCGGAGTTCAATATATATTTTGATCCAAAGAATGCAACAATTTAAGGATATGACTACTTAGCTCATGCTCATGAAAAAAAGATGCATTCAAAAAACCATAAACCATTTTGGGCAAATTGTAAATTAGTTTTCCCATATTATAATTTACCCATTTTAAACAAACCAAAAACAATTTTTATTTTCGCTAAGAAAAACCCCTTTTAAGGAAAACTCCCCCCTATACAAAGATTGTACTCCTTTGACACACAAAGGCTTTCTCCATCCAACTAATATCCCCCTCTTTATCATCTCTTTGAAATATATCAATCCAAAACTCACGATGACTGAAAGTTTCAAGAGGCTCACCCAAATCTCAACCATTTTGAAGATATGAAAATCATAAAGATACAAAAAACTGAAAGTTCCAGGTTTTCAAATTTTGACATACCAATTGAGCTTTGAAAGAGGGATGAAAAACTAGAGAAACGAGCTTCACTAAATCTGAGAAAATTAGACAAAAAATTTAAACTATGGAGGATCAAATCTTATTATAGTAAGTTCCTCCAATTATGAACCCATTGAGAGATACAAAAAATCACAAATCAGCTCAAAACCATGCAAGAGTTTGAATTTTCAGCATGTTGATCAAAGAGAGAAAAAGTCAAAACATTTTCAAATCAAGTCTAAATGCTTTGAAATTTTTCAAAAAGTAACATTAGACTACTAGGAAACTTTTCCAAAAATAATTTTCAAAAAAGGAGTCTCCATTGAAAAGATATGTCAAATTTCGCATTGAAGGCATGATTTTTGTTCCACGAGTAGAAAAGTCAAAACGTTTTCATATGAAGTCCAAAAGGTTTGAAACTTTACATAATAGAACATTTTATTGCCTAAACAATTTTCCCAAAAAAATTTATAAAAGGAATTTTCTTTTAAAAGATAAGGCAAAATGCGGTTTGTAGGCACATAAAGAGAATGATTTTGCACAAACCCTCAAAACACATCCAAATTTGAATTTCATGGAGTTTTTCACTTTCATGGCTTTGTATTGGTTAGAAATACTATTTTAAGCGAAGATACACAAAGAAATCCGGCTCAAATAGACAAACCCATAATATGCAAGATTTTGTCATTTTTGGTCAAAACAAGAATTTTGGCGAAATTCGAATGGCTATAATTTTCAAATGACTGGTCCTTTGAAAATCCTACGAAATTGAGAAATGTTTACAATAGATAACTATAGCATTTTACTTTTGGGACCATTTTCAAATTCTTTTTAGAATAGATTTTACACAAAAATCTAGTTTAGGTCAAAAACAACATACTTAGAACTAGTTTTTTTTTTTGGGCTAGAAGCTCATTTTCATTTGAAATTTCATTTTCTTGAGAAAAACCTTTGGGAAACCTTTGAAAAGTATTTGTATACATTTTTCAACTAGTTTTTCACAAGATTACAAATTGTTATGAATTTTTTGACTCTTGGCTTTGAGAGAGATGGAGGATGTGCTTTTGGGTGGAGAAAAAGGTAACAACCAGAAGAGAAGAGAGAAAAGCGCTTCGGGCTGGAAGAAGAAAGACCCACACGCACAACTGGTTTGACTGCTGAGCACGGGCTGGTCAGTCCGGTGGGCTAGCAGTCAAACCACCTCGGCGGCCGGTCAGACCGGCTGAGACTGAACCTGTCAACAGATTTTAGTGCAGATTTTTGAAGAAAAGGAGGATATGTTATAATATTCTCCAAACTTTTGCACTATCAACCATATAAACATATTTGGAGCATTTCCAACTAATATAGCCCTTAAAAATCTAATTCTCAAATAGTTTTTATAAATTAAGCTTTTGTTTTCGCACAAAGACCTTATTTTCATGAAAACTTCTCCAAAAGTGCCAAATTGAGTATATGATGGAATTTAAAGCATCCAATTGCACGTATGAGTCATATACACCATTATAGACCTATTTATATGAATAATTTTGGCTCAAATGGTAAAACTCATTTAAGTACTAGAAAGTGACCACTTAGGTCAAAATAGTATTTTGTATGAGTTTCAAAATCAAATAACTTTTGCTAGGTTGGCCTTTTGAAAATATTTTGAATTCCAAAAAGGTTTAGAATAGCCAACTCTAGGATATTCCTATTAGGACGGTTTTCAAATTCCTTTTAGAATAGATTTTACACAAAAATCTAGTTTATGTCAAAAACAAGATACTATAATCTAGAATTTTGGCTAGAAACTCATTTTTACTTAAAATAGTTTTTTCTTGAGCCAAAACATTTGAAAGACTTTTGAATAGTATTTGTATACATTTTGCCACTAGTCTTTTCACAAGATTACCAATAGTTATGAATTTTTTGACTTTTGGTTAAAAGGCTCAAAGTTGAAAAATATTACTAGCACTTAACTTATTTGAGCACACTTAGGGATATGATACACATGTATATGACTTAGCACCCCCTCTTAATGTGCCACTACCATCTTACTCATGATTGCAATAATGAAAATTTTTACTAAGAGCAATAACACATTTTGAAAAAGAATTTCATGAATGCATCCTACACAAGGTTAGGGACTAGATACTTCAATGTAAGTACTTGTTACCAAAATAGCATTAGTTCTTGATATGACATGATTATCCTCATGTTTGGCTCCAAATTGACACATGGTGGAATCCACCTTTATTTGAATGAACCAAGCCTTCAATGCTTCTCCAAGTACCTATTAAACATGTTAAGAACTCTTTGATATCCAAACTTGGTTGTGTCCTTAAATGTTAGTCACAATAGATTTAGGCACCCAAATGACCCAAGCAATGATCTTTAGTGAACTAACAATTCTAGCAATCACCCTACCATTTTTATTTTTCCCAAGCAAATATTGATCATTATAAAGAATGGGCTTAGGAGTGTTACCCATGGGACATTGTTTACCAATATATCCCTTTTCCCGGTAATTGTAGCAAGTTGGCCTTTTGTTTCCATGCTTTATCTTATTTTCTTGCTCCTTACCGATTTGCCTCTTTCTTGATGACATTTGCTTATCATCCACCTTGTTAGGGCACACCGAGACAAAATATCCCTTCTTATGGCAATCAGAACACTTGAAATTCTTCTAATGTCTTGCATTGTGCTTTGTTTTGCTATTCCTCTTTTTGGAGACAAAGCCAATCTCTCCCTTGTCATTCAAGCTTCATTGCTTGCTCAAGATATCATCAAGAGAGGTCTTTCCTTTGTAGCACTTTTTCAAGTAACTTGTCAATTTCTTAACTTGGACCTTAAACTCTTCATTTTCCTCTATAAGATTAGTTTTAACAAGCATAGAGGAAGAACAAGCATATAATTTAGAGCTACAAGGAGCATCTAACAAATCATTACAAGAAGTGGATATGGTAACCTTAGATGCAATGCAAGAGTTAGCAACTACACATGGCATATTATCTAATAAATCACATGTAATGCCTATGTTCACCTTTGGTTTATTGAGCTCTTTGAGAATGAGAGTTTCATGCTCATCATTTAGCACATCATAATTATTTTAAAGAGAGACGAACTCTTTCTTCAAAACTTTAAATTTAGCCTTTTCCTTCCCAAGATACTCATTGAGCTCATCTAACATATCCATCGATTCATCGTAAGAAGGCTCATTGTCATCATTTACCTCGTCTTTACCTTTGGCCATAAAGCAATGAGGTGTGTGGATGGAGTTGAGGGCTCCTCATTGTTAGAGCTAGAAGTTGAGCATTATTCTCCCGACGTTCAATCTTTTATGCAATCATCATTAGTGGAGGTAGACCTCTCATAATGATCTTGAAGATGGGTCCACATCTCATGAGCATTCTTGAGATTGCATACTTCATTGAACACCTCTACACTCAAATCACTAAATAAAACGTTAATTGCTTGAGCGTCGAGATGTAAACTTTTCTCTTCCTCACTTGTTAGAGCTAAAGGATTCATTGAAGGAGAAAAAAATCACATCTACAATCAGCCATATTTTTTTGGCTCATAGCTTTAAAATAACAAGACATGCAGATTTTTCAATGAGCATACTTTGTGCCAGCAAATAGAGGTGCTTCACCGAGGTGCACTATATCACTAGCGGTCATCCTTTACTCTCTAGACGGTTAAGTCTAATAAATAAGACACCAAACTCTGATACCACTTGTAAGATTGAGGAGGCCGACTTGAGGGGGGTGAAGAGTCGTTTCTAAAAATTTCTAAGGCTAAAACCGAGTTTTATGCGGAATTATAAATCAAATCAATTTAACTTAATTAAAACCTAAATCAACTAGTCTTGACTAAGTGCACCAACAATCTAAGACTATTGATAATGACAGCAAACATACAAATACATGTAAGCAATTTAATTCTATAATTGTAAATTGCAATAGAGTAAAGCTCAAGAAAGCAAACCACAATGATACAAGGATGTTTTACCGTGGTGTTCAGAGACTTGCTAGTCTCGCCTAATCCACATTGACGTAAGCCCAAACAAATTGGATTGGCTCCACGAATTAAGCCAACATCTCCGAGGTAAGCCTAAACGAATTGGACCGGCTCAACTTGAACCAACACCTCGATCCATTCGGAATTGCTCTTCCTCCACTCATAACACGTCGGACCTTCTCACAAGCTTCTTGAGAAGGTCACCGGACCACGACGCCACCACGCCATCTAGGTGTCGGCAAACACTAAGAGTAATAAGCCAAACCTCTTGTTTGACTCTTACCAAGTGCAACACATGCACAATTGGATGCTCAATCCAATTCTAGTTGCAACACATGCAACTAGAACTTCCCGCTTTGTTCATAAGGTGCAACACATGCACAATTGAGAGGAGAAGTTCACACTAGATCAAGAGAGTGAAATGAGATGCCAAAAAGTTACCCCAACCAGTGGCAGAACTAGGAATTTTGAAGACCCGAGGCAAGGGCTGACCTGCTGTGCTGGCTCGATGGCTCGTCGCGCCACGCTGAGTCTCAGCCCTTGCCCGTGCCACGCCTCAGCCTCAGCCTGCGCCGTGCCTCAGCGTTCTCCCGAGCCACAGCCCCTGCATTGAGCCTCGGTAGTCGATGCCTCACCGTCCTCGCGCCACAGCCCCTACACCATGCCTCAGTGCTCGCCCATGCCCTCACTACAGGCTGCAGCTCATGGGCATGCTGCGCTTTTGCATTTCATTGGGGATTTGACTTAGGCTGCAACTGGGCCGTCTGCAAATTGCACTCGGCGCATCTCGGACTATGGCCAATGCCCAACGCGGCGCGACCATGCGGGGACTACGACACAGCGGCTGTGATTTTACTTCTCCCTTGCATTGGATGAGATTAGATTGGGCTGGGAAAGGACCTATCCAAGGACAGGAGTGCATTGTATACACTTACAATTGACCATGCCTACCCCATTGAAAGTCTTCAGTGTATTAATCATTGCTTTAGTATGTTGTCTCTAAAAAACAAAAGACTTCTTAGAAAAGTGTAAATTGCCCCTTCTCTCTTGCACTAGGTAGTACTAAAGCTACCTGGGTTGGCTGTCCATGGGCAGTAGGATCCAGCCCAGCAGCCCTTCAATCTTTCCTTCAAAGCTAATTATCCAAGCTACTTTGAGTAATCCGGATAACTTGTATGTAGGACATGTTACTGAACTCGGGGCAGTTCATGCTTGTACAAACTACAAGAGTATGTAGGTATTATGGGGTTTTGCCCGGCCCAGAGACCCGGGGCAGCCACCTCGGCTTGCCTCGGGGTGGTTCCACTAGTGCCCCCAACCATACAAGGTGGGCATTTATAGCCCCCACACAAAAACTAGGCATTGGAGGAGAATCTGCAGAAAATCAGGGAAACCCTGTCAGTTCGCAAGCACAGGGTCGGTCAGTCCGGTTGTGTTGTGTTGTTCTAATGCACAAACCGTTGTTCATACAATGATGCTTGCATTACAACAGCGGATCCGGATCCGAACGTAACACCTGTACATGTCAGACACGAAGTCACGATAGCGACACGATCGAACGATTCATACACCGCGAATGGTCAGTGGTAGCTTCGATCTCTGTACCGTATGCTTCTCTGAGTCGAGGGCCCGTAGCGGGATCCCGATAGGTAGGCCCCACAAGTCAGCCTAATACTATCTGCAGGAGGCAAAACTTACAACTAGGGGCATGTTTGGAACATAGGAATGTAAAATAGAGGAATATGAGAAAACACAGGAAATGTATAGGAATGTAGTGGTAAAATAGAGGACTAGAAACCACAGGGAAAAAATATATGAGAAGAGATCTTTGGGATGCAGGAATAAATAACTCATGAATCATAAAACATAGGAATGACAAAAACACAAAAACATTGAAAATTTTACTACTGAATCACTAACAGATGGGCTAAATAAATCGGAGGTCCCACTGTTCAGTTTCATTCTTATCCTGTCACTCATCCTTCTTATCACTTCACTCACCCCGCTGTTCTCATCCTTCTTCCACGCAATCGGGCTGGGGCAGCGATGGCGACGAGCAGGGGCGGATCTGGACCTCAGGCAGGGTGGGCTATAGCCCGAGGCCCAGCAAAAATAGCAGTGCAATTTTTTTAGATATATGCCTAACAAACTCGGTGGTGGCTTCTAGCCCGAGGCTCAGCCAGCCCATGCCTCACTCCCACGCCGCACGTCGGCCCATGCCTCCAGCAAACTAGCAGTCTAGCAGAGAGTGAGAGAGGCAGAGAGCAAACCTTCCTCCAGAGCAGACTTAATCCACGCCCTTCCTCCACGCCTCCACTGACCTCGCCGCCCTTGCAACCTCACCCGCCCGCCGCCGCCGCCCCGGCTCCTCGCGGCTTCACGCCCTCCCTCCACGCCCGGCGGCCGGCGCTGCGCCCTCGGCTTACCTCTGTGCCTCCATCGACCGTCCCCAATAGGCCAATCCCCATCCAACGCCGCACGCCCGTGGTCTCTGTCTCCAACTCTCCGTCCTCGCTGACGTCGCTATGGCCTGCGACCGCGTCGTCGGCGATCTCGGGAAGTTGGGATCTTCTTCATTCTTTAACACAGAGGTGAGAGGTGCTCTATGCTCAGCTCAGCGCCTCAGCCGCTCAGACCTCAGAGTAGTTCTTGCCTAGTTGCCTTTGTGGCTTTAGGATTCTTGCCTTCTTGCATTTATGTGGAAATGAGATATGAGACAACTGTCTAAACTCTAATTTCTTCAGTCTTCACTCAATGACTCCATCAATCTTCAATTCTTTAGGACTTAGGACTCGACCCAGGAGGCCAGGAGCATTTTGCAATGTGCCAATGTACAGTGTGCTATGTGCGGGTGACACAGGATATGGATATATGGTTCAATGGTTGTAGACTTGACTTGTAGTTCAGTAGTTGCTTGAGTGCTTGACAGACTTATACTGCTTTGGTTGATTGGTTCCTTGGTAGCTTGGTATAAGGTAGGAGCTATATTGCTATACCAAATAAAAGCCTGTAAAATCATGATGCTTGAATCAGTATGCTTGTAAAATTTGAATGTTTCCTGCCGGATTCATACACAATTGTCTTATAGTCTCTCTGAATTTATGCATGGAACAAATGTATTTACTTGTGCAACTAATTCTTGTCACTTAGGATGTGAGGATAATTGCTGAATAATTAAAGAGACAAGTGATGGTTTGGTGTTGATAGTGTTAATTGCATTAGGTGTTGCCCTTCCGTCATTTCGACTAACTCTTGAACTACATATGGGGTGTATCTGGTGAAACCATGCACCTTTTCCTTTCTTTTCGTCATGCGACCTTGTTTCCTTGTTGGCATTTAGTTAGTTTTCTTATAACACCAAAACTCTTCAAGATAGTCAACATCGCAAACTCTCTAATAAGAATTAAATCTTTAATACATGTATGAGTACAGATGGGCTGATGGAGTCAAGATCAAGAGGCCTGTTGAAGTATCTGCACCAAAGTATGTTGAGTACATGATGGATTGGAATATTGGATAGAAATCTAGCTCGATGATGAATCCATATTCCCACAAAAGCTTGGTAATTTTGTTCGTTGCAAAGAAGAGTTGCAAAACTGTGTTTTGATTGAGAATTTTTACCTGAATTATGATCATGTTCTCTTGTTCAAAATTGTGATGCCAACAAAGACTCCATTCCCTCCAAACTTCCACGGGGTCATCAGGACGATCTTCAAGCGCCTGTTCAGGGTATATGCGCACATATACCACTTGCACTTTCAGATGATTGTGAAGCTCAAGGAAGAAGCACATCTTAACACTTGATTCAAGCACTTCATGCTGTTTACATGGGTAATTCTCCTTCTCAATCCACATCAATTTACATTTCTGAGCACTTCTTAGGATAGAGATGAAATCTTCGTTATTTAGGTACTCAAATTGAATCTCTTCGATGCTATATTATTTATGTTTTACCATATTCTTCTTATTATGTTTTATGTTGAAGCATCGAGCTAAAGTTCATGTCAATGATACATTTGTGGCTTATTTTTGTTATGTTGTGGTGTGTGTATAAATTAGCGTTAGTACTATGATATTAGCCTATTAGAATTTAGCCCAAGGCGTGATGAAATCTTAGATCCTCCACTGGCGACGAGGTGGGGTGAGGGTCACGTGATCGAACGCGACAATAGCGAAGGTGGTCGAGGAGGCATGCCTAGCCTAGGCGACAGTGATGGCGGTTCATCCAAGAAGGACATGGGGCGACGGCAGCATTGGTGGGTTGATGAGTGGGGTTTAGCGAGCTGGGGCTACGACGGCGGTGGGCCAGCGTGGAGGGCTCCGCAAGTTGAGGTGATGGCGGCGAGGGTCCGGTGGGGGCCTCCGCGAGTTGGGCTGACGACTACGGAGGGCCGACAGAGGTCTCCACGCGGCGGCAACTTCAGGTCTACAGCTGCACGGTGCGTGTCTCATCTTGATCCTACGCAAAGGAATGGAAAAAAGAGGTTCTAGCCAAAGTTTTTGCCTCTGTGAAATCTGTAGGAAAGGAAAACATTCCAAAGGAATACTATTTAATATTTACAGTTCCTTTGTTCCAAACGGCAACTTTGTTCCAAACGGCAATTTGTGGAAACTTTTCATATGAATCGATTCCCTTGAAATTCCTTTGAGATTTTTCTATGTTCCAAACAGGTCTTAGAGTATGTACAATAATATGATGTCAGCTGTCTGTAATCTTTGCCACGTATGACACAAGATGATGTGGAAAAAAAGAGGGTGCATAGAGAATTGGATCATCTCTCATACAGTAGTCGACTGTAACATAAGAAACAAGATATATTATACATAGAGAAACTATCTATAGAGATATATAAAAAGACAATCTATTGTAGAAACTGTCTATAGATGATATGAAGGAATCTTATAGACAGCTATGTCTATACTATTGTACATGGATAATGCATCCCATACGGAGGGGCCAGATGCGTTTCTATCCACGTGTCCTTTCCTGCGCTAATCACGCGCAGTGCGCATCGGTTCTTTCCAGTCGCTTCTCCGGCTTCGAGTAGATGACACGTGGTAGCAGCAGACCACCACTGGCCGCTCGCCTTGTAGACAATTCAAAGTATGTACTCGTTTTCCCAACTGGATAGGCAAGCTTGTTTAGTTAGAAAAACACAATCGCAGGAGCATTAATCCAATCAGCTCTTCATCTCGCTGTTCCTGATCGGGGGGAGAGAGAGAGAGAGAGAGAGAGATTAATGGAGGGTGGCCGTGGTTCGCCATGGGCAAGGCTAGCGCTGCTGGTGGCCTGCGCCGTGGCCGTGGGCGAGTGCAAGGTGGTGCGCGTGGAGGAGGAGCACAGGAGGAGCATGCTGGCCAATGGCCTCGGCTCAACTCCTCCCATGGGGTAAGCAAGCACTCGCATCATCACTGCTAACTAGTACTAGTACGTGTGCTCTTCTTGCCCATGCAATTTAATTAGAGTTAATTAGTCCCTGTTCGAGATTCTAATCGATCTTGTCCATATAGTAACAGTTTCTTTTGCGATCTTCGCAAGTTTCTGACTGCGTGTGCGTCGATTTATTTAACTGCAGGTGGAACAGCTGGAATCACTTCGCGTGCGACGGCAACGGAGAAGATGTCATCAGGGAGACCGGTACTGATCCTTGGGGAGGGGGGGGGGGTGAGGATTTACTATTATGAGATAGATACATTTGAGAATTTACTCGTCGATCGAGTGATAATTTTCAAATACATCTATTCATATCGGTAAATACTCAATAATTCCCAGTTTTTTTACTGCAGAATGCAACAGGCGATTAATAAACTTTGTCTTTTTTGTCCCCTTCTTCGATCCCGTGTCTGAGCAGCTGATGCGCTCGTGTCCACGGGGCTTGCAGCCGCCGGCTACCGATACGTCAATATTGGTGCGCTGCCGTCACACTCGCATACGCCCTTGATTCTTTGAATGTTTTTTTTCTTTTTGTCTCCCTGTTTTTGTCTTGGAGAATTCTTTTTCAGTAATGAAATTAATGAATTACGATTGGATTGAAGTGAATTCTTTTTTTTCTTTTTTCAGATGATTGCTGGGCAGAACCACAGCGTGATGCAAAGGTCTGTACAGAAGTAACAGAATGGATTCTTTGGATGTCTGAACTCAACTGAACTACACAGAATTGATGTGTTGTAAGGCAAAAGTTCATAACCTTTTTTTTTTACTTGTGCTGTTGCAGGGCAATCTTGTGCCCAACAAGAAGACATTCCCACACGGGATAAAGGCGCTTGCAGACTATGTTCACAGCAAGGGACTCAAACTGGGGATCTACTCTGATGCAGGGTAAGTAGGATCAGCTAATTACCCAGCTATCACAATTCAATTCACACTGTGGTTTGTTGTCAGTCCGAGCTCCTTTCTTCTTTTTTTTCCTGCCGGATTATTTACTGTTTTCTGCCCCGTATTTTTATCTGTAGATACAAGACATGTGCAAAGGTTCAGCCTGGATCTCTTGGCTTCGAGAAGCAGGACTCTAAAACTTTCGCGTCATGGGTAAGTGTCGTATGATTTTTTGTAAGAGGTTAAATTGAAGTGTGATCAATCCTATGTTTGCATATACATGTGTGTAAGTAGATCGCCCTCCAAACGTTTAATCCTTTTGATTCATTGGTTCCGTTGCAGGGAGTCGACTACCTGAAGTATGACAACTGCAATAACGGCGATCTGAAGCCATTGGAGAGGTGACATGCCCACCTCACCTGCTTGATAATGTCATCGGATGTGATAGACAAGTGGCTCTGTTTGACTTGATCACTCTGATTCATAGGTACCCTGAGATGAGCAAGGCTCTGATGAAGGCTGGTCGACCAATCTACTTCTCGTTGTGCGAATGGTACAGCGACATCGCACAACTCGTATTCAGAGTAACCCAACTCTGAAATGTGTTATCAGTTTCATTCAAATTCATGTCCTCTCTGGTGATCACTGTTCAGGGGCGACATGCACCCGGCGCGGTGGGGCGCCACCTACGGGAACAGCTGGAGAACCACCAACGACATCGAGGACACTTGGGAGAGGTTAACTCCATTGTTTCCTTGGCCGTTATTGCTGTATCTCTCTAGCAATGGCGTAGTACTGTAGCTGTTCTCGGGTTGTTCAGAGACTGTTCTTTCTGTTTCAGCATGGTCTCGAGGGCGGACCAGAACGAGGTGTGGGCCCAGTACGCGCGCCCCGGCGGCTGGAACGGTCAGTCCATACACTTCAGAAGTTCAGGTTCCAGAATTCACTGATGATTTCATCTTTTCTTGGCTTTTGTATTTTGGTGTTGTTTGGTTCTGCAGATCCGGATATGCTCGAGGTAGGCAACGGGGGGATGACAAACGACGAGTACATTGTGCACTTCAGCCTGTGGGCAATCTCAAAGGTGACAGAGATACTCTGCCTTTTATGTCTCTGTGCTGACAGAGAGAACAACTTTCTTTTTCTGAATGTATCTGTCTCATCACATGCCTGCCCTTTCTGTTTGTGTGATGTGATGGCGTGATGCGATAGGCGCCTCTGATCATCGGCTGCGACGTGAGCCACATGTCGCAGGACACGTACGACATCCTGGCCAACAAGGAGGTCATCGCCGTCAACCAAGGTGAAATGCTCAGTTCACCATTGTACTTCTCTGCATTGCGACCTTCAGCTTCAGTGTTAAGAGTTTGCTGATGGGAGGACTCTTTGGTAGATCCTCTCGGCGTCCAGGGAAAGAAAGTGAGGATGGAGGGGAGCAACGAGGTGATGCACGCTCGCACAGACTTCACGTCTCTAGCTGCCAATAGCACGCGCTAACACACACACACACACACTGATATGCAGGTCTGGGCTGGGCCTCTGTCAGGGTACAGGACGGCGGTGGTGCTGCTGAACCGGCACGCGAAGGAGGAGGCTCAGATCACGGCGCACTGGGACGACATCGGGCTCCCCGCCGGCACCGCCGTCGAGGCCAGGGACCTGTGGCTGGTGCGTGCGTGCGTCGACCGTCAATGCCAAAGCATTCAGTTGGTTGTTCGTGCTGAAGCCTCTGTAAGTCTCACCATTGCTCCACTTGTGGTTGTTGCAGCACAAGACGCTGGACGCCGAGTACACGGACAAGATGGCCTTCAACGTCACGCCGCACTCGTGCAGGATGCTCGTGCTCAAGCCTCTCACGTCTCAGATAAACTGAGCTCCTGACGCGCCTCCTACGCATACCCGGTAGGCGGTAGCTGTCTAAACATTTTCTCCACGTAATATAGAGCGAGTGCCATTTCTAAACGGAGCCTCCCTCGATAATTATAAATAGGAAATGTGTTTCATGGCGGAAGTTATTGATATTATGCGTTTCTCCGGTTAGGCGGCAGCCGCCGCCGCCTCTGCCGCCGGCGAGGGCATGTTCTGAGGGGGTCACGAGTCTTGAATACGACACCTTCTAAAATGTTGCAAATTGCAGATGAGTCCTCAGTTGGGATGGGATGCTACCCGTTTCTCCCACGTGCTGGCGTAAGAAATTCCATGCATTGCGCTAACGAAAGGGTCTTTCGTAGAAGTTGTGTACGCGCCCGTCGATATTACGTCCGGGAAAAAACCCTTTTATTTTCTTTTCCTTGAAAGATTGTCAGATTTGATCAAGTGTCTCTTTACATGTCTCTATAAAACAGCTTATCCATATATAATGTATCTTGTTTCTTGTGTTACATTCGACTACTGCATGAGAGACAGTCCAATTCTCTATACACCCCCTCTCTCATTCACATCATCTCATATCCTACGTGTCAAGATTTATATATAACTAATTTCACACTATTTTACGTGCTCTTAAATTACTATCTCAAGCTTTGCCCGCGCCGCCGCCAATCCCGCTAATTCGTGCCTGCGCGCATCGGCGCATGCATGTGTTGGTTGGCACGTGCGAAGGCGCAGACGCAGGCTCCCATGCGGAGATCGACCCCACACTGGTCTTTTCCGCATCATTTATCTGCGTCGACGCTATCACTGTCACTTCCAACAAGCTAAATCAGGGGTGGATCTAGGCTTTGGACAGGGTGAGCTATAGCCCGAGACCTAGAGAAAGTAGCAGTGGAAAAAAAATTTATGTATAGGCTGAAAATAATTGGTGAAGCATTTAGCCCGAGGCTCAGCCTTCCGGCCCAGCCCACGCCCCCTTGCTCCTTCCCCCCGGCATCCCCCACTCCATCCAGATTCCAGACTAGATCCCTAATCCCTCCCCTATTCCCCTGGCGGCCTGGGGCTTCGCGGCTTGTTCTTTCGGCTCGACGCCCTTGGCCCTTGATCTGCGACGCAGTGCAGTCTTGTCTGCAGCGGTCTAGGCTCCCCCTTGACGGCGTATAGCGCCTCCACGCTCTAGGCCCGCTCCTCGCGACATCACTTGCCGCCTTGCATGCCGCCCCGCCTCTCGGCTCCTCCACGCCTCTGTCGGTCCCGTCCCCACCCAGCGCATTGCCATCCTCGACGCCGATGGTGACGCAGCATCAACCAGCGTCTTGAGCGGCTGCGGTTCTTCTCATCCGTCGAGTCGCCGACGACCGCACAGCCGCACTCTTCCATTGACGGCACCGCAGGCGGCAGCGGCAGCTCCTCCACCACTCCAAGGCTCCCTCGGCGCTGCAGGCGGCAGCGACAGCTCCTCCAGCCTCCAGAGTCCAGGCTTCCCCCACTCGGTGGCCACTCCATATTCTAGGCGCTTTGGCTTTGAGTTTGAGGCTTTGAGGAATCGAGCTGACTGCTGAGGCTTTGAGGCTTTGAGGAGAGGTAATGACTAATGAGATCTGGACATCTGGTGTTTAACTGTTAATGACTTAATGTGTTATGTCTGAATAAATGTGATTTGTATATATGGATGTTCAATGAATCAATGTTGGATATGGTACTATGATTGATTGATTGTAGTCTTGTAGAGTTTGGATATGGTCAGGTCATATGGAATAAATATGGTTGATTAATTTGTTGCTTGCATATTATTAATAAGTGTATTGCTTATTTAGGAATTAGAGATACAAAATAAAGAGAAGCAAGACATTGTCATCTTATTTTTCAATACAAGCACAACAATCCAACCAATCTCTTCTAGAAATAATTGGAACTGGAGCTAGTCATAACGAGCAAAACAATCCTCATGTTGAACTTAGTCCAGATGATGTAGTTGCCGATCTTGGGTTTCGAAAACCAATTGAGGAGTTGGATGTTAAAATTAGGGATGCTGCTAGAAGGGAGTATTTGCAATTGGGACCATACCAACCAAGTGGACATAAATTCCCACGGAAAGATTAGGGAGGTCAAAAGAGGAGATTTCAGGGGTCATGGTTCAAAAGATATGATTGGTTGGAATACAGTGTTGCTCAAGATGTGGCATTTTGTTATTATTATTATCTCTTTAAGCAGCAAAGAGCTGAAAACTTTGGTGTTGATGCCTTCACGAAGGTAGGGTTTAGTTATTGGAAGAATGGAATTCAATCTTTTGATGATCATGTTGGTAAAGTCAATAGTGCTCACAATAAAGCAAGAAGACATTGTGAGGATTTTAAAAATCAGAGGCAAGGTGTGGATTATGTGATGACTACTGCCACCAAGAAGGACGAGGAAGAATATAGAGCGCATTTTACTATTATGCTAGGCATTGCAAAAAAATTTCTATTACAAGCTCTGGCTTTTCGTGGACATGATGAGTCATCTAGCTCAAGCAATAGGGGGAACTTCTTAGAAATGCATAAATGGTATAAAGAGAAGGATGAAAATGCTGCAAAATTGCTTGATAATGCTCCTAGGAATAATTTAATGACTTCACACCATATACAAAAGCAGTTGTGCAAAGCTTGTGCAGAAGAGACCACCAAATCCATTATTGATGATATTGGGGATAGACAGTAGTTCACCGTACTTATTGATGAGGCCCGAGATGCATCCATCAAAGAGCAAATGGCTGTGGTTTTGAGGTTAGTAGCCACAATATTTTCTTTTTATGATTGAGCTTAGTCCAAACTATGTTAACTATGCTTTCTTGTCCTATGCAGGTACGCCAATATTAAAGGGCATGTGATAGAGAGATTTCTTGGGGTTCAACATGTTTCTGACACGACATCATCTTCGCTAAAACTAACTTTGAATAGTATGTTACAAATTCATGGTCTATGTATGTCTAGATTACGAGGACAAGGATATGATGGAGCATCAAATATGAGAGGACAATTTCATGGGTTGCAAAGACATGTATTAAATGAAAATTCATATGCTTTTTTATGTCCATTACTTTGCTCATCAGTTGCAATTAGTGGTTGTTTCTGTTGCCAAGTGTTGTTCTTCTATTTTGGATTTCTTTAACTACACCACT
Organism: Phyllostachys edulis; assembly: GCA_036346405.1. Classification (NCBI taxonomy): domain Eukaryota; kingdom Viridiplantae; phylum Streptophyta; class Magnoliopsida; order Poales; family Poaceae; genus Phyllostachys; species Phyllostachys edulis. The sequence goes on from CM070563.1 coordinate 13,273,695, forward strand.
ATGATTGTCAACACGGTTAATGCTTCTTGTAACAGAAGAGATCAATTGGCCTAAGATCACCATGATAAAATTGTGAACAAATTAGAGGTCGGTGAAATTTTCCCAGGAAGAGGGAAAAATCAACAAACTAACCTTGCAAGGCCGGGTGATACTCGTTGGGGCTCACATCATAAAACTTTGTGTCATCTTCTTCTCATGTGGGATTCGGTCCTAGAGGTATTAGAGAACTTGAGTGATGATGCCACTAATACAACACAGAAAACCACAGCTTCGGGATTGTTGGAAAAAATGAAAAGCTTTGAATTTGTATTCATCATGCATCTTATGATCAGAATTCTGGGCAAGACTAACGATCTTTCACAATGTTTGCAAAAGACAGATCAAAACATTGTTCGTACTGTAGGGTTGATTGGGACCACGTTGAAGACGATTGAGGTAATAAGAAATTGTGGTTGGGATGAGCTTTTCGAAGAGTCAAACGCCTTTTGTCTCCAGCATAATATCTTGATGCCAAACATGTCTGATAAAATACCGGTTAGAGGTCGTTTAAGGGGCCGTGGCAGCCAGAATGTAACTTACTATGATTATTTCCATCATGAAATATTTATTGTGGTGCATGACGAAATTATTGTTGAGTTGAATAATCGCTTTGCTGAAAGATCTACTCAGTTATTAAGGTGCATTGCTTGTCTTGATCCAAAGAATTATTTTGCCAACTTTGATGAAGACAAATTAATTGAACTTGCTAGGATGTATGCTGCTGACTTCTCCCAATATGACTGTGTAGTCCTTAGAGACCAACTAGGCACATTTATTACTGATGTGAGAGATGATCTAGATTTTATTACTGATGTGAGAGATGATCTAGATTTTGTAAATTGTACTGATATTGAAAATCTTGCTGTTAAGATGGTTCAGACCGACGTACACACAGTTTTTCCATTGGTATATCGTCTCATTGAATTGGCTTTGACTTTGCTGGCAACAAAGAATAGAGAAAGAGCCTTCTCGACTATGAGCATTATTAAAACCGATTTACGGAATAAGATGAATGATGAATGGATGAATCATAGCATGGTATGCTATATTGAGCGAGACATATTTGCAAACACTAAAGATGATAAGATTTTGGAGCGTTTTCAAGGAATGAGGTCACGTAAGAAACAACTATCTCGCGCTAGTGGTAAGTTCGGTTCTTACAAATCTAAATTTCATGTTCTTTGTATTTAATCATAACTCTTTTTGATTTTTTTTTATGTTGTCTTTGTATGTTCTGGTCCTTGTCCCATTATTGACGAACAAATGGTGGGCTAAGCTAGAGATGAAATCTTCATTATTTAGGTACTCAATTTGTATATCTAAGATGCTATATTATTTATGCCTTGTTATGTTTTTATTATTATATTTTATGTTGGAGCATTTTTTTATGAAGTTTTATGTTAATGAAGTATTTGTGGCTTATTTTTTGTTATGTCTTGCTGTGGGTAAATATTAGCATTAGTTTTAAGATGTTAGCTTATTAGAATTTAGCCCGAGGTGTGATCTAATCCTAAATCCGCCATTGAGCTAAATCAATTGTCTATAATATTTATACAAATAATCCTCTTACTACAATCAATGCTATCTATTATTCCCTTCGGTTAAAAAAAACAAATTATTTTGGACATTGGTATGGTCCTTAAAATGCAGCTTTGACCACTAATTAATATTATAACATATTTTATATAACCCAATAAAGTTATAATATTTTGGAAGTACTTTTTGAGACGAATATACACATATGATTTTCATGTATCTAATCAAAATATTTGAAAAGTTATTGATAGCCAAAGTTTGCAAAGTTTGACTGCACGTGATCCAAAACGACTTGTTTTTGTGAACCGTAGGGAATATCTTATTAAAATAGAGTAAAAAGAAACCACCACATTCATTCTTACGGGCTAGAAATTCCCATATTAATCGGCGAAAAAAAAATCTACATTGTTGATCGTGGTGGGTCCAGATTATAACGATTTACATTAAAAAAAGTCCATATCAAGTACAATAAAAATAAAATAAAATTAGCAATTTGATTTCCATACGTATTTCTAAGTAAAATCCTAAATAAATATAATTAGAATAAAAAATAAAAAATACTAAGAAATTAGATTTGTATACGAAATCAAACAAAAATAACTAAAAGTTGGAATAAAAATAAATTAAAATTAGCAATTTGATTTCGATATTTAATTCCAATAATTATAATTCAAATACAATTAAACAATAATTGGCAATTAAATTTGTATACAAAATAAAAAAATTAAAATTCAAAAAATAAAATAAAATAGCAATTAATTTCAATATGAATTACAAAGTAAAATCCCTTAATGACTATAATTTGGAATAAAATTAAAGAAAAAAATAGCAATTGGATTCAGATACTAATTCTTAGAAAAAACAAGCTGGAATTCGTAATAAAAATAAAAGAGAATTACCAATTTGATTTCCAAACGTATTCAAAAATAAAATCCCCAAATAACTAAAATTTTGATTAAATTGAATAAATTTAGTAATTTGATTTGTATACGAACTCCAATAAAATAATTGAAACATTGACTAAAAATAAAAGTTATAACGAGGATGACACGAATGGTGTCCGAGGAGACATAGAAGAAGTCACCACGCTCGCTCTCGAGGTCAAGTGTTTCTATTGTTGCTTCCTATGGAATAGAAATAAAGATAAATTTTCTTTTAAAAAATACAAGTTATATGAAGGATAGCACGAGTGATGTCGGAGGAGACCACAAAAGAGTGCAATAGCATCAATCTGTCCCGCAAGAAGACAGTGATGCATGGGGAAGCGAGAGCCGAGGCGGTGTCGGTGACGGAGATGAGAACAATATCGTATTGCTCGCGCGAAGCCATTGAAGATAAAGTCCAGTGTTGAAGGAGCCAAGTGCTGTGATGACAAGTGGTGAGCGTCGACGCTGTTAAAGAAGTTAGTAGCTAAAGAAGCTCGATGGGGGGAAACCCTGGCAGAGGGGAGATTACTTAAGTGCCTACGGTTGATCAATTTCGCTAATGGGTCATAGTGTCTTTACTTATCAAATGGCCATCGATATACATTTGGGAAATGACAACTGTTTGAGACCTCTTCTATAAGCCAATTCTCATTACATAAGAACCCAACAGTTTGACTTCATCTTCCGGAATACACACTGGTCCGGATCATTGATTTTGTAATAGATATCTTGGTCCTAAAGTATTTGTTCGCCCGAAACACTTCTCCTATTGCCGGACACAGTATTCAAGCGGGGGGCTACACATAACAAAATATACGGAATTCAACTTGCAAAAATAATTTAATTTACAAAAGCAAGTCAGTCAACTTCTGATAAATAATTACAATTATCATACACCAAATCCTTTCACCATTTCATACACTGAAAATGTGTCATTACATTATTATTATTGAATGCTTGAGCCAAAAGAACTTGAGAGAATGGCAGGAGCACTGGCTTCAACAATTTTGATGATCTCTGCCACTACTGGTGTGATCTTGGCCTAAGCTGCTATACCTGCTTCTTTTGTTTTAAACTTAGGCATAGGAACAAGCTTCTGGAGATCAATGAAGTCTCCGTAAAGAAGATCAATATTTAATAACACTCGGTTTAAAGCTTAACTCATTGCTCTTGTTAAAGATTGATATGTGGTAGTCTTCATAGCAGGTATGTGTTTTTGAATGTATATAATTTGAGTATAAATATCATTCCTAATGTCGTCCAAGGTCATTTTGGTTGCGAGAGGAGTTACCGGAGCCTTCAGATGCTCTGTGATTTCTCATAGAGAAGCTGAGATTCAAGAAAAGCTATTTTCCGTAACCGTGGTAATTTTCTTGCCAGCCTTCATCAAGGTATCTACCTTCTTTTCAAGTTCTTGCACGGCAGTGCGACTCCGTGTTTTCACTTTCTTCAAGTCTTGAATTTGAAGATCTTTATTAGAAGAGGTCTTCTAAAGATTCTCTTTTGCCTTTTCTAGTTCTAAGAAAAAACGAAAAAAGAAAATAGAATTCACGCATTACAAATAATGACAATGTCAAATGCCCTGTAAGAAACAAAGAGAGGTTCTTTATCTTTCTTCTCCTTAATAAGCACCTTGTTCTGTTCAAAGAGGTTGTGACCTTCTTCAGATTTTCTGCCCAAGATCTCTTGTAACTTTTCATTCTTCTGAGTCAAGGGGCGGATTTCTTCGGTTTTCTCTGCTATGGCCACCGCACTCCTCTTAGATCTTTTCTCCGCCTCATACAATTTTAATCCGAGAGCGTGAAGTACAAACTCAGAATTTTCTTGTCCGGCTTTTGCTAGTAAACAGTCCCTATAATGTAAGCAAAGGCATAAGCTCATTATTCAGTTAGAATCTTACGATTGAATAATAACTTTATATACTTACTTTTCTTTCTCCTCTGCGAAAGCTTTGATCTTCCCAATCATGTCAACATTGACTTTCCAGCACCTTTTGACAGATGTCATGAGGTCTTGGAGGTCCTTTTCGGTTCTGGAAGGAGAACATTCAAGAGGAACTTCATTCTCGGATTGATCCAATTGAACCAAACGAAAAACTTCTCTGGTTGGATCAGACCCGATATATATCTTGCGACTCCTAAGACATTCTATGAGTCAGGTCTATACTGGTATATTCAAAGTAAAATTACCAAGATAAAAAGTTTACCAAGATATGATCATCTTTATCTTGAGTTTCAATTGCCTCATGGACCACCTCTTCCGTCTGGTCCTCTTGGGATGTCCTTTCAGTTTGGACCCTCATGTCCTATGGCATTCCCTTGGATGTCGCAATAGTCATCGTCAGAATATCCTAGAACACTTCCTCAGTGGTCCTAGGAGGTATTTCCATTTGCATAATCTCTTCTACCGAAGATTCCTCGGTTGCTAGTACAATTGGTGGCGAAGTTTGTTCCTAAGCTGTCAGTTGTCCTCTTTTTGGGTCCTATGGCAAAGAAAGGCTAAAAAGAAAAGAGAGGATTAATAATTTTAAGCCAAGATTATAAAGTTATTATTGAAGAACTTACTCGATCTCAAAACCACTTTCGCTAAAGAGTGACATAAAATCCTCATTCACAATGAAAGAAGGTTCTCTCGTTTGCTCTGATGAGGAGGGAACTAAGGCCATGGAGGTCTTTGACCTTGAAACCCTCTGAAGAGGAACCTCCTCTTCGGACTCTTCTAACGATCCTTCACCCTGGACCAACCCAGTCAAGCAAGTTGATATAGAAGACATTGGCCGGGGTTAGAGACATATCGAGAAACTAAACTCTTAACTTTTGTTTTCAATACCTCACGGGTAGAAGGTCTCGAAGGAGTTGGAATTGAAGCAAGAGGTCTTGGAGGAATTGAAATAGAAACCGGTGTGGGTTTCGTTTTCTTTGGTGCGATAGGAGGTCTAGAAGTAATCCTTGCACTCTTTGCCAAACGAGGGGAAGAGCTTGCACCGACATATGAGATGAGACGTTTTTTTTTTGTGTCGTTTGTCCAGAAACATACAAATTAGACATGAGCAAATTTACTTCTTATGTCTAGTTATTTCTATGAATGCTTACCACTTTGCAATCTTTCCTAAGTGATAAGGAAGCCCCAATAAAGCTTGAGGGCTGCACTTCTATATCAATTGGTTCCTTTTCTAGAACCCGATCCTTTAACAGGACCGAGGCTCTAGCAATGACCTTATCATTTGAAAGAGCTGCAGTATAATAAAAAATTACTCTACTTTAACTATGAAATTCAGTTTGAGTAAAAAAGATAAATGGATTGTTACTATTTTCAGGAACATCATAAGTGTAGGATATCATTTCCCTCTTTTGAAGGGGAAAGATTTTGTTCTTGAGGAAGTCATGGACAATCTTTTGTCCAGTTAGACCTCTCTCTACCAGGTTGTTGATCACCAGGACTACTCTCTTCTCATCATCTGAGAGCTTGATCTCCTAGTCAGCAACTAGGCTTTTTGAGGACCACTCTGGTGGTGCATTATGACTGTAAGTAATCCTACTCTCTTTCAGAACTTCAAAATAAAACCATTCCTTGCTTCATGTTTGGCTGGCATCTTTGGTAGCCAAGAAAAGAAACACCCTCTTGTTGACATATTGAAATTTAAAATAAAAAGAGCCCAAGGCACCAGTACCTTTCTTGTTGCAAATGATTTGATAATAAAATCTAAACAGACGCAGACTAGGGGCTATCCCTAAAAACGCCTCGCACATGTGGGCAAAGACGCTAAGTACCAGAATTAAATTCGGTACGAGATGGGCTAATTATATTCCATAATGATTAAGAACTTCAATCACTCTCAGGCAAATGGAGGCTTGCTCGGAGATAGGGCACAAAGAGTACCATAAAACTGGCCAGAGGGCATGGTTCAATCTCCCTCCCCAGTGGATGCCACTCGATAAATGCCTTCTCCGGTAGATGCCTGTCTTGCTCTAGTCTTTTGAGCTCTTCCACAGACAGCATCAACGATTTCCATCCCGCCATTGTCTCAGTTCAATGGTGGGTTGAAGGATTCTTTTCTTCGAAGGGTTGAGGAAGATAGAGAGCTCTCGGTGAATGAGAAAAGTAAAACGGCTATGGTAAATCATGCCTAAGGAAGGCTAAAAATCCATGTATATACCTTTAGTACATTTAAAACCCATTAACTCCATGACGAGATAGCTGCACCTCAATTAATGGTGACATGATAGCTCATACTCGGTTAAGGAAATTTTTCTGTATGCTAGAGACGTGCAAGAAAAAACAGCTAAAAAGTATTAACACCTTTAAAGCAGAAACTGGTTCGACCTGTGCTCCACGAAGTATTCACTTGATCATCAGGATTTTCTCTTTACCAATCCCTTGAAGACTTTAATCCATAGAGCAAACTGATTGTTCAATCACCTTGAAATAAAGGTGGTCAAAAAGTCAATTTGGTCTGTGGATATTGTCTGTTGTATGCTCCAATCATGGGAAGAGAAATGCTAAAGCAATATGAGTTCGTACTCATGAGAAACTTTGAGGATAAAAATTTGATGGAAGTCTCTAAAGGAATGTTTCTTGTTCTGGCCCTTCTGGTGGTTTTTTATAGACCAGTAACCTGTAGTGGAATTAAATAAACCAAATGGAAGTCTAACAGATAAGATTTTATTAGAGTTTGTTCCTAATAAATCACTGGACACTAAGGCATAACCGTTTCTTCGAGAATTATTTTCATAAATGAAGACGATTGGCGCTCCCCTTCTTGGGAAAAGTAGTTGTAATTTTACAACTCAAGTGAAATTACCTTCTTGACCAAGTCTTTTTTCTAGTCAAATGAAATACCAGTCGGAAAGGTTTTACTTCTGATCATCATACTACAACCACCTTGTAGTCGTAAGATTTTCTTCTCAAGTAAGCTATTTTCACTTGAAGTTGAGGGGCTAGCTGACAAAGATTGTTGAATTATCTGGATATACCTTTATTCGAAAGTAATCTGGATCCTCTATTAGGCCCAAATTAGTTTGATGGGCCCAGGATTAATTGCACAGTCAGAAGGTGGGCCCAAGAACCTTCTTTTCAGACCATTCCAAGACTTCTCCCCTTGGAGGTCTTTTTGGATCACTCTAGGATCTCTCTCCTAGAGATGTCTCTTTGGACCATCTTAGGACTTCTCCCCAACAGAGAAGGTCCTCAAAGGCGGTTACCCACGTGTGGTTAATTAGAACCCACGTAGAGAAGATATTGGTCGTTACATCCGGAGACACAGTGGTCACCATAAAGGGACGCGATGATTGGCTTAAAGGGACGCGACTATTGACGTGAAAAGGTGTTACTGCAATCAATTGCCGACGCTTGTAGAACTATAAAAGTCCGGCCTATGTGCCTTGGTAAGATAGAGTCGGATCTAAGCCCTAATCCATGTGTATTCACAGTCATTTTCCCAATAATCAGAGTATACTCTTTGCAATATACATCACCGTTCTGAGTCCTTTGGCGAATAAATAGCAATCTCTATTTTTTTTTCTTTATATTCATGTTTGTCTGTTCTGTGATAAGAGTCCCAGATGTCGACAGATTAAACATTGAAGGCATAGATTTGCCCCAAATAAGCCTAAGCCACTTCCCTCATTTCTGGCTGTTAGATTCAACTTAACCGTCCTTGATTTGGATCAAACCAGCCCACCACAACCCTCCTTTCCTACCAGCTCCCACCATCTCACATTCCCACCGACATTTCTCCTCCATCTATAACCGGCAACGAGCAGTGATTTTGGAAATCGTCGCGAGCATCCGATGGGTCAGCCATAGTGCCTTTAATTCTCCTCTCCACTTTGTTCTTGCTCATGAATGGTTGTTGCCTCAGTTCTCACAGGCGGAGGAGAACCAACGTTGAAGGACGCCGCGCCGTCGCTGTCTGTCGACAATTGCGGCCACGCCCTCACCGCCAAGCCACATAAGTTGAAGATTGCATCGCCGTCAATGAAATCCCTGGCCGTGCTCAGCCCCAAGCCACCCAAGATGAAAGGTGCCACGTCTTCGTCGGCAATCGTGGCCGTGCCCTCGCCCCTAACCCCCGCAGCAATGGTCCTCCATCCGCCTCTCTCTCTCTGATCTAAATAGAATCAAACGGGATTGAAGGTAAGGACAAAGATCTGAGTTTTATGATTGTATTGTGAAGTTTCCCTTAGCTTTCATTCTTCTTCTATTTTCAATCACAGGCATTGCAGAAAATATGCCCACATCTGCTTTCCAAAATATCAAGGCTTCGCTTCGAGGACCTCCCGGAGCCAAACAATCTGGAAAGGACCCAGTTTTTCCGCTAGTGCCCTCCACAATGAAGAAGTCTGTTGTCAGAATTCAGACTCAGGGCTCACAGTTTTCAGTGAGTTTTAGGGTCCTGTGATACGCATCATCGAGGTAGCTGTTGGAAAAAAAATGTAATTCTAGATTATCTGTGATAATGCACTAGTCCAGGATCAAGTTAGTGCATACAGTGTCAATATAGATGAATATTATTCCACATAAGACGAATGTAAGAGTAAACAATAAATAACATGTTTGATCTTATGGTCGAGTTTATAATTATTGAGCCACGCAGGGCTGACACTAAATAAAGCAATAGTAGCAGAACGAAAGCAACTCCAATAGATACCTATCGACTCGCCACAGACAACTGACTGAGATTAAGACCTAATGATCACCACCCTTGTAAAGCTCCTCATCGAAAGCGGACGACGATTCCTCTACTTCAACTGAATGATTGTAACAAGAATGAGTACTCTGAGTACTCAACAGGTTGCTTGGAGGTCAACGACGGTCAACGGCGAGGATGATCGGGACTAGGCTTGAGAGCTGAGGTTCAGAACGATCGAGGATGCTAGGTGAAGTCAATGGACTCAAGCATGGTGCAGAATGGACAAGGATGACTAAATGGGCAGTTCGGTGCGACGAGTTGGATCAAGCGGCGTGGGGGTCGGTGTAAGTGCCATGGTGGTTTCGGTGGGAGCTAGATGGGAGAGACTTGCCGACATGAAGAGATCCGTTGATCAACCTACACGTGGCGAAGCATGTGATTACTTCATGAAGATTGGACTCAGTCTTTGGAAAATGATCGAGAAGAGGTATTTTGGTAACTTAACCTAAATACCGCCTTGGTGACCTTTTGCTAACCCGCGGTGCAAGATGGCACAAGGAGAAGCGGTTTAGGTCAAGAGGAGATGAAGACGACGCTTTAAAATACATACACGAGACCGCGCACGAGATTTGGCACACCCTCGAAACCTAACATGAGGGTTTGTCTCAAATCAAGCAAGTACGCCAGACGGTCTTTAAGCGTGAATACAACAAGTTCGAGATGCGTCCTGAAGAGAGCATCGATGATGTATTCAGTCGCTCTAACAAGGTGATTAATCAGATGAGAGTGGTCGACATCGAGTATTCTCAGTCTGAGAATGCCACCCACCTCTTGGCTGCAATCACACCAAGGAGTGGGAGATGAAGGCTACTGCCATTGAGGAAAATGCCAACCTCTCTGATCTTACTTTGGAGCTGCTCTATAGCAAGCTCAAGACCCATGAGATCAAGAGAGTTGATCATCCTAAGAAGGAGAACATGGCTTTAGTCGCTGACCCTCTTAAGAGAACTTATGATGGCTCTTCTGAATCTTCATCTAGATTTTCACTTGCATGTTTATCTACAATCCATAAAGAAGAACTTGAGAGTATCCTTGAGGCCAAGTTAGCCCTCCTAGCCAAGAAATTCACACGGGCCTATAACAATATGAGAAATAAGAAGAGAGGCGGCCCTGTGACATACTATGAGTGTGGAGAGCTCTATCATATCCGGGCAAATTGCCCCAAGCTAAAAGGGAAGGGCAACCACAAGGAGGAGAAGGCAGCTTGGAGGAAGCCTCAAGGGAACAAGTCTAAGTATGTTGCTGCCAAGCTCATGAAGGCCGCTCACCGGGTCCTTACCGCTTTTGAAGAGCAATCCATGAGAAATGTGGACTCTAGGAGCGAGGAGGACAAGGAGGAGGATCTCCCTGAAGATAAGAAGAAAGGGAAGGCAAAGGACTTCACGGGTATGTGCTTCATGGCTGACTCCGTCGACGACGATGAGGTACCTCCTTCCTATGAAGTTCTCTCTACTAGATGCGATACCATCTTTGAGCAACTGCTTAGTCAAGATAAGGCTTTAGAGTTCACCATGGCTAGGAATATGGACTTAGAGTCATAAGTGGATAATCTGACATTAGAATTTGTGAATGCTAAGAGTCTTGATGCTGATGATTGTTCATCCTGCCATGCTTTACACTCTGAACTTGCTAAATTACAAATTGCTCATGATGTTGCCTTGCACCAACAAGAAAATACTAGGACTGAGTTAATAGAAGTCAAATCTGCTCCTTGTGAAAAATGTTTAGAATCTAGCAAGTTGGTCGCTTCTGATAAGGTTGAGTCTAGCTTTAGCTCTTTCTGCTTAGAGCGTGAACATGAAGTAAAAGACATATTAGAAGCAGTTAGAGCTAAGTATGCCAAGCTTAAGGACAAAACTGATTCTGCTCCTTGTGCTTCATGTGAAGCCCTTAAGCTTGAAGTTGCCATTCATAAGGAGAAGCATGTTAGGACCATTAAGGCTAAAACTTGTGAATCATGTGTTAACCTTGGAAAAGAGAATGCTTATCTTAAGGATACATTAGAAAAATTCTCTAAGGGTAAGAAACAGTTAAACATGATTCTCGACAAGTCAAAAACTCCTTATAAGAAGCAAGGGTTAGGATACAATTTTGCCCAAGACAAGTCCGAGTCAAATGTCATTCAAGTCTTGGAAAATGGCTTAGTTGAGTTTAAAACCCAACCTGCAAAAACCATTTTTAAATCTGCAGGTTTTGCCCAACCATGTTTTGAGCCAAAAAGTGCTTCTCCTAGTGGTACCATGTACCATGCACCTATTGCAAGAAGGATGTGCATTTGCTTGAGTTTTGTTGGCGTAGGTTGAAAAATTCTAGGAAAAATCTTGCTAGAATTTCATCTCATCAACCTAGAGCTTTTATGAGCCATGGTCATTTAGAAAAGAAGAAATGTTGACTAAGATTTGTTTCACATGCTCATCATCATCATGTTCCTAGATAGGATACTTCTCATGTTCGTGTAACCATTGCTCATGATAGAACCTCAAGTAGGATCAAGGATAACAATTCTGCTTTGTATACTACTCGCAGATGTGTGTCTCAGTACTGGGTTCCCAAGTCATGTCTAACTAACCCCAGTATTGAGACACATTGATTTTCTTTGGAGCTGACTTTTCTGAATCTCTTGCTGGATCTCTCAAATGTTTGATGGCATCTTCTTTTGAGTTCTGGCTTTGGCACCGTCGTTTGGGACACATTGGTTTTGATCATCTGACGCGAGTTAGCAGCCTTGATCTCATGAGAGGTTTGCCCACACTCAAAGCCGTCAAGGATGCTGTATGTGCGCCCTGTAGGCATGGCAAGCAAGTTGCCGCCTCAAACCTTTCATTGACGCACTTAGAAGAATTTTTTTTTATTAATTAACCTTTTTAAAATTTTTATTTTAAAGTTAACCCCGAACACACTTTATTTCCAATTCTGACCCCTTTGATCACGCCACCACTCATGCGTGACAAAACAACGCTGTCATGCTGGGGCATGCTCTTGTCACGCCATAGGTGATGGCGTGACAGTGTTGTTTGGTCACACCATCACCAGTGGCATGACTAAAAATGCTATTTAGCGGACTTATCCTATGGCGTGACAGCGTTGTTTTGCCACGTCACGTGTGGTGGCGTGACTAAAAGGGTCAGAATTGAATATAAAGTGTGCCGGAGGTTAACTTTAAAATTAAAAAAAGGGTTAATTAATAAAAAAAAGTTCTACTTAGAACAAAGTCAGAAGACATTTTCTATTGTGATAATTTCAAATTAAAAGACGGGTGATCACGATGGCGTACTTATGGTCAAACAACGGTGCTTGTCATCACGACTAAGATCCGAGTGGAGCTTCAGCATCGATCCTCCGGTTGTTTAAAGGTCATGCTTTCGGTCTAGCACTATCTCATGCATGCCCTTTGATCAGACAAAGGTGATGAAATACAGCACAAGTGGACATGTGTATATACACACACAAACAATAAGATCAAGTTGATTATCGATCCGATCCCATCCGATCCCATCCCATCCCATCCCAGCCATACTACCTATTTTGATATTTTTATTCTTCTTTTTTGGAAAAGTGCAGACCCATTTACGGCATCAAATGAGGGTCAATTTTTAAAACAAAGGCATATACGAGAGGACAAAATGTGATCATGCTCGATGCTCCCTCGTATCTAACGAGAGCACTCATACTTTGGCTCTTCGCTAACAACCTTCTTCGTATCCAACGGCATGCACAATTTGTTACACGGTTGAGCCATGATTTGGATGGCACACCGGCCGGTAAACTCGTCCAAAGAGGAAAGTACAAACTACATGAATACGACACACCTAAGAGCATGTATAATGATATAGTCGTATAGATAACTGCTGTTTATAGTACCCCACCATATTATTTATAGACAGCATTAAAAACATTTTCTACAATAAAATATCTTTTTACATATCTATATAGACAACCCAACCCCTTCAAGTATAATATATATTGTTTCTCGTGTTCTAGACGACTCAATTTTCTACGATCTTTTTCGCATTCATATCATCTAATATCCTACATGATAAGTTTTATAGACAGCTGACGTCATACTACTGTACATGCTCTAAAGCCCACTTTATTCAGCACTCTCGTGACTCCTGAGCTCCCAGGCTCTAGCTTACAAACTTCGACAAATTTCGTTATTGAGTTTTCATATACCAGCTAATTAAAGAACTTAAGACTGTTGAGGAAATGCGGACACTAGGCTCGTGTTTGATAGCTCATGCTCACGTGGGATTGTTGCCTAGTGGTACAAACCGTTGGTGTCTGGGTGTACCGTGTTCCACCCCCCGCACGGCATCCTCCTCACTAACAGCGGTGCACGGCCACCAGCCCACCACCCACGGCTGCCCCCCACCAAAAACTTGTACACGAGTAGACTATTCAACACGACGCCCAAGCAAATGTTCTTGAACTTTTATTATTATTAATTAACCAATGTTTTAATTCATTTTTATTATTAACTTATTGCCAATTTTATTTTCAATTTTGACCCTTTTAATTATGCCACTACTTATGGCATGACAAAATAACATTGTCATGCCAGAGTACTTACGTGGTTAAATCATGTCACTCCACCACCAGTGGTGTGACAGTGTTGTTTGATCACGCCACCACCCGTAATGTGACAAAAAATGCTATTTAGCTAGACTTACTCTATGATGTGGTAGTGTTGTGTTATCACGCTACGGGTGATGGCGTGGTCAACAAGTTCAGATTTGAAAATAAAACTGACGGGATGTTAATAATAAAAATAAATCAAAAAATGTTAATTAATAAAAAAAAAGTTCAATGTTCTTTCGCGCTGTCTAATCGGTGGACTTGGGTCTATCCCGCGACACAAGTCAAGCGAAAGAGTGAACGCAAAATACGTTCTTTTCCCGGTATTTGTTTTTAAAAAAAACGCGGCAGTGACAAGTGGGCCCCCCGGGACCGTGCGTACAGCCCTATAAAAGGGTCGGCCAGTAAGCGCGTCTCCTCCCCGACACCGACACCGTCTCGTCCAACCACGCCCCTCCGAATTTAACGCTGCTGCTCTGTTTCAGCGGCAGACAGAGCCGGCCATGGCGCGCGCCTCGAGCTCGTCGTCGGCGTCGCTGCTCCTCCTCCTCCTGCTCGTGGCGGCGGCGGCTGCGGCGGCGGGGCCAGGGTGGCGCCGGCCGGGAACGTGACGGAGGAGCTGCGGGCGGCGTGGCGGATGCGGCGCGCGCGGCGGCGCGCGTTCGAGAACGGCCTCGGCAGGACGCCGCAGATGGGGTACGCACGCTAGCTGACACCATTGCTGCCATTGAGCGTTTTTCTTGGTGATATTCTTCTTCTTCTTCTTCTTCCATCCGTATTTCAAACGACACGAGCCAAACAGTTGTTTAACAGAATCAATCGATGCTCAGAATCGATTGATACGGCGGAGGAATTAAACAACCAAGACGATTTCAGCAAGCGTAGAATATGCCATACGTGAGGGGAAGTGCGAGACGAGCTGCTTGTAATAAATTAATAATAGTGGTAGTGACAGACCAATAGTCGTAATGGCAAGAACTTTTGGGCAAGGAAAGCAAAAGGACATGTCTGTAGCTTGCCGTGGAAGCGAAAGGCGCAGGGCAATCTTGCAGGCTCGCTTTAACTTTTAAGCCCACTTCTCAAAGCTCCTCTCGTTCCTTCCCTTCCTGCGCGGCTGCGCACTGTACAATTTGCCTTTTTATCATCTCTCGCGATAGATTTTTTGCTTGATGAGACAGTGACCAGATGAGGGGTGAGAATAGTATTTGTGCGCGGATCCAGATCCGTGCTGTAATGCAATGCAGATGATCACTGTGTTGTGTGCGGATCCGGATCCGTGCCGTAATGCAGATGATCACTGTGATACGTGAGTGAGTGAACAGTATTTCTACGGTGACACGGTAAGAAAGGACCGGCGAAACAGTGATCATCTGCATCGAACGCATTTCCATTTCATTGTTCATGACGTATCAGACGAGATGCCACTTTTTTAACCATCCCGTCTCGCATGTGTAAGCATCAGCAGTGCTGCATCATGGGGTCCTAATTTCTCCAGTAATTTAATTCCGGTGACGAAATGTGTTAGGTGGAATAGCTGGAACCACTTCTTCTGCGGGATCAATGAGAGGATCATCAAGGAAACAGGTACACTCAAGTCTTTCTGCATCCATGGCATCTCCCTTTCAGTTCCTCAATGCACATACGGTCGTCCAATCACTCTTGTTATGCTTTTGACATGCTATTACCAAGTTGCAATGGCCTGCACATTGACGTTTGCAAATAACTCGGTTATATATTTCTCCAGTGAAAGCGAAAGAAATAACTCCTTTTCTTACTGCTCTTCAGAGTACAGCCCCCTTTTTTATTTTGCTGGGGAGCCATTTTTTCTTGGAATAATTTAGAAACATAGTGGGAGCATGCCATAGTATGGTGGGTACGTTAGAAGTATCAACGTCAACAACAG
The DNA here is from genome assembly GCA_036346405.1 of Phyllostachys edulis. Taxonomy (NCBI): domain Eukaryota; kingdom Viridiplantae; phylum Streptophyta; class Magnoliopsida; order Poales; family Poaceae; genus Phyllostachys; species Phyllostachys edulis. Next base: position 13,289,365 of record CM070563.1, read on the forward strand.
CGGGTTAGCAAACATTCAGGAAGGTGTCGGTGATGCGAGCTGGGATAATTTTCCATATATTTCTCATATCGTGGAGAAGTTTCCTTTCAGAGAGAGAGAGAGAGAAAGATTCATGTAATGTACTGTAACACCCTAAATAATCTCACCATGAACCGTAATAAAAGGCAACACTTGACTCAATTGGTCGCTAGTCCAACCGGTGTAGCATCCAATTATCTACCACAGGTTCAGAGAGACATGTCAAATGGGTAAAAACCAACCGCGCGCGCATTGGCCATTGCGTGGTTGGTGGATGCCGGCACGGTGAGGGCGTGAGGCCGAGACGGCCGAGAGATTTTTGGGCAGACTTGGAGGTCGACACCTACCGGGCGTTGGACGCTGTCCAAGAGCCAGGGACCCTCACTGTCCTTGCAATTCGCAAAGCTGCACGCCGTGAGCCCCTGGGACCCATGTCGGCCGGCACAAATTACAATTACAGGAGGGCTGTGAGCCTGTGATGAGTTGTTACAGCTTGCAAGCAGCAAGTTGCATGGACCAAAGGAAGAAGAGGACAACAAGATTAGCTGCACTGCACATTACCATATTCTCTCTCTCTCTCTCTCCCATTGGTCTCCAAATCTCCCAGACTCTAACCAATCTTTATTCCTTCAGCACCAGGCGAATCAGATCTGGGAATCATTCATTCAGAGATGCTTTCCCTTTTGTCCCAAAACCTCTGCATAAGCTGCCTGGGCGATTTAGCCAACGAATGTCCAGCTGCGTGCGTTGCTTAGCTGTTTATCAACGTAGGACTGCATGATTGCTTCGGAGTTCGGACTCAAGGCCCCGTTTAGGAAACAGTTCAATTCTGTAGAAATCCAAGAAAATTTCAAATAACCAAACAGGCCGAGCACGCTAAGAAGGGGATTGTCCAGCGTAAAATGTAAGTTGTGGAACCATGTTTCAGTGCAGTGTTAGTAGCTTTTGCAGCAGTTACATCCTCTCTTATTTGGTCCAATCTAGTACTATCAGAATGGAAAGATTCCAAGCGTGGACGCTTTGTTCTAGCCACACACTCATTGAGAGAAACAAGAGCACATGTGATGTAAAATTTGCAGCAAAAATATGATCAGAGTACAGTACTATCAGAATGGAAAGATTCCAAGCGTGGACGCTTTGTTCTAGCCACACACTCATTGAGAGAAACAAGAGCACATGTGATGTAAAATTTGCAGCAAAAATATGATCAGAGTACAAGAGGAGAGGGTCCATGCTGAATAGACCCTTGTCCATGCTACCTGCGCTCTCGCCCTATCACATGTAAGTGGGTCTATAAGATTAAGACTCGCTCGATGGCTCTCTTGAACGCTATAAAAGGCGTCATGTTGCTCGTGGCTTCCAAAGAGAGCATGGTCGTGACTACGACGAGACTTTTGCTCCTGTGGCCCACATGACCCACCGTCGCGCTCTTCTTTCTTTTGGCATGCCTGCTCGCCATCGGGTCTGCTTTCGGCTTGATGTCAAGAAACATGCAGCTTTCGCCGCTCTCTATGGCCTTAAGCAAGCCCCTCGTGCTTGGTTTGAGCGCTTCTCCTCGTGGTCACTGCCGCGGCTTTTTAGCAAGTGATCATGATCCTGCGCTCTTTGTCCACACTTCGCCTCGTGGTGGGACTCTTCTTCTTCTCAGATGTTGATGATATGATCATCAAGGAGATGATTCTCGAGTACATTGCCTTTGTTAAGGCTCGCCTTAGCGAAAGCGCCTTATGTCCGATCTTGGTCCTCTTCGTTACTTCCTTGGGATCATGAGGGTGATGAGGACCCATAACCATAAGGGTGATGACATGGCCTACAACATCCTGCAGCCTGCCTAATGTGTGATTAGGAGCAGGAAACTGTCAACCATTTCCTGATCAGCTACGTTGCACTCGAGGGCATGGTCCGTCAGCCTTATCGCCGCTCTCTATGGCCTTAAGCAAGCCCCTCGTGCTTGGTTTGAGCGCCTCCTCGTGGTCATCGCCGCCGGCTTTTTAGCAAGTGATCATGATCCTGCGCTCTTTGTCCACACTTCGCCTCGTGGTCGGACTCTTCTTCTTACAGATGTTGATGATATGATCATCAACGGAGATGATTTCGAGTACATTGCCTTTGTTAAGGCTCGCCTTAGCGAAAGCGCCTTATGTCCGATCTTGGTCCTCTTCGTTACTTCCTTGGGATTGAAGTTACTTCCACTTCCGATGGTTTCTTTATGTCCCAAGAGAAGTATATTCAGATCTTCTTGATCGCGCCTCTCTCATCGATCAACAGATCGTTGAGACTCCCATGGAGCTCAATGTTCACCTCCGACCCTCGATGGCGAGCCTCTTTTCGATCCGACTCGCATCGCCATCTTGTTGGGAGTCTTGTCTACCTTCTTTGTTACATTCGTCCGGATATCACTTATCCGATTCACATTCTCGAGTCATTCGTTTTCCCACTCAGTCCACTCATACCATCTTCTTCGAAGTTCTCGCGATACCTTCGTAGGGACTATCTCGCCTCTCTTCTTTCCACGCTCCACTTCGCTATGCCTTCAGTTTATTCGGACGCTACTTGGGCGCCGATCCTCCGATCACGGCCTATCTCTGCCATCTTGTGTTTTTCTTGGTAGTTCTCTCATTGCCGGAAGACAAAGAAATGACCGCGGTGTCCTGCTCGAGCGCAGAGGTCGAGTTGCGAAGCTATGGCTCTCTTGACAACAGAGATTACTTAGCTACGTGGTTACTTGAGGATTTTGGTGTTTTGCCACTACACCAACTCCTCTCTGTCTCGACAAAGACAAAGCTATTAGTATTGCCCGTGATCCTGCGGAAGCATGAGCTCACCAAGCATATTGGTGTTGATACTTCCTTCATGCGGTCTTGTGTGCATGATCAGTGATTGCTCTTCAAGATGCAAAAGAGATCTGGTTTGCCATTCTTAGCCTCTCAAATCATGGCTCTTTGGCGCTCACTGCATCTCTTCAGGTCATCGAATAGTGGTCACATATTAGAAAAAAAATTCAGAAGAAGGATAAGCGTGGACTAGACACTCTAGTGTTCATGTGGACGATTTGGAAGGAGCGTAATGCGCGAATTTTCAACAACAAGAGCAGCCCGTTGTCGCTGCCTTAGGTCTTTCTTTGGCCGTTGTTTTTTTCTAGGCTTTTTCGCCGTTGTTTATCTTCTATTTTTCCTTCTTACTAGCACTTTGATGCTAGTTTTGTACAAACCTTTCTTTCTATCTATTAATGGTATGACACGCAAGCCTCTTGCGTGTTCTAAAAAAACAATTGAGAAAAAGACTTCATATATTGATTCTCCCTTGTCCCTTGAGGATTGGATTGGATTGAATTTAATCATACATGTCAACAGCCTGTGGAGGGCAGATCTCTGACCAAATATAGATCAGGCTTTTTATGATTGAATAGATTAATCATCTCATCAGTCATTCAGTCAATCTTTGTGGTCCAAATGGGCAACAAAATTAATTGACCGTAGTGTCAGCATGGTCTAGAATGAATATATGTGGTTGTTGATAGATGGAAGTATCAGAAAAGGGACCTTTGAGCCAACGAGTTGGGTCAGACACGGATTGGTGCAGCCTAACTAACCAGTTCTAGACCTAGTAAGAGGAGGGCAGGTGCAGCCATGCAACTGCTCCTCCTGGACTGACTCCATTGACATGTAACCATGGTTAGTACTAGAACCACTTAGTCACTAGTTGCATGTTGTTGGTTGTTGGTGCTAAGACAAACACTCTGTGATGATCACATTGTCTTACTAGAATAATGATGTAATGAAATTGTTATGGTGTAAAATTTATAGTACATACAATATTCATAATCTTGTCATTGTTCCATGCAAAGCTGTTTTAGATTATATTGTAACAGAAGCATGTGAGATCCTTAAGACTGCTCTAATTTTTTTCCTCCTTTTTGTTCAGCTGATGCTTTGGTCAGCACTGGACTGGCGAAACTGGGCTACAAATATGTTAACATAGGTACGGATGGCTATCTGAACCCCTATTTCACACGATACATTGAGCACAAAAAATGCTATTCTTTTTAACAATAAGTATTTTTTTGCGATTGAACAATAAGTAATTCATAGCTAAAATGGTTTCCACTTCTTCTATTCAGATGATTGCTGGGCAGAATCTGACAGGGACTACCAGGTAAAGAGATAAAGATTGCCCACAGAAGCAAATCAAACCACCCCCATCATCTTCAGCATTATCGTCAGTACAACTCCAAAAGTATATTTGTAGGATACGAATTCAAGAAAATTTGGTTATGAACTTCAAGAAATTTTATACAGGAACTAATTGTTAACCACCATATTGTGCAGAAGTAAAAATTTTGCTTGCGGACTCTAGTGATGTTAATGTGGCATTATTAGAAGTTTCAGAGGTCGAAAATTATGCATGTGGACACCAATCAGCAATTTAAAATAGTGCTGTTAGAAATTATTGTAATACCTATACAACTGTTAGGCATCCCAACGGCCAGATCACCCTTTTCTTCATTTTTCTCTTTTGTGACGACATAACAAATTTTTTTACTACTGTATGTATTGACAAAGTTGTATTACTACTTCTCAGGGTAACTTTGTTCCAAATAGACAAACATTCCCCTCTGGCATCAAGGTACTTGCAGATTATGTGCACGCAAAAGGGTTGAAGCTTGGCATCTACAGTGATGCTGGGTATGCTAGCTATCCAATTTATCATAACAAGAGCACTAATTTTCTCTCATCCTGTAGTAACTAAAGTCCTCATTAGCCCAAACAAACTAGAGTTTGTATTTAGTAGTGACAAACTGACAATGAACCTGAAACTAACAGTCACTGTGTATTGCAGGACACGAACGTGCAGTAACAAAATGCCAGGATCACTCAATCATGAAGAGCAAGATGTGAAAACCTTCGCATCTTGGGTAAACCCCTTACAACTGCTTACCTGATGGCTGATGCCAAATCAACACTGACCAATGACGCCATGATTCTGATGTTCTTCTAATTCTTGCCTTCTCAACACCAGGGAGTTGATTATCTGAAGTACGACAACTGCAACGATGCTGGGAGGAGTGTCACGGAAAGGTAAAGGAGAACAATATCTCAAACTGCCACATGACCAACACATTGGGCCTAATGTGTAAGCGTTCTGAGTAGATTCTCATGGCCAATGCAGATATACTAAAATGAGCAATGCCATGAAGACCTATGGGAAGAACATCTTCTTCTCCCTCTGTGAATGGTGAGTTTGCTCGTCATAACATGTTTGATTAGATGGTAGAAAAACAGAGCGTTTTTTATTCTCTACTTTGTTTTTGCTGTTTAGGGGGAAAGAAAATCCTGCTACATGGGCTGGCGGCATGGGCAACAGCTGGAGAACAACTGATGACATCGTCGACAATTGGGGCAGGTGCTGCTCATTTCATCTCCTCTGGAATTCTGCTTACATAACTACTGAAATTGATAGGACTGACCATAATTACCCTGTTATTTCAGTATGACATCCCGTGCAGACCAGAACGACAGATGGGCCTCCTATGCTGGACCTGGTGGATGGAATGGTAAGAGTTTCAGATGAGTCTGTTCCTAAAGCGCCTAAACCATTCGAGAGCTTCCAACTAATCAATAGATGATGTTGCGCTTCAATCTCAGATCCTGACATGCTTGAAGTGGGCAACGGTGGGATGTCTGAAGCGGAGTACCGTTCACACTTCAGCATCTGGGCACTCGCCAAGGTACTCATTTTTCTGTGTGTTGACAATGTTGTTGCAATGTTTAATGTTTTTTGCATTTCCTCACTGCAAACCTGGTTTGAATTGTGCAGGCTCCTCTTCTGATCGGGTGCGACGTGCGCTCGATGAACCAGCAGACGAAGGACATACTCAGCAACTGGGAGGTCATCGCCGTCAACCAAGGCAAGCCTTCTCTTTCACATTCTTAACCATACTTCTTGGAATTTTCAGTGTACTCATATTGTGACTTTCTGAACAGATAGACTAGGCGTCCAAGGAAAGAAAGTTCAATCCAACAATGGCTTGGAGGTATTCCTCATCCTCCAATCTGACAATGACTTTCTGCTTTAGTGGCTTTCAACAAGCAATTTGTCCCAAAGCACGGTGCATCCTTAGCATGGTTCTGAAACTGACCATGTTGTGTTAATTTGTCTATAGGTTTGGGCTGGGCCGCTCAGTGGCAACAGGAAGGCTGTTGTTCTCTGGAACAGGCAGGGGTACCAGGCAACCATCACTGCACACTGGTCGAACATTGGGCTTGCAGCACCTACCGCGGTCACTGCTCGTGATCTATGGGCGGTAGGCTTGCTTTCTTCAGAGGTCATACTATATTTCACTGCAGATTTCAGAATTCATTACAACAACTTCCATCTCTTGTGCAGCACTCGTCCTTCTCGGCTCGGGGGCAAATATCGGCTTCAGTGGCGCCGCATGACTGCAAGATGTATGTCCTGACACCAAAGTAATCACGCAAGAAAGCAGAGCTGAGTCCATATTGGGGAGTGCAGCCAATCGATCAGGATTCAGGAAAATGGTTTGCAAGGATTCATAGAGAGCTTAAGTGAATGAGACGCCTTTTGGTTATATATGGTGCAGAAATAAGCTGTAACCTGTAAGTGTATGTAAGCTGCCGTCAAATGTCGGCGCGTGTGTTTCTGAAGTTTTAATGGTAGTTGCAGCGATAAAAATGGCTTTCCTACCACTATCTTCTACTTTGGGGTTTCTTTCGATGCAGTTGATTATTTGCTCCGTAGAAGGCATATGAAAGACGGGTGCATATGATCGATTTTCCCTATAAAATGTGTGCTCAACCTAGATAAACCGACCAAATCTAGTGCAGTCTCTCTGGCTCTCTGCTATTGAATGGCAATGCATCGTTCGTTGCTATCTGAATTTGAGCAGAGAGGACATGAGGGGCGACGTACCGGTGGCTAGCGAGGGAGCTGCGCCTGCATGCCGGCGGGAGAGCGGGCGGCGCCGACCAGTTTATCACCCTGGCGCGATGACCGGGCAGCGGACGACACTCCGCCGGCGAGGCGATTCACCGGCGGGCGGGCACGGGGAACGTGCCGATGCCGGTGCCGGTGGAATGACTCCTGCCTGACTATCACAAGACCGCCGTACGCCGCTGAAATGAGCTCCGCCTCCCCTGAGGCCATCGGCGATCCAGTCCTGGGCCTCCTCTCGCTGTGAGTTCACCGGACCTGAGCGCCCCTTCTCCCTCTTCTACAGCTACAGTCCATGAGAGAGAGAGATAGAATGTCTGGCGTTTTTCCACGTCCGTCAACATTAAAGAAGAAGAAGCATCCAACACCGCGAGACATCTATGGGAGCGTGCTCGAACCGTGGTGGATTGAAAGTCTAAAACTCCCCTTAAGCCACTGTGCTCTTGCACAGTTCTCGCATCAACTATGCCCCAGCACAGTCCTTTGGTAGGGCCAGGGTCAAACCCCTAACCGGCCACTCGCATCAACACAAGCTGAACAAGTGAGCTACGCTTACTCCTCTTCTACAGCTATAGTATTTTATACTGGACAACAAGAAAAATGATAATATGCAAGTGTATGTTAGAAGAAGTCCAATGATTCAGAAGGCTTATGACGGGCTACACATCACCACAGTGGAGCGTGCCAGCCGCCGGGTTGCTGCTGCCACACCGGTCTCCTCGGGCGGTTCTGCCTCTTTGTCAGATAGTCATCGTCGAGGACGCCCAAAAACAAGGAAGATCAAGATTGTTGCACCGCTCCCAATCATAGCAAAGCCCAAACCGACTACTAAGTCCAAGATTAAGGAACTTGTGGAGCTATGTGGGTTAAAGACAGCTGATACTTTCAGAGTGGCAGCTCTCACGGACCGGATGGATCCTTCAGTTGCAGGCTCTTCCGCTTATGTCTGATCTCGAGTTGTCCCATGATCCGGTCCAACCACCCCTTGTTGCAGTGTCGTTTGTAATTGTGCTTTTGTCTTTGACCTGTGGGTCTGTCCTTCCCTTTCTGTACTCAATGTTGTTGTCAGTAGTTCATCGGGTTTATAAGCTGTCTTGGTGCTGGGTGGTTTTGGCCTAATTTCAGTTTCAGTATCATTTCTATCTGCATCTTCTCTTTCTGCGCTTTCTACTCCCTTTCTTCTTTTTTTGTTTTTCTTTTGAGCAACCTAAACAGACTTTCGACCTTAGCCTTTTCTCTGGAAGGGGTGGGTTACTACTGAACAATCTTAAGAGCCACCGCCTATCTACATGAAGTTTTTATCCTGGAATGTGCGCGGGCTGGGAGATGACAGGAAAACAATGCTAGTGTTTTAGACCATTCTTGCTCTGAACCAGACATTGTGTGCTTGCAAGAAACTAAGCTTTCAAGTATTGATGCCTTCAAAGCTATCAGCATCCTGCCGATAAACTTGAGAGATTATCAATACGAACCATCAATTGGGACCTCAGGTGGAACCCTCATATCATGGTGTAGTTCAAAGTTTGATGCCTCACTTCTCAATGCAGATTGCTCTTCCCTCTCCATAAGATTCCACTCTAGAATCAACAATTTGAAGTTTACCATTACAAACATCTATGCACCTTTTGCGGACCAAGAGAGACAACCTTTCTTTCAATCCTTAACAGATCTGCGTTTAAGCATAGCAGGACCATGGATGGTCTTAGGAGATTTCAACATTTATAGATTTGCTCATGAAAAGAACAATGGATAGTTAAATTTGAGTGGTATGTATATCTTCAATGACTAGATTCGAGATCAGGGTCTCATAGATGTGGACATCCCGAACAAGAAATATACATAGTCTAATAAAAGAAGGAATCCAATGCTGATCAAACTAGATAGGATTCTTATTGACACAGAGTGGAACCAGAAGTTTCAAGATATCTCAGCAAAAACAGAGCTGGCCATTACCTCAGACCACAGCCAATCACTGCAGAGATGACTACCAGCATTGCCCCTCTAGAATCTTCTGTTTTGAAAACTATTGGCTTTCCATGCCGGAATTCCAGAATCTGGTGTCACAAAATTGGTCAAAAGGCACAAGAACCTTAGCTAGTATATCGATTGTAAACCTAAAGCTAAGAAGGCTTCGGGCAAGGATAAGAGCCTGGCACAGACCAAAACTTAGCCTACCCAATTTGCTAAGTAACAACAAGCACACTATGGAGTTTCTGGACACCATAGAGGAATGGAGACCACTGATGATCATTGAGTTCATCTTCAGAAAAAACATCAGAGACAACATTCAACGGATAATGAAGCTCTCCGCATTAAAATGGAAGCAGAGGGCAAAAATCAAATGGTGCAAACTTGGAGATGAGAACACACATTTCTTCCATGTTGCATCGACGATCAATCAACGGAAAAATAGTATAAAGGTGCTAATCGACAATGGGATTGAGCATTTTGACAGAGCATCCAAATTGCACATTGCCACTGAACACTTCAGAGATATATGCAGCACGACAACACACTGGCCACCCAATATTGATCTCGCAGAGCTATACCTAAAGGAACAGAGCTTACACTCCCTATCGACATACTTCGCTTGAGAAGAAATTTTGCAAGCAGTGTTACAGTCACCGAACAATAGAAGTCTTGGACCGGATGGTTTCACTAACGAATTCTACAAAAAATTCATAAATACTTTGAAACCGGATCTGCTACAGTTATTCAAAGATTTTTGGATGACCGATCTTAATCTCGCAGGGGTAAGCATATCATACATCACGTTGATACCAAAAAAAGAGACACCGACAGACATTAAAGACCTTAGGCCAATCTCACTCTTACATAGTATACCAAAACTGATTAGCAAAGTTTTGGCTTTAAGACTGAAACCGAAAATTTCTGATCTCATTGATCAAATGCAGTCAGGATTTATTACCAAAAGGTCGATTGCGGACAGTGTCATTCTAGCCTCTAAATTAGTCCAATGTGCACTCAAAAGGAAAAAGCCAACGATAGTACTCAAACTGGACTTCAACAAAGCGTTTGACACGATTAATTGGGAATGTTTACTGTACGTCTTGCACCATAGAGGTTTTGATAGCAGATGGACTGAATGGATGCGTAGCATCCTATCAACCAGCAAAGCGCACATACTCATCAATGGTGCAATAGGCGACCAAATTCAATACCAAAGAGGTGTCCGTCAGGGAGACCCCCATTCTCCATATCTCTTCATTATTGTAGCTGATGTCCTACAGAGATTAATAAGACAGGCTGTGAACAATGGCATAATCTCTCATCCGATGGACATTCAAGGAAACACGCCAATCCTACAATACGCAGATGACACCCTAATCTTTCTGAAAGGCACAATACAGCAAGTGACAGCTTTAAAGGAGCTACTAGATACATTCGCTAGTTTTTCAGGTCTAAAGATCAATTACCACAAGAGCATACTAATTCCAATACATATGTCAATTGAGGATGCAAATACGGTAGCTACTACCTTACAATGTCCTATCAGCTCTTTACCTTGTAACTATCTAGGTCTCCCTCTTGCCACGAGTAGGATTTCCCACAGCTTACTGCAACCGATCATTGACAAGGTGGATAGGAGACTAGCTGGATGGATTCCAGGACTACTATCCTGGGGAGGAAGAATAACAATGATAAATGCAGTGCTATCAGCTATTCCAACGTATTACATGAGTTGCTTCAAGTGGCCGGATTGTAGCATCAACGCTATTGATAAAATTCGGAGGAAGTTCCTTTGGCGTGGAGACAAAGAAATGCATGGAGGTCACTGCCTTGTTGCATGGACAACTATTATTCTGCTGAAAGAACAAGGGGGATTAGGGCTCAAAGACCTCAAACTTCATAACCAAGCGTTACTCATAAAATTCGCAGCAAAGCTATTGTCTAATCATACGAATCCTTGTTTCCAATGGATAAGAATGCGTTATATTCAAAATAACGTACCGACACAACCTCGACATGGAGACACAGCAACTTGGAGAACAATATTGGTAGTACTACAAACGACAGTGCACTTGACAAAAGTGATCATTGGTAATGGATCATACACCATGTTCTGGAAGGACAATTGGATGACAATGGGACGACTTCAGCTTAGCTTACCGACCTTGTACACTTTCGCGGCTCATCCAAATTGCACTGTACGATCACAATATAGGGATGATGTTTGGACGGTTTCGCTGCAGCCAATTCTTTCCCAACAAGCCGCTTTAGAATACCAAGTCCTGCGAGCTCTCCTATCCGACCAACAACTACAATTGGATACTTTGGACCAAAGGGTAATCATATCGACCATGGCTAACCCAACTACATCAGCTCTCTATAGCATTTTGTCATTTCATGGACTTAATTGGCTGGTAAAGGACTACACTTGGATTCGATCAATACCACACAACTGCCGAATCTTCCTATGGCTAGCCTTCAGAGGACGACTAAACACCAGAGACAACATGACAACAAAGTATTGGATGCATGACCCACATTGTGACATCTGCCCTGCAATAGAAACAATCGATCACATTATTTTGCGTTGCAAGCGTGCAGACAGTCTATGGAAAAAAAATTAGGGCTTACAAGAGAGGCAAACTCATCTCAGAATATCCTACAATTCTTGGAAAAAATAATGTTAAGGGATGGAATTTCCCATAAAATTTGGCCAATTTGCTTTGCAGCCTGCGCTCATACATTATGGATTACGAGAAATAATCGAGCTTTTGAACAGTCTGATTGTAATACGACAGTTCTACAACATAAGATTCAAAGTTTGCTCAATCTTTGGATGCACCGGACGAAGCCCAAATATCATGACGGTATTCGGCAATGGAACCAGCTCTTGCTGTAATCCTTTTTCTTTTCTTTTTTCTTTTCTTTTCTTTTCCCTATTGTTTGACAACCTTTGAAATATATTGATCATAAGGTAGAGATTCCTCTACCTTCTTACGCCAAAAAAATATATAATTTTTGAGAGCTAGTCTGTGATGTAGTGATTTGTGTGATAATTTGTTGTCCCCACTGAACAATTACTGGTCAGGTCACACACACACGAAGGGGTGGGGAAAAAAAGCGAGTTAGTGCGGGCTCATTAGTTTGATTCAAAATTACTCTAATTAATTAAACATTGAAATAAGTCAATTTTGAATAAAATTGGATTTTGCTTTGGTTCGACTGGGCTCGTTAGCTCGGTTTTAAAAGTACTTCCTAACTATATATAGAATGATATTAAATTAAATTGTATCAATTTTGAAAAAAAGTTCGGTAAGACAGGTACCTAGCTCGATATCCACCCCTAAGCTCACGTGTTAGATTAAATTCAGTGAGTAATTTAACAATTCTTTTTAAATTCACTCATTGAAGCCTTTCTCGTAGGAATCGATTCTGTGGCGATCTGGCATCTGTGTGTGCCGAACTGACAGTTGCATGTTAGTTGAGACACATGAGCCCTACCTGGTTCAAAGTCCCGTGGACCGCTTCTGCAATAATGCTGAGCTGTTACTACTTTGTTAGTGCTTTGTAGTTTGTGCCAGTAGAGTTGCTCACTGGAGTAGCGACTATTCTAGACTTAGTGGACAATGCCACATAATTAATATTTAATATTGAGGCCATGTCTTGGTGGTCGGTAGAGTGCAACATGGGCTAGAAAATCAAGCTAATGAATGAAAGAAAATTCACTGCTAGGAAGAAAAGGCAAGCTGCAGGAAGCATCCCTGCATTAGCCCCTTTACTTCTTGCTGCACTATTCAGTGATAGATGATGTCTGCTTTAGTATTCACATTTCTGGGGTTCATATTGAACTCTTATTAATTATCGTTGAAGTGAACAATTATTCCCTGATTGAAATTCAGGCTTGGCCTTGGCTGTAAATATGGATCTTGCTCCTTTCAAGCCGGATATTGACGAGCTACTAGTCGATTATGCCAAGATAACTTTGATCTCCCATGCAATTTCCCTAGGTGTGTCATGTGCGTATTAACTGTTGATAAATGACACTCTTGGGTTTCCTATTGGTAGGAAAATTGCACGCATTCACCGATTTCAAGAGAGTGTGGATAGCAAAGAAATTTTCTTATATCTATGAAGGCAGACCTAAGACAAACTCGGGTGTTTTCATGTAGTCCCTCTTTTTGCATTGTATCGGTAGGCTATGGCTTTCTAGAAGTTGGCACTGCACCGCAAATAATCCTTTCTATAGTCATTGCTTAACTATTTTCGCTTTCTTGTGTATTACAGATCATATGACTTCTCAAAGTTCTCTACCTCAAAGATTGGCTGGGCTTTACCACCTTTACTATCTTTACGAGTGCCAACCATACAAGCCACATTTCAAGATTTATTTCTCTTGGTAAGGTATATAACTATATATATTTGAGTCACTAATTTGGCGCTTCTTGGAAAGTGAAGATTAATACAATCGATATGTGTTCGCAACAGAGGATTAAAGAAAGGGTGCAACTAGCAGCCGTACGTCCGTTTTGAAATTAGAAATCGGACGCCCGGCGTGACGTCAGATGTTTTCCTAAGTTTGCAACATTCCATATCAGTTCTCGTACGATTTCTAATCTGACGTGTTGATGTACGCCCGGCGTATGTACGTATACATCTTTGTTTGTGTGTATACGTACATACACCGATTTGTTTGTATACATGTTATATTTGTTTTTGTTGACATACATCTGACGTCACGCCCAAAAAAATATGTGATGAGCACAAAATTTTCTTATCGTACGTGCGTGCATCACATCATCATCACACACCGATTCACGTATGTACGTATACATCGCAAAGGGTAAAATGCCAGACTTTAATTTATCCGACCAAGATTAACACAAGTAAAAGGGGCAGAAATACGTCGATGTATGCAACATCCTCTGGACACGGTTGCAACATCATCGGACAACGGTTGCAACATCCTATGACAATAGTTGCAACATCCTCCGGACACGGTTGCAACATCCCTAGACAACGGTTGCAACATCTCAGGACAATGGTTGCAACATCCCTGGACAATAGTTGCAACATCCCCCGGACACGGTTGCAACATCCCTGGACAACGGTTGCAACATCTTAGGACAATGGTTGCAACATCCCCGGACAACGATTGCATCATCCCCGAACAATGGTTGAAACATCCCCCGGACAACGGTTGCAACATTCCCGAACAACGGTTGCAACATCTCCAGACAACGGTTGCAACATCCTAAGACAACGGTTGCAACATCCCTAGGCAACGGTTGCGATATCCTAGGACAATGGTTGCAACATCCCCGGACAACGGTTGCAACATCCTAGGACAATGGTTGCAACATCCCCGGACATCGGTTGCAACATCACCGGACAACGGTTGCAACATCCTAGGACAATAGTTGCAACATTCCCGGACAATGGTTGCAACATCCTAGGACAATAGTTGCAACTTCCCCGGACAACGGTTGCAACATCCTAGGACAATGGTTGCAACATCCCCGGACAACGGTTGCAACATCCCCGGACAACGGTTGAAACATCACAAATCAAAACAAAATCTGGAGAGAGAAAAACTCGTTGAAAAAATTTGCAGCATCATCGTGAACAGTATGCAACATTTTTTTTCTACAGATGCAACATTGTAATAGCTTTATTATTAGCGACTCACTCGGGTAGAGCGTGTATGATACGTCGTACGTATGTACAGTATCATTACCCATTAATGAATGGCAAGTATGACTTTGTTTCTTCAGCATTTGGCTCAGCCTAGTTTGAACTTTCAAACATCAAACAACCAAATGCTTTGCATGTTCATCACTTAGTCACGCTAATAGTCAGGACTCGTATCATTACCCAATCAACATACTAAAGTAACCATATAGCCATCGTGCACAAATAATTATTAATTACCCATCGCCAACATGGTCCCCATTTCCAGAGTCAATTCATTCCAATTAGTTTAAGACTCATGCTGTCATGTGGGACACCCAATGCAGCCGACGACCTGGACAGCGGCATGGTCGTGATTCAGTTATCCAAAATAGAATGGGGATGGAGCGTACGAAGACATCGGACATACGGTTCGTATCATTTCCCTTAAAGAAACTCAAATATTTCGTTGTTGAGGCTAAGAAAAATGGAATGGGTGTTGTACCATCACTTGTTAAAAGGATGCTGGACAAAGGCATGTTTTTGTCTGGGTTCATCAATTTGATTGGTGACCTTGGGGCGAAGCAGGTTGATGAATTAACTGCATTTTAGAATAAACAAGTGAAATTTGCATGTGACAAGTACGTGCGTTTCTCTTCAATGCCATCTTTCTTCATCATTAGTATTTGTGTTTTCTTCTTGCATTGTAGTATGCTATTTTCTGCATGCTATTTTCCTATGCAAACAAGAACACATAAATTATTAATTGCTCATGTTTTGACTGTTGTTTTTGTTTGCAGGTTGTTTGTGAATACTAAAATAGGGAGCTATACGTACATGGACTTGGTAAGTTTTAGTCTCTTTACATACATCACTGCTTTTTACTTCCTTTCATGGCTTTTTCCCCGCATTTTAACACACTCCTGGTCACAGGATCAATGTTGTCATTTACATTGTTCGTCCTCCCTGCCTCTCTCTGAGTGGCGTAGGGAGGTGCAAGATGGTTTTTTTTTAAAAAAAAACACCCTTATTCCTAATGATATTTTTATACGGATCCATTTAATTCTTAAGATTTTTAAGGGATTGACCCCCCACAGGATTCCGTGTCCACTACTGCTGTCTTCCCCCTTGCTTTGCCAATGCTAGTGGCTGGTACTAAGGATCAAAGAACCGTTAACCGGAACCGGTAATCGGAAAAACCTGTTGAAAACCGGTCGAAATTCAGAACCCAAAATTTGAATTCAAATTTCTCCCGTCCGGTTACCAGGCGGTAACAGGAAAAACCGGTTGGAAAAACTGGTAAAACCGGAAAGCAAATAAAATTGGGTAATTAGTAATTGTAGAATGTTTAATGAAGTAGCAATCCTCCAAGAGTTTAATGAAGTAGCAATTGTAAAGAATAGGAGGATGTGCAACTATAATTTCAGATTGGTTTTAACTTTAAATTGATACATGCTAAGATCTCTTCTTCTAGAATTCTAGTAATGGATACTGTATCCAAGCATAGCCAATTCCAGATGTGGTTAAGGGTAAACTTCATGCTCTTTTATGCAACTCTTAGTGACTAATTATAAAGATGTGCATCAGTGATGTTTATATTTGATTAACATTTTTAGCAATTGGAAGCTTGGAATGCAAATTACTAAAGGAACACAACATCCAATGCTCTAAAGAAATCAAAAAAATCAAAATCAAGTTTGAGATTTTTTCAACCGGGATTTTTCTCCCAGACCCTGGTTGGTACAATCTTGTGACCGTTCTAGTTATATGGTTTGAATATAAGCTCGTTCAGGTGGAGCCGAGATTCCCCTTATTATCCTTGGTAAATAATTACTATGATGTGTAGGGTTGACAAGACATCAACATAAAAACAAGCTCTGTCTTTTATTTTTTAGAAATGCTACACATATTCACTTCTTTTACTGATACATTGATCTGCGTCTAGGGTGCGGAGTTTGAACTTGATAACATCAAGAAATTGTCGATGGATTATGCTAAAGCCAAAGAATTGGCCTTGGCAGGTGCTTGCTGTTGTTGGCATTGTGTTATTCAACTTCCGTGGGTACTCTTTGGAACTTTATTACCATCTACACTAGTTTTGACCCTCATGCTATCCTTTCGTCCTTTTCACCTTCACAGAGGCAAGCCAAACTGTTGATGTTGAAGATGCTAAGCACATTCTTAAGAATGACAAACTGTTGGGTGATAGGGTAAAGGAAATTATCAAAGAATGGGATGCCCAGAAGGAAGAATTCTATGAGAAGACAGGAGTATCTCGCCGTGATGAACTAGCGGTGGTTGGCAATGATGAATCAGAAGTATTCCATCATGAAAACGATGGCTTTGATGAGATAACGCAGCTGCTGCTAGAATGAAGAGTTCAAGAGCATCTACCTAGGCCCTGAATAACTGTAGCACTACTGATATCCCTGCGCAACCCATAGTATGAGATGAAAATCGTTCATTGGCGTACTAGATTCTCAGAATAGTTTTTGATTCACGATCTTTCAGTGTTTTTTGTACACTGTACGTTGAAAACAACTTGTACATAGTTCTATGTTGGAACTGTTGAATCTTACCTAATGTACATAATAGTCCCGCATCACCTGCATTAGCGCTTGCAGACATTTGTCCATGTATTCCATTACCTTGCAATGGTGTAGTTCATTAGTACATACTTACAGTACATTACCCATTGAAATATAGATATTATTCTCTAAGTAAATGCTTCAATTTGCGGCCTTGGTATGAACCAAAATTTCCCAATTTGGTCAACTGATGTTATCAATTTGGACGCCACTAGCGCTCGGATGTACGATCCGAGCGCTAGTGTCGTACGCTACGCGTTATCATTCAATCTGGCGTCATGGGATTTAGCCGTTTGATCTCAGCGTGTTTTTTCTTCCTCCCGAAACAAGCGATCTCAACGTGTTTTTCCTTCCTCCCGAAACAAGTGAAAAGGAATCCAGTGCAACATCACGCACCCTCCCGACAAAACAAAATCCGCCCAAAACTCCTCCTCAACCCGATCTCGTTCGTCGGGCGAGTTCTTCAAACTCACCCATGAGATTCGAAATTTCCCCTCCAAATTCGTCCCAATGGCACAAACAAACACACAACATTGTAACATTTGAAGAAAATAGTGGAAACATTCGAAAATAATTATTGCAATATTTTTGGAACAATTATGCAATAATCAAATGGTGGAGGACTGCAACAAAAAGCGATGTCACAATATTGCAACATTTGAAAAATAACAGTGGAAATATCCGAAAATAATTGTTGCAATATTTTTATAACAATGATGCAACAATCAAATGGAGGAGGGGCTGCAACAAAAATAAAAAACACCATGAAAATGGAAACATCCATCCCTAACAATCCTGAAATACTAAACCCAACATTTTCAAAATTTTGTTGCAACAATCAAAATAAATAGATAAAACATCTCACAATTCTTATTGCAACAACTCGAACAACTTATTGCAACATCACACATATCTCTAGGGTGATGACCTTTTCTTCTTTATCAACCATGGCCACAACACTCATGGAGTCCATGCTCGCCCACGATGGAGCGTGGCTGACCTTAAGGGTGGAAAAAAAAGCTCAAAACTTGCGAGCCAGCTCGGCTCATTAAGGGCTTGGCTCGAACTTGGTCCTTTAACGAGCTGAGACGAACCGGCAATTTAGCTTGTTTTCTTAACGAGCCGAGTTCGAGCTGGCTCGCGAGTTGCTCGTTAAGCTCATTTAGTTCGTTAAAAACCAAGACAAATTGAAAGCAAGAGCACAAAGCCACCCCATCCCAAAGAACTGTTAGGCGGTCCAGGGAGGCCCAAGCCCCAAGCTGTGATCTCTTGACTTTCTGAAAATTTTATTAAGCTGATTTTCCTTTTTAGCGTGGAATAATTCAGAATTTGCCACAATGAATAGATGAATTTCAGGATTTGCCCCCTCTGTGTCTATGACATGTGGGTCCTTAGGCGGTCCAGGGAGGCCTAAGCTCCAAGCTGTGATCTCTTGACTTTCTGAAAATTTTATTAGGCTGATTTTCCTTTTTAGCGAGGAATAATTTAGAATTTGCCACAATGAATAGATGGATTTCAGGATTTGCCCCCCCTATGTGTCTATGACATGTGGATCTTGGACCCACATGTCATAGACACATTAGGGCAAATCCTGAAATCCATCTATCTCATAATGGCAAATTCTGAAATCCCCCTTGTAACGAGCCGAGCCAGCTCGTTATCCACCCCTAGCTGGCCTAGGTGGCGCTCATGAGCACAAACGATAGCATCCTCGAAAAGGAGAGGCCATTCACGTAGGGCTCCAACCATGACCACGAGTGGCGAGAGGGGAGAGGAAGAGGAAGGAGAACGCGAGCTCCTGCCAACTGCGGCCATGGTGAAAGAGATGGAAGGAGAGAGAGGGAGGCATGGAATAGATAAGCTTTTGGAGAAGAGACTGGAAGCAGGAGACTCGGAAAGTGTGGGCGGAGTGTTTTGAGTGCGTGGAATCTGGATGTGTGGATGGAAACCAGACACGTCTAAGCTAGGCATTTGAATCGGTCGATTTTTTTTGTTCTCCCACCGTTACTACTATAGAAAAGGTCTTTACAGACAGTTCAAAAACGTCATCACAGATAGTTTCGTGAGCCGTCTAAGTTTATGGGTCAGTAATGACATGAGGTCATCACAGACGGTTTTTGAATCGTTTGTGATGTATACTATCACAGACGGTTATTAACTCAGAATTGTTTGTGATAGTTAACTATCATAGACTGTTTGTAGATAAAACCGTCTGTGATAGCGGATATATCACAGAAAGTTTGTAGATGAAACCGTCTGTGATAGTTTACTAGCACAGACGGTTTATAGATTAAACCGTCTGTGATAGCGGATGTATCACAGATAGTTTGTAGATAAAACCATCTGTGATAGCTGATGTGTCACAAACGGTTTGTAGATGAAACCGTCCGTGAGAGCTGATGTATCACAGACGATTTATCCTAAGGAACCGTCTGTGATATTCTTTTGTATTGCTAAATCTATTTATGTTTATTGGCTAGCCTCAGGAAATGCTAGCCATACCCTCTGAAATAAGCTGAAACACAACAAGTACATGTATACATCCAATTCACATTCTTTTCAGAAACAAGAACATCCATTTCATAAATCAATTAACTAAAATGAACCATTCATGTACATTTACACACATGTATCATTAAGTTCAATCTTATCCCAATCAAGTCCAATCTACATTGTGGAACTTCCCATCTGGATTTATGACCCCACGATTCAAGAATGACGCAAACTGTCCTTGAATATTTATGAGTTGGCCCTATTCCAACGCAGTTGTAGCGATGCTCGCAACCTGTCGCTAGGAAGATTAAATTCGTGTTTATATAAATTGGTAAGTATAAAATAATTATTGCAAGATTGACATGCCTGAGGATCATTGGTCATCGCGGAACCAACGAGTAGTTCCATGTTGTGGCAAATATAGTATCCACAGTTGTTACCCGGCGGTTACTGGTGGCACTGCAAAAATAGAATTAGTTAGTTCGAGAGGCATTACTACAAAGTGTTATATAAAATTAATGTGTACTAGTGAATACCAGGAAATTTAGATCGTGTCGCAGGATCCTTCCCTTGGATTTCCTCCTTTAGCAAAGTACACGGTGAACGGCCTATGTAATTCTAAGAAGTTAGCCTTAGCCATTGCAAATGAAGGAAAGACTACAATAGAGTTATCTATGGAGGAAATGTGTTTACCTGTTGATTAATTGTCGGACAACTGTGAAGTCGTGTTTGGCCCTCTTTAGGGAATCTAGGTATATTACCATATTCCATTTTGGTATAATTACAATTAGAATCCAATAGAACCTACACAGGTATGTCGCCATGGTCATTAAACCTAAGTTTGTGTTGCTTATAAAGTACAAATCAACAAGTATAGCCATTAGTGCACCACTTACTCCTAGTTGTAGGGCAAAAATATGAATTCCTTGTCGCGGTGAGCCCTTGCCGCATCTGTGCAAGTAACTTTGATGCAGGTACATCCTGTGAAGTTGACACCGGTGCAGGTAGCTCCGGTGTAGATACTTCCCGTGTAGTTGACACCAATGCGGATAGCTCCAAGCAGATGTCACTCTTGGGCCACTGGATGAATGATCCAATGGCTTGGCCTAAATTCATGACCTCGTCGTTTGGGGCATCTCCAGCTGGACGACATCGAAATTGGTATAAACACTGTCCACATTCACTTTTGTAAAACCCGATACTATATTTACACCATGCAGCAAGGCCCCGACACCGGATAGATACGCCTGGCCCCAAGCAGCATCTAGGGCAACGGAGGCACATCTCACTTGGAACTTGCACTTAGTAGCCACCTACGTAACGATACAAAATTAGCTACTCCAATAGGCCTATCAATGGATCGAGCATTCCATAGGTAATAATTATTACTATGATGTCATCAATAGGAAATTTGTCGTCGCTTTCTAAGTTATGGTTGGACGTGCAGCTACTAAGACATTTGGGGGGGGTGGCTAGCACAAGAGCTTACAGGGCTTCCAACTGATTTGCCCTAAGCCTTTCCTTTGTGAGGGATGCACGAATCTCCTCTCGTGTGACATCTCGCATCTTCTCTCTGAGGGATGCACGAATCTCCTCTCATGGCAGTGCTTCGTACTCGACTTTGGCTCTCTTCCTACTCCGATACGCCCCGGAGTCCTCTGGAAATCCATGTTTTCATAGAACATAAAGACCAAGGCCTCTCGTGCGACCGGATGCTCCTTGTTTTCCAGGGCCGCGGAGAGTATATCTCTCACCCTGCCTACCTGGAATGAGCCTTGGGAAGATTGTGTTGTACTCAACGCTTCCTGCAAGAGTCTGACATGTTATTTCATTTCCTATGAAGTTATCGAGTAATTACAAACTAGGTAGTTCGATATCTTACCAAGCGCTGGGACACTTTCTCGTCTGCGGGGTTTGGAAAGGAGATGGCCCCCAAGACATGGTAGATGACATCACTCTTAGCCATTTTCGGGTGCACTCATTAGGGATCTCGACAAATGGCGGGGAGGCATCCCAACGGTTTGCCTGCTCATCCTGATCCCTCCATTGCGGGATTTTACTCGCATACCCAACGGTGTCGAGTCTATGGGGGTGCGTGTTTTTTGTCTGGAGGGCCCTGTGCGTCACACTTTCACTTCTAAAATCATTTGTCATCTTCTTCACCATAAAGTCTTGCCAGTACTCTGTCATGAACAGATACTTCTGGAAGGGTGGCGAATTCTTGTCCACGTATTGCTTGATAAGCATGCTCTTGAAGTTGCTCCATGCTTTGCACGCCTGTAGCAATGCGTGTTGTCGCACGGAGGCCTGGTGTTGTTCCGGTATATTAAACGATCGGAAAATATCCGTCAGCAGCTCATCTTTATGATCTTTGGTCAACTCCTTCCATGAATCGTAGGTGATCTTGACCTGTTCCTGTGCAACTATTCCGACCGTTCTCCGGAATGCAGACGCTGCTCGAGGAGGATTGAGAGGGGTCTCAAACGCATCGACCTTTGTGATGGTAAATCGGCTCTCGGACCTTTTCAATATTCCTCTTTTTCTATCGTGCTTGGATATTCTAGAGGACGGCGCATTAGACGCATTAGGTGATGACGACGAAGAATGAGCTAAAGATATCTTCACAAGAAATAGAAGTTCTGACACACATGAACATATTATTATAAGATTCTCTATATGTATGGGTAATATGCTCAACACTAACATCATGTGAACAAATGAAATCGACATAAAGCTAAGATTTAACATTTTGATATTGCTCTCAAATGTAGAGTTGCACAAGATTTAATCTTCGCCTTCTCGCTACTTTAGTCTATACTCTTCATTAATTCAATTTGACAATATTAATTCAAACTTTGAGCTCTAAAATAATGCTTTACTTATTTGATAACATGATCTTTAAACAAAAGACAACAGATAATTATACTTTTGGCCTGGAGGTTCAACTAATTAACCAATCGAATGTAACAAACTAAATGCTAAAGATCAATCAACAATAGTAAGCATTCCAATTAGAGCTCAAGTTCAAACCTGATTATCAAAACAATTTCAGCATAAGACTATTATCATCACAGAGCATTCATCTCAAGCCCACTACAACCCACATTGCAATATATGCAGGTAGCAGTATTAAGCCCACCACATTGCATCGGTTACCTTTGTGCGTCAAGGAGAAGGATGAACAAGGAGCACTAGAGCAGCAGGGCAGTGTGGAAGGGGAGGCATGCCGGGCTCGGGGGAGGAAGAGGTGACATGTTCTCGGGGGAGGGGAGGAGGCGCGTCGGTCTCGGGGGAGGAGGGACGCCGGGTTCGGGGAGGTCGCGGCTCATGCTCGGGGAGAAAGCGGCGTGCTCCGGGGAGGAGGCGCGCCTGGCTCGAGGAGAAGGCGGTGTCGAGGATGGTGGCGACAGGCTCGGAGGAGGAGAGTTAAAGAAACTTAATCATTTGAGTGGGGGGCACAGGCAAACCCTAGAGTCCGAATATAAATAGGGTGGTACTTCACAAACAATTCTAAAATAGAACCGTCTGTGATAAATACACATCACAGACGGTTCCAATAAATAACCGTCTATGATAGCTATGTATCACAGGTGGTTTGTAGATTCTATTGCCGAAGCACGTCCTTGTGCTGGTCGATATATAGGGACACTTCAGTCATGTGTTGCAAGACCGTGAAATAGGTTTGAGCATACGCTCTCATCTCTAGAGTGATTGCTTTCCTTCCGATGGTCCCGATACCCTCAAGCCCCCCTCATGACGAGATCGAGGTACACCTATCGGTTCGACCTGAGCCATGTAATCGACGCTGAACTCAATGACCTCTTCGGTTGCATAACCTTCGACGATGCTGCCCTTCGGCCGAGATCGATTCCATACCAGGACTTGAGAATTCCCATGAACCTCTTGAATGGGTACATGCTACGTAGAAACATGAGCCCGCACATCTTTATCTCCCTCACAATGTCAACAATGAGATGGACCATGATATCGAAAAACGAGAGGGAAATACATCTCAAGATGACATATAGTCGTCACCACTTTGTCCTACAGAGCATCTAGTCCTTCAGGATCGATGATCTTCTGAGCAATTGTGTTAAATAAATAACACAGCCTCATGATTATCTCTCGGACCTTGATCGGTAAAATACTTCTAATTGCAACAGGGAGCATATGTGTCATCAGCACATGATAATCATGAGACTTCATGCCAATTAACTTCAAATCTTCCATCGAAACAAGTTTCTTCATGTTAGCGGAGTAACCGGACGGAACTTTCACACCATGCAAGCACTGGCACAGTTCAGTTCTCTCAGCCTTGGACAGAGTGTAACAAGTAGGGGAAATGTATATTCGTCCTTTATTGGTCTTTGTCGGTGCTAACTCAGGTCTGATGTCCATATCAACCAAGTTAAGCCGTGCGTTGACACCATCGTTTGTTTTGTCACGAATATTCAGTAAGAGACCAATCAAGCTGTCACATACATTCTTCTCTACGTGCATGACGTCGATGTAGTGGCGAATTTCTATGTGCTCCCAATAAGGTAAGTCCTAAAATATTGATCTTTTCTTCCAGATGTTCTTCTCACGGGTCCTCGATTTACGTCCCTTTCCGAGCACAACATCTAAATTCTTAACTATATCATAGACCTCTTTTCCACTTAAATGCCTTGGAGCTGACATGTCCTTCTTCTCTCCGTTGAACTGTTTCTTCATCCTACGGTATGGGTGAGCCCTCCGAAGGAACCTACGGTGACGCATGTACATGGTTTTGTACGAGTGCTTCAGCCACACACTCTTGGTATCATCTAAACAGTGAGTTCATGCTTTGGCCCCTTTTGTACTCTGGCCTGATAGGTTAGCAAGGGCAGGATAATCATTTACGGTGCAGAACAACAAGGAGCGTAAAATAAAGTTCTTTCGTTTGTACGCATATCATACATGTACCCCTTTCATCCACAGTATTTTTAGATCTTCCATTAATGGTGCTAGGTACACATTAATATCATTCTCAAGTTGCTTCGGCCTTTGGATAAATATCGGTAGCAAAATATACTTTCGCTCCATACACAACCAAGGAGAAAGGTTGTAGATACAGATAGTCATGGGCCAAGTACTATGTCGGCTACTCATGTTACCGAAATGATTCATTCCATCTGTACTCGATCCAAACCTTATATTTCTCGGTTCTGCACCGAAGTCTGCAAACCACCTATCGATGTTTTTCCACTTGTTGGAATCGGCAGGGTGTCTTAGCTTTCCATCCTGTTTACGCTCCTCCAAGTGCCAATGCATCTGTTTTGCCTCCTTTGGATTCGCAAAAAACCGCTTCAAACAGGGAATTACAGAAAAATACCATGTCACCTTAGCAGGAAGTCATTTCTTCACCTCGATTCCCTCGCCGTCATCTGATTGATTCTTATGCTTGTATCAGGATGCGTTGCACACCGGACATACATGCATGTTTACGTACTCTTTACGGTAGAGAATATAGTCGTTTACAGACATGCATGTATTCTTTCTACTTCCATTCCCAATGGACAAAGAATATTCTTGACTCTATAGGTGGTTTTGGGCAACTCGTTTCCATCCAGAAGCATGTCCGCTCAGAGACCTAACAGCGTCGTGAAACTCTTATCGGACCAACAGTTGCTTGCCTTCAATTTCAGCAATTCAAGCACGACTGCCAACCTTATATATTTCGGCTTATAGCCCGGGAACAAAGGTTTCTCCAAGTCCTCCATCAAGCCCTCGAATTTACCAAACTCACCCTTATTATAGTCCACTTCTGCATCGCGAAGCATCTGATCCAGATTGTCATCGTGCAGCCTATCCGAATTAGAACCACAATCGATATCATCCGGCGGCATATCGTTGACTTCGTCGGCGATGTCGTTATTACTACCTTCCTGTATAATATGTTCTTCACCATGACTAGTCCAACGTGTATACCTCCTTTGAAATCCATTCGAATTAAGTGTGTTTCGATCTGCGCTCGGTTCTTAAATATTTTCAGATTTTCATAGTCAATGCATGGACAGTACATATATTCCGCCCTCTTATTCAACATATCCTCCTTGGCAACTCTTGTAAAAGCAGACACGCCATTAATATACTCTTTACTCACATGATTCTCTGCATACATCCAGTTTCGGTCCAACTACGCTACGCATATAACAAAATTTAGTGTTAAATGTTGAATTAATTAATTAGTATACTATAGATGCAACTTTTGATATGTCATTTGAAATATGTATATCTGATGAACTGAAAAAACAACAATGCATTACAATAGGAGTGCAATAATATGTGTGTAATTAATGGCAACAACACCAATAAAATTCAAACTTCGGCCATGCATCCTAGGGTCAGGTTATTCATCACAAACACATTATAGACAGCCCACCCAACTTCTACTAATTAATTTGCAAAAGTAACTGAAATCTCAAGTACTTATAATCAACTTCAGATGGTAAGAAGTTAGATCTAAACAATTTTTAATTCTCTCTTTGCCAAGCTAGATCTAGAATATAATGCATTTATGAACAAATTACTAACCATCGATAGTCAAGAATAAATGGATCTACAATCACTTTCCAAATCCGCGGTCTCCTTTCACCAAATTGCCTCAAAGCCCCACCTCCTCAAAGTAGTAGCAGCAAGAACAGAGCTGAAATTCAAGACAAATCTGTGAGGGCTGTGTCTGCAATAAGTGATATTATCATAGACGGTTTTTAATACAAACCGTATGTGATGAGGATGAGAAGTCACAGACGGTTCATGTTGAAAACCGTCTATGACATATCACAGATGGTTCTGACAAAGAACCAGATATTACATCTTCACAAATGATTTTTAGTGCAGCCAATAATACAGACGATCACTAAATCAAAACCGACTGTGATTGTATTTAATACATACAGTTTTTGTCAACCGTCTGTCATGAGACGTCCGGTATTAGTTTTTTTTGTGTTAGTGTGTACGCCCAAACAGTAGCATTATCCTATCAATTTCTCATGATCCTGGTACCTAGTAGATTGAAATCGCTGGAGTCTACATGTACACCAATGACGACAGGTTGGCTAAGTTGTCTGTCGATTCTGGGTTGGGACATTGGCTACTAACTGCAAATCAAACGGCTGCTTGCTAGTATTTTCGGATCAACTCTCAACATGAGAATCATCGTACGCTCACCACGCAGGAAACAACCAACCCATTCAGCAATTGCCAACCGTTTGCTACAACTTGTGTTTCCCGCTTGCACTCGCGAGTTGCGACTGCGAGGTCATGAGACTGAAGCCACCCACAGCGCCGTGAGTTGAGCCCCTGAGACGGGACAAGAACGCGCAAGCGAGATGCGTAGGGGTGGATAACGAGCCAGCTCGACTCAGCTCGGCTCGTTAAGACTCATTAAAGAAACGAGCTCGGCTCGACTCGTTAAGTTAACGAGCAGAAAACCAGGTTCGGCTCGGCTCGTTAAAAAACTAGAACTCGGCTCGTTAGGCTCGTTATCAAAAAACATCTATGTAGTCCACAATTCACAAGTTCACCCATGCAGATCACAATTCACAAGCTCACAATCATCAATAAACATCTATAGCATTGATCACAAGTTTACAATCATCAACAAACATCTATAGCATGCTAAATGTCATAATCAAGAGGGTAGCCAAGGAGGAGCTCGGGGCGGAGGGGCGGTGCCGTGTGGGAGAAGGAGGACGAGGGGCCAGCTGGGGAGGAGGAGGATGAGTGGCGGTGGGGGAGGAGGAGGGGCACCAACAGTGGAGGAGGAGGAGGGCGTGGGAGGAGGAATAAGGGCGGAGGAGGCGGCGGGCGCGAGAGGAGGAGGCGGCGGGCGCGAGAGGAGGGGGAGGCGGAGGAGGAGAGGGCGGGCGGCGGGGGAGGAGGAGGGGGCGGCACGGGAGGCGGAGGTGGGCGGCGGCGTCGGGCTGGAGAAGGGGAATCGAGGGGAGGAAGGGAGGACGAGGGGGTCGGTGTGGGACTAGGTCTGGGAGGCGGGCGGGGGCGGGGGCGGGGGGTTTGTTTAGTGGCGAACTGGCGACGCCACGCCTGGTAACTCGCGAAACCGAGTTAAACGAGTTAACTAGTAACTCGCGAACCAGCTCGGCTCGGCTCGTTAAGAAAACGAGCTAATTTGCTAGCTCGGCTCGGCTCGTTAAAAGACTGAGTTCGAGCCGAGCTGACTCGCGAGTTTTGAGTTTTTTCCACCCCTGAGACGCGGCGCGGAGTCAGTGCGGCACCCTCGGGCCGCAACGAGCGTGCGCGCGCGTTCCTGTTCCGCCACGCGGCCGAGCCGAGCAAGTGAGCAGGCCGCGCCGCACTGCGCTGTTCCCGTGCAATCCAAGCCCAACAGCACGCAAATGGATCTTCTGCACTGGAAGTGTCCCGATCTATCCGATCAAAAACAAATATACGTTGTCACGCACACACCAATCGCTCTCCACGCAATCCTCTGCATGACTGGATCCGAACACCACACATGCGCCGTACGAGCAGAACAGCAGCGGCAGGACAGGTCGGAACCGAGACATTCGGTAGATTTAAGCCGACGGATCCGAAAAGAAGGGCACAGATCACCCGATACAGGGTGCTACAGTGTTCACGAATACTATCGATGCTACCGTGTTTGCTAAAGTTAAAAACGAGACATCCTAATTCCCTTTTCGATCCGACGGCAGCTACTGTATCTGTATGTGCATGTGGAATTGCCATTCAGATTTCCTCTAATGCAAGTTATGCAACTGTCTTAGAGCAACATTGGCTAAATGCATCCGTGCTATTGTAGCTATTGTGGCTCCTCCAAGTCTTTCTATCTGTCTTCTAATTGGGTACAGCAATTTTCTTATAATAATACTCCAAGCAGAACGAAAACACGACGCGGATCCCTTGCGAGTCCTCGGAATCGTCGCCGAGGCACCATGTCCTGTGCACAATCGGAAAGGATCGATGTCCGCGAGCCCGGCCACGGGACCCCAATTCTTCCGAGCTCCACTCGTTCCCCATCTTCTCGGCATGGCGGTGGTGAGAACAAAGATTCTTCGTCGTTGCCTTGGTTGCAAAATGGGTACTGGTACTGCTGGCGTGGAGTCCTTCCTCCCAATCTTCTTTGGCCGCCACAGACGCCTTTGTCCAGCATGAATTCCGGTGAGTTCCAAATAGCCAGATCCTATTTTTTTTATTTAATAATCAGGCCAACTCGAAATGTACATGTGAGCTCAGATGCAATTTGTGAATAGCTATCTATAGCTCTGCAGCCCATTGAATATAGTCATCTTCCTATGCAGCAAAATAGGACTTCAATTTTTTTATACCACATCTGGAATGCTTCAGTTTTACCTGCTTGTTCAAATCATATTTCAGTCTATGATCTTGACTGTCCCTGTGGTATGTTTTCACAGGCGCCATGGATTCAGAAAGATCTTTTACCGACATGATTACAAGGGGTTGTAATCCTGCTGCTTTGTCTGATAATGTCCCACCTCCTAATGAAACGCCAGCATGTGATGAGGCCCCAGCAAGTGTGAAAGGGAATCAGAAAAGGTCCAAGAATTTCAGTGTCGAGGAGGACGAAATGTTGGTCTCAGCATGGCTAAATGTGAGTTTGGATCCAGTGCACGGAGTTGATCAATCACGTTCGACATATTGGAAAAGAATATATGATTATTTTCATGTCAACAAGACATTAGATTCTGATCGAACGCAAAGCTCCCTAATGAGCCGGTGGTCTGGTATTCAACATGATGTGAACTTATTTGCTGGTTGCGTATCAAAGATAGAGGCTAGAAATCAAAGTGGCTTATCTATCCATGATAAGGTTAGATAACAAACCTTGCCCTTCCAATTGTATATGATGTTTGTCTATGTCATGCAATCTCGTGTTTCAATATGGGGAAAAAAAAATGCATTAAGAATGTTCAAGTCCGAGGAATGCAAAGACCGAATTTCCGTACATCCATTCTTTGGAAAAATTGAAAGACCAGGCCAAGTGGAAGAATAGGAGCAATCAGAGTGGAACGACTGCAAGGAAAAAGCAAAAGAGCACGGCGAATTCAAGTCCTGCAGCGGCTGCACAATTAGTTGCCACTACTAATGGTGAAGATAGTCAGGCTGCAATGCCTACAGTGGTTCATTGCGATGTCCCTCAACGGAACCACGATGATGTGGTTCATTGCCAATATCCGTTGCTACTATGTGGGCAGCAGCAATATATAATTCATCGTCATCATCCGAAGATGATGAATCCACCACTTCATTCAGTAGATTGAACTCAGCTTCAGAATCCATTACACACCTACGGCTCTAGGGCAAAGCTGAGGCAGGTGTGATCGGAAACACACGATGGGTTCACCTGACAAATTCTGAACGCATGAAGTGCTCGCCGCGGTCGACTCATCGCCGACACACCGCCGTCGCCGAAAGCGGCGAGCAGGGACAACAGATATCAAGTGGTGCGCCGCCAAGGGCTAGCCGTGCGTTGCGAGCAGACCTGGCGGCGGACGTATATTGCGAGCCAGACCTAGCGGCCAAAGACCAACCGTCTTGATGATGTGGCCGATTTAAATATAGAAAAGGACCGTGTTTAGCTAGGCTGCTGTAGCACTTTTCTTTTTGAGGGACTTTTCTATTTTACATGATGGCTAAATCAAGGGATTTAGCATTTATTTTTAGCTAACCTGTAGGAGTTGCTCTTACTGTTCTGGCCTAGTTCTGAAGTACAGCTCTTTAATAATACTCCAAGCAGAACGAAAACGCTTCGATACAACTTTCTTACTGTAGAGGAGAATAAAAATGTCATAAACTGATTCAGGTCCAACTGGACTCTGCAAAAGCAGTTCATCCTGGACAAACAACATTATCTAGGACAGTTAAGTACACAAGACAGGTAACTACGGTATGAATCCAACCACAACATTGGATATCAAATTAGTTCAAAAACTTCTGTACACAATCAGTTACATCTTCAGCCAAGAAACACAAAAAAACCTTTTAAGTCCTGATATATTTGATATTTGCTGCAATAAACTCAAGCCATATAAATCTACCCCGCGAATGTTAGACTCATTTTTACGAGGGCAATATACGGTAAACGGTTTGCTTCCCTTGTCGGTGATGTAAGTAATCTTGGTCTGCAGCCATGGGGTTCTTTGCAAAGTAACCCCGGCCAATCAATAGTTCACATGGGGTGAGTGACGAAGTAGTTGAAGTCATGGTGCTGGACTCCAAGCTGTTTAAGCCAGGATTCTGCCGCACTGAAGAGGGAGACAATCCTCTTATGATCTCCTGTCCTGGGGTTTGTCCAGAGAGAACCTTGTATTTTGTGTGCTGCAAGTCCAAACGGGGGAAGAGATACAGTGTTGGCCTTCTTGTCCAGATGGTCATGCTGTTTCCCATTGGCAACTGAGCAAGAACCATTGGTCATGGTCTCGAGCGCGTGATCTGTGGATAAATCACAGAATACAGATTACCACGGTTCAAAAACAGTACTAAGGTCATCATTAGTTAATCTCATTGCGGTTCAAAAATAGTAGTAAGGTCATCATTAGTACAGCTGTAAGCCTGTAATTAAGGGATACAGTACCTAATATGTGTCCTCTTAATATGCATATCACTGTCAAGCTCAAAGAGCTGGCTTGATTTAGACTCTCTAGTGCCATTACTTTTTATGCTGTGAAACGGACAGCTGTTGTTCCTAAGTGCTGTTGCACACATTGCAATCCAAGCAAGCTTGCACAAAGATGGATAAAAAGTATATAAAAGAACTCTTCCTCCATGGTAGAACATAGATGTTTCTAGTCTTTAAGAAACAACTGCATGTCTAAGAATAAGTAATGAAGTCATGGTATGTGCAAGGCAGTCTCTTTCCTCCCCTTTATTGGGCAAAGAAACTGCTGTCACCAACTTTTTTTTGTAAGTAATTTCCTTATCTATACACTTAAAAGCTAAGACATGAAGCCTTTTGAAACCAGAGTTGAAGATTTAGATGCAAAATAGCAAGCTGAACAAACCCTTGAAGAAAACTCTCATACTCTTGCAAGCTAAGCCATCAATTGTGTTTAAGATAACACGGCATACCGATATGCAGTAAAAACATATCTTGACATCAACATATTCTAATACGCCTCTTTTCTGAAATATAGCAAATAACTGAAGACGATAAGCACATCGATGTGACTTTACCATATTCACAGTACATAATCTGAACACTAAAGACCACTCAATCAATCAGGCTAAAGCTACAGTAGCGAGTTTCTTCCAGTCCAGGGCTACCAAACTGCCACTCCTCTGTTTAAACATACTTTAAACAAATATCGATGATTCGGGGAGTTTTTACCCTAAGGTATACGTATATATCCTGTGCTTGTAACCAATATACTTCTGTATGCATATCATCATCTCATGTGACCAACGCAAAACTTTGAGTAAGCTATCAATGTTTACATTGACAACATAGTTAAGGCCTAATGTTTTAAGTGTGAATCACCCCAAATAAAGGATGAGTATTGATAACAATAGCATCATAACCAATGTTCATGCAGCACTGGCACAGAAGCCTAGGGAAATTATGAGCCATTAGAGTTGATCAAACTGGTACTAATTATTATCTGATATGCAACAACAACGTACCTTGAAATGAGGAGGAAATGGTATGGTAAGTTAGGAAGCATGCAGATAAGTCCTTCACATTGCGCTGGTAGGGAATGTGGTAGATAGGATACCTGATTAAAATAGCATACATGAATGACAATGGCGAATACTACCATCACTGAGAACAAAATTAACAACTGAGAATGGATTTCTGAACCTAGAAACAATATCTACGAAGACACAAAGGATTATTGAAGTGTCAAAACTCAAAAACAACATAAACACTTCAATCGACTATCAAACTGATTAGGCACAGGATGACCGCCACCGCTTGCAATCTAGAATTATAAGCAACAGGGAAAATAGAACAATCATGAAAGCATGATATTTCTGAAGAAACTCCTAAATTATATAACTGTTCATCTGCAACTTATTTTTTCAAAAGAACAGAAGTAATGGATGTAAGTTTGAATCATACCAGGCAACTGACATCCAACTAGCAGGCGAAAGATCAACACTCTTCAGAGATGTCAACCCAGGAAAGCCCTGGGATAGCTCATATACCTAGAAAAAGCAAATGATCTAAGAATAGCGATACACAGCACAGCTGGGATAAACTGCTGGCAGAAAGGACATAGAAATTCACCTTATCCATGAGTGGGATCCTTCCATAAGGAGAGCAAACTTCAAAGAACTCAAAATACAAGTGCCCAGGACGCCTCCTATTCCCCCCTACCACATCGCAGTTGAACAATGAGTCGTCAGATGTTGAACTCCAGGATCTTGACATCTTCTCATTGTCCTCGTCATCACTCCAGAAGTCCATGCCATTATCTTCACCAAAACTCCTACAGGAAACAGAAAATTGGTTCAGTCTACATCTAGAGAACTGCACGAACTCAAAATTTCGGCACAAGTATGTCGCATGTTTTGTCCAGACCTAGATGCAGTCAGGACTTTGTTGGTGTATAGCTGTATCCCTGATAAGTAGGGAACATAGTACTGGACTACTTTGTCCCCTCCATAGAGCTGCACCGTAGCTCCCGCACCGTACGCGCTCAACTCGTAGTACTGCTCCCAGAGGTCTGCAAGATTGAAGTACTCAACGCTGTCCATCTCGGCATGGTGCCAAGCGTCGGTCGACAATCGGCCATTCGTCTGGATCAACATGAGCAGCATCTCAGTCTCAAGACTAAGATGACAAATATGCATAGCCTACCTAGCTACCCTAAAATCCAAGGCATTCATTAATAGAACAGTTCAACAGCAGGTAGAATTGACAAAGCAAAGCAGACTTTAAGTTGACAACCGTCACCACCGCTACATCCCAATTAGGCAGGAGAAAAAAAATGGTACAACTTGGTAGTACTAGTACAATTCTCATAATGAAGAAAGAAATACAGCACAAACACACTATCATTATTCCCTTTCAGAAGGCATTTACCGTCAGGCAAAAAGGGCAGCATGATCCATCTATGACTGAACAAATGAGCACTAATTCAATAATTAAAGGTGAACCCCCACCCCAACTGATGCACGCAAACCAGCAAATGAGTAATGACGAATCCTAAACTCCCAGGACACCACAGATCATGCCAGGCAGGCAGGCACAGCCGGCGCCTGCCAAGAACATCAAAGGCACGAACTTTACAGGGAGCAATCGCGTCACCTTGGGGAGAATGTGTGTCTCCACGGCGGGGGTGGTGCAGTCCAAGAAGCACTGCAGGTTGGACGACCTCCCCTCCTCCATCCTCTGCCCACCCATGGCCCCTCCTCCTCCCCTCTCCACACAACTCTGCTCCCTCCAATCACCAAACCACCCACTCCACAGACCACAGCAATCCAATCACTCCAGACAAAGAACCGGCCCCAAGAAACCGAACACTCAGGAGGAATCAATCCGGCCAAAATCTTTTACACTTCACACTGCCGTGCAAGAACCAAGATTATGCGTGTGCTACCACCAAGATTGAAGAGAGGGAGAGGGGAGTGGGAGGAGGAGGAGGCAGAAAGGGGTGGAGACTTTATGCGGACATAGGAGGAGGAGAAGCCGCGGGGTATGAAACCGGCTTCTGTCTGCCTTCCTCTGTGTCCTTCTCTCTCCTCTCGCCTTGTCGGACTCCAAACCAAACGCTTTTCGCAATCTCATTCCCTCGTCACTCACGGGGGGCGGGTCTGTGGTTTGGACCCGGTAACCCTGTAGAAGTAGCGC
This sequence comes from Phyllostachys edulis, assembly GCA_036346405.1. Taxonomy (NCBI): domain Eukaryota; kingdom Viridiplantae; phylum Streptophyta; class Magnoliopsida; order Poales; family Poaceae; genus Phyllostachys; species Phyllostachys edulis. Next base: position 13,323,868 of record CM070563.1, read on the forward strand.
CGCCCGGACTCGTCACGCTTCTTCAGCGGTTCACGGTTCCGTAAGCATACGGAGGAAACAAGGTTTGCCTGTTTTTGAGGCATAATTTTGAAATAATGGTTCAAATATTACGATACGTAAAATAACGATTTTTGAGGCATGATTGTACCGTATGATCTCGATTCTATCAACACGAAAATGATCCTGCGTAGAATCCCGATCCTGACAGCCTAGAGTTATTAGTAGCACAATTTCATTAGGGGAGAAGTAGTACATATTTGTTGTGTTGTAATCACGATTTGTCTAGGATCTCTCGTTGAGTTATAAAGGCATCTCCAATAGTTAGATATAACCTTGTCTTTAACATATACTATATCATCTTTAGAAACAACATCTCCAACATTTATATTTTATAATTTTTCTTTGAAACAAGCCTACATATCAACTATAGTAGATTAATGTATCATGTCTTGTTTCGTGTGCACGACAGTCTCTATTGGTGATGCTCTAACAAAACTTGTGATGTGAGAATAATAGAGATGGTTGTGAATTTATCATGGTGCATTAGGAGTTTTTTTTATGGAAAATCGGAAATAGAACTTTGGGGACTATTATTTGAACACCGGTGGCGATGGTAGAGCTACAACTAACTTTTATCTCTCTGGTTCACAAAAACAAGTTGTTTTGAGCATCGACACGATCCAAAAAAATACAATTTTGACTACTAATTACTATTATAATATATTTATAAAACCTAATAAAATTATAATATTACTTTTCGATATGAATCTACACATATAATTTCCATGTATCTAATCTAAATATTTAAAAAAGTATCGATAACCAAAGTTTCTAAAGTTTGAGTGCACATATTCCGAAACAATTTTTTTTTTTTGAACCAGAGGGAGTAGTTGGTTAATGTCGGTAGGTATCTTAAAATCTAAAAACTATTCTTGTGTGCGTGGTGGTCAACTGGTGATACACGATGTAGCATATGAACAAGTTACACTTTTAGCATCAAGCTACGTATTTCCATGTTTCAGATAAATCAAGCTAGAAAAATCATTTTCGGAAGGAAAACATGTGGTTTGCAATTTCAAAGAAGGAATTTCATTTTATATATATATAGGAAAATAGTATGGTATTCCTGGGAGTATGTACTCTCACTTCTTATATACCACTTAAATCGTATGATGGTACCTCTTTATCTATTTGTGCATACTCCAATAATGATTATAAGATACCCCAAAGTGAGTTCCATAAATTTTTTATTAAAATCCACTTTTTATAGCAAAATTTATGTATATACTTCTTTTATATATGAAAAAGGGTATATAGCAAAAAAGAAAGGACTCCAATGAAAAAAATTCAATCAAGTCGTATTAAAGTATCTTGTAATTGGTATTTAAGTATAGTGAAAAGTGATAAAGAAGTATAATATGTGTGTTTAAGTGGTATATTGAAAGTGGGAGTATACTTTTAGGAGTACGAAACAGGCTTCTCTCTATCTATATATATATATATATATATATGAAAAAGGATAGAGACATTCTTCCTTTCCACACGCTTTTTGAGCATTTCTGGCCCTTCGTGCACTCGAAATTCCAAATCTAACCCCTATGTCTCTCAAATTCCACTTCTAACCCCCTCCTTCCGTCTGCTGCGCCCGAGGACCACAGCATCATGCTTCGGCAGCGGGCAGGAGTAGAGAGTTAAAGTGGAATTTAGGGGATAGGATAGCTATATTTGGAATTTCGGATGTAGGGTATACCAAAAATGCCAAGAATTCTTTCACACACTCCTCTCTCCAAAATAGATACATTCGGATCCAATAGCCCGTTAACCCGCACCACTAACCGGATCAGTTAAATATTTCTTTCCAGCGTTGACTCGCTTGCATCGTGTCATGCCTCCGGGCCCACTCACCACACATCCAAAGCCACGAACCGTCCAACTGTAGAAAAGAAAAGCGTAAAGCCACACTTAATTTTTTTTGTCGATCCGATAGCCCGATAGCTTGCGTTTACGCAATAGTGGCTCGTTCTGTGAGTGGTGACTTCACTTGTGTCACCCTCGTCTACGCCAGCTGAGCTCCCTAGCATGCAACCATTTTGACCCATCACGGTGTTGAAAAGTTGCTTGGCTTTTTTTCAACAAACTTGTATGGTTTTTACGTGATTTCTTGTGCTTTTTTTTCTCTCTTGTAGATGTGACACACCTTTGGTAGTGATATTTTATCTGTAGTTTATCCTCTTTTTTTGTTGCTTTGGTGACCGCATTTTTGTTTACCCATTATACGGAAAATTCAGATAACCTTTTCTGTCCTTTTCTTTTGTTAGTCTTCTCGCGGAAGAATGAGAATGGAAATCCATGTGAAAATTAAAGGTGATATAATTATTTGGAATTGGAGCGGGTATGGATATATAACCGTAGCTATAATATATCATATACTTTTAATGGATGATACGTATATTAATAAGGATGGATACTGTATATTGATAAGGATGGATACTGACAAGATATGTATTTTAATTAAATTGGTGGAACATAGAGATTGTGGATCTTTACATGTTGGTTTGTTAATAAGTTATTTGCATTTATATATGATTTAGCTATAAATGCACATCTGGATTCTATTAAGCTAATCCTCAACAGTTTCATACCATATCAGCAATCCGTGAATATCCAAATCCAAATTCATTTTTTAAAACGAAATTATCCAAACTCATACTGCTTTTGGATACAATTAGTATTTTTCCCCAAACCCGAATACTAGCGAATCAAATAACAAACGCACCGTGGATAAAACCCGTAGCCATGTCACACCTAGTGTTGGTCCATGTAAGATGCCACCTGGCCGTGGTCCATGGACTTAGCATGAACATAGTGGTTGTTACTCTTCATCAAAGGTCCAAAACTATTAGCTGTCTTGACCATAATTCCCATGGAATTTTTTGGCTGGATGGTTTGGTTGAGCTTGAGTCCTTAGTTGGCACACTGGCCTATCCCAAGCCTACCTAGCTGGAACTTGAATCTTGTCCAAAAGAAAGCACAGAAGAGTCTTGTCATGTGTGGAGGAAGTGGCATTTTTTTCTGTGGAAGTCAAGAGGAATCTGGCCCACCCATTTGGCCCTTACAACTGTCCAACTGTGGATACAGTCATACAGAGGGTATCTTAACTGGGAACACTTGTTTCATTTTTTTTTATAGAAAGCATTTGATCCTGAATTCCTCCAGCCTACATTGGAAAGGTGTGGGAGCGATCCAGATTCTCTGTATTACTATAAAATTCTACTGTGTGAATAATGTTTTGTGAGGAGGTGAGCGCTAAGTGAATTGTAACAGAATGTTGTAGCAATAGTGCGATCTGTACTGCAGCGAAAAACACTGTAACAAAATGAATATAGCGATTGATCTAGACCTTTAATTTTGATCGGACAGTGAAGAGTGATCCTAGTACCAATCGAGGCGGCCCACTTGTGCAAAACAAAATATATATATAGTGTATTCTAGGTATATCATATGTTGTAGCAATAGTGCGACTCTGTGCTGCACTGGCCCATTCGGCGTCTGCCGGCCAAAAAGCTTAATAATAGGTTTGATGAGGTAAACACAGAGCTACTTAGATGCATGGCATCATTCAATCCAAAATGAATATAGCGATTGATCTTTGAATTTGAAGAAATGACTTTTGATTTTGATCGAAAACTTCAAAATTTGAAAAGTCTAGCGAGTTGTCTATGATGAGTGATCCTAGTACTCAAAATGCACTATCCACGATAATTAAAGAACAAGAGAAGAAGCGTGGTAGTAGCACATTGATTGAAGGGAATTCATCTTTAGGATAAGGACATCATGCATTTTCAAAGCATTAAGGATGGAAAGTTGTTTAACTTGTAAGTTGTAAGCTTTGTTACCATTTTGGTATCCTCCATATGTTGCCACTTTGATATGTTGGTGCCGGACTTATTGGTTTAGTCAATGATGTCGCCCTTAATTACGTGTTATAAAACTATAATTTAGGTTGTCAATTTGGGGCTCCACAACCACAAACATCATACCTCTGGTACCAATGCACTATCCCTTCCTCAACAGAAGAAACACAAGCATCGCTCCACGTGGTCTTATTGGTTTAGTCCTGGTGGGGGCCCCACAACCACAAACATCGTCTTCCTCAACAGAAGAAACACAAGCATCGCTCTTCGATCGCCCTCGTCGTGCGGGAGGCTCGGATCGGCGAGCCGCTGCTGAGGGCTAAGATTTTCAAAATAGATGTTCAAAGTTATAAAAATATTATTTAATGTAAAATGTAAAAGTGTATGATATTAAAAACCAAAATACAAATTATTCGTGCTAATGACAACATCTCAAATAATTTAGTGAAATTACAAAATAATTATGAAAAGACAATATTTACCAATCACAATTCAAACTAACCCAAACAAGATTCTTTATGTGCAGAAGAAAGCAGAGAAAATAAAAACAAAGAAAGTCGATCCTTAACACCAATCTAATAGATCCTGATGTACCATTAGGTTTTGCCTAGCAGAACATGCCACAACTATGTAGGCAAACTAAAAAAACTACCATACAAGAACTAAAAGAATGTATTGTATACATGACAAAAAAAAAACAAAAGAACTATAACTAAAAAGACGCCACACTGGATTTATCACTTATATAGATGAATATCTGCTGAAAGTGTAGATCAATCAAATATAAAAAGGTAAAGCTAAAATCTCTTTATGTGCTAACGTCATGAGTAATATAGGAGAAAAACCACACAATACTTAGAAAACTAATTTTGTCTGTATTTTCTATAAAGTACCTTTAGTAAGTAAAGGTGCGTAATACACGGAGAGTGACATCTCAGCTGGGAAGATTTGAAGCGCGTAGATGCGGATAACAATTTTTTTAGGGAGAGCCTCACAGAGAGACCCTTTCTCTCTACTCTTCGTTACTATTTACATCCGTGACCTTTTCTCTCTACCATTCGTTACTATTTACAGATAGATAGCATCCGAAAGAGATCTCGTCTCATATAATTTATTTTCCGTGGAGGCACAGAGCCCAGCGAATGCACGGCCGGGTTCTTTTGTTTCAAAGTTGGTGGCAGAGTTAGGCACTGCGTTTACAGTAGATGTTTACCCGGGAGAAGGCCCCGTACACCGTGCTACGCTGCTGCTTGCTTTCGTTGGTTTCAGTGGCACATTGAATCCAGTCAAACCCACTCTGCAAGTGACACTGTGACAGTAGCTACTCCAATAAAAATATAGAAGCATGGTTTACTAATTATCAAGTCAGCTACTCCAATAAAAATATAGAAGCATGGTTTACTAATTATCAAGTCAAACTGTAACAGAGAATAATTATCGAACTGCATTTTTTGTGTTATGACAAAATAATTATCAAGCAAGAAGTTCTACAATAAATATCTATAACAGTTGAGTAATTGCATTACATTCCCTATAATAGTATAGCTGACCACAACTGTTCTCTTTTCATGTTTTGGATGACTAAATGGATGGCCTCTGGTTAGTTTTGAATAAAAAAAAAGACTCTGCTCATCATATGAGTGTAAGTTTCCAACCTTCCAACCCCTTTTTGAACCTTCTATAGGAGTGAGCTTATTGGAGAAGAAAGCACTGGTGATGTGTTGTTAATTGAGGGCTATTTGGTAATTTCTCAATTGAGAAAAGAAGAAATAGATAAGGTAAAGAAAAGAGAGGGGCTCACTGGTGAAGTGTTGTTAATTGAGGGCATTGATGATCTTTTGTTGGCTGAAAGTATAAGTTGTTGTCTATTGTGTATAACATCAATTTTTGACAGATTAGTAAAGCATTCTTTAGAGTTCAAAGTTTGAATTTTGATTGTTATATTCAATTAGTGAAGAGTATAGTTGTTAGTGACGAGAAGGCCAATATTTTATCTTAGACAGCTCGGCATCTAAGGGCAATAAACAAACAATTAAATTTGAGCATTATGCTAATTTTATATGTTTTTTGAATACTATCTTCTGAGCATATTATCTTGTTTATTTGACATGAAGAAATTACATGTTTACTCGTTACCGAAGAAAATATAAGTTAGGTTTTCTCCCCCTTAGGGACATGAGGCGAGAACGAGGGGATGAAGCGGCGACCTCTGCAAGGGGATCGGGAGAGGAGGACACAACTAGGGGACGAGACGGGCGACACGGCTGGGGTGTCCCAAGCGAATGGGAGGGGGCGGCGAGGACGGCGCAAGTGTAGAGGAGAAGGGGGCAGCGGAGGCGACGTGAGCGAGGGGGGGAGGCGAGGCGAGGGCTGCGTGTGGGGGTCAGGATAGAGACAGCGAGGGCAAGGGGAGGAGCGTATGGGCGCCTGGGCGAGGGAAGTGCTAGGGTTCGAGGGGGCGGTGGCAGAAGTGGGAGCAATGAATCTTTGCTGTCCGTTGAAATGCTGCGATCGGACGGCGCTGCACCCACTCGGGCAGAGCGAACGGCAGGTTCGGTCCCAACCGCACGATCGCGATCCGATGGCCTTCGGTCGCCAAACCGAGGACCTCAACGAGATTCAAAAAACCATGAAGACTTTTTCGAAGAAAAAATGCGTGGACGCTCCCGCAAGAACACGATTCCTTCGTCTATTAGAAAGACAGTATTAAGGGACAAACCAGATAGTCACTAGTAGGCTAGTAACACGACCAGAAACCAATTCATTTAGCAAGTTCCGTCCACCGTCAATCAATTTGCTTCTTCTCGTCGTTCACGTGTTCGTTTGCGCGAGCACCACTGGTCGAGAGGTGGTGGCGCCGCAACCATGGGCTGCTAGTACCGAGTCTTCGGTTGATTTGGCCGTTTTTTATTTATAATAGTAAAATTAGCTTATGTTAGTACAAAATTGTAAAAATGGTACCACCGAAAGGTTAGGCAGGTACTGCGGCAGGACAGAGGTACCACGGCAAGAGCCATCGAGCGTGGGAGGTATGTGTGGTGCCGCGGCGGCGGAGATGCCGCGCTCTCAGACCGGAGCAGAAAACTTACAAACGCCCCCGTCCGCGGAATACACATGCATGTGAGGCTGCTTGTGCCTGGACTAGCTACTCTCGCGCTTAGGAAGCGCGGTACGTGGCCTCTTCCGTCGCGTTGCGCTGCTATTCTCCTGCCGCGGCCCGAGAGCGCTGAAGGTTACACTCGACATCTGCCTAACCTCCCGCTATGCCATTTTTACAATTTTATACGAGCGAGAGCTACCTTTACTATTCCGTATCAAAAGTACGCCAAATCAGGAAAAAAAACTAGCTAGTCGACGCAGACGATGCCGTGGGGCCGGTAGTGTAGAAGGCGTTGAGGACACGTTCCTCTGTATTGCTACAGAGGATCACTGTATAAACAGTGATCCACGGCATTTTACTGTAGATTACCGTAGCAAATCACTGCAGATAGAATACTATAGTGAAACATTGTTCAGATAGTGCTGTAGTGATGCTCTTGTTCGTCCACACTCCAGCGGTTGAGGAATTGTAATACAGAAAACACTATGTGCCTTTGCCATTATTATTAATTTGCAACGGCAGATGATCCGATCCAGGCGCTGAGGGGGCGCGCGAGGCAACACAGGGTGCCGATCTCGAGAGCAGCTGTCCTATTCCGTCTACCATGTTGCTTGTCCCTTGCCTTGCGTACTAACTGCTTCTACGCGGCCGCCGGTAAGAGAGCAAACCATGGAAATAAAAGCATTAAAGGGCGTCCGTTTGGTGAGGATGGAAAGCTTGTTGGGCGTGCCAAAAAAGATTTAAACCAGTAGATGTGCGCCACGTGTGTGGAGCATGGAGCGGAGCGTAGAAGAGGAGCAGGATATATATGGGAAGGCATCTGGCGCTAATAGATAATTGAGTGTTGAGATGTTAATGTCAATTTTGACTGTTGGATCAGCAAAGATTAATACGAGCTTCCATCTTTAAATTATTTAATAACCCTATATGCTCCCATCTCCAATACGTCTTTATTAAACATCATGCATATTTCCACCTCCAATGCTCTACATAATATATATATAGTGTGTGTGTGTGTTACACGAGCCATTAAGGCATCTTGATGATAATAATGCATATCAACCTTTTTAACCTTTCCTATAGGCACTCAATTATTAGAATTATCACTTATTAGACGGTTAGACCCTTACTGGGACGACTTAGATTTTTCCATGGACCTTACAAATTAGAAAACACATGGATGAAGATTCAAGATTTAGCCAAGAAGCGGCCGGTACTCAAACAATTCAGCATTTTCCCCCATTTTAAAGCCTCTAAATCACGTCATTTTTTCATCTCGTGCCTTGTGCCAAACTTGCTTCTGGAACGCCACGATCCAGTATATATCCACGGCGAATCCGCCATGCTTGACCTCTTGCTTGGATCATCTCAGAATTCCGTGCGGTGCCCCTTGACAGCGAGCATCTCTGATGCCTATCGACTTAACGGATATAATTCCACGCCTTCCACCAAGTTGACGTACACGGGCGCGCGATTAGGCACCTCAGCTCGTCGATGCCACTATCGGAAAGCGACACCTTGGCCTGACGTGGCGCCATTAATGATCGAAATCCTAATCGGAGATTATGTGGAAAACGGACTTTGCCCACTCCTGCGATCCTGTCCATGTCATCACAGCTGTGTACTGACAATAGATCACTGCTTAGTCACATGTTTCGTGGGGCTTTTTTTAGCAACTAGCGTCCAAACTTTCTCATCTTACGCTCCTCTTTCTCGTCGGATCTGACTTGAAATGTCTGATCTTAATCATCCGATCAGGCACAACAGAAAATGGTGAGATACAACAATTATTTAGTAAGCCAAGAACATATCTTCATCAACAAAGATATAATAAATCCTCAACTCGATGCAACAAGCACAAATTTCTCGGTGCAACAAATAGACATCCCTACTGTAACAAAATTTTTACTCATATGCAACAAATAAAAAACACGATTGAAACAAATACCTTTTGAAGCAACATTTGAGAAGGGGCATTGCGACAAAAAATTACTCTTGTTGTTGGACCGACAAGGCGACTAGAGGGGGTAAATAGGAGCACCTACTCTTTCTCGACCCCGACGGTATTCAACTTTTTCATTTCAGTAACTATAAAAGCTATGAAGATCAGAAACACAAGCACAACAGAAGTCTTGTATTGAAATCGAAAATTCCCGAGGCAAAACCTGCCTAGCCGATCTGACCACCCAAGGGCCGGTCAGACCACCTGAGATGTGGTCTAACCGCCGACAGCAAGAACAACACCTACGACGATCTCAAATGGACTTAACTTTTGATTATGAAATCCAAATCCCCTGAGGTTTCAACCATAGCTCATCAAGAAGGTCAGAAACCTACTCTAATCGACAATCAGTACAATCGAAACCAAGGTTTCACGAATTTCTTAGATGAGATCAAGAAGGCACAAGAACCGAGAAAATTCAAACTTTGACCCAAATACTTGCTCGTGGCTACATGATGGCCAAGATGACCTTAGATCAATTTCCACAAGTCCTAGCAAGTAAGATCACAGCAAAAGACCGAAGAAAAACAAAAGGAACATACAAAGTTCCAAATATATCAAAGAGAGAGCAACAACAAGATAGAACTCGTCTTGAGGCAAACATTGCTTTGATTGATTCAAGAGATTGTTGGTTTACAGCCACCTCACCTTGGAGGATAAAAACTCAACACTTGAGAACTCAATCAATCTCTCTCTCTCAAAGTCTAGCCTCCTGTATTTCCACTTTCTCTAAATCACAAATTAGAGTTTTTTCCTGGAAGGGTTCAAGATGCAAATCCTGCACCTTTTCCTTTTATAATGGAGGCTAGGTTAAGGGAGAAAACATTATCGGGCGCCCGTTAAGTCCACACACAAACATGTCTACACTTATGCATGCTTCTCAAAGAGGATGGTGAACTGGGGCTTCCGAATCTGTATCTTCGTGTTCTTCGTCTTCTCCTGACTTAAAATGCCTCTCCTTACATTGTCTTGCGCGCAGTTTCTCCAAAGGTCACCAACCTAGTATTTTAGCGAAGATACCAGAATACCCCTTCTCGATCCTTCTCCAAGACTGAGTCCAATCGTTGGGAAGCAATCTAATGCTTCATCACGTGTAGATTGATCAATGGCTCTCTTTATGCCGACATATTTATCCCATCCGGTTCTCACCGGAACCACCATGACACTTGCACCGACTCTAGCACCAATTGATGCAACCCGTCGCACCGAACCTCCCGTTCGGTCGTTCTTATCCATCTTGCGTCATGCTTGAATCCAATGACTTCACCCGGCATCCTTGATTGTTTTGGACCTCATCTCTCCTAGCCTAGTCCCGATCATCTTCGCCGTTGACCGTCGTTAACTCTAAGCCACCTGCACAATAATAGACCAAGAAATCTATTCTGAACACAAGTTCTTTGCATCTTGACCTACATTAGCCAAAACATACATCGTGCAACACCTATGCACTAAAACTCATGACTTTGGCCAATCTCACGAAGTTCACCGCCTTCACGGCGCATGAACAACTTGTGGTTGGTTTGATAGCCAGGGCGCCGGTCTGACCGCCAACTAGTGGTCGGTTAGACCTCTTGAGGCTTAGGAAAAATTTAACTCCCAGACTTGTACTCTATCTGGAATTTTCAAACTCTATCTAGTTTATCTTCGAAACTCCATTTCAATGAGACCAAGTGCAAACGCATCCTCTCACCTTCCTACACACGTGATTTTTGGCTTATTCAAAAAAATTCGCACTTTGAACATTCGGCCGGTCTAACCGCCGCCGCATGTGATCGGTCAGACCACCATGCCCCCGGTCGGTCAGATCGCTGCCCAAGGCCGGTCAGACCGCTGGCAATGGCTGGTCCAACTACCACCATGGCCGGTCAGACCTCCTCAACCTGACAATAGTCTGAAACTTCCTAGAAACGAGAGTTTCTCCAAACACCTCAACACTATTGTTAATTGTCTAGCAGACTAAGATTAGAACCATCTACCCATAATCTCTACACTTGCGTAAGAAATCAACAACACAATTGCAACAAATACATCTTGCAACAACATTTGAGAACCACATTGCAACAATGTACAACAGTTCATACAACCTCGTCGAAAAAGGATGTCGTTCGCTATCTCATCGCCAGGCATGCAGGGGGCGAAGTCAACAAGGAGGAGGTAGCTCTATGCTCGCTAACCGCCTCCCTTTCTCTATCCTCTGCAGGGCGCACCGCTGGACGTCACCTCCTTGCCGACGAGAGAGGAGGGGGGAGGGAGGAGCATGTGTCTATGGTGGTGAGCTCCAACAAGACATGAGGAGGACGGTGAGATAGTAGGGCAGCAAAGGAGTAGTGTGGGGGAATATGAGCAATTTGTGTGGTAGGGAAGAGATAAGTTTGGTGGGAGGAAGACTAAGTGACGAGGATTCGATAATCCTCAATTAATAAAACTAATTATTTGTAGTATTTATTATGGGTAATGGTATTCTTGAATGGCCCTCGAAGATAGCCTCGGTTGTTAGTATCTACAACGATCAGGGAAGATTACGACCACCTTATGGTCGGAAGGTTCGCTACGACCACCTTATGGTTGTAAGGTCTGTTACGACCACCTTATGGTTGTAAGATTTGCTACGGGCAGGTCTATTTGTGACCACCCTATGTTCAATAAATACTCACATACATGTAGATCTTATCGACTAGGGACTCTGTACACTACGCTCATTCATGTGTGGTAGTTAATACATGTGCAGTTTATCCTTGATATGACCGCACATAGTTCTCTTTGTTTCAGGCATAACCGTATGGCAAACGTGCAGGAGGATGTCTCTCTGACAATAACCGTAACCAACATGTGCGTTCAAGCAACCGTCAGTACGTCTCCTGATACACAACAACTGCCACTCCTTCAGATGCTTTATAAGGGGGCGGTGCTAGTAGACAAAGGGAGAGGTTTAAGACACATAGAAGCCATCACTTAGTTTCGGTGGTTTGTTTCACTCGGTAAACTCATTCAATGCAAGAATACACGAGTATAGTTATTATTCTCACCAAAAAAATGCCTGAATCTGTCTAAAAAAGCCACTGTATCTTCTTACGTAATCTCAAGTGTCGTGTTCTCAGCATTTATTTTATAAAATCGATAGTAAAACATCGACACTAGAAAAATGAATGCAGCGCGCGAATGGATGGTGGGACAACGATCGATTTTTTTATGACGCCACGACGGTGGCATTACCCCCTTTTTTTCCATTATGCTGCAGAGGTTTGCAGAATATCTCAAGGATCTCCCTTTGCAGCAATCTAACATGCCGACCTCAAATTCAAAGAATATTGGTCGCTTTTTGTCGCAAAGGTGTGTGGCTTGTTATTAGTGGACAATGATGGTGACCACACAGTACGGTCCCGGATTTAATGATTGTGTGTTTTTAAAGAGATTTCGCGAAGAAATTTTGTGCCATCTGCTAGATGAGGGAGAGCAACCGCATCACCTTCAATTTCGTGATGTAGCGAGATGGGTACTGTTCAGTATCATGGTGGTTCATTAACATCTTTGATCTCTCAATCTCAATATTTCTGCTTGGTCCACAAAAAACATACGAAATTTCACTCGGGTCCACACCTGCATGATCAATTGATATTATGAAATCTTGTAACAAACAAGTCGCGCACACACGAGTAACACGAGCCACCGCTTGTGCAGTACTTCCCACGTCAGCCGTGTAACGATGGATGTAGAGATTGAAAGTAATGCAGCAGATTCGTCAGAAGAAGGTACTTTTACAGTACCAACTCCATTGAGTTTTATGAATGTATTGTGATGGAAGCCAGTAACCAAGGCTGTACCACGTCTGTGCCCAAATCGACACACGTCTGTAAACGGATGGCGAAATCTGCAACCTGTCTGTGTCGATTACTTACTATCTCCATCCACAGATCATCTAGAATTTCACTCGGATTGAGACACGTATAAATGTGGATCGATGCCGTGAAATCACGTAACAAACAGGTCGGTATACACGAGTAGCACGAGCCATGGCCCATGGCTGGGGCGATACTGTCCATGCGAATCGCTCGGTGAAGCATGACGAGAGAGAGAGATTTTTTTGTTGCGTTGGAAGCCAAGGGAGAAAGGGACAGTTGGGTGTAGCGAGCAGTGGTTTTCATTATCCAGAGTCCAAAAGATGAGGCAGGCAAACAAGGTTGGTGAGTTCAGTAGTGCCCACTCCAGATCATGTCCACTCGGTTCCCTAGCAATGTGGGTTCTATGAAGCATGAAAGCGCTCATGTCATGCGACTGCAAGTTTGCAACTGTACACATATCCCTTGGATACGGGAAGTAAATATGGATGGGATTTCGCGAGGTAATTTCTCATTTTAGTGTTTAGGGATAGGGTTAATTTTGTAACCGTCTCGATGTACAATGTCAAATGTGACTGACATGGAAACACATCCTCTGACATTGTGTAGCAATGTCACGATGCTACAGTGCTGAATAAAATGCAGTTTTAGCAAACTTTGAGAAAAATATCGTGAATTAATTACCAGCAATAAAGCATAGAGCCAGCATATTTTAAATGGCCACAAAAACATGCGCCCATGAAAATCTTTCAAGCCATCTAAAGACAATAATATGCTTATCATAAATATCAGTAGAACACCATAAAACAGCATAGAGATCAAATTCTTGATGTTAAAGAGTGTTCTCAGTAGGCTAATTGCATAGGACATAGTCCTTGCCATCACAGCCCTTAAGCCTAATATACTTCACAAATTGAATCAAATAACTAAGATTCAGACTACGAGCTCTTATAACAGCTAACTGACTGCCAAAAGAAATTCCGGGTTAGAATATATAAACCAGACTAACTTTTGGCTAGCAGAAGCTAAATAGAGTGCAAGATCACAAAATCAAAACTAAAATCAGCAAACAGAACAGAGAAGTACTGCTAGAGCGAAAGGAGCACAGATTCAATGTTCAGCCTTTGAGGCCTTTTGCCAACACAAGATCAGATAAACAGAACAGATTAGTAGCTAATCAATCCACTGAACAAAAAGATCCAATGCTCTTGACTACTACCGAAAGTAATAACAGGAACAAACAAGGACAGCAGGTAGCTACCTCAATTATAGAGCTCAAAAGACTAAATCAGTTATTGAAACAATTATCAGAATATGGCTAAGAACACACAGAGCAGATTGCAAATCCACTGTTATCACTTTGCACTTCTTCCGATACTAGAGTATAACTATCACTGAATGAATGAACTACTAGTACAACACAAATGCAAAGGATCAACTGAACTGAGCAATGTCGAAATACTCACAGAGTCGGTAGCACTCAAAGCTACCTAGAATAACAACCGACAAGGCACGCTGAGAAGCGTTGTCCCAGATAACCTAGCGCCCCACCGCAGCGTGGTGAAGGACAAGGTCAATAGAGATATAGTGTCGAACTCCACCCACAGGTCACACCAAGGGTGAAGATGAGGAAGCGGGAAGGATGCCGCACAAGAACACCAAGCAAATGCTCCGGCTGAAGCACTCACCGAGCACCACCAAGGGAATGCTCCCCTTCACTCCAAAATAATCGAATCGATCCAATCCACAACCAATCCAGGAACGCAATAGTCCCGAATCCCCTCTAGAATCCACACGAAGAAGGGTTCCAGAAGAGAGTCACCAAGTGCACAAGGACCAGAGAAGCGATCTCTCAACCGACCATGCCACAAGTAGATCAAGATGTCAAACACTACCTGGAATAGAAGATGAAGCAAAGGACTTACTGCCAGATTTTTTTTCTCTGCGAAAGCCAGCCAAGAGGCTTGCCCTTTGAAGAGGGAGACCTAGGGATCCGGCACCGGCTGCTGCTAACCGCCTCCATGCATCGCGCGTGGCAGTTCGTGCCTCCTGGGTGTCGCCGCCTAGGGTCCCTCTTCCATTGCGAGAGCAAGAACCGAAAAACAAACCAACCAAGAAGCCCAACCGACTCCAGAAGAGCAATCAAGAGTCAAGCACCAGCCAAAGGAAACGGCGGAGAGGCCAAGGGATAAGGATCCACGCCTCCTCCACACAATCCCAACAGGTGGGCCCTACAAGCCTCCTTTTATTATTTATTTTTTTATTTCTGATTCATCAATTTGGGAAATTCCTAAAAAACCCACAATAGACAACATACAGTACCATGATACTACGTAGCCACCGTTGGATCAGAAAGCAAAGCCTAAGATCGCTTTTTTTTCAACCGCAACAAAAAATACCCTAGCATCAGCACTATTCATGAACACAGTAGCATCACTGTTGTGGCTGATCTGAGCTGCTCTCCCCGGATCGGATGGCTCATATTTGTCGAATGTCACGGCACTGTTGCTCTCTACTATTGAGGATCTGAATTTGACGGACATTGTTACCGTCGCCTAAATCCGCCACCGCCACCCACCACCTTCCATAGCCAGTGGCGTTAGCACCGTCTTGCCGCCTATTACCACCACCAGTAAGCAGCCATCGAAACCTAGGAAATTGACACGCGAGTCCACAACAAAACAAATTGAGGATATTTTTTAAAAAAAGAAGAAAGTCAAGTTTACTAAATCACCTCAAATTTGACTTTTGAACTTGGTTGATGTACTTACTCTATTTCGCATTACCATCTGCTACTATCCACTCCACGGGCGTGTCCATACGTACGGCAAAGCCGGCATAGCCTAGTGGTCAAAACTAATAAAGAAATGGGACTACACGGTGCTAGAGTAGACCAAGTACAAACTAGATCTACTAAGGCGAGTTCCTTTGGTGCAGTGCAGTGTGCACGCAGGATTGATCGAACAGTGCTCAGTAGCTCTTGTCAAACCGGCAACACGAGCCCATGTGATTGATCTTAACTCGTTGATGACCTTTGTTTATGACCTTGTCTATGGCATGTGATTCTGTCTCTAGAATCAATGGGTATCATCCATGATCCAATTGCTTCTTGTTGTAGCAAGCTGGTTGATTAATTTGAGCTCGTGAAGAAGGGCTATTATAAGCTGAAAGTTTCAAGATCAGAACTGTTCAAAGATTGCTTTCAGGGAGAGAAAAAAGCAGGGATCTGTTCAGAGATGTAGCTGACGGAGCATGTGAAATGTGGAATATCTCCGTGTTTTCAATTTTTAGACAAAAACGTGTGACCAAAGGTTGGATTGGCTGCTACGTTAAGTGCAAGTTTCCAGTAAATTAATCAAGCAAGAAATCGAGGAAGGGGTCGACTGAAGGAATGGAATTGTATGAGATGGGTAATGCAGAAAGGAGAATAGGTCAAGAGGTTCGAAATGGGCCTATTCTGGGCTTGTGTCAAACTCATGAAGCTCCCTTCTACGTTAAGCACAATGGTTCAATTCTAGCCCAGTGCTAAACTCCCAATTGCACAGAAACTTAACCTGCAGCAAGCTTGTAATTGCAGCTGTTTCTGAAGGAGAAGGAGACGGAGAAGAAGAACAAAACAATTGCTATCTTCTTTGTTTTGTATTTTGGCATCGATTTGCATGGGACCGAGGTTCAGTTTATTATATATATTTTTAGAAGTGGGGGCAGGAGAACTCCCTCCATTCCATTAAGAGAGTATAAATGGAAAACAACATTGCAGGCAAATCACCTCGGAAGGCGGCACCAAACACACGGAAAGCTCAGTTTATTATATTGCCAGGGGATGTAGATAGTGGCACATAGAGAATTGAAGAAATAAATTCAGGAACAGGAACGCTATCCTTACACTGTTCCTCATAAATTAAAGCTAGCAGGCGAAAGGGTTGGCATCCTACGCAGAATGTCCGTACATTCATCGCAAAAAATAATAAAATAAAGGGTTAGGTGACTGAATTTTTTTAAGTATAAATTATATTTTTTATCCATTGGATCAACATCTAATTATATGACGTATTAATCTCTACACAAATCGAATGATCATAAAAATTGACCTAGACTTTTGACTTATAAATAGCAAATCTGATAAAATAAATCCAAGAAAATCAAACAGCATATGAACAGGGTGCACCATACGTGTACCACCGGCCCTTTTATAGGGCCCATGTTGGCTGTTGCGTGACGGGCCGGAATTTCAGACTTTGAGTTAGATTTTTTTGGTTGTTATTATCCTTTCATTCCTTTTTCTTTTCTTTTTTTTCGTTGTTCGTTCTTGCTGAGCTTATCCATCAGGGTACTCGTTCTAGGCTTCTAGAGAGTAGAGCAAGCTTAAGCCATGTTCTATTACCACGTAAAATTTCATCGAATTACTTACAAATATTAAGGAAACCCTCCCCAATCGACGTGTTCTAAAAAAAACTCGACAATACAAGTAATAAATACTCCATCCATTCTTTTTTATTTGACGTTTTTTATTTTCGTAGTCTTCGAGACATGACTTTAGTCGTTACTTTCTATAACTTTATATTAATATGTACAAATAAAATTATAGTACTGTTAAAGTATTCTGAACAACAAAACTAGTGATATAGTTTTTATGTAGCCAATCTAGATAGTTTAAAACATATTTGGAGTCAAATAGATTATAGGACGTCAAACAAAAAGAACGTAGAAGGTACAAATCTAATAATAATCTTGATACATTATCTCCTATAACTGATTCATGTGCCTGATACGTATAAAAAATCATATGTATATATATAGCACTACTATCCTACACCCCTACTTAGAATAAGTATTGTACACCCCATTCCCCTCCTTGCACCCTTTCCTCTTCCACTGACCTAGCGCGCCTCACATCCCACCGATCAAGTGCGCCCCTGTCCGCACTCGAACTCGTGGCTCCCAACCGAGGAAATGGATCCTCTGCATTGAAGGTCTCAATGTAGAGGATCTACAGTGTCACATATTAGAAGACGATATCCACCGTTCGATAAAAAAACAGAGGTTCATATCAATAGCTATAGTGATTTAGCCACGATGTTTTCGCTACGGTAGATATTTCACTATTACTGTTGTTGCCACACACACATATATCACTGTTCACATAATGATCATCTGTATTACAACATAGGATCCGAAACCCCTAACCGAACGCTGGACTCCTAGCCCCGACGAAGAGCGTTGTAAAAATTAATAAAAATTCAATGTGTGCAAGGAGATTCAAACACGGGACGTGGGCTTTATTGCCTACTAGCGGAGTGCCTGTGCGTTGCAACGGATGTCAAATAAATGATACCGCAAATTCTAAACTCTAAAAAAAAAATGCAAGTTTTCATATATATATATGATGTAAAAAAACACTTGAAAGTATATTTGGACAATGTACAACAAATTTTGTCTATGTTGAAAAGAGTATACAATTTGGTCGATAAGAAACCCGTAAGCAAAGACATAGTGCAACAAAATCATTACATACAAGTACAAAGCAGTCATATTTCTATGAAAAGATATCTACTTTAGAAAAACCAATGTTGGTGAAACTCAGCCCTGGTTTCAGTTCATGACTTCAACATTCAATCACGCAAAGTTAGCAATCTTTAACCAAAATTCAATAGAGCCGACCAGTGCTAAAAGAAAGAACAATTTAACCCCGAACTCAATTGTCCAGAACTAAAAGTAACCAAGGGCATTTGACGTACTTGGAGCACAACGAACACAATAACCACTAGGCATTGTTGGCCACAACCCACATGTGACGAGTGTCCACTTCCTCCTTGCATGCAAGGATAGTTTAGGCCACAACAGTGTTGTTGACCTGCATGAGCAGTGTGGCCACGCACCGGACCGCATCCCAGACTACCAGTTCAGGATTGACGACTGTACTACAAGAGCGCACATGGATACAAAAACATCAAATGATGCAACTAAAAAAATGCATGTATGGCTTACACAGGTTTAGAGTAGAGGAGTTACACCGCTCCGTGTTTGGCTCGACGTGGAGGACATCGAGGGCGTCGTCCGTAGTGTCTATGAAGTGGGTGAGGAAGGTGGTTGTGCTACGTGTGCATCGCTGTCGGACCCGGGAGCGAAGGATTCCGGATCCTCTATGTATTCCACACTAGTCCCATGATCAGTAGCTAGTGTACACAGTTTAAATAAAAGGTGATAGCATAACCATAATACACGATATATTCACAATATTTCAAGTTTATTACAAAATGAGCATAAGTCCAAAAGTAAAGTACATCGGAAGCAAAAGTAGTAAGGTAGACCACACGATTCGCCACAGGCAAAATCATCTAGGGCGTGGCCTAGTCGTCTAAGTTCTCATTCTCCTCATAGTAGTCCTCTCCTGATCAACAATTTATTAAGCAAGGTGAGTACAAATGAATGTACTTCGTAAGTTACACCCAATAACAGATTATAATGCATGAGGGTATAACAGAGGATGACTTATAGGGTTTATTTTGCATAAAGCAAGGTTTTCTTTTTCAATACTTGTACTCCATTACAGAAAGGAACATTGTACTCCGGAGTCATCAAAATCTACATGCAAAAATAAACCAAATTAAAATAATATTCAAATAAATTCAAATGAACTCCAAATTGAATAATTCCAGTGTAGATAGATAGATCTTGATTTTAGATAAATTTAGACATTTGAATCACTTGAATCGGAACTAGAACGAAGGAGAATGGGCTCTCAGAAGTTTTGAAATCACATGAAATGATGAAATGGAAATTTCTAGAATTTAGGAATTATGTTTCTGAAGGAAATCAAATTGATGAGTCATGCTCATGTCAGCACCATATTTTTATTTTTGGCTGAATTAATTTCTCAACTGAAAAGTGCTGGAGCCACTGACATGTGGGCTCGTGGTCCATAGACTGGGTCCACAAGATTGCCCAGGTCCACACTAGACTGGGTGCATGGGAACAGGGTCATGCCACGTGGGCCTGCCACACGGCAACC
This sequence comes from Phyllostachys edulis, assembly GCA_036346405.1. NCBI lineage: Eukaryota > Viridiplantae > Streptophyta > Magnoliopsida > Poales > Poaceae > Phyllostachys > Phyllostachys edulis. The sequence goes on from CM070563.1 coordinate 13,343,732, forward strand.
ATGTGGGCGAAGAAGGCGAGGTGGCAATGACGTGGCCTGCCACGTGGTGGCCACGTCGCCGCGGTGGAACGGCAGCGGCTCGGGCGCATAGGCTCGCCAACGTTCTACGCCACGGCGAGGAATGTGAGTGGTACCAGGGGAAAGACTGAGTCGCAGGCTACCTGATGCCCGCAAGAACGGCGGCGAGGCGGAAAGGAAAAACTAGCGGTGATGAGAGAAAGTGGCTGCAACGGCGGTTGAAGGCGTCGACGACAGTCTGGTGGCTTGTAGAGGAAGATGGTGCGAGCACCGTGCAGATCGGGCTACGACGAATGTGAGGAGGTGGTCGATGTCGACGATGTGCCCTTGACGGCGACGAATTTGGCAGCAAGACGGGCTTCGATTGGCGAAGAAGAACCTCAAGATTCTGACGCTAGAACTAGAAGGAGGGAGGAGCGAAGTGGTGAGGGGGAATGGGAAGAGGAGGAGATGGTGCACGTGGTGACGCGGCTAAGGCGGCGTGAGCTATACCGAAGCGGTGGCTAGGCGTTGAGGCGGCATGGCCGACGCCAAAGAAGAAGAGGGAAGGTCGGGCGGCGCGGCTCCGGGCAGAGAAAGAGAAAGAGGAAAGGAGGGGAGAGGAAAGGAAAGGAGGAGAAGGTGAAGTGTTGGCCGTGCTTAAATAGACTGTGGTGGAGTGGACGCGAGGAGGCGGCATGGGCGAAGCGTGCAGCAAAGATCGGGCAATGTGCTCGGTGGACAAGCAGGCATATGCGGCCGCCGCAGACAGCAAAGTGGAGCGGGTGCTCGGGAGCGGGGTGGCGCGGCGACGTGGCAAGGCAAGGCGGAGGCGAGGTGGTGGTATGGGCGCGGTGCAGGCAATAAGTAGGCGATGTGCTCGATGGACGGCAGGCACGCGCTGGCTGCAACGCTGTGCAAGCGAAGCGGGGCGACCGAGCGGGGTGGTGCGGCGACGCGTGGCAAGGCGGGGAGGCGAGGTGGCGGCATGGGCGAGTGGTGCAGCAAAGACAGGCGATGTGCTCATGGATGAAGAGCAGGCATGCGTGGCTGCGCGCAGACAGTAAGCGGGCAGTGGGCGACTGAGCGGGTGGTGCAGCGACGTGTGGCAAGGCGGGGAGGCGAGGTGGCGCAGGCATTGAGCTCGTGGAGAAGAAGAGTAGGGGCTGACGATGCGGCTCCACCTGGCGGTGAGTGGAGGGAGGAGAGGACGCGGGCCGACGCGAGAGGAGTTGGGCCAGGGAAACAGGTCGCATGTGCAGAAATAGTAGACGGGCCGAGTGAAATTCGGCCCGAATTCATTTTCTGAATTTTGATTGATTTACCAATTTCAAAATTTCAGTTAATTCAATTTAGCTCTAGAAAATAGCAAATAAAGTCCAAAAATAATGGGAAAATCCACAGAAATTTCCTGAGACATTTTTGACCTAATTAAAATATTTTCAACTCAAGATTGGTATTTAATTTGAGAGATAATTTATTTTGGTTTTAACATAAATAGGAAAAAGCTTTCAAAATTCCAGAAAATTCAAAAAACTCCTAGAAAATAATAAAATTTTATTTTTAATCAAAATTGAAAATTTGGGATGTTACAATCACCGCCTCTGCTGCTGCTGTGCAGGTCACACTACGCCATGCTATACACACTCCTGCCCACCCCATACCTGCTACCATGCCATCAAACTGACAACTTAGACCGCCTAATGCCTCTAAATGGGGGACGACAGCTAGATATGGGGCGGGGCGGGACTCGCGGTGGTGCAAGCCTTGGGGAGGGACGAAGGTGGAGGTATCAGGGATCGGTTTCGCTAGGTGGGGGCGGATGGGGAGGTGGGAATGATTAGGGGCAGTGGCGGCATATATGAGAGGAGCGGCAACATTAGGGGCGGGGTGGCGTGTATGTGAGGAGCGGTGTTAGAGGTGGATGCGAGGAGCAGCGGGCACAGAGGGGCGGGATCCATCGCGGATGTGGTGGCGTTAGATGTGGATGCGAGTGCACGAGACAACGGAGATGCACCGGCCGCGTTCTCCTTGTCAGAGGAGGACGACCGGATCCACCCGATAGAGGTGTGGGCGACGCTGGATTTGGCCACCGGAAGGGTGGAGACGACGAATCTGGAGCCATCATGCCCATATGCGTGGTCGTTAGTGGCCGGAGGGGTGGAGACGACGGATTCAGAGCCATCGTGCCTAGATCCGAGTCGCCGACGGTGGAGAAGGGCAAAACTTCGTCGGGGAACGAAGTGACCGTCATGCCGACATCAGGAATCACTGTCGGTGAAGAAGCGCCGCCTCCCTCAGTGGCTTCATCTTTTGCATTCGCTTATCTTTTTTCTAGCGACTTACACAACTTTTTATTTGCAGCTCCAATTCGCGAGCAATTTTTGTCAGTAACTTGCCGAGTACAAGGGGAATAGAACGACATATGTATCACCTGTATATGCCAAATGTAGTAAAAAGGTCTGCATATCCTTGCTATAGTCGTCCTTTTTGCAGTAAAAATACAAGAAAAATAGAGTAACCAAACCCGTATACGCTAAGTGTAGTACCCATATACGAAAATTGCAGTAGATTTGTGAAAAAATTACAGTAGACACATAACTAAGCTTCAATAGACATATGATTAGGGATTTTTTTCGGCCAAAAATCGACGATACTGGTTCTGCCGGCCACCCCGGTAGAACTACAAACCGGCTCCGAAAATTTCGTTTGGATGAATTTTGTCCAAAAAATTAAATTTGCTTGAATTTTGTTCGAATTTGATTTTTAAAAAATTTTAAATCCAGAAATTTAAAAAAAAACCTGAAAATTTCAAACGAAATTTTCCGATATTCGCCCAAACCAAACCGGCCTTACCGACCACCCAGTAAAAAAAATCCGGTTACAAAAACCCTGCATATGACTAGGCACGTATCAAAAAATTGCAATAGACACGTAACCGATTTGCAATCGACAGAGTCGAAAAACTGTGATAGCTAAGCTAATGCTCGGCCGTTGAAGGCATCCACACTACAGTAAAGGTTCACATCGGAGATTTCATGCTCCGAACTTCACACATGCGTCTACACCTAGCAAAAAAAAGGCTTCCAAGCGGATTCGAACTCAGCACCGGCAGCTTCCCACATTAATCACCACCAGTAGCCCCCGCGTGTACTCGTCTTTCGCGCACCTCGTCCCGTGGAACCCGCCAAAACCACCGTGTCTACCATGTACCGTAGTTTTGGTCTCTATTTTTAGTATATATAATAATTTTCCTATCTCTGTATACTACAGTTTTAACCTCTGTATACTATAGTTTGGTTATATGTCCACTCCGTTTTTTCTACCTACCTATAGCATTTCTTCACAATGTGCAAAAAAAACTAACACCAAGTGCTTCGTACTGTTTATTGGAATTATTGGTATATATATATATTGCTAATGCTGCTTATTCTTATTTGCTATGGATATTCTCGTCCGTGCTTGTGCTGGGCCGCTCGATCGGTGTTGCGGTCATTCTTGCGCGCATTGCCTCCGCTATCTAAGGTGACTTATTTTTCCCGTACCGTTCCTCTTTTCGCCTTGCTATTTGGGCTTCGGTCATCGCTTTGGTGCTGATTCTCTAGGGGCTTTGCAGTTTGTATCTACGGGTGTTGGTGCAGCGGTGTACGTGGGGAAGGCCACCAGCCCTTCCCTTTCGACTGGAGTCCAAGTCTGTCTTCGTCACTACCCCTCCGCCGTTTTGTCCGTCTGTCTTGTTTCTTCAGCTGATACCCTTCTGGCCTGTCACTTTTCTTTTTGATTGTTTCCTCTTCAGTGCTCACATGTGCTAATGCTGGTTATTCTTTTTTCTATGGATATTCCCGTCCATGCTTGTGTTGGGTCTCTCAGTGCTGCGGTCGTTCTTTCACGCATTTCCTTTGCTATCCAAGGTGACTTCTTTTTCCCGCATCGTTCCTCTTTTCGTCTTCGCTGTTTGGACTACGGTCATTACTTTGGTCTGTTGTTGCTCTGTCTGTAGGATCGTTAATGACAATCAGAAAGGGGTGAATGATTATAATTTACAGCGGAAGTTTTTTCTCAAAATCTTGTTTTTTCTATTTGTTCAACTTGCTAACACAACAAGAACACAGAAAGAAAGAGACATGAAAATATCGTTATGAATCTACAATGCACTACCAATTTTTAATTGTTTCTCTCTATGCACGTATAACATACATGCAAACCACTGGTGATCACCCAACCACCAGCATGCAAATTAAAAACAGCAGATCACGTAATCATGCATACAAACCACTAGTAATCACCCAATGAGAAAATCTTACTTCACGTCGGCATCAAACAGGAGCAACAAAACCTCCTCATGCCCAGACCTTGTACAGCCTCAATCCAACCGAGCGACAAGCAGGCCACCGAGCTAGATCCTGCTACAGACTCCTCGGATGATTTTTCTATCCTCGGATGATTTTTCTATTCTCATGTATGAACAAAAGTGTCGGCCATCAAAGCCTGCACATGATTTTTTGGATTAACTCAATGCCAAAAAGCAGAGCATCTCATCATATCGCCCGCTACAGCAAAACGTCCTTCTCTTTTCTTGTGTCGCACACACCACACGTCTCAAATAATATCAGTACCCAATATTGTCAATTATTCATCAACTAAAATATACTAGACCTAACCACATGGTCTAACAATCTCCCCCTTGATAAATACATTGACAATACTTCAAATTTGTGAGTTGAATTTTGAAAGAAAAGAAATTTGCAAAAAGAAAGTTTCAAAGCTGCAAAGCAAGCTTCAAAACCACAGCTGAAAAACTCTCCCTCAACACAAGGAGCTGAAAAACTTCCCCTCAACACAAGGGAAGCAAATTTCTCCAATTTTTTTTTTTTCAAATTCTCCCATTTTTCTCCCCCTTTGGCAATGGAATCATCAAGAACTTCAGACAAGGACTAATTCTAAAACAAGGGAGCAAGGAGAGTAAAAATCAAGAAGCTTTGTAGATTATGCAAATCAATTTAATGAAGTAACCAAGCCATCTTGTTGAGTAGAGCTTAACAGGATCATATAAAATCATGTATCATGTAGCAAAGATAAGACAAGCCAGTACCACTTGAAGGATGATTATGCAATTTTAACTTAATGACAGGCATCTCAACAATGACTAAACCGATCATAAGCACCACAAAAAGATATCACCAAGAAAAGTGAGAGCCCAACAGCGAGACACAAGTTAAATCTAGATGAGCTAGCAATCTCATATAGCACCCTATTGCTTCACTTTCAATTCTTATTTGCATGTGGCATGCTTGGAGCATACTTCTTTTCAAGGGTGGCATGCTTGGAGTATACTTCTTTTCCTTTTAGCACTTTTGTGTGCATATTTTTGTTCTTTTAAATATACATAGCTATGTATGGCATGCTTGAAGCATACTTCTTTTCATTTGAGCACTTTTGTGTGCATATTTTTGTTCGTTTGAACACACAGCTATGTATGGCATGCTTGAAGCATACATCTTTTCATTTTTCTTTTCTCAATCCTTTTTTATATATATAACATGACAAATTGAGTGAGCATAACAAGATTGTAATGAGAGACATACTTGCTACAGATCCAAGATTTAAAAAGACTCACAAATAAGCTCATCCTTTTCCATGGACATCTCCAAGTGATAACAATAATCAATCTAGTCAAAGTTTTCAGCCATGTCATGCTTTAGTTCTAAATGTAGCAAATTAATTATAACCAGTTAAGATCAAAGCTACAAAGCACATGGATAAATATGATAAAGAAAGCTCCACAACTCAGTTGATTTCAATGGCTTGGACTTGATGAATTTGTTTGACAAGAATAATAATCAAAGCTTCCGAATTTTTAAACCCAAACTCCCCCTCAGAATAAACTCAAAGGATGCAACACACCTAACTCACTTTGTAAAATAGCAGATCATGCAAAATCAAACAGCTTTGAGAGAATCATCAATCTAAAAATTAAACTCAACAAGGTGAAGAGCAACATCACCTTTTTCCGCATGGTCTCTCAGAAAATGAAATCTCTTGGAAGCCATCAAAGAAAATGAAGAACTATCAAGTGATCCAATCAAGCAATGATGTAAAAGACTAGAACCAAATCAAGCTCATGTTCTTCAACCACGTCAGCTGTTCTTTACAGCACAGGAAACATCGGTCTCACAGTATTGGAGTTAGTGAGATAAGATTTAGGGATCCAATACTGAGATACACGATGAACATGAGCAACAAAACTAGAACAAGAACCATATGTGCGTGAGCGATCGAATGCCAAAAGAGGCTCGCCTAATCGCTTCCTTGAAATGCAGTAATGTCAACAAGATTTATTTGAATGATAGCCCAAACCAGCATGTGAACCAGATTTAAAATCATCATAAAAGTTCTCTACAAACCTAGCTTTCGCATTAGTTCTAGGAACAATAAAAGTGGATGCACGTTTTTGTTTTAATGCATTCAATTTTTCCTTTTTTTCTCTTTCTTAACACGCCTAAAGCAAAATTCATGCAAGTGCCCATCTCTACCACAATAGGTGCAATGAGATTTAACATAATTAGAATTCTTTTGAGATAATGAGCCAAGACTCACAAAGATTAGCGTAAGAGCTTTGCACAAAACCAGCAGATTTAAACACGCTTTATGAGGCTCACTTTTTGTTTCAATTAACCCACTTCCAAAGACCTTAACTATTTTAGGTGGATTATTCTTGGCATAATTAGCAACATTAAATCCTAGACCAGTGTTTTTGACACTCAGTTTAGACTTGTCTAGAATCATATTCAAATTTTTCTTGCCAAAGGAAAATATCTCTAAAGTGTCCTTAAGATACTCATTTTCTTTAGCCAAAGTAAGACAAGTTGTGCACTTAATGATTCATTCACGCTTTCTTAGAAGCACTAGGTCGAGCCAATCTCTTTTTCAAAGAAACTCATTTAGTTGTCCGTTAAAGCTTCTATCTCTATTGTAAGTTTAGGACAGTTAGAGCAAGAAGCTATCTCATGATAAAGCATCTGTTGAATTGTTTCCTGAGAAGTATTGAGTCTAGCTTCTAACAATTCACAATTAGAGCAAGTTTTAGTTTGAGCATTTGATATACTTAACTCTAAACAAGTAGAACTAGACTTGAGATTTTCAATTTCATCATATGTAAGTTTTAACTTTTCGTCACAAGAGTCATGTGCTAGTCTTAATTCATCAAATTTAGTATGTATTGACCTAGCAGTCTTCAATTCAGAAAATAAAACTTGGCAAGACTCACAAGATTCATCATCAGGAATAGAAACTTTAAGTCTATCAATTTCAGAATTTAAGTTCTCAACAACAAGATCATGTTTCTTTATTTTCTTTTTATACTTTTTGAGCTCATCTCACAACCTAAGCACAAGACGAGATAAATCAGATAAGAGGGTTTTACCTCATCGGGATCATCAGAGAGATCATCATAGTTAAGCTCCTCACTGCTCG